>JARQOD010000005.1:346203924-346266777 GCA_033576555.1 Oophaga sylvatica
GGAGCTCATCATATACTGTATGGAACATTATATGGGACCAATTATGTATTGAGCAATATATGGGCTCATTATTCTGTATGGAACAATATATGTGGCTCATTATACTGTATGAAGCATTATATTGAGCCCATTATTCTGTATGCAGCATCATATATGGGACTCATTATTCTGTATGGAGCAATATATGGGGCTTATTATTCTGTATAGAGCAATATATGGGGCTCATTATTCTGTATGGCGCACTATGTGGTGCCCATAATACTGTATGGAGGACTATACTGTTAGTTTTTTGAGCTATTGTAGAATTTACAATAGATATCACTCATGTAATGCAAGAAGTGAAGTATTTGGCATTGTACTATACCTATATTTCTCTACCGTATCGGAGCATCATGAATTGTGGTATGTGTTAAAGGGGCCCACTGAGACTCTTTCGCCTGGGGCCCACGAAAACCTGGAGCCTGCCCTGCCCCCCCCCCCAACTTTAGCCAAATAACCCCTAGTTTTCAATGCGTTACTATTATTATAAAGTAAATTAAGGTTGACAAGCTTAAGTAATAAGAATTGATGTCGTTGGCATTGAAAAGGGCACCGTTGTGTGTTTAATGTCTTCCACTCACTGCCGACTTTTATTCCCCATTGACTTGCATTGGGGTAGGGTTTCGGTCGGAACTCCTACCTTTTCCGATAGTCGGCCGATTTAGTTCGACTCGACTTTTGATAAAGTCGGGTGGTCCGAAACTCGACTCGACCCTCCCGGAGGCAAAGTCGCTCATCTCTAGTCAAGACTGATGGAGTGGAATTACCATCACCATATATAGCAGATGTTCAGACATGCAACAAGTACAAGAGAAAGACAGTTCCTGAACAGCCAGCTCAATGGAAAGAATAAAATCCACGCCATCAATACATATGCCCTGCCAGTTATCATATACTCCACGGGCATAGTGTGCTGGCCCAAAGAAGAGATGGAAGCTGCAGATGTGAAGACACGAAAGCTCCTCACAATGCCTGGAGTTCTTCATCCTAAGTCTAACACCAGAAGATTGTATACCAACAGAAAGGAGGGTGGCCGAGGCTTGATAAGCATCCAAGGCACCATCACGGATGAAACAAGGAATATCCAGGAATACATCAGAAAAATGGTATCAAAAGATGAGATGCTGATGCTGAAAGAATGGCCAAGGCAGCAACAACAACATATCTAGAAGAAAGAACAGGAACATGAAGCACCATGGCAAGACAAGCTGCATGGGATGTATCATTGACAGAAAATGAAGGTGGCTGACATGGAGAAATCCTACCAATGGCTGGAGAAAGTTGGACTCTGAGACATCACAGAGGCACTAATCATAGCATCACAAGAGCAAGCACTAAGTAAGAGATCCATGGAAGCAGGAATCTACCATACAAGACAAGACCCAAGGTGCAAACTATACAAAGGAACCTCAGAAACCATACAACACATAGTGGAAAGATGCAAAATGCAAGCAGGAACAGCATATACTGAACGCCACAACCAAGTAGCGGGAATTGTATACAGGAACATCTGCACAGCATTTGGACTAAGTTCCCCTAAGTCCAGGTGGGAGACCCCTGAAAAATTGTATTGCTTGGGCCACCAAGCACACTGGGGATAATAGTGGAGGAAGAGCAGGAATTACAGTGGGTCTTCTGCTACCTCCACTGTTCCATTCCCAGCAGCATCTCCACACAGAGATGAGGGCTAACTGCACGAGACAGCATGGCAGCAGCAGCAGGGAACTGATATAAGTCCTCTCTTCAGCTGATCTCTCAACTATGTGTCGGACCTCCTCCATGGCTCATATGAACACCTGATATCATAGATTACTACGTGTGTGTTTGTATATGTATATATGTGTGTACGTACGGTATATGTGTGTGTATGTACGGTATATGTGGGTATCTGTGTGCATGTATGTATGGTGTATGTGTGTATGTACGGTATATGTGTGTATGTACTGTATATGTGTATATTTGTTTGTATCTATGATGTGCGTATGTAGGGAATATGTGTGTGTTTGTATGGTATATGCATATGTGTATATGTGTGTGTATACATAGTATGTGTGTGTATATATATGTATGTATGGTATGTGTGTATGTACGGTATATGTATATGTCAGTGTGAGAACATATTTGTTTTCAGTTCATGTATGATACTGTAATTATAAAGAATAGGAAAATCAACCTGGCTCTTTAAAGGGTTGTTCACCAAATAATCAAGTTATCTCTGATCCATTATGTATGGTATATTTTTGTGTATCTGTGCGTATGTAGGGTATACAGTATGTATATGTGTATTTGTGTGTATGTGTGGTATATTTTTGTGTATGTATGATATGTGTGTATCTGTGTATGTGCGGTGTGTGTGTAGGTATGTACTGTATGTATGTGTATTTATGTATGGTATGTGTATAGATGTAGCGTGTACGTGTGTATATGTATAGTATATGTTTGAGTGTATGTAGGGTATATGTGTATCTATGTGTGTGTGAATGTACAGTATATGTCTATGTATGTATGGCATACATGTGTTGTGTGTGTGTATGTATGGTACATGTATATAGGTATGGTACATGTGTGTGTGTGTGTGTGGTATATCTATGCACCATCAAACAACATTTTGGTTGTATTTACATATGCAGAGTCAGGCCATTAACCCCTTAACGACCGCCGATACGCCTTTTAACGGTGGTAGTTAAGGGTACTTAAACCATAGCGCCGTTAATTAATGGCGCTGTGGAAAAAGTAAATAGCGCCCCCAGAGTCAGAATTTATCTGGGGTCTCAGCTGCCGGGGATAACCAAGACCCCAGAAAACATGATTCGGGCCCGGTTTTAACTGACCCTGCTTTTATGATCGCCGTTATTAACCTTATAACAGCAACCACAAAAAAAAAAACTGCGATTTCGCTTTCACTTATTCTCTCTCGCACATCAGAGGAGAGAGAAATAGGGTCCCCGATCCCCCCGGTACCTCCCGGTGGTCTTTGGGCCCTCCTGCCTCCTCCTGTGAGAACATGATTCGGGTCTCTATTTACCGGCCCCGGTGTTGTGATCGCCGTTATTAACCGTATAACAGCGACCGCAACAAAAAGTAGCCACGATTTTGCATTTCTCGCTCCTCTGATTTGTTTGCAAATCAGAGGGGAGAGAAATAGAGTCCGCTGGTTCCCCGATCTGTCCCCCGTACCTCCCGGTGTCCCCCGTCCTCCCATGGCTTCCGCAGCTCCCGGCGTCTTCTTTCTGTAAAGAAAATGGTGGGTGCATGCGCAGTGCGCCCGCCAAGATCTGCCAACCGGCACCCGGCAGATTCCATTCATTCATTCCAGGTACATTTTGATCACTGTGATAAACCCTATCACAGTCATCAAAAAAAAAATAAAATAAATTAACTGCGCTGTGGAAAAAGTTTATAGCGCCTTCCAGAGTTTGATTTTTTTGGGGGTCTCAGCTGTCGGGCATAGCCGAGACCCCAGAGAACATGATTTGGGTCGGTTCTTACCGACTCTGCTTTTGCGATTGCCGTTATTAACCGTATAACAGAGACGGCAAAAAAACTGCGATTTCGCTTTCACTTTCTATCTCCTCTGATGTGATCGCACATCAGAGGAGAGAGAATGTGGGTCCCCAATTCCCCCCGGTACCTCCCAGTGGTCCTCGGGGCCTCCTGCTTCATCCGGTGGGCACCGCCATCTTGGTCTGGGAAGAAATTGGCGGGCGCATGCGCAGTGCACCCACCGAATCTGCCGTTCGGCAGATTCCATTCATTCATTCAATGTACATTTTGATCACTGTGATAAACCCTATCACAGTGATCAAAATAAAAACATTGTAAATACCCCCCCATTTATCACCCCCTTAGTTAGGGAAAAATAATAAAATAAAAAATATATATTTATTTCCATTTTTCCATTAGGGTCACAATTGGGCTAAAGTGAGTTGGGCTAAAGTTAGGGTTTGTGTTGGGATTAGGGTTAGTGTTGGGATTAGGGTTAGGATTAGGGTTAGGATTAGAGTAACGGTTGGAATTAGGATTAGGGTTGGCATTAGGTTTAGGGTTAGGATTAGGGTTAGGATTAGAGTTACGGTTGGAATTAGGGTAAGGGTTGGGATTAGGGTTACGGTTGGGGTTAGGGTTAGGATTAGGGTTGGTATTAGGGTTGGGATTAGGGTTATGGTTAGTGTATGCTTCCACGAAGCGTTTGCTGTAAGGATTTGCTGAGGATTGAACGCGGCGTACAGCAGCAGCGTTCAATCCGCAGCATCCAGATGTTACAGCATAGTGGAGGGGATTTATGAAATCCCATCTCCACTATGCATGCAGGGACGCGGGTGTCACACCCGAAATTATAGACATGCGGTGCGTCTTTCTAGACCGCAGCATGTCTTTATCTTGCGGAGACACTCCGTTTCCGCAAGATAAATAAACCCAGTCTATGGATGGGATGCAGTGATTTCGCATGTGTTCAATGAATATATCCAGAATCACTGCGTGCACAAAAGCCGGCAGCGCTTTGGGTGGAACTGGGTATTTGCTGCATCCAAAGCGCTGCTAGCACGCATCGTGGAAACATACCCTTAGGGTTGGGATTAGGGTTAGGGGTGTGTTTGAGCTAGGGTTGTGATTAGGGTTATGGTTAGGGTTGGGATTAGGGTTAGGAGCGTATTGGGTTAGGGCTTTGATTAGGGTTATGGTTAGGGTTGGGATTAGTGATAGGGGTGTGTTGGAGTTTAGGTTGTGGTTAGGATTATGGTTAGTGTTGGGATTAGGGTTAGGGGTCAACGCATTAACCTAACTATCCCTCTTGGCCCATTCAAATTTTTTTTTACCATAATCAGGTACCTCGTATTATATTTTCACCCGCTTTATGCATTTAATAGCAGTCTGTGTCTGTACTGTTACATACTTTTGCTGTTAACTGGTTCATGCAGAATTACGTACATGAACATCCATTTCTTACACTATGGCTGGTCCGAACAATGAAAGCAATTGTTACCATTTACCTTTCGTGTCTCCCTTTTTTCCTCATAGATTGTAAGCTTGCGAGCAGGGCCCTCATTCCTCTTGGTATCTACTTTGATCTGTGTTTATTGTTATGGTGTAATGTCTATTGTCTGTACAAGTCCCCTCTATAATGTAAAGTGCTGTGGAATATCTTGGCGCTATAGAAAAATTATTATTATTATTATTAGGGGGGTGTGTTGGGGTTAGGGTTGGGATTAGGGTTAGGAGCGTATTAGGGTTAGGGTTTTGATTAGGGTTATGGTTAGGGTTGTGATTAGGGTTAGGGATATGTTGGGGTTAGGGTTGTGATTAGGGTTATGGTTAGGGTTGGGATTAGGGTTAGGGATGTGTTGGGGTTAGGGTTGGAGTTAGAATTGAGGGGTTTCCACTGTTTAGGCACATCAGGGGGTCTCCAAACGCGACATGGCTCCACCATTGATTCCAGCCAATTTTGCGTTCAAAAAGTCAAATTGTGCTCCCTTCCTTCTGAGCTCTGCCGTGTGCCCAAACAGTGGTTTCCCCCACATATGGTGCATCAGCATACTCAGGGAAAATTGCACAACAACTTTGGGGGTCTAGTTTATCTTGTTACACTTGGGAAAATAAAAAATTGGGGGCTAAAAAATAATTTTTGTGGAAAAAAAAGATTTTTTATTTTCACGGCTCTGCATTAAAAACTTCTGTGAAGCACCTGGGGGTTCAAAATGCTCACCACACATCTAGATAAGCTCCCTGGTGTGTCTAGTTTCCAAAATAGGGTCACTTGAAGGTGGTTTCTACTGTTTAGGCACATAAGGAGCTCTCCAAACGCAACATGATGCCTGCAGACATTCCATCAAAGTCTGCATTCCAAACGTCACTACTTCCCTTTCGAGCCCCAATGTGGGCCCAAACAGTGGTTCCCCCCAACATATGGGGTACCAGGATACTCAGGATAAATTGGAAAACAAGTCTTGGGGTCCAATTTCTCCTGTTACCCTTGTGAAAATAAAAAATGTGGGCTAAAAAAATCATTTTTGTGGAAATAAAATGATTTTTTATTTTCACAGCTCTGCGTTACAAACTTTAGTAAAAAACTTCGGGGTTCAAAGTTCTCACAACACATCTAGATAAGTTCCTTGGGGGGTCTAGTTTCCAAAACAGGGTCACTTGTCGGGAGTTTCTACTGCTTAGGCACATCAGGGGATCTGCAAATGCAACATGACGCCCGCAGACCATTCCATCAAAGTTTGCAGTCCAAAACGGCGCTCCTTCCCTTCCAAGCCCTGCCATGCACACAAACAGTGTATGGGGTATCGGTGTACTCAGGGCAAATTGCTCAACAACTTTTGTGGTCTAATTTCTCCTGTTACCATTGTGAAAGTAAAAATTTGGGGGTGAAAACATCTCTTTTGTGGAAAAAAAAAGTTTTTTCATTTTTACGGCTTTGCATTAAAAACTTCTGTGAAGCACTTGGGGGTTCAAAGTGCTCACCACACATCTAGATAAGTTCCTTACAGGGTCTAGTTTCCAAAATTGTGTCATTTGTGGGGGTTTCCACTTTTTAGGCATATCAGGGGGTCTCCAAAGGCAACATGGCGTCCAATCTCTATTCCAGCCAATTCTGCATTGAAAAAGTCAATCGGTACTCCTTCCCTTCCGAGCTTTGCCGTGCGCCCTAACAGTGGTTTACCCCCACATATGGGGTATCGGCATATTCAGAAGAAATTGCACAACAAATTTTGTGGTTCATTTTCTCTTTTAACACTTGTGAAAATAAAAAAATTGGTTCTGAAGTAAATATTTTGTAAAAAATAGTTAAATGTTAATTTTTTCCTTCCACATTGCTTCAGTTCCTGTGAAGCATGTAAATGGTTAATTAACTTCTTGAATATGGTTTTAAGCACTTTGAGGGGTCCAGTTTTTAGAATGGTGTCACTTTTGGGTATTTTCTGTCATGTACACCCCTCAATGTGACTTTAAATGTGATGTGGTCCCTAAAAATAATGGTTTTGTAAATTTTGTTGTAAAAATGAGAAATCGTTGGTCAACTTTTACCCCTTATAACTTCCTAACAAAAAAAATAGTTTCCAAAATTGTGCTGATATAAAGTAGACATGTGAGAAATGTTATTTATTAAATAATTTGTGTGACATATCTCTCTGATTTAAGGGCATAAAAATTTTAAGTTTGAAAATTGCAAAATTTTAAAAATTTTCGCCATATTTCCGTTTTTTTCATAAATAAACACAAGTCATATCAAAGAAATTTTACCACTAGCATGAAGTACAATATGCCATGAAAAAAATTCTCAGAATCAGCTGGATCCGTTAAAGTGTTCCAGAGTTATAGCCTCATAAAGTGACCATGGTCAGAATTGTAAAAATTGGCCTGGTCATTAAGCTGCAAAATGGCTCTGTCACTAAGTGGTTAAATGAGCATCATCAACCATATTGAAGTCATTTGACGCTTGTTTCCCAGTCTCTTTACACTGGCTGAGGAAGAATGATGGGCACAGAATGATCACTAGTAGATTAATTTGTCCCCATAAGGTATCATGGTATCAGCAGCTTATCTGCAGTCTTCACTAGGCAATGTGCTACTGAGAACAATAGATTGTTTATGCAAAAATCAATCACTCAATGAATAGGCAGCATTTTGCTTGTTTAGTATAGTACACTCCATACTCCTCTACATAATATAATACACCCCATAGTCCTACACATAGTATCATGCACCCCATAGTCCTCCATATTGTATAATGCACTTCCCATAGTTTTCCATATAGTATAATGTGCCCCATATTCCTCCATATAGTAAAATGTGACCCACATCTCTCCATATACGTTAATATACTCCCCATAGTCCTCCATATAATATAATGTACTCCCTGTAGTCCTTCATATTGTAAAATACGCTCCCCATATCCTCCCGATAGTATCATGCACTCCACATAGTCCTCCATATAGTACAATGTAGTACAATGCACTCCTTATAATATAATGCACCCCATAGTCCTTCATATAGTATAATGCATACCCCATAGTCCTCGATAAAGTATAATGCAGGTCCAGTATAGTACATATAGTACTCCCCATGGTCTTTGATATTGAACAATGCAGCACCCATATATTACATACAGTTGCGCTCAAAAGTGTACAAACCCTGGCAGAATTTTGCTTTTTGGCCTTTTTTCAGAGAATATGAATGATAACACCAAAACTTTTTCTCCACTCATGGTTAGTAGTTGGGTGAAGCCATTTATTGTCAAACTTCTGTGTTTTCTCTTTTTAAAACATCCAAATGACCCTGATCAAAAGTTTACATACCCCATATCTTAACACCATGTTATGCCCCCTCTAACATCAATGACAGGTTGCAGATTGCCTCTCCTCTTCCTTCGGACATGTACCTATTACCTAGGCAATGCGGCAGAATCTGGAACTTAATTCCCTTATGGGTATTACACAACCTCTTGCATGATTGGTCGGCTGCACCTTATATAGCCACCTGACCAGCGTCTAACCATCCCTAGATAAAGCAGTGTATACGAAACGAACGTCGGGTGTGGTGGACGCTTGGACCAGTGGCACCTATTAGGTAATAACTACTCAGTCTATATGTGATCCCTATGTAATACACAATGTATTTGGCACTGCACTATGCACTTTATTGGCATATGTGATATCCTTGTCTATTTTATTTATTTTGTTTGGTAGCTACTAAGCTCGATTATTTATTTAATTATTACCCTTTATTATTACTTTTTCTGGATATGGGTGAACAGTATAATACCATGTCTATCAATTGACTACTGGATTTCTCACTCATATCCTGCAATCTATAATTTATTATTTATATCTATCATTTATATTTATATATGGTACATTGTGTTGTCTTCATTGCCAGTTCTGTACTATGTTATTTATGCTTACCATCTGCCACTTTTTTGCATTGATTGTACTTGTTATCCAGTCCGGGCTTTCTACCATAGTTTTTCCATCTGTGGTTTTCCTCTAGTTTTTAATAATATATTATATCTATGCTTTTATAGTTTACTCAATAAAATTTTATTTTAATGTGTACTCTCGTCTGTATTTAAAGTATGTTCTATTTTGGTGACCATATAATTTATACTTTAAGACCTTAAACTGAAGGACTCTATTTATAGGTATATTTACCCCATCAGAGTGTAATGCATCCCTCCTCATAGAGTATAATGCAGCCACCCTCATAGTATAATGCAACCATCCCATAGAGTATAATGCAGCCCCGCCTCATTTTTAACAAACTTTATTATGTCATGTATTGTTAATTTAGGATTTGTTCAATAAAATGTGATTTTATTCTTTACCTTGGCCCATGTTTAAAGTAATCCTTGTTTGTGTACACCCACTCAAAACAGGGCTAATGTGTGTGAAAACCTGTAGAGTGCTTTAAAATATGTTCACATTATATTAGGAAAAAAGATATTAATACAACAAACCAGTTTCTAATTTCTGAGTAGATTTGAAAGCTTTTCTTCAATATCATAAAAATAAAGCAGCATGTCTTTGCCCTGCAATGTCCACACAGTCAAAATACAAAGAAGTATAATACTGATAGAAATGCATTCAAAATTATTCACAGAAAATGGATAAGGTCAGTTTAAAGACACAAAAACTGCATTATATACAAACCAGAGAATAATGCAGCACTGTGTGATCACAATTCATCAAAGCGAATAATTCTGGCGTAAATCGCTTTGAAAAATCACAATATATTTTATTACTGTAGAGTTGTACCAAAATTTTGCAACTATTGGAATTTTCATACCAGTTTTGCCCAGCTCCGCCAAACTCGTGTTTTTGCTGCATTTTTAATGCAAATTAAAAGCCGCGTTTTACAGAACCAGCGAAAGCTATGAGATTTCAGCAATCTCATGCACACACAGTGTTTATTTTTCATGACTGAACTGGAAAACTACTACGTGTTTTAAAACTGCAGCATGTAACTTTTTTGAGCATTTTAGCAGCATTTTTACACCTATAGAAAGCAATGAGTAAGAGCAAAAAAAGAGGAAAAGCAAAGATATCAGATTTGCAGCAAAAAAAACACATAAAAAAATGTTGCAAAACATGTTTTTTTAAGCATTTTCTTTACTGCCAAGAGTGCAGGTTTTGCCTGCAGAAAAACATGCAGCAAAAACATGTGAAATTAGCCTTCCAGTCTGTGACTGGTGTAAGATTTGTGGCAAGGAGCAGGGAGACGCGAGCTACTCTACAGACACTCCTGCTTCATTAAGTGGTGTACATCTGATAAGTTGTGAGGTGCCTTGCTCCAGAAATCTTACTCCAGTACCAAACTAGAAAAAGAAATATGGCGAGGCGCAGGAAGGCACATACCACCTATCAGACGTGCCTGATTCATTCAGTGGCATGAGCATCTCACTTCAACTCATCCCTACTTCAAGACCAGTGTGAACATCATCACTCTTGAAAAATTGAGGTCTGTGTGCGGTAAGATTTATGCAATCATTAATCACATGAAATTTAATTAACTTTACTGTCAAATACACTATTTTCATAAAACAGAGGTAATAAGTGCACAAATTGGACAACTCGTTTGTGCCCACCAGCCATGACAAGGTATACCTTTCTTTGATGGGACCCTAACATTTTTTATTAAACATATCTCCACTGGGCTAAAAAAAAAATACAAAAAAATCAACATTCAAATTATCAGCATCATAGATGTTGAAAACAATGATGTTTGAGAGAGCGTTAGATGATGTTCCCTCTCCCATCACTCCCCTCTGCCTCTGATGCAGCGGGCAGGCAATGACGTCACTTCATCATGCCCCTCGTTGTGTCAGCAGTGGAGCAGAAGCCAGAGCAGCAGGCAATGAGAAAAGGTAAGTATAGTATTTATTTTTTATAATACTGCTGGACTGTGTGTGTGTGTGTGTTGTCTGCATTATACTGTGTGTGTGGGGGGCTGCATTACACTATGTGTGTGGAGGTGGGGCTGCATTATACTGTCTGTATGGGGGCTGCATTATACTGTGCATGTGGGGTGCTGCATTATACTGTATGTGGGGAGCTGAATTAATGTGTGTGGGGGGACTGCATTATTCTGTGTGTGGCGGCTGCATTATTGTGTTTTTTGGGGCTGCTTTATACTCTATGGTGTGATGCATTATACTCTATAAGGGGTCTGTATTATACTCTTGAGGGGCTGCATTATACTCTATGAGGAAGCTGCATTATACTCTATAGGGTGGCTGCATTATACTCTATGAGGGGGCCACAGATGAGGCAACAGGGTGGAAAGTCCGGACCAAAAATGTGTGAAATTACAAATACAATATCAATAGGTATGAGTTACATTCTCTGATCAGGTAAAAAGGTATGGGAAAAACACTGACAATGATAAGACAGTAATATATTATTTCCTATCAGAGTACACATGTAATAAAAAGGTATCAAGTGATAAGTGCACAGGCCCTATTTAAATTGTACACAAAGTCCATGTAAAGTACAAGAATAGTGCAGGTAGGACAGAAGGTCAAGTTTTAATAACTATTGGGAGGGATGTGCAAACGTAGGACAGTGGTTTAACAGGTGCAAGGTATAATAGCTGATAGCATAAACTGGTAAAAGTTACATGTACATCTATGGTTCATATACAGTGAGTTCGGAAAGTATTCAGACCCCTTTACATTTTTCACTCTTTGTTTCATTGCAGCCATTTGGTAAATGCAAAAAATTGCATTTTTTTTCTCATTAATGTTCACTCTGCACCCCATCTTGACTGATGAAAACTAGAAATGTAGAAATTTTTGCAAATTTATTAAAAAAGAAGAACTGAATTATCACATGGTCATAAGTATTCAGACCCTTTGCTCAGACACTCATATTTAAGTCACATGCTGTCCATTTCCTTGTGATCCTCTTTGTAGCACAGCAGCACAGGTGTCACAGGTAACGAAAGAGTGGTCAGACAAGCCGAAGTCAGAAACTGTCAGGAGCAGAAGTACCAAGGAAAACAGCAAGTGCGTAGTCAGGGATAAGCAAGAAGTCAGGGCCTACCGGGAACGTGGTATCCAAAACGTAAGACATAAGACGTAGTACAAGTCAGAAGTCAGAGTCAGGGTCTGCGGAACGCACCTAATAGATATTGTAGAGAGGTGCGTTCGCAGCCCGGGGTCCACCGTGCAGGCAAAGCCCGCTGCTAGTAAGATGGCGTAAGTAGCGAACTCTGTTATCCCGCAGAGTCGCTAAAATAAACGCCGTAGTGCACTGTGGCAGTTAGTGCGAACTCTGTTAATCCCCAGAGCCGCTAATGGGAATGCCACAGCGCTATATGGCGATAAGTGCGAACTCACTTAGCTTCAGTCAGCCGCAAAGTAAAACGCTAGGGCGCTGACCAGCATTATAAAGCAAACCCTGTTGCGTCACAGAGCCGCTGAGAAAAAGACTGTGTCCTGTTAGACTCACAGGGAACACAGATGACTGCTAAGCGGATTGCAGTCTGTGGTCATGCAGTCAGAACACAAGCAATAATCTCCTCACCGGAGTAGCCGGTATTCTTATGGCGTTTTCAGCCGAGCCCTGAACACGTGCATACAATCTCCTCACCGGAGGTGCCGGTATTCTAGGGGCTTATTTCAGCCAGACCTAACCACATGCATACATGACCACACTGGTGCAAGCACGTAACAGATTTGATACTAGCGCATGGCGGCCCAGCCATGTCCATCCTTTTATAGTAGCAACTACAGTGCCTGCCAGATAAGGACCAATAGGAAACTGCTCCAGAACACAGTGGTTTCAGGACCTTCCTGGCGGACCAATAGGAGCTGCTGCAGTACCTGAGCATGTGACCCCTGATCTCCAATGAGAAATCTTACTCTGGGCATGCTCAGAAGGGGAAACACAGGACTTCGTCCTAAAGACGTCTGCTCCAGCACTGGTTATAATAGAAGATCCAGGAGACGCAGCAGCAAGTCTCTGCACAGCATTAGACTGGGCAAGACGCTGGGACCGACGTCTCTGCTGAGCAGGCTCCACTGCGCCGGAGACAGATGGGGGACCGCAGCGGGAATGGCTCGAGATTCCCCTTGTGCAGCATTGGGAATTCGAATCCTAACAGAGTCTACCGTGAATGTGGTATCAGAAACGGAAAACCAGAAGCAGAGTCCAGAGATCAAGCCAAGTCATACACAAGTACAGGTAGTCAGGGACAGAACGATCACTAAGGAATACAGGTCAGAGGCACCTGCTTGGAAGCTTGAAGTATAGCTGACACTGGCTGGCAGTCTGAGAGGACTGAAATAGCCCAGCCAGCTCCAAAACGAGGCAGAGAGGATTAACCACACGCATGACCAGTCCAGAGAGAAGACCGCTAAAAAACAAACTCTGGACTGATCATGACTAAACTCCACTCTCAATGGGGGGGCCACCAGACCCCCAGGCTGCCCTGGATAATGAGTGTGAAAGGCCCGGACCAACCGATCCGGATGGACCGAACGCGACGGCACCCACAACCGGTCCTCAGGACCGTAACTTTTCCAATGGACCAAGGACTGCAGTGAACGGTGAAGCATACAAGAATCCACCACCCATTCCACCTCATACTCGGTCTGACCATCCACCACAACAGGCAGTGGGTGCGAAAGAGACTCACCTGAGGAAGGCACCGACGGCTTCAGAAGCGCCTTATGGAATACATTGGGGATCCGTAATGACGGAGGCAAGTGCAAGTGAAAGGCCACGGGATTACCCACCTCTAAAATTTCATAAGAGCCAATAAACTTGGGACCCAACTTAGAGGGAATCCTCAATCTAATATTCTTGATGATTAACCATACCTTATCCCCCACCTGGTTAGCCGACCCCACAGAAAGTCGTTTATTCGCAAAAAAATTATACTTGCCCTGAGCCTCCCCAATGTTTATCTGAACCTCTCTCCAGATCTCCCCCAACCGCAGAAAGGCCGAATCAGCCACTGGACACTTAGAATCCAGCCGGGAAAACTCACCAAAGTGATGGTGAAATCCATAGTTGCAGAAGAACGGGGAAGTACCAGTGGACTGATTGACACAATTATTGAAAGCAAATTCCGTCATGGTTATCGCAGAGCACCAATCATCCTGTCTGGACATAGCTGGACATTGCAATATCTGCTCCAAAGACTGATTAGTCCTTTCAGTCTGACCGCTGGTCTCGGGATGGTAGGCCGATGAAAAGGTCAGACTGATACTCAGCTGTCATGCCGTTCTCACCGCATTCTTCCGGCGCCGGGGCTCAGTGCCTGACGTCATCACTTCCGGTATCGCCGCAGGTCCATGGGTCTCGTTGAGTG
This sequence comes from Oophaga sylvatica, assembly GCA_033576555.1. Classification (NCBI taxonomy): domain Eukaryota; kingdom Metazoa; phylum Chordata; class Amphibia; order Anura; family Dendrobatidae; genus Oophaga; species Oophaga sylvatica. The sequence goes on from JARQOD010000005.1 coordinate 346,218,280, forward strand.
CACATGCGCACATCATGCACTTGACTCTGTGACTGTTCACTCGACTCCAGGTCCTTGATCCGCGTGCATGCGCTTCCTCGTGAGCATAACTATGGCCACTCCATCTCTGACGTCTCTATGGTCCTGGAGGACCTGACCCAGAAGTTCCAGCACACTTGCCCTATATCAGGCTGCCTCTTCCTGTAGGCAGCGCCTGATTATTGTGGTGCTTCCTAGCTAGACCTGCTTGGTCCCTGCTTGGCTGCTCTCTGTTCTCAGGTCCCCTGCCTTGCGCTCTGGTGTGCTTCCCAGCACGCGCCCTGCTTTGCCTTGTGCCCAGGAGTGCTTCCCACTGCGCGCTCTGCCTTGCTTTGTACCCAGGCGTGCTTCCCCGCATGCACCCTGTTTTGCCTCTTACCCAAGTGTGCTCCTCACCACACACCCTGCACGATCCTGTATCCTGCGTACCCCCGTATACACGCCCTGCACGATCCTGTACCCTGTGTGCCCCTGTGTACACACCTTGCACTATCCTGCACTCTGCGTGTTCCCGTGTCCTCGCTTTGCATACGTCCAAATCCTGCGTACTCCCGTCTTTTGTGAGCTGGCTACCTGGTTCCAGCAGTCGTGGTACTTTACCCCCCTGGCTCTGCCCCTGACGCTCCCTGTATAGGGGGTGGTTCTCACTAGGTCAGCTCGCCCGGGTGGGTTGGTATCGTGACCCAGAGGGTCCACTCCAGGAGTCATCACAATATAATCAGGCCGAACGGAGAAGATAAATGGGAACGAACTGTCGATAGTAATTCGCAAAGCCAAGGAAACACTGAATTGCTTTCACTCCATGGGCCTTGGCCAATCAAGAACGGCGGACACTTTTGCCGGATCCATGTGTAGACTAAAGTCCGAGATAATGTACGCCAGGAACGGTAAAGACATTTGTTCAAAGACACATTTCTCGATCTTGGCGTAAAGGCGGTTCTCTCTTAAACGCAGGAGTACTTGGCACATGTTCTTTCTGTGGGCAGATAGATCTAGAGAGATCACAAGGATTTCATCCAGGTAGACCACTACGCAGTAGTACAGCCAATCCCGGAAAACGTTGTTCACAAACTCCTGGAACACCGTTGGAGCGTTGCATAGGCCGAAGGGCAGACCAAATAATCGTAGTGGCCGTCTTGGGTGTTAAAGGCGATCTTCCATTCATCTCCTGAACAAATACAGATCAAGTTGTAGGCCCCACGAAGATCCAGCTTGGTGAAAATTTGCGCCCCTCTTAGGCGGTCAAAGAGCTCCGGGTTCAGAGGCAACGGGTATTTGTTTTTGACCGTGATTTTGCTCAGCCCTCTAAAGTCTATGCAGGGATGGAGGGAGCCGTCCTTCTTCTTGACAAAGAAAAACCCCACTTCTGCGGGCGAGGAAGACTTGTGGATGAAACCTCTGGCTAAATTTTCCTGGATATATTCCGACACAGCTTGGGTTTCAGCAGGAGATAGCCGGTATATTCTACCCCTGGGTGGGGTAGAGCCAGGGATGAGGTCAATCGGACAGTCGTATGGTCGCTGTGGGGGCAGAGTCTCGGCCTCCTTTTTGTCGAAGACATCAGTGAAAGACCAATAAGCCGATGGCAGACCTGCAGGTGCCGAGGACAGACAGGTAGAGCCCATTGGATGGATGGATAGCAGGCATTTCTTCAGACAAGATGGTCCCAACGGAGTACATCGCTGGATCGCCAGTCAAAGGTTGGCTCATGTGCTCGTAACCAAGGGAGACCAAGAAGAAGCGTGTGATACAAAGTCGACAGGACGTGGAAGGAGATCTTCTCTCAATTGCAGGGCTCCAATCTGCAGCTCCACTTCTTCTGTGACCTGGGTAATGGTCTCCTGTGAGGGCTCACCGTCGACCAAAGCTATCAGCCGAGGAATCTCCAGGGACCTGACAGGAATCCGATATTTTTTAACTGCCTCGAGCCTGATGAAGTTCCCTGTTGCTCCTGAATCCACATAGGCCTCCTCAGAGAAACGTTTGGAACCAAGATTCAGCAAAACAGACACAGTCGGGGGGGAGAGGAATCACATACACCTAGGAGGCCTCTCCTACCAAACCTAGGCGGAGAAGTGACGAAGAGAGACGAGGAGGCAGCCTCACGGGTGCGTTCTTGGAAACGCAGATCAATGCGTGTCGCAAGAGAGATTAAGTCTTCCAAAGAGGTCGGGGTATCCTGACCTGCCAGTTCATCTTTAATCCGACTGGACAGGCCACGCCAAAAGGCCTCTACGAGGGCCTCATTGTTCCAACCGAGTTCGGAGGATAATTTGTGATAACGGATGGCATATAGTCCAACGGATAGAGTGCCCTGATGGAGGTTGAAGATTGCCTTGGTGATGGAAGCCAAGATGACCCGGCTCGTCGAACACCTTGCGGAAGGTGTCCACAAAGGTGGAAAGCTGAGAGACGAGTGGATCATCACACTCCCAGAGAGGGTTCACCTATGCTAACGCCTTCCCCTCTAAATGGGAAACAATAAAGGCCAGGATCTGTGGGCTGCGGCAAGAGCTCAAAATGCAGTCAGCATTGATTCAAAAACCCCCGACACAACTTAGGGTCACCACTATACCACGGTGGTTTGCCTAAATGGGGCTGTGGGTGTGAGACCGAGGCTTGGGGAGACACAGAAGCAACGGATTGTAGGGAAAGGAGTCGGTTATCTACCGACGCAATATAGTTGAGGATGTGGGCATGGGTGTCGCATTGCTGAGAGAGCTCTTGTTGGGAGACTGGCCAACTGAGAAGCATTCCCAGGGTCAGAGGACTGTAAGGCCGACAAGCGGAACTCCATAGATTTCCTGAAGGACATTATCCGCGAGTATTCTGATTCTTCTTGGGCGGTGGCCGAGACACCAGCGTGGTCCATGGCCTGATTATACTGTGACGACTCCTGAAGTGGAGCCTCTGGGTCATGATACCAACCCACCCACAAGCTGACCTAGAGAGAACCACCCCCTATACAGGGAGCATCAGGGGCAGACCCAGAGGGGTAAAGTATTATGACAGCTGGAACCAGGTGACTGGCTCACAAAAGATGGGAGTATGCAGGATTCGGACATATGCAAAGCGAGGACACGGGAACACGCAGAGTACAAGATAGTGCAAGGCATGTACACAGGGGATGCAGGGCACAGGATCGTGCAGGGCGTGTATATGGGGGCACGCAGGATACAGGATTGTGCAGGGCGTGTGCCAAGGAGCACGCTTGGGTAAGAAGCAAAACAGGGTGCGTACGGGAAGCACGCATGGGTACAAGGCAAAGCAGAGCGCATGCTGGGATGCATGCCAGAGCACAAGGCAAGGGACCTGAGAGCAGACAGCAGCCAAGCAGGGACCAAGCAGGTCTAGCTAGGAAGCACAACAATAATCAGGCACTGCCTACAGGAAGAGGCAGCCTGATATAGGGCAAGTGTGCTGGAACTTCCGGGTCAGGTCCCCCTGGACCATAGAGACGTCAGAGATGGAGCGGCCGTAGTCAGGCTCAGGAGAAAAGCGCATGCCCGCTGGACAAGCACCTGGAGTCGAGTGAACAGTAACAGAGTCAAGTGCGTGAGGTGCGCGTGTGCATTCGACGAGACCCACGGACCTGCCACGATATCGGAAGTGATGACATGGGGCGCTGAGTCCAGGCACCAGAGGAATGCGGTGAGAACAGCATGACACCAGCCTCTTACAAAAGGCCCTCCAGAATTTTGCCACAAATTGCACCCCTCTATCAGACACCACACTGACAGGCACACCATGCAATTGCACCACATGCTCAATGAATAGTTTTGATAGACTCTCAGCATTAGGGAGGACCGCCAAAGGTATAAAACGCGCCTGTTTATGAATCTATCAACAACTACCCAGATCACGGTTTTGCCATTAGAGGGTGGAAGATCGATGATAAAATCCATGGACAGATGAGTCCACGGTCTATCTGGAATTGGCAGTGGTACCAATTCGCAGTCTGGCCAGTTAAGGGAGGTTTTAGCACAAGCACAAGTTTCACAGGAAGACACAAACCCAGTGATGTCAGAAACCAACGAAGGCCACCAAAATAGCCTAGTGATGGCTTTACGTGTGACTGAGATTCTAGGATGCCCACTCAGAGCCAAGTCATGGAACTCCCGAAGCACCCTTAACTGATACTAAATAGGCACAAAGAGCTTATTATCAGGTACAGATGGAGGAGCAAGAGATTGAGCCTCACGAATCTCTCGTTCCAATGCTGAGGACACCACAGCCACCACTACTCCATGCTGAAGAATGGAGGAAGGAGGTTCAGGAGGTGAAACTGGATCCAGGCTACGAGATAAAGCATCAGCCTTCACATTCTTGGACACCGATCTGAAAGTAATAGAAAACTGAAATCAGTAAAAAAAATGACTATTTTGCCTGGCTCGGAGTCAAACATTTGGCGGACTCGATGTAAGACATGTTCTTGTGATTCGTAATGACAGTGATACGATGGACAACCTCCTCCATAAAATGCCTCCACTCTTAAAAGTCAATTTAATGGCCAATAGCTCTCGGTTTCCAACATCATAATTCCTCTCAGCAGAGGAAAATTTTCTTGAAAAAAAGGCACAGGGTCTTAAGTTAGTCAACTGTGGTGGGGCCCTGGGACAACACAGGCCCCACTCCCACCTCTGAGGCATCTACCTCTGCGATAAAGGGTTTAGGCAAATCAGGTAGAACTAGTACAGGAGCAGTCATGAAACAGTTCTTCAAAGAAAAAAACACCGCCAGAGCCGGAGCTGACCAGATTTTGAGATCAGCCCCCTTGCGAGTTAAATCCGTGAGGGGTTTGACCACCTGAGAAAACCTCATATGGAATTTTCTATAATAATTGGTGAAACCCAGAAAACGCTGAAGACCTTGAGATCTCTGGGTTGCACCCAATCCACAATAGCCTGAACCTTCTTAGGATCCATGCGAAACTACTTGGCAGACAAAATGACCCCTAGGAAGGACAATTCTTGTGTAAAAAATGAACATTTCTCCAGTTTAGCAAAGACTGAGTTCTCCCTGAGCCTCTGGAGGACCGCAAGGAGGTGACCCATGTGACCCTGTTTATCAGCAGATTGTATGAGGATATCATCCAGATAAACTACCATGAAGCACCCAATAAAATTTGAGAAAACATTATTAATGAAATTCTGGAATACTGCTGGCGCGTTAGTCAGGCCAAAGGGCAGAACCAAATTCTCAAACAAACCCTCAGAGGTAAGAAATGCAGTTTTCCACTGATCTCCTTCCCACATACGGATGAGATTATATTGCTCCCTGAGATCCAACTTAGAGAATCACCTGGCCCCTGACAATTGATTGTACAAATCGGGTATAAGTGGGAGGGGATAAGTGTTTCTTATAGTGATTTTATTAAGGTCTCGAAAAGCGAGGCATGGGCATAAACCACCATCCTTTTTGTTCACGAAAAAGAACCCCAGCCGCCACAGCAGACAGATGGCTGAATAAGCCCTTTATGGAGGCTCTCAGAGATATACTCCTTCATAGCAGACCGCTCAGTGGCGGAGAGATTGTACAGATGGTCTTTGGGCAATTTGACACCGGGAACAAGATCAACAGCACGGCAGTGTGATGGTAGAACCTCAGCCTCCTTTTCGGAGAACACATCCTCAAAGTCCTTCAGGTACTCCGGAATGCCCTCCAGACTGCCGGAAGACACAGATACAGTAGTAAGACATCTCTTAGAACAATTGGGACCCCATTTAACAATGTCCCGAGATTCCCAGTTTATCACAGGATTATGTAATTGCAACCAGGGGAACCCCAACTCCAGTCCCGCAGGCAGATTGTCCATAACAAAACATGAAATACGTTCCTGGTGCAAGGAACTTACTTTCAGGAGAAGATCCTCTGAAACAAATCTGATGACATTCTTAGCCAGCGGTGTTTTGTCAATGGCAACAATATGAATGGGAGTCTCCAGCCTAACTGTACCTAACTTACACCAGAGTTAATAAAGTTCATGGACGACCCACAATTTACGAAGGCAGTCGTGGATGTGGAGCCACTCCCACCACAAAGTTCCACTTCCATCAAAATTTTTGCAAATGCAGAAAAGGGTACCTGAGAGTCTGGGTGATTCCATGACAATCACCCAGACTCAGCCGCTTTTTGGTCAGTGGACAAGAGGAGCAGTCTTTTTTCCAATGTCCGGCATCTCTGCAGTAAAAACACAATTTTCTTTCATGCCGCCGTCTCCTCTCCTTCTCTCTCGAGGTTGGGGGCCCCCACCTCCATAGGTTCAGATGGAGGCAAAACAACTGGATTAGCAGGGAGTAATGGAACCTTTCGCTGTGCAACACCTCTCTCCCGCAGCCTCCGATCTATACAGTTAGCCTGAGTCATAGCTTCATTCAATAAGCTGGGAGGTAACTGGAGAGCCAGAGAGTCATTCAGGTAATCCACCAGTCCACACCTGAACAGACCTCTCAGCGCAGTCATCTCAAGACACTTCAGAGGACCATCGATGGAACTCGGAGCTGTACCACTCGGCTGAATGCTTTCCTTGAACCACACCCATAATATTGTCCTCTGCCACTCTGACATGGTCCGGTTCGTCATAGATAAGTCCTAAGGCCTCAAAGAACCTATCTACCGACACCCGTTCAGGGGCAGTAGGGGGCAGCGAGAAAGCCCAAGATTGGAGACCCTCCCTTAGTAAGGTGAAAATTATCCCAACCCGCTGAGTCTCATCCACAGACGATCAAGGTCTGAGAGAAAACCATAATTTACAACTCTCCCTGAATATACAAAATTTTTCTTTTTCACCAGAAAAGGTGTCAGGAAGCTTAACTAAGGGTTCGGGAAGTGCAAAACAACATCAACTAAATCACCAGGTCGACTCACAGCATGATGGATGGTTCCCTGCCCAGTCTTAACAGTCTCTGTCAATATGAGACGTGGCAAGGGCCCGATGTTCCTCCGAGAAAAACCCGCATCTCCTGTGTCAACCTGGACACCTGATCCATCAAGTTACAAAGCGGATCCATGACCAGAGAGAAAAAAAAAATAGCAAAATCCCCTTTAAATGTCTTGGTCAGCTATAATGTAATCTGCTGCTGCAGTGCAATCTCCATCAGGGGGTGCTGGTGAGGGAAGAGAGGTTACACACACACAGTGTAACAACACAGAGCAGCAGCACAGGTGTCACAGGAAACAAAAGTGTGGTCAGACCATCCGAAGTCAGAAACTGTCAGAAGTACCTAGGGAAACAGCAAGTGCGTAGTCAGGGACAAGCAAGAAGTCAGGCCCTACCGGTAATGTGGTATCCAAAACGTAAGACGTAGTTGGGTAAAAGTCAGAAGTCAGAGTTTTTGAACGTGGTATCAGAACCAGAAAACCAGAAGCAGAGTCCAGAGATCAAGCCGAGTCATACACACGTACAGGTAGTCAGGGACAGAAGGATCACTAAGGAATACAGGTCTGAGGCCCTAGCTTTGAAGCTTGAAGTATAGCTGACACTGGCCGACAGTCTGAGAGGATTGAAATAGCCCAGCCAGCTCCAAAACGAGGCAGAGGGGATTAACCACCCGCATGACCAGTCCAGAGAGAAGACCGCTGAAGACAAACTGTGGACTGGATCATGACACTCAGCGACTCCTTCATCGGAGTCCAGCTGTGTTTAATTAAACAGATAGGACTTGATTTGTAAAGGAACACACCTGTCTATATTAGACCTCACAGCTCACATTGCATGTCAGACCAAATGATAATCATGAGTTCAAAGGAACTGGCCAAGGAGCTCAGAGACAGAATAGTGGCAAGGCACAGATCTGGCCAAGGTTACAAAAGAATTTCTACAGTATTCAAGGTTCCTAATAGCACAGTGGCAGCCATAATCCTTTAGTGGAAGAAGTTTGAGACCACCAGAAGTCTTCCTAGACCTAGCTGTCCAGCCAAACTGAGCAATCATGGAAGAAGAGCCTTGCTGAGAGAGGTAAAGAAGAACCCCAAGATCACTTTCAGCTCCACAGATGCAGTAGGGAGATGGGAGAAAGTTCCACAAAGTCAACTATCACTGCAGCCCTCCACCAGTCAGGCCTTTTTGACCGAGTGGCCAGACCAAAGCCTCTCCTCAGTGCCAGACATATGAAAGCCCGCATAGAGTTTGCTAAAAAAAAACACATGAAAGACTGCCAGACTATGAGACATATAAGATTCTCTGGTCTGATGAGATGAAGATAGAACTTTTTGGTGATAATTCTAAGTGGTATGTGTGGAGAAAACCAGGCACTGCTTATAACCTGCACAATACAATCCCAACAGTGAAACATGGTGGTGGCAGCATCATGCTATGGGGGTGTTTTTCAGCTGTAGGGACAGGATGACTGGCTGCAAATGAAGAAGAAAATGGTTAGCACTCGGCCAAAAGGTTGCCCTATACGGTGCTAGGGAGAAGGGACCAATGGTCCTAATGTCCACAATCAAGAAGAAATCACTGCACACGTAATTTTTCAGTTTTGCAAATAGTGAACAAATTTTATCTGTACACAGTCATCGCATCACTTTCAATAAAATTTGTTCACTATTTGCAAAACTGAAAAATTACGTGTGCAGTGATTTCTTCTTGATTGTGGCTGCAAATGAATGCGGCCATGTACAGAGATATCTTGGATGAAAACCTCTTCCAGACTGCTCTGGACCTCAGACTTGGCCAAAGGTTAACCTTCCAACAAGACAATGACCCAAAGCACACAGCTAAAATAACAAAGGAGTGGCTTCAGAACAACTCTTTGACCTTTCTTGACTGGACCAGCCAAAACCCTGACCTAAACCAGCATCTCTGGAGAGACCTGAAAATGGCTGTTCACCAATGTTCACCATCCAACCTGACGGAACTGGAGAGGATCTGCAAGGAAGAATGGCAGATGATCCCCAAATCCAGATGTGAAAAACTTGTTGCCTCATTCCCAAGAAGACTCATGGCTGTACTAGCTCAAAAGTTGCTTCTACTCAATACTGAGCAAAGGGTCTGAATACTTATGACCATATTTCAGCTTTTCTTTTTTAATAAATTTGCAAAAATTTCTACATTTCTGTTTTTTTCTGTAAAGATAGGGTGTAGAGTGTACATTAATGAGAAAAAAAAAATATTTTTTTGCATTTACCAAATGGCTGCAATGAAACAAAGAGTGAAAAATTTAAAGGGGTGTGAATATTTTCCTAACCCACTGTATTATGCCATAAACACAGCATATGTGCAGTGGGAGAAATAAGTATTTGATCCCTTGCTGATTTTGTAAGTTTGCCCGCTGACAAAGACATGAACAGTCTATTATTTTAAGGGTAGGTTAATTTTAACATTGAGAGACAGAATATCAAAAATAAAAGCCAGAAAATCACATTGTATAAATTATATAAATTTATTTGCATTTTGCAGTGAGAAATAAGTATTTGATCTCCTACCAACCATTAAGAGTTCTGACTCCTATAGACCAGTTTGACGATCCTAATCAACTCGTTACCTGCATTAAAGACAACTGTCTTACATAGTCACCTTTATAAAAGACTCCTGTCCACAGACTCAATTAATCAGTCAGACTCTAAACTCTACAACATGGACAAGACCAAAGAGCTTTATGAGGATGTCAGGGACAAGATCATAGATCTGCAGAAACCTGGTATGTGCTACAAAACCATAAGAAAGACGCTGGTGAGAAGGAGACAACTGTTGGTGCAATAGTAAGAAAATGGAAGAAATGACTGTCAATCTACGTTGATCTGGGACACCATGCAAAATATCACCTCTTGGGGTATCCTTGATAATGAGGAAGGTGAGAAATCAGCCTAAAACTACACAGGGGGAACTTGTTAATGATCTCAAAGCAGCTGGGACCACAGTCATCAAGAAAACTATTGGTAACACATTATGCAGTAAAGGTTTAAAATCCTGCATTGCCCACAAGGTCCCCCATCTGAAGTTTGCCAATGAACACCTGGATGATTCTGTGAGTGATTGGGAGAAGGTGCTGTGGTCAGATGAGACAAAAATTTAGGTCTTTGGCATTAACTCAACTTGCTGTGTTTGGAGGAAGAGAAACGCTGCCTATGACCCAAAGAACACCATCCCCACTGTCAAGCATGGAAGTGGAAACATTATGTTTTGGGGGTGTTTCTCTGCTAAGGGCACAGGACTACTTCAGTGCATCAATGGAAGAATGGATGGAACCATGTACCGTAAAATGTGACAACCTCCTTTCCTCCACCAGGACATTAAAAATGAGTCATGGCTGGGTCTTCTAGCAAGACAATGACCCCAAACATACAACCAAGGCAACAAAGGAGTGGCTCAAAAAGAAGCACATTAAGGTTATGGAGTGGCCTAGCCAGTCTCCAGACCTTAATCCCATAGAAAACTTAAGGCCCCGTCACACCTAGCGACACACCAGCGATCCCGACAATGATATGCACTTGTCAGGATCGCTGGTGTGTAGCTACATGATCGCTGCTGAGCTGCCAAACAGTCAGCTCAGGTAGCGATCAAGACAGCGACACTGCGGGTAACGTCACTTAGTTACCCACAGTGTATGTTGGATACCAGCCCGCTGGTGCAGGGAGCTGGTAACCAAGGTACACATTGGGTTTCCAGGTGCTGCGCGGCGCCTGGTAACCCGATGTGTACCTTGGTTACCAGCTCCCCTGTAGCAGCGCGCTGGTATCCAACGTACACATCGGGTTTCCAGGCACCGCCCGGCGCCTGGAAACCCGATGTGCACCTTGGTTACCAGCTGATTGCTGGTCACCTGCCTGCCACATGCAGCGATGCGTACTGGCCAGCAGGAAGCCAACGATCAAAAAAATGTCGAGGACATTCAGTGATGATCAGCGATACCCAGCAGGGGGGCTGATCTTCGCTGAATGTCACACACAGCGATATCGCTGGGGAAATCGTTGTTGCGTCACAAAACTAGTGACTCAGCAGCGATCTCACTAGCGAGATCGCTGTGTGTGACGGGGGCTTTATGGAGGGAGATGAAGCTCCGAGTTGCCAAGCAACAGTCTAAAAATCTTAATGATTTAGAGATGATCTGCAAAGAGGAGTGGACCAAAATTCCTGTTGACATGTGGGCAAACCTCATCATCAACTACAAAAAATGTCTGACTGCTGTGCTTGCCAACAATGGTTTTGCTACTTAGTATTAAGTCTTGTTTGCTAGAGTGATCAAATACTTATTTCTCACTGCAAAATGCAAATAAATTTATATAATTTATGCAATGTGATTTTCTGGATTTTATTTTTGATATTCTATCACTCAATGTTAAAATTAACTCACCCTTAAAATTATTAAAATTATAGACTGCTCATGTCTTTGTCAGTGGGCAAACTTACAAAATCAGCAAGGGATCAAATACGCATTTCCCCCACTGTAAAGTACAAAAAATAGTACAGGGTAACTTAAATAGCATTTGAATTTCAGCTTAGTAGCTGCACCATAAATAGTATACAAACATTAGTACATCTAACATATGCCAATATAGGTGCCTAATGCAAAACATGAAGATCGCATAAAAATCCACAGTTCGTACCCAGAGAGTTGTAGCCACAGGTCTGAGCGTCCACCACACCCAACATACGTTTTGCATATGAATGCTTCGTCCAGTGTTACTGTATTAGTATTATTGTCAGTGTTTTCCCATACTTTTTTACCTGATCAGAGAATGTAGCTCATACCTACTGATTTTGTATTTGCAATTTCACACATTTTTGGTCAGGGCTTTCTACCCTGTTGCCTCATCTGTGGTTTTTCCTTTTTTTTAACAAACTTTATTTTGTCATGTATTGTTTTTATGATGTGTTCAATAAAATGTGATTTTATTCTTTACCTTGGCCCATGTTTAGAGCTATCCTTTTTCGTGTACATATTATTCATACTTTAAGGCCTTCAATTATAGGATTCTCATTATAGGTGTATCTGTTTTTAGTGGGGCCACATGTAAATTGTCTACACCAATCAAGCACACAGAAAATTAATATTGTAAGCTGGGAGCTAATTATTGGCTAATTGAAACACCTAAATTTAAAAGTTTGGTTATTGATATTGGAGGACCAAGAACTCAAGCAGATCACAATAATATTTTAGGAAAGTATGTGTGCTAATAGCTGTAAATTCTCCATAAAGACATAGGGCCTGATTATGCCAGAGGTTTTGAAGTTTTGAAAAGTCATAAAATATTGGCACATCTTGAACAGTGCCAAAATTTGGCGACTTTTGGCATCTTCATGCCAGTTTTTCTAAGGTCTCCTGTAATAGGTGGAGCTGGTGCAGGACTGGGGTTCATCGGGGGTGTGACACTACATCTCTTCTTATTCATGATAAGCTGAGGTGTTTCTTATGCCAGAAATCTCACACCAGTGATTGACTCATCAAACATCAAACAACAAATTGACTCATCAGATTGATGAAGAGGCGTGCACCTCTTTATGAATCAAGAGTGTCTGACTCCAGCACACACCCTCATCAAGACCAGAGAGAACAACACAGTCTTGATGAATTGGGCCCATCCATATGTTTTTTACAAAATATTGTTGTTTGTCCTTTAGAAAGGAAGGATTTTTTTTGCATTGTCTATCTACTTACTCATGTGATTCCTAGTAGGACCCATAATTTCCATCAATTTTGTCCAGTAACAATGCAAATCAGAATCAAGTACCATAAAAATTTGGGGCACCTAAGGCAAAGAAAGTTGCTAAAACAATTTAAAGTATGCCTACGTGGTCCATAGATATATATCAAAAGGCTGACTGGCACTTCCTAATCAGAAAACTGGTGTGAACAGGTGCGAACTAAGAGGAGCCATCTCTTTACATAACAAAAAAAATAAAGTTGCACTCTGTAGTGCTAAGGCACGTAAATATGAAATATATGAAATATGAATAGCATCATTGCTCTAGATAATAAGAAAAATGGAGATACTTAGTACATAATTTGGCAAATTTATGCATACCGAAGCAGTCAAAGACAAGGCAATCTCCAGTTTTGTTGAGAACTTAACTAGTGTGAACACCTCGCTAAGGCTAAAGACTAAATTTATGGGTAGGCAGGATCCTGCTGCAATTAAAACTGCCACAGGCTGGAAGGTGGAGTGCTCTGTCAGAGAGCAAATATACAAATAACAAAAGACTGATTAGAACTTCCAAATCAGAAAACTGCTGTGAACAGGTGTGAATTAACCTCTGATGGCACATCAGAGGAGAGAGAAATAGGGTCCTTGATCCCCCCTCCTGCCTCCTCCGGGGGGCGCCGCCTTCTTGGTCCGGGAAGAAAATGGCAGACGCATGCGCAGTATGCCCGCCAAATCTGCCGGACGGCAGATTCATTCAGTGAAGGTACATTTTGATCACTGTGATAAACTCTATCACAGTGATCAAAATAAAAAAGTAAATAAACCCCCTTTATCACCCCCTTAGTTAGGAAAATATAATAAAATAAAGAAAATATATTTATTTTCATTTTTCCATTAGGGTTAGGGTTAGAATTAGAGTTAGGGTTGGAATTAGAGTTAGAATTAGGGTTACAATTAGGGTTAGGGTTACAATTAGGGTTGGAATTAGGTTTGGGATTAGGGTTAGGATTAGGGTTAGGGTTGGGATTAGGGTTTGGGGTGTGTTGGGGTTAGGGTTGGAGCTAGAATTGAGGGGTTTCCACTATTTAGGCAACATCAGGGGGTCTCCAAACATGACATGGCGTTCAAAAAGTCAAATGGTGCTCCCTCCCTTCCGAGCCCTGCCGTGAGCCCAAACAGTGGTTTACCTCAAAATATGGGGTATCAGCGTACTCAGGACAAATTGCACACCAATTTAATAAACTTCTTGAATGTGGTTTTGAGCACCTTGAGGGGTGCAGTTTTTAGAATGGTGTCTCTTTTGGGAATTTTCTATCATATAGAACCCTCAAAGTGACTTCAAATGTGATGCGGTCCCTAAAAAAAATGGTGTTGTAAAAATGAGAAATTGTTGTTCAACTTTTAACCCTTATAACTTCGTAACAAAAAAAATTTTTGTTTCCAAAATTTTGCTGATGTAAAGTAGACATATGGGAAATGTTATTTATTAAGAAATTTGTGTGACATATCTCTCTGATTTAAGGGCATAAAAATTAAATTTTGAAAATTGCTAAATTTTCTAAATTTTCGCCATATTTTCGTTTGTTTCATAAATAAACGCAAGTCATATAAAAAAAATTACCACTAACATGAAGTACAATATGTCACGAAAAAACAATCTCAGAATCAGCGGGATCTGTTAAAGTGTTCCAGAGTTATAACCTCATAAATTGACAGTGGTCAGAATTGTAAAAGTTGACCCGGTCATTAAGCTGCAAATTGGCTCTGTCACTAAGGGGTTAAGAGCAGCCATCTCTATACATAACAAAAAATAAACTTGCCCTTTGTAATGCTAAGGCATGCAAATGTGAAATATATGAAATATGAATAGCATTACTGCTCTAGATATAAGAAAAAATGGAGATACTTAGCACATAATTTGGCCAATTCAAGCATACCCAGCAGCCAATGATAAGGCAATCTTTGGTTTTGCTGGGAACCTATCTAGTTTGAAGATTTCTCTTATGCTAAAGTCTGAATTTATGGGTAGGTAGGATTCTGCTGCAATTAAAACTGACACAGGAAGGTAGAGTGCTCTATCAGAAAGCAAATATACAAATAACAAAAGGTTAGGTTAGGTCCATAGGTTCTTCTCATAAGGACTAGAGACAAGTGAAATATTTATTTACAGGAAGTTTAAGGCTATGTGCACACGTTGCGGATTCCTAGCGGTTTTGCCGCGGTTTTTTCGCGGCAAAACCGCTTACACAATACAACTCATTATGACCTATGAGATTCCGCGATGCTGTGCACATGCTGCAGGTTTTTCCGCGGCGGAATCGCATCGCGGGAGAATCCGCAGCATGCTCATTCTTTTTGCGGAACCGCGGCGATTCAGCCGCCATAGGAATGCATTGAACCAATTACTTTCCGCATGTGGCTGTGCCCACCATGCGCAAAGTAAGCGGTTCATGTGCAGATGGTACCCAGGGTCTGGAGGAGAGGAGACTCTCCTTCAAGCCCTGGGTACCATATCCATGTAAAAACAATAATTAAAATAAAAAATAATGATATTCTCACCTTCCGGCGGCCCCCGCAGCTTTCCCGCCTCTCAGCGACGCTCCCGTTCCCAGGAGTCCTTTGCGAGATCACCCAGATGACGTAGCGGTCTCGCGTGATGCTACGTCATCGGGGTGATTGTCGCAAAGGACTCCTGGGAACGGGATTGGCCGGGAGCGTCGCTGAGAGGCGGGAAAGCTGTGGGGGCCGCCGGAAGGTGAGAATAGCATTATTTATTATTTTTTATTATTTTTACATTCGATCTTTTTACTATTGATGCGGCATAGGCGGCATCAATAGTAAAAAGTTGGTCACACGAGTCAAACACTTGTTTGACTCGTATGACCAACCTGTCAGATCGCTTGTAAAACGCTAGCATTCTGCAAGCTAATTACGCTTGCAAAACGCTAGTTTTTAGCGGGAATACGCATACCTATAATATGCGGATTTCCCGCGGCAGGGAGGTGCGGAATTGCCGCGGAAATTTCCATGGCAATTCCGCAACGTGTGCACATAGCCTAAAGATTAAATACTACTAATAATGATTATATAATATGCTCCTCAGCTTTGAAATTGCAACGCCAAGAAGGAAAAGCTATGTAACTATGGAAATAACAGGATTGATAGGCAAGTTAGTAGTATGCAAAATAATTAAAGAATGGAAACAAAATTTTTAAAACATCTCAATCTATTCAGTACAAGTATGAGCGCAATGTACCGTAATGTACACACTTACAAGCCTTGGCATGAAATCAATGAGATAATTAAATGGTTGTTTTAGGAATGTTTTGCCACACCACACTAAGGCATTGGGGCACACAAATCATCAAAATCCGCAGCTTGTAGCTTTTTTTTGCAATTTTGCAATTTCTAAACCATAATTTTCCATTTGTGCTTAATGGAAGCTTAATGGTATTCTGGCATTGTCTTGTTCAAACATGACTTCTGGTACACTTTGGAGAAATGGCCATACCACTGATTCTACAGTCAAATTAATGCAACACTGAGGTGTTAGTGTACCTGAAATGAAGACCAGAGGGGTCCTGCTACTATATATTAGGCCACCCAGCACCTGCCCTATGGCCCTCGTATCCCTATGTCACAGAACTGCAAACAGACTGTTGTGAGTGCCTTTGTTCCCCTTTCAAATCATAAATATTGTTTATTTTATGAACAACAAGGGTCCTACTGTTTTGGTGAATATATTTCTGGCATCATCACAAAGTGGTGAACGTAATGCATTTCACATAATGACTTTCATCACTGGGCCTTCGCCGTATCAAGTCCCAAATATAAATCTGACAGATTGTCAACAATACATATGCCCTGTTTCCTATCTATGGAAAGCTAAAATCATAATAGGAAATATGACATTAATATCTCCCTCTTGGGAGATCTTTTAATTTTTAGGACCCTATCCAAATCCCATGACAAGCCCCCATATGAGTTCACCAAAGAAAGGTGTGGGCGTGGTTTTTATTAAATAAAAGCAGATTTTGAGATTTTGTCATTGTCATTCCTGGAAGACACAGTTCGCTGAGGTGCTGTGCCATTTCCCTAAACGGAGTGCTTCCCCCATAAAAGATCTGCTCTATTTCCGTGACACAGGTTTAGTTTTTTTTCTTTGTTATTTCTTTTTATTTTATGTAATTGTATATACTGTATTATTTTGGCAATTTTGCACCATTTTTGTATATTTTTTTGAACACTGCTTACCGTCTGTGCCATTTCTGTGACACAGGTTTGGTACTTTTCTTTTGTTATTTCTTTTTATTTTAAATAAATGTATATGCTCTATTTTTTATCCAATTTATAACATCTTTGTATATTTTTATAAACCTGCCTACTTTCCTAATTAAATACATAAAATTTAATAGCTTTGTTCTTCTATAAAAAGCATCCCTAAATTCATATGCTATATGTAACGGATGTCCAATTGGCCTGTATAAACATTTGGTGGTGGCAGCTAGTAGATCCTTTTGTTATTCTGGAGTTTGGCAGTGACAGTATTGAGATATATATATACAGTATATATTCCATGCATTTGAATAAGATGTGTATATAGTATACGTCCACTGTTAGTTCCCTAATAACTGTCCTAGTTGTGAAAACAGCTGTGGCATCGTCCATTACTCGTCAGTCAATTGCGTCATTTTCCTGATGATTGGAGGCACCAAGTGTGAGAAATTGGTGGCAGTGGTGGGGTGTAGAGCAATCATGATCTCGTTTGAGTAATCATTCCTGTCACTAAAAACTTGCGCTGTCCCTGCAACTAGTTTCTTTTGCTATTATGGAGTTTGGCAGTGACCGTACCAGGGCATATATTTCATGCTTTGTAATCGGATGTGTATCTACTATACGTTCATTGTGAGTTCCCCAATAACTGTCCAAGTAGTGAAAACAGCCATGGCCTGAGGATTGGAATCGGGGGAGTGTTGTTCTAGTGGCAGCGGTGGGATCTGTGGGATCTCCCTGTTGTTCTTCCAGACAGGGAGTGCACAGAATCGTAAGGAAAATTTTACAAAACTAGATTAGTTTGATGATAACTCGAAAAGGTGGGGCTAGTCAAGACCAGAAATGAGAGGAGGAAGGGGTGTACAACAATGAGTGTAAGCAAGTGTTGCTGGGAAATGTAGTTTTAGCTGATAAAAATGGGACCCCCATATTGCTAGATGCACCAAGGACAGAAAGGGATAAAGACAGAACAAAGGTACAAAAATAAACTTTAGTTTGTGCTTAGTATGTATGTTAATAATAAGTATGCATTTACTGTGCTTTGTGAAAACAATTAGATTCTGGGACTAACCCTTTAATATTTCTAAGGGGCTTTTTAACCCCTTTCTGCAATCAGAAGTACTATTCCGTCTATATGACCAGCGACTTAATTCCCATGGACGGAATATTACGTCATACGCGATCAGCCACGCTCACGCGGGGAGCGCAGCTGATCGTGGCTGGGTGTCAGCTGATTCTCACAGCTAACACCTGGCACTAAGTGCCAGGAGGGGTCACGGACCACTCCCGGCACTTTAACCTCGGCACACTGCGATCAAACATGATCGCAGCATTCCGGTGGCATAGGGAAGCATCGCACAGGGAGGGGGCTCCCTGCGTGCTTCCCTGAGACCCTCAGAGCAATGCGATGTGATCGCGTTGTTCCGAGGGCCTCCTCCCTGCAGGCCCCCGGATCCAAGATGGCCGCGGGGTCCTTCCGGGTCCAGCAGGGAGGTGGCTTGTCAGTGCCTGCTGAGAGCAGGCGCCTGCAAGCCTCCTGCACTGCCTGTTAGATCGCTGATCTGACACAGTGCTCTGCAAACTGTCAGATCAGCGATCAGACACTATATAGTGATGTCCCATCCTGGGACAATGTGAAAATGTAAAAAAAATAAAATAAACATGTGCAAAAATAGTTTTAAAAAAATCCCCAATAAACACATTATTATTATGTAAATAAAAAAAACAATAAAAGTACACATATTTAGTATCGCCACGTCCGTAACTACCCGCCCTATAAAACTGTCCTACTAGTTAACCCCTTTAGTGAACCCCTTAAAAAGGAAAATCCAGACAAAAAAATGCTTTATCATCTGTAAGATTTTACTCACTCGGCTGCTTCAGAGGTAATTCAGGAGACACTTTCTTATGCAAAAAGTCTTTAGGTTTATTGCATCATAAACCATATGGTAACATACAATACACTCTTCAATGCTTCAGCTCCTGCCTGGAGCCTCGCTCTTCAGTCACAGAGACCTCTCTGTAATGTCCCGCCTTGGACACATGGAAGCCTGTCCACACTGGCAGACTCCCACACACTCTCTCACAGGTGCAAAACACACTCCATTACATAGGTGTAACTCCACCCACAGGTGAGGTCAGGAATCACATGGTTATGTCACATGGTCATGACCTCACCACAGGTCCTTCAGCTACACCATTACATGCAGGTTTTATCCCAGGTATTTAGACACAAGCCCCTTGGGTGGGTTTGTAGGTGACTGGACCCGCCCAGCTCTCCAAGTCACCTGGAAGCCTCCCAATGTATAGCCAAAACTCTCAGCAGTAGATCTGCTGAACAAAACATGCTCAGGCTTCCATCACAGGGCCACCCACCTCTGTGATACATAACGTCCATCCATCACATGCCTCCATGCATATCCCGAGGGCCATACACAGTGCCCCCTAGCTGCATCAGGGGTCATTACACCACATACCTCCCCCCTCTGTTCAAACTTGTGGGGTTGAACACTTTTTACCCGACCAGAGATCCTTCTCGGTCGTCTCTGCCAGTCAAACCGTCTCTCTAAGTCGGACCCTGCTACTAATCTCTTTGGTAGGCGTCTGTCCTCTGACTCTGTCACATCTGTTGCTGACGAGGCCCCCCTGTCAGACCACCTGCATCCCCAGCGGTCAGTACGGCGTCGCATTTCACTTGCACCCATACGTCCTGTCTGGTCTGAGTCCTTTTCATTTCGTCCACTACAGGTTCTCCTGCTTAGGTCACTCATTACTGAGCTAACTGAGGCATCACTATTTCCTGTATTATCTCCAGCTTGAGGACTTCTCGTCTTAAGCGAACCTCTTCGCCTCTCAATACCACGGGTTGAAGGTGGCGACCATCTTCTTTCCATTTCCCGTAGGTTTCTGTTGACCTGCTCCCTCTCCAGTCGTAGCTGCTCTACTTCTCTCAAGTATGACACACGATACTCCAGGAGCATCCGGATATTCCCAAGGCTCTCCCTGGATCCGACAACGAGGAATGGGACCATCCCATCTTCACCCTTGACCTGGACTTCATCATCAGCCGGAATCCTGACTCTCGTCACACCGGACTTATTTACCATCTCCTGCATCACTTTCCCGAGTCTTCCGATGACCTTCTTCACCAGACCTCTGGGCACTTGAACGATGTCTTCCATCAAGCCAAGCTGATTTTGAGTCTTTCTTACTTGCTCCAGACATCGAGTGGCTTCGTGATTTCTCAACAGGATCCTTTTCTTTGTGCGGAGACAATGTAGGTGCATGTCCCTCAGGATAGCCACCCGCTTCATTGTGACTTCCCTAGTCGACAGTATGACTAACAGTTTCATCTCTGGCACCCAGTTCACACTGCATGCTTCTACCGCTTTTCCAAAGGCCTCATGCACATCCTCACTGGCACAAGCTTCTTGCATGTCTTCGGGTACCTCTATTATACACTTGAAAACCGACCCGTCCCCTTCTTGGACAGACTGTTGGACCTCCTCGTCCTGAGCGTTAGTACGGTTTTCCAAGACCTCGATCTCCTTTGTGTGACCATCTGCATGGCACTTCTCCTGCTGGATTTCTTCTCCCGTAGATTTCTGGAGCTGGGCACTAGTCTCCTCCTCTATCTTGAGCTCTCGGAGAACTCTATCTCGCTCTTCTGCCAAGCAGCGACACTCCTGCTGATGTTTCTCTTGGGCCTCTCTGAGCACCTCCGTCTCTTTCCATAGAGCCTTGTTCATACTCTTACACGCTGACAGATGATTTCTGAGCTTAGAGACTTCCTTCTCCAGCTCCTCCACTTTGTGCTCAATCATTCGTCTCAGGACCCTTTCCTGCTCGACTGCCTCTTTCACTGTTTCTTTACACAGCTCTATCTCCTCATTAAGGACAGTCACCTGACCGGTACCTGACCCTGACTCTTCCTCATCATTTTGCTTCTTAGAGGATGTAGCCTGTCCCGCCTTTCCACGGCCCCTGCGGCGAGAGGAAGATCGGCCATTTTTACTCGGCTCCACGTTACTGCACTCGCTTTCCCTTGCGGTCGAGTCACAGTCTGCATAGGAGTCACTCCCACTCCCCTGTCATCCTGGAACTGCACGTCCCCACTTAGACAGGTCTCTGCCCCCTTTTCTGGAGCTGTACTGTTTCTTACGGTCACAAGTCTTGTCACATCCAAGTCCCCGAGTTGGTTTGACCCACACTTTCTTCTGGTCACCTGGAACTCTAGACTATCGATATTAGGTGTTACCTTCTTTTCACACATCACACCATCAGGACCCACTACAGCAGCCTGCTGTGGTGAGACTCCCTTAGGGTCATTCTTGCTCCCTTCTGAGCAATCAAGCACTCCTCTTTCCTCCCACGAATCCCAAAACCGTTTAAAGTCCTGGCCAATTACTACAGGGTATGGTAAGTCCGGGACTACAGGGACATCATGGGTAGCAATAATAGTGGACGTCTCAATGATTACCCTGGACACCGGATAATCCCTAGAGACTCCATGTCCGCAGTGAACTTCCATCTTCCTTCCGGGAATCAGATAGACAGGGAGTGTGGCGCTCACCAGTGTCACCTGGCTCCCTGAGTCCAGAAGTCCAATCACACACTCTCTATTGACTTCTACAGAACAGCTCCCTGACACCTTGTCAGATGGAAAGTCAGTACAACATCCTGGACATGCGCTGTTCGGACCCTGAACCTGGCAACCGTCCTTCAGCTTAATCATCGCCACCTCTTTTTGATTTGCCACCCCCTTTTGGGATACCGCCCCCTTTTGGGACTCCGCCCCCTTTTGGGTAACCATCCCTGTTTTGGGTTGCCGCCCCCCTTTTGGGACTCCTCCCCCTCTAGGGACACCACCCAACACTGGGGTACACATCACGGCTCTTACAGGCCCCAGTCCGCACAGACCCTTATGTCTCTCAGGGCTGGTACCGTCACTTTCAGAGGTCACCCACTCTGGACCTCTGATGTCCTTATAGTACCTCACCAGCTCCTGCTGGTACTGCCACCACCCGCTAGCACCTCCGGCTGCCGCGCACAAGCCGCTGCTGCCACTGCAGCTCTTGCTGCTGCAGAACCTCTTGCTGCAAGTCACTGTAGCTCCTGCTACCACAGGTCTCTGCACGCTGCACTGTCTTGCCGCTTGTCACCTTCGTGACCCCACGAGTCACAGCCAGCCGCTTGTCACCTTCATGACTCCTCCGACCCACAGCAAACACCTCACACGTGTTCCAGAAGAAGAAAAAAAACACCAAAAAAAAAAATAGTTTCTCACTGATTCTTCTCACTGATCCCGACCAGACTAGCACGGTTGTCAAGACCGTCCCCTGTTGGCGTCAGCCACACAGGTTCCTGGAGACCTCAGCCTCAGAGGTACCCAACAAACACAAAAATACAGTCTTTCTCACTGACCCGTCAGCACACCACAGACTCCTGTCTGTCACTCTTAGCCACAGAGATTTCCGGACACCTCCTCTCTCAGAGAGGCATCCCACAAAGGAAAAAACAGTCTCACTGACCCGTCAGTA
The DNA here is from genome assembly GCA_033576555.1 of Oophaga sylvatica. Classification (NCBI taxonomy): domain Eukaryota; kingdom Metazoa; phylum Chordata; class Amphibia; order Anura; family Dendrobatidae; genus Oophaga; species Oophaga sylvatica. The sequence goes on from JARQOD010000005.1 coordinate 346,240,695, forward strand.
CACCACAGACTCCTGTCTGTTACCTGTTGGCCACGCAGGTTTCTGGACACCTCCTCTGAGGTATCCTCTCAGCATGCTTTTTGTTTACTTCTCAATGACCCCGGTCACATAACACAGACTCCTGTCTGTCACCACTGCTTAATAGTTTCTTCAGATACCTCTTATCTTCAGAGGCACCACATATAAACATCAATGCACAGTTTATTCGTGACCACTGGTCACACTCACGGTTTTCACAGACCGTCCGTTCCTCCTCTGGTTCCTGATTCCCAGTCCTGGAACATGTGCTCCTTGGGCCGCTGCCAGCATTCCATCCACCAATTGTAAGATTTTACTCACTCGGCTGCTTCAGAGGTAATTCAAGAGACACTTTCTTATGCAAAAAGTCTTTAGGTTTATTGCATCATAAACCATATGGTAACATACAATACACTCTTCAATGCTTCAGCTCCTGCCTGGAGCCTCGCTCTTCAGTCACAGAGACCTCTCTGTAATGTCCCGCCTTGGACACATGGAAGCCTGTCCACACTGGCAGACTCCCACACACTCTCTCACAGGTGCAAAACACACTCCATTACATAGGTGTAACTCCACCCACAGGTGAGGTCAGGAATCACATGGTTATGTCACATGGTCATGACCTCACCACAGGTCCTTCAGCTACACCATTACATGCAGGTTTTATCCCAGGTATTTAGACACAAGCCCCTTGGGTGGGTTTGTAGGTGACTGGACCCGCCCAGCTCTCCAAGTCACTTGGAAGCCTCCCAATGTATAGCCAAAACTCTCAGCAGTAGATCTGCTGAACAAAACATGCTCAGGCTTCCATCACAGGGCCACCCACCTCTGTGATACATAACGTCCATCCATCACATGCCTCCATGCATATCCCGAGGGCCATACACAGTGCCCCCTAGCTGCATCAGGGGTCATTACACCACACATCATACCGCCGAACAAAAAGTGGAATAACAAGCGATCAAAAAGACGGGTATAAATAAGCATGGAACCACTGAAAATGTCATCTTGTCCCGCAAAAAACGAGCTGCAATACAGCATCAGCAGCGAAAAAAAATAAAAAAGTTATAGCTCGCAGAATAAAGCGTTGCAAAAATAATTATTTTTTATATAAAATTGTTTTTATTGTAGAAAAGCTTCAAAACATAAAAAAAGATATAAATGAGGTATTGCTGTAATCGTACTAACCCGAAGAATTAACTGCTTTATCAATTTTACCACATGTGGAACGGTATACATGCCCCCCCAAAAGAAAATCATGAATTGCTGGTTTTTGTTCATTCTGCCTTCCAAAAATCGTAATAAAAAGCGATGAAAAAATGTCATGTGCCCAAAATTGATACCAATAAAAACGTCAACTCGTCCCTAAAAAAATACGAACTCACATGACTCTGTGGGCCAAATAAGGAAAAATTATTGCTCTCAAAATGTGGTGATGCAAAAACTATTTTTTTGCAATAAAAAGCGTCTTTTAGCGTGTGACAGCTGCCAAACATAAAAACCTACTGTTAGGGCTGGCAGAACGCACAAAATAAATATAAATATTAAGTGCGTTCGCAGCCCAGGGTCCACCGTGCAGGCTGAGCCTGCTGCTGGTAAGAGGGCAGTAAGGTGAACTCTGTTACTTCACAGAGTAGCAACTTTAGACACTGTGGCCCTATATGGCGGTATAAGCGAACTCTGTTACATCACAGAGTCGCTAAGGAAGAGACGCAGAGATATAGACTGTGTCCTGTTAACTCCACAGGAATGCACAGACAACTGCTGTTCGGACAGCAGTCCATAGTAAACGCAATCAGCAACGCAAACAGACAATCTCCTCACCGGAGAAGCCGGTATTCTAGGGGCTTATTTCAGCCAAGTCCTAAACATGTGCATACAATCTCCTCACCGGAGGTGCCGGTATTCTAGGGGCTTATTTCAGCCGAGCCCTAACACATGTGTGCAAGATCACACTGGCGCAAAGCACATAATGTAATTGATACTAGCGCATGGCGGCACGACCATGCCACCCTTTTATAGTAGCAACTACAGGACCTGCCAGATAAGGACCAATAGGAAACTGCTACAGAACACAAGTGGTTTCAGGACCTTCCTGGTAGACCAATAGGAGCTGCTGCAGTACCTGAGCATGTGACCCCTGATCTCCAATGAGAGATCTTACCCTGGGCATGCTCAGAAAGGAAAGCAAGGACTTTGTCCCAAAGACGTCTGCTCGCCGCAAACCAGCACTGGCTACAACAGCAGAACCTGGAGAGGCAGCAGTAATCCTCTGCACAATGTTAGACTGGGCGAGATGCTGGGACCGACGTCTATGCTGAGCAGAGTCCACTGCAGCCGGAGACGGATGGGAGACCGCAGCAGTGATGGCTCGAGATTCCCCCTGTGCAGAAGCGGGAACTCGACCCCTAACTCCCTCTATAATAGTAAATCAAACCCCCTTTATTACCCCCTTAGTTAGGAAAAAACAATAAAATTTAAAAAATGTATTTATTTACATTTTCCCATTAGGGTTGAGGTTAGGGTTGGGGCTAAAGTTAGGATTAGGGTTGGTATTAGGGTTAGGGGTGTGTTAGGGTTAGGCTTGTGGTTAGAGTTATGGTTAGGGTTGGGACTAGGGTTAGGGGTGTGTTGGGGTTAGGGTTGGAGTTAGAATTGGGGCTTTCCACTTTTTAGGCACATCAGGGGCTCTCCATTGCGACATGACATTCAGCCAATTCTCAAATCGCGCTCTTTCCCTTCCGAGTTCTGCCATGCACCTAAACAGTTGTTTACCCCCACATATGGGGTATCAGCATACTCAAGACAAATTGAACAACAACTTTTGGTGTCTTGTTACCTTTGGGAACATAACAATTGGGGTGAACATATAATTTTTGTGGAAAAAATATGATTTTTAATTTTATGACTCTACGTTATAAACTAGTGTGAAGCACTTGGGGGTTTAAAGTGCTCACAACAGATCTAGATAAGTTCCTTAGGTGGTCTAGTTTCTAAAATGGGGTCAATTGTGTGGAGTTTCCACTGTTTAGGCACATCAGGGGCTCTCCAAACTCAACATGACATCCAATCTCGATTCCAGCCAGTTTTGGTTTGAAAAAGTCAAATGGCGCTCCTTCCCTTCCGAGCTCTGCCATATGCCCAAATAGTGGTTCTTCCCCACATATGGGGTATCAGCGTACTCAGGACAAATTTGACAACAACTTTTGTGGTCCAATTTCACCTGTTACCCTTGGGAAAATAAAAAATTGGTGACTAGAGGATTATTTCTCCCACTCCCGACTCCAAGACTTCTCCTGCACTGCGCTAATCCTCTGGAATGCTCTACCCCATGAAATTAGGACTATCCACAATTTTTATAGTTTCAGTCGCTTCCTCAAAACACATTTGTTTAGAGCGGCCTATCACGTTCACTAATCAAAGGTGTAAGTGTGCGTGTGTAGCCCATTCACTATCTTCATCCATCCCTCACTCCCTCAAGATGGCTGGACCATCATTGTAAATACACCATTATATATACGCACCTGTACTTTGTATCTCCTCCACCTCATTGTAGATTGTAAGCTCTCACGAGCAGGGTCGTCTTATTTCACTTTAATTATTGTATTGTTAACGTTGTTACTTATGACTTGTGTTTTGAAACTGTTAAACTGTAAAGCGCTGCGGAATATGTTGGTGCTATATAAATAAAGATTATTATTATTATTATTTTTGTGGGAAAAAATAGCATTTTTTATATTTTTTATTTTCTTTCCCAGGCATTATAAACTTCTGTGAAGCACTTGGGGGTTCAAAGTGCTCACCACAGATCTAGATAAGTTCCTTAGGGGGTCTAGTTTCCAAAATAGGGTCACTTGTGGGGGTTCCACTGTTTAAGCACATCAGGGACTCTCCAAACTGAACATGACACTTATCAAAGTCTGCATTCCAAAACGTCATTACTTCCTTTCCGAGCCCAAACAGTTTTCCTCCCCACATATGGGGTATCAGCGTACTCAGGGCAAATTGGACAACTTTTGCGGTCCAATTTCCTCGGGAAAAAATCAAAAAAATTGGGGACTAAAAAATCATTTTTTTGGATTTTTTTTTTCTTCACACCCAGGCACCTTTAGTGAAACACTTGGGGGTTCAAAGTGCTCACAACAGATCTAGATAAGTTCCTTAGGGGGTCTAGTTTCCAAAATGGTGTCACTTGTGGGGGGTTTTCACTGTTTAGGCACATCAGGGGCTCTCCAAACATGACATGGCATCCAATCTCAATTCTAGACAATTTTGGTTTGAAAAAGTCAAACGGCACTCCTTCCCTTCCGAGCCCTGCCGTGTGCCCATGCGCTCCTTTTACCCTTGTGAAAATGAAAAAATTGTTTGTAAAATATCATTTTTGTTAAATATTCATTTTTTCCTTCCATGTTGATTCAGCTCCTGTGAAGCACCTGAAGGGTTAATAAACTTCTTGAATGTGGTTTGAGTACCTCGAGGGGTGCAGTTTTTAGAATGGTGTCACTTTTGGGTATTTTCTGCCTTATAGATCCCTCAAAGTGTCTTCAAATGTGAGGTGGTCCCTAAAAAAATGGTTTTGTAGATTTTGTTGTAAAAATGAGAAATCGCTAGTCAACTTTTAACCCTTATAACTTCCTAACAAAAAAAAATTTGGGTTCCAAAATTGTGCTGATGTAGACATGTGGGAAATGTTATTTAGTAACTATTTTGTGTGTCATATTTCTCTATTTTGAGGGAATAAAAATTCAAAGTTTGAAAATTGCAAAATTTACGACTATCATGAAGTACAATATGACATGAGAAAACAGTCTCAGAATCGCGAAGATCTGTTGAAGCATTCCAGAGTTATATACTCAAAGTGACAGTGGTCAGAATTGTAAAAATTGGCCTGGTCATTAAGTAGCAAAATGGCTCTCTCACTAAGGGGTTAAATGTCATTAACCATATTGAAGTCATTTGACACTTGTTTACCAGTCTCTAGTGTTGAGCGATACGATACTGCAAATATCGGCTATCGGCCGATATTAGCTCTATCGGCCTTTCGATAATTCGTTTCGATATTTTCGTCTTATCGAATACCGGAATCGGATTTGTCACTGTCACTGTGAGTGTCTGTCGGTCGGGTCTGTCACTGTCAGTGTCCGTCGGTCGGGTCTGTCAGGAGTCAGCGGCACTTACCTGGCAGAAGATCTCCGGCGGTCACGGCCTGGACTGCTTCATGGCCGCCATCCTCTTCTCCCTGGCGGTAACATGCAGTTTCTCGCGATAACTGCAGTGACTGCTGGGTAATCCCGGCCCTAAAGCAGTCAGTCCGATGACGTCACAGCCGGGAAGCAGGTAATCAGCTGTGCTGCGTCGCGATGACAGGCTCTGCCTGTCATTGCGATGTAGCAGAGCTGGATCGTCGTGGGACTGTCGTTACTATGGACTGCGTCGGACAGGTGGTATACTGTTGGTTTGTTTGTTTTCTTTTTTTACAGGAGATCGATGGCGTCGCAGGAATGAGAGTAGAATAAAAGAAATGAAAAGTGTGTTGTCTCTTTTATTTCATTAAAATACTTTTTTCTTGCTTTGTCTTTTTTTTATGCATTTAATAACTTTGGGATTAATAATGGATCGGTGTCTTATTGACACCTCTCCATTATTAACCGGGCTTATTGTCACAGTGCAATCAACGGTGACATTAACCCCTTATTACCCCGCTTGCCACCGCTACAGGGCAAGTGGGAAGAGCCGGGTAAAGTGCCACAATTGGCACATCTTTTGATGCGCCAAATGTGGGGCTGCTGTAGCCTGGTATTATCAGGCTGTTGAGGGCCAAAATCCATGGGCCTTGACAGTCTTTTAATACCAGGCCGCAGCAGTCTGCATTTTACTTGGCTGGTTAACAAAAATAGGGGGACCCCTACGCCGTTTTTTTTTCGAGGGGATCCCCTATTTTTGTTAACCAGCCAAGCTAAGCAGACTGCTGTGGCCTGGTATTATCAGGCTTGCAAGGTCCATGGATATTGGATCCTTACCAGCCTGAAAAACCAGGCCTCAGCGGTCTGCTTCATCTGGCTGGTTAAGAAAAATAGGGGGGACCCCACGCCAATTTTTTTCGAGGGGATCCCCTATTTTTGTTAATCAGCCAAGATATGCAGACTGCTGTGGCCTGGTATTATCAGGCTGGCAAGGTCCATGGATCTTGGCTCCTTAACAGCCTGAAAATCCAGGCCTCAGCGGTCTGCTTCATCTGGCTGGTTAACAAAAATAGGGGGGACCCCACGCCAATTTTTTTCGAGGGGATCCCCTATTTTTGTTAACCAGTTCCCTCTGACGTCACTGATTGTGTCCCTGGCTGACCTGAAGTGAAAGTGGAAAGCAATCAATTAAGCTTTCCACTTCCTCTCCTGTCAGCCAGGAGAGGAACTCATTCATTTGGGGGTTTACTGTGAGGCTGCAGCATTAGCTGCGGTCATTGCAGTAAACATTAACCCTTTCTGAAGGATTACACCGTGGGACCTGACTGTACATCGGATTGGTAAGAATAATTTTGCTTTATTATTTTATTTTTATTACAGGAAATGGTTTTAGCAGGAAAATAAAATATGGTCAAAAACTGTGTGATTATTTCATTAAACTTCTTTTTTATTAAAGTGTGTGTGTTTGATTTTTCTTTCATACAATAGGATTAATAATTGATAGTTGTCTAATTGACAGCTCTCAATTATTAACCTGGCTTAAAGTGACCTTTCAATTGCAAGGTCATTTTAACCCCTTATTAACCCATTCGCCACCGCTACAGGGCAATGGGAATAGACGGGCAAAGTGCCAGAAAGGGCAAATCTAATTAGAGATTTGCCCTTTCTGGGGTGTCTGGGGGCAGATGTTAGTAGCCGGGGGGGGCCAAAAATAATGGTCCCTCTCTGGGCTATTATTATCTGCCCCCACTCACTGGCTTTATCTGTCTGGTTGCGAAAATAGGGCGGGAGCCCACGCCTTTTTTTTCAGCAATTTTACACCTCATATATATATATATATATACATGTCATTAAATTTGTGACACATATATATATATATTTATATTTATAGTTCATACACTTCTACATAGTATAATAGCCGCTAATTCAATTGCCGGCTTTTGTGAAAATGCAGAACCCGACATGAAATGACACTTGGTTTACATAGAGTTAACCATGTCTTTTCATGTAATTTGATATCTGATTTGCACAAACAATTACATGAGTGTAAGTGTGCAAAATTTCACACCTGTAGGGGTTAATTAAAGGTGTAAATTCATAGCAAAAAAGTCAGTTTTTTTTACAAAGAATTTACACCTTTAATTAACCCCTACAGGTGTGAAATTTTGCACACATAGACTGATGTAATTGTTTGTGCAAATCAGATTGCAAACGACATGAAAAGACATGGTTAACCCTATGTACACCAAGTGTCATTTCATGTCGGGTGCTTCTGTCTTTTCACAGAAGCCGGCTTTACCCGGCAATTGAATCAGAGGATATTTTACTATGTAGAAGTGTATAAACTATACATATATGTTTATATATATATGTCACAATGACATGTATATATATATATATATATATATATGTATTCTATGTGTGTATATTTAGTGTTTACAAGGAAATAAAGGTTTTTTTTAGTTGCGATATTTTGTTCCCATAGACTTACATGGGACTTCCGGTATCGGAATCGGATATCGACGATATTTAGTGATATCGGCGATACCATTTCGATACGATATTTTTAGATATCGAGCACTATCGCTCAACACTACCAGTCTCTTTTACACTGGCTGAGGAAGAATGACGGGCACAGAACGATCACTAGTAGATCAATTTGTCCCCATAAGGTATCATGTTATCAGCAGCATATCTGCAGTCTTCACTAGGCAATGTGCTGCTGAGAACAATAGATTGTTTATGCCAGAACAAAAATCAATCACTTGATGAATAGGCAGCATTTTGCTTGTCTAGTATAGTACACCCCATACTCCTCTACATAATATAATACACCCCATAGTCCTCCAGTGACAGTGGTCAGAATTGTAAAAATTGGCCCTGTCATTAACGTGCAATCCACCCTTGGGGTTAAGGGGTTAAAGAAATACACTGGAACACAGTTGCTGATCTAAACAGTCTTTATAGATGCATATTGTCAGGATTTCTGACAGTGTCTGTTTAGTGGACAGATTAGGTCTTTTGGGAAATTTTAATAAAAAGCTCTGTTGATAGACTGACATGTAGAAAAGCATAACACAAAATTAATTTAATTAGTCTTTCCTGCCACTTACTGAGTGATAAAACATATTTTACAAAGAACAGCAAAAGAGATTATTAGGTTCTTTATAATTCTAATTCTTTAACTGTTCATTTATTCACATAATGCTGCTTTTCTGCTTCAAAATGGCAAATTATTTTTCTTCCATCTTCTGTTTACAATTTAATTGATATAATATATAAGATGAAAAACTATAAAAGCCTAGTAGCATGAAATGACAGAGGAAATCAACATAATTCACTTGAAATTATAGCAATTTGCATTGGCTAAATGTAACTACAAGAATCATAGTAAAGACCTTTGCCGCCTTTGAATCTGCATTCATTGAAATTGTTAGCTATTAATATACTCATACACATTTGACTAAAGTTTATGTAAATTTGATGATTTTAACTAGAGTTAAAGCATGTCTAGTTAAGGGGTAATCAGCCATATTTAAGGTTTTTTTTACTGATAGCTACAGATGAGCGAACCTTTCAAGGTTCGGTTTGGCTTCGCCAAATGGACTGCCGTTTGCTGAACAGTTCTCTGAACAGTTTGCTGAAAAGTTTGTTGAACGTACCCGAACTCCATAAGATTCATTGGGAGTCAAAATCAAAAGCAAAGACAACACCTTATGGGGTGACAAAAAGAATCCCAAACAGCTAAAATTAGGGCAGACACCATGAAAAGTGGCATCAGTTGACCAACAGTAGAAATTTGCAAATAGCAGAGCAGCAGTCAGCCATGGGCCAAGCATGATGTTTCAGGGTCTGGACCAGCATTTACAGCTTGGAATTGAAGTTTTAATGAGGACCTGGTGGTTAAGGGAGTGGTGTAAGCCTTCTTAGCTGGGAGACCTCACACCTCATACAACTGGTCTGGGAATCCTACTTACACAGGCAACTCACCAGATGGAGATCAAACTTGGAGTCTCCATATTTCAAACAATAATTGTTACAAAGCACTAAAGTGGCATAAATTTCCATGTAGTAGAAACAGTATAATAGGCCTCAGACACACCTTCTACTACAGGTAACCCACCAGAAGGAGACCCAACTTGGAGTCTCAACATTTCAAAAATTGTTTGTAATATCAGCAGCAGTAGCAACAGCAGACACAGAAGACACCACAAAGATGGCACAGACTGCAATAACGCAAGATCAATACATGACACTACAGGGTGGGCCATTCATATGGATACACCTAAATAAAATGGGAATGGTTGGTGATATCAACTTCCTGTTTGTGCACATTAGTATATGGGAGGGAGAAAACTTTTCAAGTTGGGTGGTGACCTTGGTGGCCATTTTGAAGTCGGCCATTTTGGATCCAACTTTATTTTTTCCAATGGGAAGAGGGTCATGTGACACATGAAACTTATTGAGAATTTTACAAGAAAAACAATGGTGTGCTTGGTTTTAACATAAATTTATTCTTTTATGAGTTATTTACAAGCTTATAACCACTTATAAAATGTGTTCAAAGTGCTGCCCATTGTGTTGGATTGTCAATGCAACCCACTTCTCCCACTCTTGACACACTGATAGCAACACAGCAGAAGAAATGCTATCATGGGCTTCCAGTATCCATTGTTTCGGATGCTGCACATCTCATAACTTCACAACATAGACAATTGCATTCAGATGACCCCAAAGATAAAAGTTTAATGGGGTCAGATCGGGAGACCTTGGTGGACATTCAACTGGGTCATCCTCATTGAGATGCTGCAGCAGCTGGGTTTTGTAAGGGTGCCATTTGTGAGTAGCTAATATCGGCTGAAGGGATGTTCAACTGATGCCATTCTCCAGCGACATGCGGTGAGTGCTACGCAGTGGGCTCTTGCTGACTGAAGCTAGGACAGCCACTGATGTTTCTACATTAGTGAGTTTTCTTGCGTCCACATTTTGACAAATCCAGCACAGAACCTGTTTCATGAAATTTGGCAAGCAGTTTGCTAACTGTAGCATGGGAGATGGGTGGTCTCGTAGGGTGTCTTGCATTGAAATCTACTGCAATGACCCGGGTACTATGTTCACCAGACATCAGCACAATTTCTCTCCGCTCCTCACGTGTTAACCTCTGCGACATGTCAATGGCTGTAAACAAAGATAAACTTGTAAGTAACTCATGAAAGAATAAATTTACATTAAAACAAAGCACACCATTTTTTTTATTGTGATCAATAAGTTTGATGTGTCACATGACCTCTTTCACATTGAAAAAAATAAAGTTGGATCCAAAATGGCCAACTTCAAAATGGCCGCCATGGTCACCACCCATCTTGAAAAGTTTTCCCCCTCCCATATACTAACGTCCACAAACAGGAAGTAGATATCACCAACCATTTCCATTTTATTTAGGTGTATCCATATAAATGACCCACCCTGTATACTGTGTGCGGATTTAGAAGCCTGGTACCTACCTCATTGCTTTTGTTTTTACTTCTTATTTGTTGGGTAGGTGGCTCAAAAGCCAAACAAGTCTCTCGTTGCCCTCCTACACTTTCTCCTCATTGTCCTTTTTCTATCATCTAGGTAGTATCCTCAAGTATTACCTGGTTGGTATCATCATTAACATCATCATCCATAACTACTGCTTGCCGTATGCCGAGAACTCTTCCTCCTACTCTGATGCACCACCAGATATCCATCCCTGTTGTGTGTCAAAAAAAAGGTATAAGATCTCAGTAATTCACTTCTTTGCAACTAAGCTCTCAGTTGGTGTTGCAGTCATTAGCATACCACCTTTTGAGAAATGGTGCTGTAAACTCAGCCTCGTTGGCAGATGCCTACTCACCATTATTTCTCACATAAAGGAGTGACTGCTCTGTGCTCTCTCATGTACGAGAATATGAGCTGCACTCTTGACTTGTCTTTGAGCTCTAAATTGCACTGTACAATAGCCCTCTAGAGCAGTGACTATGGACAGAGACAATAAGTAAGTTTCATGGCTAACTGTGTTAATGTTTCTAGCGATAGAGATGCACCATCGCAACTGGGACAGGTAGTGAAACCTCTGTGACTAGGTGCTATGTCTGTGTCACCACCAGGAGGTGTCAATCTGTCTCTCCTGTCTTCACATTCTAGTAAACATACATATCCCTATCCACAAAAGATACAGGTCACAGTATTGATTTCATACATCGTCCACCTGCTTTTTTTTATTCATTCAAAGTAAAGCACTGCCAAATGGTTTTAAAGCTTGAGAGCATAAATGACAAAAAAACATACAGAATTTTTTCTTAAAAAGAGCATCTAGGCTTGAACAGGGAATAATAACCATTATAAATATAAATTGCTATAAGGCAGAAGGAATTCTCTTTAATGACTAAACCAATGTAAAGTTAACTTTTAATAGGAATTAAAATATAACTTGTGTAGACAAAAAATGTCAATTGTAAGTGCAAATTGGTATAATGGGAATTGCCTAGTTGCCAATGCTTGTCATCATTGAATGTATTTAAATAATGCTAGATCACATTAAAATGTCTCAAGTTGATTGAATGCAGGTCAGTTGAATGACTTTCTGTTTAATAGGTGTAAAAAAACAGCAAAAACAAGCATTATTCAATTGGAAGGAATAAGGACGCAGATACTTCTAGTGTGTCAACCCTCATAGTCTCTATGCACACCTCTGCTGTAGCTAATCTTCGCTTTTATGGTGGCTTTTCTTTGTCATGTTGCTAGACTTTTCACTCCCAGAAATAAACCTCCATACTCCCTGCTGGGGTGCAAATCCTGGCTTCTCACTGCAAGGTCGGGGTCACACTTGCAAGTGTAATGCGAGAAACTCACGCGGGTCTCTCGCATCAATACCCGGCACTGCCGCCGGCACTCGGAACGGAGTGTGCAGCTGCATGTATTTCTATGCAGCTGCACACTCCGGTCCCGAGTGCCGGCAGCAGTGCCGGGTGTTGTTGCAAGAGACTCGCACGAGTTTCTCGCATCACACTCGCAAGTGTGACCCTGGTCTAATAGTAACTCTCTCATTCAGGAGGGCTAATATCCTGGGCAGACTACAACTGCAGTACAGGATGAAACTTATGTCATGCTTCTCTTTGGTCCTAAGTAGTTCAGCCTAAGTAATTTGGCCCTAAGAAGTTCCCTGGGATGGCACACCAATTAGCAAGTGTAATTCACCTCTTACATGCTAACTTTCTATTTGGACTAATTTCTTCGGCCTGCAGTTTGTCTGCAGTTTTTGAGCAAATCTGAGCTCCAACCAGAGAACTTACTCTCTGTAAACATCTAGAGGACATTGCCAGACATGCTTATACTAAATCCTCACTTCCCATGACTTTGACTAAGCAATTTGCACAGCTGTTCCGTGTGTTAACTGTTTATGCTCTGCCTTTATAAGTTCCAACATCACTCCTGCTACTCAGTAGCATACTGTCTGGGAATTTCTCCCACAAAAAATATTGTTTCACTCATCAACAATTCAATGGCAAATGTACGGAGACCAACTGGGGCACTGTCAAGCTGCCTAATGTAAGGCTAAAAGTATCTCACATGCGGAATTTTGCTACTCCCTGGGAGTGGGATTTAGTCATTCTCTGAGCTGGATGTCAAACTGACAGCCATGGCAATGAACAAGTAACACGGTGGCTCTCAACACTCAGTTGTACTGACATCTTTAGGGCATGAATACAATTGAAACCCTGACCATTGGCACTTCTGTGTTTAAGGCAACATCAGCAGTGTGATCAGGTAAACTTGAACTTTGCATACGCACAACCCTGAACAGTTAAACAAAAACAAGTAGCAAGAAGGGGTATCTATGCTACAGTCTGTAATGCATGTAAGTGGTTGGCAAACTCATTTTCTTTCCCTTTTACAAGTTGTTCAGCCATCAACCTACTTCTCCTAATATATAGAACCACCTTTAACAATGTATCCCTTCCTTTGAAAGAATGTGGCATCTGTACACCGGTGCAAAGTTGACATCTAAAAATATTTTGTTAAGATTAAATTAACACTAAACTGAGATATTAATGATAAATCATAGGCTGATGCATTCCCCTTAAATAAAAAAAACATTTGCCTGACTGCAACCTCCACAAGTGTAGTATGCTGGGAGCTGTATAAATCTGTCTTCTGTAAGCACCCTGTAATGATGGCTGTAGGCAGACATTTTATCACTTAACTTTATGGTTGTGTAAAAGTGGTTTTACGGCTATGCAATGGAAAAATAGAGCTCTGGCACATGAAAAAGAGAAAAAAGTTATACAATTATAAATGTATAAAGAGTAGACAAAATCAACAAAAGACAATCAGTAAATTTGTGCACAGTGTTTGCAGCTTTAGCGCCACGGAGAAAATTGCTTCAGTTTGTCACAAAAGTAAAATAAAGTTTGCTTTCACAGAACCCATTATGAATAATATCAGAGTTCCACATTCAATACTTTCTTACATTTATGCACATTCAGGTAATGTTCTATTATAAAAATAAACATAATTTATGTAAGTATAATGACTGTACAGTCATGGACAAAAGTTTTGAGAATGACACAAATATTAATTTTTACAAAGTCTACTGCTTCACTTTTTCTAATGGCAAATTGCATATACTCCAGAATGTTATAAAGAGTGATCAGCTTAACAGCAATTACTTGCAAAGTCAATATTTGGCTAGATAATGAACTTTATCCCCCAAAACACATTTCAACATCATTGCAGCCCTGCCTTAAAAGGACCAGCTAACCTCTTTTCAATGATTGCTCCATTAACACAGGTGTGGGTGTTGATGAGGACATGGCTGGAGATCAATCTGTCATGATTAAGTAAGAATGACACCACTGGACACTTTAAAAGGAGGCTGGTGCTTGGCATCATTGTTTCTCTTCTGTTAACCATGGTTATCTCTAAAGAAACACGTGCAGTCATCATTGCAATGCACAAAAATGGCCTAACAGAGAAGAGTATCGCAGCTAGAAAGATTGCACCTCAGTCAACAATCTATCGCATCATCAAGAACTTCAAGGAGAGAGGTTCCATTGTTGCCAAAAAGGCTCCAGGGCGCCCAAGAAAGACCAGCAAGCGCCAGGACCGTCTCTTAAAAGTGTTTCAGCTGCGGGATCTGGCTACCAGCAGTGCAGAGCTTGCTCAGGAATGGCAGCAGGCAGGTGTGAGTGCATCTGCACGCACTGTGAGGTGGAGACTCTTGGAGCAAGGCCTGGTCTCAAGAAGGGCAGCAAAGAAGCCACTTCTCTCCAGTAAAAAACATCATGGACAGACTGATATTCTGCAAAAGGTACAGGCAGTGGACTGCTGAGGACTGGGGTAAAGTTTTTTCTCTGATGAATCCCTTTTCGATTGTTTGGGACATCAGGAAAACGCCTCATTCGGAGAAGACAAGGTGAGCGCTACCACCAGTCTTGTCTCATGCCAATTGTTAAGCATCCTGAAACCATTCATGTGTGGGGTTGCTTCTCAGCCAAGGGAATCGGCTCTCTCACAGTCTTGCCTAAAAACACAGCCATGAATAAAGAATGGTACCAGAATGTCCTCCAAGAGCAACTTCTCCCAACCCTCCAAGAGCAGTTTGGCGATCAACAATGCCTTTTCCAGCATGATGGAGCACCATGCCATAAAGTAAAGGTGATAACTAAATGGCTCAGGGAACAAAACATAGAGATTTTGGGTCCATGGCCTGGAAACTCCCCAGATCTTAATCCCATTGAGAATTTGTGGTCAATCATCAAGAGACGAGTGGACAAACAAAAACCTAAAAATTCTGACAAAATGAAAGCATTGATTGTGCAAGAATGGACTGCTATCAGTCAGGATTTGGTCCAGAAGTTGATTGAGAGCATGCCAGGGAGAATTGCAGAGGTCCTGAAGAAGAAGGGTCAACACTGCAAATACTGACTTGCTGCATTAACTCATTCTAACTGTCAATATAAGCTTTTGTTACTCATATGTTTGCAATTATATTTCTGTCTGTGATAAAAACATCTGTCAAACACACATAAAAACCAGAGGGCAGCAGATCATGTGAAAATATAATATTTGTGTCATTCTCAAAACTTTTGGCCATGACTGTATAAAACATGTATTTTTCAATTACAACTTTAGAAAAAAAATTGAGGTTTTAGTGGAACTTTGCATAACAATACTGTTAACTATTGCTGCAAGTTTGGACATACTAAGAACTATATTCTTCTTTAGTGGATTTATAGCTGGTCTTATAAAATCATGATCTTGTTGTTTAATAAACTTTATGCTGTAAAATCATTTTAAACACTTCATAACCAAACCATGACCAGAAACTGCCTGACTAGGGACATTTTGTTTTTTTTTCCATACAAACATTTTAATGACTCTATAATTTATTCTCGTTTGATGTTCAAACAATTTAGGCCTTTTTTTAATGATACATGGAGCTTAATTTTTATGATATTTTTGTATTCCTTATTTTCAGCCCTGAAGTAGTTAAAAATAATTAAAAAAAAAGTGGCATGGCTAAATGACTTGCATTGGTTACTCCAAATTTCTATTGACTGGTAACATTTTTTTGTTGTAAACTTCTCGCATATTACAGTCATGAAGTGTTAGGGTCTGCAGAACGCACCAAATATATGAAGTAGAGAGGTGCGTTCGCAGCCCGGGGTCCACCGTGCAGGCGGAGCCTGCTGCTAGTAAAATGGCGAGAGAAGCGAACTCTGTTATCCCGCAGAGTCGCCAAAATAAACGCCGTAACGCGCTGTGGCAATATGTGCGAACTCTGTTATTCCACAGAGCCGCTAGAGGAAGTGCCGCAGCGCTATATGACGATGTGTGCGAACTCACTAAACACAACTGAGTCGCAAAATAAACACGCTAGGGCGCTGTCTAGCGTTGAAAGCGAACCCTGTTACGTCACAGAGCCGCTGAGACAAACTTCTGTGTCCTGTCAGGCACCCAGGTACACAGTTAACTGCTAAGCGAACATAGAACGTGATCATGCGCTAATGTCCTCGCGGGAGTCACCCGCAATCTATGGCGTCTGAACGCCAGGCCCTGAATACGGCAATCAAACTCCTCACCGGTTATGCTGGTAATCTAGGGCATCTAGGACACCGAACCTGACCAGCTAGCATACCAAACTCCTCACCGATTAAGTCGGTATTCTAGGGGCTTATTTCAGCCAGGCCCTAACCACACACACGCATGACCACACTGGCGCAAAGCATATAACGATTGATACTAGCGCATGGCGGCCAAGCCATGCCACCCTTTTATAGTAACAGCTACAGGACCTGCCAGAAACAAGGACCAATGAAACTATTCCAGAACACCAGTAGTCACAGGACCTTCCTGGCGGACCAATAGAAGCTGCTGCAGTACCTGAGCATATGACCCCTGATCTCCAATGAGTGATCTCACCCTGGGCATGCTCAGAAGAGGAAAACAAGGACTTTGTCCTAAAGACATCTGCTTGCCGCTAACCAGTACTGGCCACAATAGCAGAGCCTGGAGGAGCAGCAGTAATCCTCTGCACACTGTTAGACTGGGTGAGACGCTGCGACCGACGTCTAAGCTGAGCAGAGTCCACTGCGGCCGGAGATGAATGGGAGACGGAATGGCTCGAGATTCCCCTTGTGCAGAAGCGGGAACTCGACCCCTAACATGAAGTGTGGTAAATGTGTCTAATATTTCCAAATGCATTCTAGTTTCTGTTTGTCCTAACTATTTCTTTTTGTTCTTATGCCACTCAATACCATTAGATAGACCAAACTCATAATTCATGGCAATGCCTTCATTTTTTTTTCCAGAGTGCTGTCACCTTTGAATAGGAAATTTTACAAGACCAATTGAACATATGCCGCCTGCCAGCAATTAGACACAACCATGGGCACTAAGACCTGGGAACATTCTGCTTTTGAAGTCTATGTCTTCTTCTTGGAAGGGCCAGTGTCCTCTGTTCTCTAGGAGTACAACAACAAAGATATATAAAAATGAAACTTCACATCAACAGTATTGGAAAAAATAAGATTTTATTAAAGAGTAGAAATGGGGATGTACATAGCAGAAGCAATATTGAGAAGAAATCAAATCACCAAACAGTGTGAGGAAAATCATTACCAAAGGACCTATGTAATGGACTATATGACAAGCCACACTCACCGAGCACAATAGTTTAATACTGAGCAAAAGGACAAATATACAAGAAATAAAGAGCAAAGAACGGTGTATTAGAAGTAGAGAAATTAAGTAGTTGTTAGTAAATACCATATCTGAATATTAATCTTCTTTTACTTATAGACACTACTACAAGGAGTAAATAACAGTGTAACCAAAATATGACATCAACCCTATTAGGAGGCAAAAAATATGTTTACAGACTAACTATGTGTGAAAGGAAAAAGGTATGTGGTATTGAAACATTACACATATCACTGCTTCAGAAACGGCTTAGTCAGGAGTGATGTCAATTCTGAGAATGCTGTGTAAAATAGGAGTGGCATATAACTAATCAATAATGTATGTACAAAACAAAAAGTAGAAAAGGTCCAAGGAATGACAAAAACATAAAAATAGGATATCAGAGGTCGTGGAGTATTGTTATTGGCTTGTGACTGCGGAACGGACAGACCCTGAGAAATACAAGCAATAGAAATTTTTTTACATACAACTACATTTGTTATGCTCTGGGGTCGAAGGAGACAACAGAGCCTAATAAGGAAAATTCAATTAAAGTAGAATATCTTCACTGCAAATAAAATTTCCTGGATAAATTTAGCGACTTTAAATTTTGTCAGGTTAGCTCTTCTCCACCCATTAAATTTATGGATATGGGCACGGCCAGGACATGGTACTGAGCAGACACGTTGAATGAGTTCTCTTCTCTAACCTTGTTTCCATGGAATTTTTAAACATTTACCAGCTTCTCCACATGCCATCCATTAGTAGTAATAGTAAAATAACAAAGAGACCACCTCTGGGTCTTCTTCTCCTGGTACTATAAATAGTATGCATCACTTCCTTTCCAAAGTCTCCTATTCCTCTTTCCATACGGCCTCCACCAAAACTGCCGCTTATCAACATGAATCAAGTTGCAACCATTGTTGAACTGGACCGCATCACATCATGAGCCCTGCTTCTGTCCTCCCTCTTCCTTAGAAATGGCCCCACAAGTTACTACTTCTGCAGCCACAGTAAATCTCCTCCAAAATTCACATACGCAGCATCACTTGTATCACAAGAGGACTCCTCTCTTTCAGACAAGCAGGTTTCTGCTTTTGGTGGACTCCAATTATGACCCGACACAGCAAATGGCAGCTATTCCCACTAAACAGGATATGGAAAGATGTATATACACTGTGTTCCAAATTATTATGCAAAAATTGTTTAGGAGTGATAAGGTAAGAATTTTTTTGTTTGTCAGTTAAACTCATTGATGGTGATGTGTGTCAGGGCTCTTTATATCACTGTAAGCAATTGCAGACACCTGTGCTAATTAGTTTGGCAGGTGTGTCCAATGAAAGGCAAGACTACTTAAGAACGCTGTCCCACATTATTAAGCAGCCTACATTTTCTGCCAAAATGGGAAAGAAAAAGGATGTGTCGGCTGCTGAGAAGCAACAAATTGTGGAGTGTTTAGGTCAAGGCATGACTACAATCAACATTGCCAAGACACTTCATCGTGATCATCGCACAATCAAGAAGTATGTAGCTGATTCACAGTACACACTTGTGCGTGCTGATAAGGGAAAATTGAGGACTCTTTCCTACAGGCAATTACGTCAGGTTAAAAGAGCAGCGGCAAAAAAGCCTTGTCATAGCAGCAGACAAGTTTTTGAAGCTGCTGGTGCCTCCAACGTCCCCCGAACAACAAAATGCAGGGTCCTTCAGAGGTTTGCAGCAGTGCGTAAGCCATCCTGTCGACCTCCTCTAACAACTGCACACAAGCAGAAACGGCTCCAGTGGGCCAAGCAATACATGAAGACTGACTTCAAAACTGTTTTGTTCACCGATGAGTGCCGTGCAACGCTCGATGGCCCAGATGGATGGAGTGGAGGATGGCTAGTTGATGGACACCCCATGCAAACACGGCTACGGCGCCAACAAGGAGGAGGTGGAGTAATGTTTTGGCTGAATCATGGGGAGAGAGATTGTCGGCCCCTTTAGGATCCCTGAAGGGGTAAAGATGAACTCCATAGTGTATGTTGAGTTTCTCAAACAGCACTTCCTGCCATGGTTCAAGAAGAAGAACCGTGCATTCCGCAGCAAGATCATTTTCATGCATGATAATGCACCGTCTCATGCTGCACATAACACATCTGCATCTCTGGCTGCTATGGGCATAAAAGGGGACAAACTTATGGTGTGGCCCCCATGCTCCCCTGACCTCAACCCCATTGAGAACCTCTGGAGCATCATCAAAAGGAGTGTCTATGATGGCGGCAAACAGTTCACATCTAAGCAACAGCTCTGGGAGGGTATTCTGTCCTCATTCAAAACAATTGAAGCAGAAACCATCCAAAACCTGACAAATTCAATAGGCGAGAGAGTTCAGAAGCTCCTTTCGAACAAGGGTCCTATGTGCAAATGTAACATCACCTAGAATAAAGTTTTGAGTTGACAACTGTTTGATTTCAGTTTGTAATAACCTGCTAATGCTTATAATTTAAAAAATGACAATTTTTTGTTATTTATTAAAATGAAAAGGTTGAAAACTCTGCTGTGCATAATAATTTGGAACATGCATTTTGCGTGCAGTTTGAGTGTTTTTATTTTAAAATTATACTGTTATCATAGGCAGTTTGTACAAAAACCTTTTAATTGTACTCTAATAGTTATTTGACTGGAAAATTACAATGAATGCAATTCATATAGGTAATTTGGCAAAATCTGAGAAAATATTATTTGCATAATAATTTGGAACACAGTGTACAGAGGAAACCACTAAATTTACACAATAACTATTTGGTGGGTTTTTGATGTTGCTCTTTTCTCCAGAATTTCTGAACCTATTAGACAAATTAGTTTACTTGCATTTTTCAATGCGTTTTTCCATACATCTGTGCTTTATTGCTTTACATGTTTTAATCAAATTTTTGATTATATGGTTTTTATCTCTTTGATATGTCATGTTTAGAGTTGAGCGAAATAGGTCGTTCAGATTCAAAAATCACCGTCTTTCGCCAAAGCGTGAGGTCGGCCATGTGGTTGTCGACCCAAGCGCCAAAGTCTGTTTTCCCATAATACTTGCAGGCGCCTTTTCTCAGCCAATGAGCAAGGACGCACACTGTGGGCAACGAGATGACATGGGCAGCAGCCACTACTATCTTAGAGAAGGGCATTGCAGTGATTGGCTTGCTTTGTGTGGCGTCACTATGGCTATAAAAGCCCTAACAACCGGCCGCCATTTTACTTCTGCCGATCTTAGCATAGGGAGAGGTTGCTGCCGCTGTTTTTCAGTAGGGAGAGAGTTAGGCAGGAAAGAAAAGTGATTCTGTGCTTGTGCTGATAGCGATTGTGGGGTACAGTTAGTGTGCAGTGACGGGGAGGATTTTCTTGAGTGAAGCAGCGCTGGGCTGCTTGCTAGCTGTATTACTATGTGTACACTGCTGTGCAGAGTGCTTTTTACACAGCAACTACACAGCACTAATACTTTAATTCTTTTTTTCTGCACAGTTACCAAGCGTTCATTTTTTCCCATACCGTATAGCGCTGTACTCTCCTCACACACTACCGTGTACTGGCTGGTATCATGGACAAATACATGCTGACTATCTGTGTGTGACTCCGGAAAAAATACGGAGATTTCAATCTTTCCAAAAACCGTATACAGCTGGTACCGTTTTTCTGCCTTCTGTATTACGGTCAAATCCATACTGAGAGAGCGTCTGTGTGTTACTCCGGAAATATATACGGAGATTTACAATTATCCCTACACTGTATATGCCTGGTATCCTCGGATACATTAGCCTTTTTTGCTTTTTATATTCTGGTCTACTCCATGCTGAGCCTGTGAGCGTCTGTGTGTTACTCCGGAAATATATACGGAGATTTAAAATTACACCAACACTGTATACAGCTGTACGTTTCTGATACAATACCCTTTTTCTACTTTTTATATTCTGGTGTAATCCATACTGAGCCTGTGAGAGTCTTTGTCTGACTGTGGAAATATATACAGAAATTTAAAATTACCCCAACATTGTATACAGCTGTACGCTTCTGATAAAGTACACATTTTTCTGCTTTTTATATTCTTGTCTAATCCATACTGAGCCTGTGAGCGTCTGTGTAAGGTTCTTTGTCTCTTTTGACATGTTCCTTGAAACTCAGTTTTCCGTCGGCCATTTTGCTTTCTGTCTTGCTGCAGCTATCTTGCCCTCAGTTAATATGGAGGTTCCAGCTTTCATGTTCCCGCCCTGATTCTCTCCTCTTGCTTCTTAAGCAGCCTCAGCTGAACAATCAGTGCTCCTGAATCAAGCTTCAGTCAGCCTGTGACCTGACTCCTGGAAACCTAGGATTTTGGACTCCAGCTATTTCCTACTGAGGAACTTTGGAACACTTTTGGACTCTGGAAACCTGCTGTCTGGTGAATCCATGTTTGCAGAGGAATTACGGTACAGAGAAGAGATCCTGAACCTGCTTTGGAGAGTTATTGTAGAGCTTGAAGTTACTCTGGCCTGCTGTGTCTCCTGCATCTGTTCCTGCAAACTGTGTGACCTTTTCTGCATGCTTGTATGAAGTAATACAAGTCATTTCATATCAACCTGTGTCTCATGTGTTTTCCTCGCACCCAAGCACAAGACGCTATAGGAACTGTACACTATACATGACAAGATTCAGGAGCCAATGTTTAGTGTCTTCTGGGTCTGGGAAAGCCGTGTCTGCTGTGACTGTGGATATCAGATGTCCGTTTAATAACTTCTGTGATGACAGTGGTTGTGACTTCTCACAACCATTCCAGCACTTCTGCCTTAAAAGATCTGGAAGATGGAGGCCAGCATAAAGGAGCTTTGCGGAGTGACTGATACAATCCTTGCAGATATACAGACTATAAAGACCCGTTTTGCAAGCCTACAGGACCTCACTAATCATAATTTGCAAGTGTTTGGACAAACTACCCAGGAATTACGAGCCAGGATTGAGGCTCTAGAGGAACGAGTCCAGGCTCCTGCCATAACCCCGAGTTCTGGGATCCCCAAGTTACCTCCTTTTCGTTTTGGCGGTGAACGTGAGAAATTCAGGGGATTTATTAACCAATGCAATCTATTTTTCTCTGCACATGCTTCACAATTTCCCACTGAACGATCCAAAGTGCTTACTATAATCATGTTGCTTACCAATAAGGCTTTGATGTGGGCAAACCCTCTGATTGAGACTGAGGATGATTGTTTGAATCACCTTGATGCTTTTATTTCAGCCATGGGGCAGGTGTTTGATGACCCCAATCGAGGTGCAACAGCTGAAGCAGCCATGTTAACTTTGCGCCAAGGTAAGCGTTCAGTAGCCGAATATGCCTTGGATTTCAGGAGATGGGCTCTTGATACCACTTGGGACACTTCCGCCAAAAAATCTATTTTTCGGAAAGGGTTGTCTCCACTGATTAAGGATGAACTTGCTCGTGCTGACCCTCCCACTGCGTTAGGTGACTTTATTAACTATTGTATCCGTATTGATGCTCGTCTGACTGAATGCAGACAAGAGAGATGGTTCGAAAATAATCGCACTAACCTTTTCCTACCTCCCTCCTCAGCTAAGGAACCTTTGAGTAGGATCACAAGGGAACCAGAACCTGAACCCATGCAGGTGGACTCTTTACAAAGACGGGTTAGTGATGCACGCAAAGAACATCGTATAAAGGAAAATCTATGTTTTTACTGTGGTAAGTCAGGGCACTTCATTATAAACTGCCCCAGCCATTCTCGTAAGACTACTGCAGCAGTCATTCACTGTGAGTGTTGCGAGAGGAGCTCTGTCATGTCCGAGCCTCAGATTCCAGAGAGATCTGCTGCAAGAGATCTTGATTTTTCGGACTTGAACTCTGTTAGTTCTGGGGACAATGACGGTATAAACGCTGCAATTTTTCAAGTTTCCTCAGCAGTGTCTGCTCCGGGGCAGATAGCTTTCATCTTTCTATCTTTAGGTATAGTTAGTTTCTCAGGCTGTGACGAGGCGTCTAGGACCAACGTAGGAACGCTCCACGGCTGCCTCTAGTTGTGGTGGTTAGTCAGGGTACTGCAATCTCATAGATTCCAACTGCTCTGGTGTATTGCCTTTTTTTACCTGCACTCCTCAGCTACCAAATCATAACAGTATCACCGGCCAAAACTGAAAATTATATGGTACTCACAGAAGGGAAAAATATTGTGAAAGAAAAAAAAAAGGTTGTCAGAGTTGTCAGAGATATTTTTCTGTTTGTTGCATTTTTTTTTTTTCCTCTGTATCTCTGGGTGCTGGGGAGGATTTTTTCTCTCAATGGAGTTTGCACAGTTGTCTGGCCGTGTGGATCAGCTTGCCACTGAGGTTCGGAGTATTGCTACCTATCTTGCTAGGTTGCCTGTTGTGGAACCTAGGATTCCCATGCCAGATTTGTTTTTGGGGGATCGAGCCAAGTTTCTGAATTTCAAAAATAATTGTAAATTGTTTTTTGCCTTAAAATCTAAGTCCTCAGGGAACGCAGCGCAGCAGGTTCAAATTGTCATCTCTCTCCTGCGCGGCGATCCTCAGGATTGGGCTTTTTCCCTGACACCTGGGGATCCTGTTTTGAGTGATGTTGATGCATTTTTTCAGGCCTTGGGGTTATTGTACGATGAGCCTAATGTCACTGATCAAGCTGAAAAAGCCTTGTTGGCATTAAATCAGGGGCTTGATGACGCTGAGTTATACTGTCAGAGATTCCGTAGGTGGGCAGTCCTGACCAAATGGAATGACGACGCTTTGGCAGCCCTTTTTCGGAAGGGTCTGTCAGATAATGTAAAGGATGTTATGGTGGGATTCCCTGTCCCCTCTGGTCTCAATGATACTATGTCATTAGCGATTCAAATTGATAGACGTTTGCGTGAGCGGAGAAGTATGCGTGGAATAGTGTTGCCTTGTGAACCTGCTTCTGAACCCATGCAGTGTGATAGAGTGTTTTCTGGGGCACAGCGTCATGAGTTTCGAAAGCGCAATGGGTTATGTTTCTACTGTGGTGATGCCTCTCATGCTGTTTCAGTCTGCCCTAAGCGGGGAAGACGTTTTGCACGCTCGTTGTCTTGGGTAGTGTTCAGACTAAGTTTTTATTAACTGTTACTCTGATATGCTCTCTGTCCTCATTTTCTGCTCAGGCTTTCGTTGATTCGGGAGCAGCTATTAACCTGATGGATTTTGATTTTGCTAAACGTTGCGGGTTTCCCTTGATACCCCTACAGAAGTCTATTCCCCTACTGGGGATCGATTCTACCCCTTTGGCTGAGAATAAACCTCAGTTCTCTACTCAGGTGATAATGAGGGTTGAACCTGATCATCAGGAGAGCTGCAAATTTTTGGTTCTGTATAATCTGCATGACATTATCGTGCTGGGTTTCCCTTGGTTACAGTCTCATAATCCTGTTTTGGATTGGAAATCTGTGTCTGTAACCAGTTGGGGCTGCCAATGTGTTAATACCAACACTCCTGTTTTTTCTGCCTCCCCCCAGGCTCAGGATGTTCCTGACTTTTTGATTGATTTTTCTGATGTGTTTAGTGAAAGTAAATCTTCATCCTTGCCTCCCCATAGGAGCTATGACTGCGCTATTGAATTAGTGCCTGGTAGTAAATTTCCTAAAGGTCGCCTTTTTAACTTGTCTGTACCTGAACATGACGCTATGCGGTCTTATATCAAGGAGTCATTGGAGAAGGGTCATATCAGACCATCCTCTTCACCCTTAGGTGCCGGTTTTTTCTTTGTGGCCAAAAAGGATGGTTCATTAAGGCCGTGTATTGATTATCGTCTTTTGAACAATATTACTGTGAAATATCAATATCCGTTACCCTTGATTTCTGACCTGTTTTCCAGGGTGAAAAACGCTACTTGGTTTACCAAGCTTGACCTCAGGGGGGCATATAACCTTTCGCATTAAGCACGGGGATGAATGGAAGACGGCATTTAACACCCCTGAGGGGCATTTTGAGTACCTTGTGATGCCCTTTGGGCTCACTAATGCTCCTTCTGTCTTCCAGTCCTTCATGAATGACATTTTCAGGGATTTTGTGGATAAATTTCTGATTGTTTATTTGGATGATATCTTGATTTTTTCTAATGACTGGGACTCTCATGTGAAACATATTCGAACTGTATTCCAGATTTTGAGAGAGAATGCTCTGTATGTGAAGGATCAAAGTGTCTTTTTGGCGTACAGAGGATCTCATTTTTGGGATTCATTTTGTCCCCATCTGTTATTGAAATGGACCCGGTCAAGGTTCAGGCCATCTGTGATTGGGTCCAACCTACTTCATTAAAGGCTCTTCAAAGATTTTTGGGTTTTGCCAATTTTTATTGTAAATTTATTGGTAATTTCTCGGTTATTGTTAAACCATTAACTGATTTGACCAAAAAGGGTTCTGATGTGGTGAATTGGCCTCCTGAGGCAGTCTCTGCATTTCAGGAACTTAAGCAGAGATTCACTTCTGCTCCTGTTCTATGGCAGCCTGATGTTTCTCTGCCATTTCAGGTGGAGGTTGATGCCTCTGAAATTGGGGCAGGTGCCGTTTTGTCCCAAAGAGATCCAGAGACCTCTAAAAGTAACCCTTGTGCCTTTTTCTCTCGAAAATTTTCTCCTACTGAACGTAATTATGACGTGGGTAATCGGGAGTTATTGGCCATGAAGTGGGCTTTT
>JARQOD010000005.1:346266877-346286590 GCA_033576555.1 Oophaga sylvatica
AAGTGTCTGCACAGCAGAGCTGAATTTTTCTATGAAAAAGACTGTAAGTGTGTATGTCTTGAGTGAAGACTGCCGTTGTTAAGACAGAGAAGTCTGACAGCAGGATGACAGCATGGAGGCGCTGTTTGAACAAAGCGCAAGTTAATGTGCAACATAAGACTGCCGTGGTTGAGACAGAGGAGCTTGTTAAGAAACACCTGCAGAGCATGCAGCAGGTCTGGCAGAGCATGCAGAGCTGGCGGCAGCAGCAGCAGGAGCTAACCGGTTGTTTCTTGAGGAGATTGCAGCACTAAAAAAACCTCTCAGCGCCTTGTCCCCGAGTAATATTGTAAAGGCACCTGCGTTGCCTACAGGAAAGAAGGAGTGCGAGTCTGCCGTCAGCAAACCTGGTCATGGAGTTGAAGAGGTGATAGTGGACCACTACACCCAAGCATGTCCTCCTGAGGACCAGCCGTCTGAGAGGTCGTCACTTCAGAGTTCCCGACGCTGAATTCTCGCGGTAAGAGCGTTCCAGCTGTTGGGACATATGGTGGGAGAGTGTGATGGACAGTGTTGGAGATGTCGTGAAATTGCAGCCAACTGTCCAATAGAGGGGAGCCTATGTATTGTGATGTTGGCAGATCCCTCTCTCCCTGCGCAGAGCCTGTGTGTGTGTCCACCTCAGCCGAAGAGACTGGACCACAGGTGTCCCCGGGTTGTAAATGACTGCCCAGCACAGGCCCTCTTGGACTCAGAGAGTCCAGTGACTTCCGTATGTGACAGCCTGATTGATAGGGACTTCATCCCTGATAAGCACCTGAGTATGGTGTGCATCCATGGAGACACCAAAGTCTACCCAGAGACTGCCGTGGACTTGGTCCCCAAACTCGGGGAGGTTTCATATGAAGTGGGGGTAGTGAAGAACCTGGTGCACCCCGTCATATTGGGTAATGACTTTCCCCGATCTAAGGATCTCTGGGGGAGAAATGTTTCTGATGGACAGTGTGATGAAGCTCCTACTGAGGGTGCGCAGTCCCGAGGGGCGGAACACAATGCTAGTGGGACGTTAACTTATGTGATAATGATGATGATGATGATGATCATGATAATGATGATGACCATGATAGTGATGCTGATGCTGATAAATGATAATGATGATGATCATGATTGTGATGATGATACTGATCATAATCATGATAATGATATTGATAATAATGATGACTGTGATAGTGATGAAATTCCTTTGCAGGTGATGTTGGGAGACGAGGATGGTGGTTCTCGGGAGCCAAGTGTCCCTGACTTGCCTGTGTCCTGTGACAATTTTGAGAGTGAGCAGTGGAGAGACCCCACTCTTAGGACGGCACAGGAAAATATGACTGTTCTAAATGAGGTTTCCCAGGAGCCTGGCTCTGAGGAGAGGTTTCCTCATGCTGCCATAGACAATAGCCTGTTGTATAGGGACACTGAAGTCCAGGGAGAGGTCGTGAGTCAGCTCCTAGTACCTGAACTATATAGAAGTATAGTGCTGGGGTTGTCACATAGTCACATACTTGAGGGACCAGATGATGCAGTTAATGTTGTGGATGACATATTAACTAAGGTTCCAGATCAAGATGTGAATGAAAATGAATTGTATAACACTGACAGTGAGCCAGATGTGACTGAAGAAGTAGAGTATAGGACGGACGGTAGGGCTTCTGGGCATGTCCTGCCAGAAGAGCCTGAAGGTGGGGAACTGGAGAAAAGTGAAAAACCCCCTATACCTTCTGTGATAGTTGGTGACACATGGTCAGTGCACCAGGGACAGGAGGTACGTGAGTTTCTGAGGAAGAGTCAGCAGAAGTGTTCTGATGTACCGGGTCGTACTTCTCTGGCCAGGCACTATATCGAAACTGAGCCTGGCCCAAGGTCAAGATGAAACCGTGCAGGATACCCGAGGCCCGCAGAGAGTATAGGCCTGGGAGGGTACAGGGTAGTGCGGATGCTTCAGATGAAGAGAAAGCTGATGTTGGCTAGACTCAGGTGACGATACAAATGACAGTGGTGAAGATGAAGCTGATGAGGCCATGACTGGTCCAGAGTTCACTGTCTCTGTTGGATTGTTGGCCAGCCCTCCGGTCTGGATGACCAGCCCTCCGGTCTGGAGAAGAGGGAGGGGATATGTGAGACAGTGAAGGAATGTGTGTTGAATGGGGTGTACATTTCACCTAGGTATAAGGGAAATGTGTGGCTTTTGTAAACCTAGTGGTAGAAAGGTCACTACACCTTACATTCATTACACACTTGCAGCTCAGGCCTGAAACTACTCAGGTCTTAATTAGGAGACCAGAAGTAGGTGTCTGCAAACACAATCATAGAGCTGGCTTTAGTCTGGACACAGGGAGGTGTCCCGGCACAAGAAGCAGTCTCCGGGAGTGGGAGCACGCTCAGTCTGGACACAGGGAGGTGTCCCGGCACAAGAAGCGTCTCCAGGAGTGTGAGCTATCTCAGTCTGGGTGCAGGAAGTACCCCGGACATAGGAGTGGTCTCAGTGAGAATCCGTGCGAATAGCGGCTGAATAGGAGTGGATCTCTCTCAAGTCTGAACATTGAAGGTGCCTTCAGACACAAGGAGGAGTATCTGTGAAGCTCCATACTGGTAACATATATCATATGTGTTGTTTTGGGCCAGGCTGGTACAGCCGGGACCCGGATAGACAGGGCAATCTATCTAAGTGTAATTAGTGGCTAGACAAGCCCAGGTTTTCTGTTTATGATTTGTTTTTATCTGTTTGCTGTGGACTTTAATAAAACTGGTTGCGGCCAGTTTTTACACCAGAACTGCTGTCTGAATGAACTGTTTTCGTGCCATTCTGTCTACCCAGACAGCGATCCTAGAGCTATATCCCCTGGAAATGTTACACCATGTAACAAAGCCTTTCGAGCCAGCATCCTTTATTCAGAAGTCAGGAAAAGCAGAGTGGACCTCCTGAAACACGGGGTGGTAATGTAAGAGGTATTACAGCACAGTAGACCCCGTTACACTGATGGCAGACAGCGGGATATGATACCCCGTCTATAGGAGTAAAGGACTGAATGGAAAACAACTACCAGAAGTTAAAGAGGAATACATTAAAAGACCTGGTGGAAGCTCGAGGGTTAATCACCAGCTACAAAACAAAAGCGGATTTGATAGCAGCCATCATGGAACAAGACAGTGCAGCACCACCCAATGTGAACGTGGAAGAGACTGAATTCCAGAGGGAGGTAAAGAGCAGACTGGTGTTCTATGGCCCAAACCCTGCAGTAGAGATCGTACGAGAGGTGATGGCTGATGTGCGTACTGATCTGAAGGAAAAGATGGCAGAGCGGACCAGGATAGAGCTAGCCAAGATGGAGATGGCAGAGCGGACCAAAGTAGAGCTAGCCAAGATAGAGCTAGCCAAGATGGAGATGGCAGAGTGGAGAGAGGAGAGTCAGCGAGCAGGGAGAGCCCAGGTATCGTCAGCAGTAAGCCACAGAAAAATCCAGTATAATTCCTTCTGACAGTTGGGGGAGGCAGAGGAAGACATTGATGGCTTTCTGCAGGACTTTGAGCGGCAGTGTGCCCTTCATCAAGTGAAGCCGGAGGATTGGGTTCAGGTTCTGGCCAGCACGCTGACAGTCCAGGCAGCGGACACCTATCGCACGGTACCTGATGAGAACTGTATGGACTATGAGCGAGTCAAAGAAGTGATCTTGGCCCGGTATGCGCTGACACCAGAGGCATAATGCCAAAAGTTCCGCAGACTTATAAAACAGGTAACAGATACCCACGCTGAATGGGCCTGTAAACTACGGCGGTCACTGCTACAGTGGGTACAAGGGAGCCAAGCAACCACTAAGGAGGACGTCCTCCAGCTCTTCTTGTTAGAGAAATTCTTTACTGGACTAACCCCCGAGACACAAGAATGGCTTCGGGACAGACGGCCAACGACTCTTGAGGAGGCCGCTCGTCTGGCCGATGAACATCATGATGTCAGGAGGTCTCAGTTGTCAGGATCAAAGACTGTCTCTAGGGGCCCTCCCATGGGTCTGGAGGTCCCTAAACCACAGAAGATTGTCGGGGGACCAGCTAAAACCCCGGCCTACCAGAGTCCCCTGGGGCGCGATGCCACACCTGCCATCAGCTGGGCCACCTGCAAAGACAATGTCCCAACCGGACTCAGCGTACCGTACCCAGTGGCCAAAGGCGGGAGCGGCTACCGTCAACCTAGCCGCTGTACACTGCTACCAAGGCGAAGCTGACCCGGCATTGGGGGCTATGACTAATCCGGGGATGGAAGAGATGGAGGAAGTGCTGCATGAAGTAGACCCCGTGCAGGCAGCCTGGGCAGATAATCGACAACAGCATCGACAGGTGGTGTGGGTTAATGGGAAACATATGCAGGGACTAAGAGATTCCGGAGCAACTTTGACCCTTGGGAAGCCTCATCTCCTCCGGGACCAAGAGAAGACGGACCGGACAATGGCAGTCCATGTAGCAGGGGGTGCCAAACATCGACTGCCCACTGCCAGGATTCACCTGAACTGGGGAGTCGGGGATGGCCTTGTTGAGGTCGGCCTGATGCAGAATTTGCCTGCAGACGTCTTGCTGGGAAATAACTTGGGGCCCATGATGACTGCATTCTCGGTCGCCCCCCTGGTTGAGACCTATCCTGTGACCACCCGGAGACAAGCTCGAGCTGCGGAGGCGGAATCACACTCAGAGGAGGCCCAGGTAAGACACCCCAGTCCTACACTTATTCCCATAGCCAGACACATTTCTTGGGCCACCCCAGCTGAGTTTAAAAGGGAGGTACTTGAGGATCCCTCATTACAGGGGTATCGTGGAACGCACAGGAGGGGAAAGGAGTACTGGAAGGGAAACAGTTTGTTTGGCATCAGGGACTCCTCTACTGGTACCGGATTACAGAGCAGCGCCAAACAGGAACGAGCCCCACTATAAAACAACAGCTGGTAGTTCCCAAGAAGTTTAGGCAGGAGCTACTGCGAATCTCTCATGACATACCCTTGGTCAGGCACCTCGGCATCAGTTGCACCAGGCATCATCTGGCACAAAACTTCTATTGGCCGGGGGTAACCTATGATGTTCACCAGTACTGCCAGACCTGTGACAGTTGCCAGCGCATTGGCAAGAGGGCAGATCGCTGCAAGGCCAAATTACAACTCCCCCCCATTGTGGAGGAGCCATTTAGCCGAGTAGATGTCGATCTGATAGGGCCATTAGCCAAACCCAGTCCGTCAGGGAAAAAGTAAATATTGACAGTGGTAGATTATGCCACATGGTATCCAGAGGCGGTTGCATTACCTAACATACTGGCAGAGACGGTGGTGGCTGCCCTGCTCCAGGTTTTCTCACGAGTTGGATTTCCCCAGGAGGTTATCTCGGACCAGGGTACCCAGTTTACAGCAGAGGCGACCAACCAACTGTGAAAGCTGTGTGGCATAAAGTCCATTAGAAGCGCCCCGTACCACCCGCAAACCAATGGGTTGTGTGAACGTTTTAACGGAACATTAAAACAACTCATTGGGACTTTTACCAGGATGTACAGGGACTGGGAGAAATTCTTGCCACACCTCCTGTTTGCCTATCGGGAGGTGCCCCAAGAATCCACAGGGTTCTCCCCATTCGAACTGTTATACGGGAGGCGGGTAAGGGGACCCCTAGACTTAGTATGAGAACAATGGGAAGGGGAGGGAACCATAGAAGGGATACCTATTGTGCCCTATGTGCTGGAATTCTGGGACCGCCAACAGGAGCTGACTCAGGCTGTACATGGGAACATGCAGGTGGCCCAATGGCGCCAGCACGTATGGTACAATCGGAGGGCCAGAGACCGCACCTTTGAGATAGGACAGAAGGTCCTGGTGTTAGAACCAACTAGGCAGAACAAGTTCAAAGCTGCATGGCAGGGGCCCTACCAGGTAGTGGGGAAAATAGCCGACACCACCTACAATGTGTCTGATTGTGACTACCCCAGGGTTATCCACATGTTCCACGTGAATATGCTGAAGCACTACCAGGAGCGCCCTGAAGAGGTAGTGGCCATCTGTGCACCTGAAGCAGAGGATTTAGCCAGACTCCCCTTGCCTGATGTCTTAGGGGAGAGGACTCAGTCTAAAACATGGGACCAGGTACACTTGGGAGAAAACCTAGAGCCCCGGGAGAGACAGCAGGCGGAGGCGTTGCTGAGGCAGCAACAGAGGATATTTCAGAGAGACCGGGGTACACCCGCCTGGCACAACACAAGGTTGAGACCCAGGATCAGACCCCCTGAGACAACCCCTCTTCCGCGTCCCTGAGTCTGTACGAGAAGGGATGCGACAAGAGATACAAGAGATGTTGCGTTTGGGTGTCATTGAAGAATCAGATAGTCCCTGGGCATCCCCCGTAGTGTTAGTGCCCAAGAAGGATGAGACTACCCGGTTCTGTGTAGACTATCGCAAGCTAAATGAGAAAATGGTGACGGATGCGTATCCCATGCCGCGTGTGGATGAGTTGTTAGACCGGCTGGTGGGGGCAAAGTATTTGACCACCATTGATCTATGCAAAGGCTTTTGGCAGATCCCCCTAAGTCCTGACGCTATTCCCAAGTCTGCATTTGTCTCCCCGTTCGGCTTATTCCAGTTTCGAGTTATGCCATTCGGGATGAAGAATGCCCCTGCGACCTTCCAGAGGCTGGCTGACAGGCTTCTGGATGGTCTCCAGGACTATGCTTGTGCCTACCTGGATGACATCGCCATCTACAGAGCGACATGGGATGAGCATCTAAATCACCTAGAGACAGTATTGGACAGGATCCACAAGGCTGGAATCACCCTGAACCCCAACAAGTGTCACGTGGGCAAAGCAGAGGTTCAGTATTTAGGACATTGGGTGGGAAATGGGAAACAGCGAACAGAACAAGCCAAGATTGAGGCCATAGCCGATGGCCCACCCCACGCACTAAAACCCAGGTCATGGCGTTTCTAGGGACAGCAGGGTATTATAGGAAATTTGTCCCCTATTACAGCAGCATAGCCAAGCCCCTCACTGATCTGACCCGTAAGAACCTCCCCGCCAGGTAACCTGGACCCCCGAGTGTGAGGAAGCCTTCCGCCAGCTAAAGGACGCCCTCACAAATTCCCCGGTATTGGCCGCACCCGATCCAACTAAACAGTTCCTTGTTTACACAGACGCGTCTATGTTTGGATTGAGGGCAGTGCTGAGCCAAGTCGGGCCGGACGGCCAAGACCACCCGGTAGCTTACCTGAGTCAGAAACTATTGCCCCGCGAAGTAAGCTATGCAGCCATGGAGAAGGAGTGCCTAGCAGTAGTATGGGCACTCAAGAAGTTACAACCATATTTGCAGGGACGACAGTTTTCCCTCCTAACGGACCATAATCCCCTAGTGTGGCTTAATCGGGTCTCTGGAGACAACGCCAAATTACTGCGGTGGAGTTTAGCCCTACAACCTCTAGACTTCACCATCCACTACAGACTCGGCAAACAAAATGGTAATGCCGATGGACTAAGTCGACAAACGGAACTTGTACCAACCCCATAAACTTCGGTCATCCCCAAGCCGATCCATTAAGGATCAGACTGTGCATGCCGATCGCGTCACTAAAAAGGGGAGCCGTGTTACAGAACCCCCCCAGCACCCTGAATATGATATGCCTGTATGATAGGTGCAATGTGAGATGCATGTCGCTAATGCATCAGCTGACCGGCTGTAACCCCTGGGCAGAGGTAAACGAGATATCCCACTTCTGACCTCCCCCCACCTTTGTAAATCCCATGATAAATGATCGGGGACCGCCGGCCACCTGCAGCTATTGTAATGTACGTCTGGCGTCTTAATTGGAGCCTGTTATCTACTGGCTCGCCACATATTAATTGTCCTGTCCTCTGTATGTATATGTATTCTGAGACCTGTGAGTAAAAGGTTGTCACACTGGAAATACGTGGAGAAGCAGTGATCTTTTATATGTTCCCATGTAACAAAGCCTTTCGAGCCAGCATCCTTCATTCAGAAGTCAGGAAAAGCAGAGTGGACCTCCTGAAACACGGGGTGGTAATGTAAGAGGTATTACAGCACAGTAGACCCCGTTACATGAGCAAATGCATGAAATACAAGAGAATAACATTCTAGTGAATAATGTGCAAGGTGCAAATAACTAAGGTGCAGAAAATGACATAAATAAATTAGCTGGACAATGATGGGGTTTGTCTCTGGTAACTCCTAAAGAAGTTGATAATAAATGCATATTAGATTTAAGTGACTGTCTATGGATTCATAGGAGAATCCAGAGACAAAAAATGCTTATTAAAGCTCAAGGTCAAAATAGATTTCTGAAGAAGAAATCATCGAAACGCGCATCAATGGGTCACACTGGGACTCTCTGGACCTTGGGTATTTACATATGTCATGGCTTGGACTTATCTGTATATTTATACAATACTTATTATCCATTTTGACCTTGAGCTTTTGGAATTTTTTTCACAGCTCAATACAACTAATAATAAGTGGTTTTACCAAATTTATCACAAAATGCAACATTTACAAGTGCAGTTTAAAAATTTCTCATGCCCTTGAATAGTGTCCTTCATAAGAGCACAAATTTGAAATTCAAGTCCTGTCTAAAGCACACCTGATGCTACTAATTAAGAGACTAGCTAAATATTTACATAGCAAAAATAAGTGTATCCTTTGACACCCAGTCTGTGGCTGGACATCACAGAAAAATTTAAATGACAGTCACGTGGATCTTCAGCAGGTCCTCAGCTGCTATAGAAAACCATCGGTTCCCTACGATCACATCAATAGTGATTGACCGAGGTTAACAGCAGCAATCGGCCATAGCACAGATCACTGGTGCTGGAAGCAAAAGCCAGCTATGTAATAAAGTATCTATAATGTTCAGGGATAAAGATAGAGCTCGACAGATATAAAATCTTCAGTTTTCTTTGAGAAGTTGAAAACAAATCAGTAAATCCAAAAGCTGTCCAGAAGCATAAACACCAACGCATTTCTAGTGCTCTTGGCACCTTTACTCACGGACACCAGAAATGTGTCGACGTTTAGGAATATGGACGGCTTTTGGATGTACTGATGTTTTTCAACTTTTCAAATAAAACTTAAGGTAAACGGATTGATACATTTATTATTGTGTTTACTAATAAAGATAAAGATAATGATAATAATAATATTAAATCCATATGCAGTAAAAATAAAGTTTTAATTTGACTCGTCTTCTCATCAGTAACTCTGGGAAGGGTGGGTTTCATGTGCTCGAAATTTCCTTATTATTATGCCCTCGCATTGCCTATACAGCTGCCTAGCAATTTCATTAATAATTATAAAGGATTATGATCATCAAAGAAATCTTTATTATTTAGTTAGCAGTGGTAGTTACACAGTGGCAGAGTATATTATCTTTTAATAATGGAATTTTCATTGAGAATCTCTACTAAATGTTAGAAAAATATTTAGACTTGAGACTTTCTATAATATTTTTCTATCTACTGGCTAACACGGTACGAAGATACACATCTTTCCTATACTAAATGTTATTTACTCCATCCATTAAACACTACAATCATTAGTAGCACAGCAGGTATCCAATAAAGCTATAAATTTCAACTACCCTGAGCAGTCTAACATAGGCTGATACATTTTATAAATCATTTCCCTCAGATTGGAAAGAAAATCAATGAAACAATGTGGAATGGTATAAATACAAGACAACAAGTAAAAGGATAATTGGAATGACAGATTGTGTAGATAACGGCTTCCATAGATGTTTGCCCGTATTATCTTCTGATAAGACACAAATTATATTATAAAACACTTACAATAAAACTGGGCGTAAATCAAGCCATGTGCTCAGGATGATCTATAAATGATTCTTAGGGTAAGTGTAGACTGTGCTTGTGGTCATTGTCAGGAGTATGTGCCCAGGAGGTAGACACCTGATTGTTAACACAGTATGGATGGATACGTAGGCATCAGACCACCGTGGGGAATGCAATACTGTATGTTTTTATGTTGACTCCCCGCTTTGGAAAGTGCAGTCCACTGAATCTTACTATATGTTTAAATAAATGGTATACAGATGCATGCTGAACAGATGGAGGCCAAATGGACATACTTTTGTCCTCCTTCTGGAATATGGGACAGGGGCAGGTATACCTTTTTTGCATTCTGTGGCCCAAGAGGTAAGTGTGCTCCACTCTCCACCACCAAAGTAGGTGGAATTGTCCATTATAATGAACTTCAAAGGGCCTATATATTGTTCTTACACAGGGACCTTCTTCAGCTCCTGGTAAGGAAGCATTAAAGTATACAGGAGCTTTTCCCAATACATACTTTCTTCTAAAATCAATAATGTAACCTTATTCATTTTTACAATGTTTTTCCATGAAAAGTCTTCTCGTGTTAATTGAGGGCTATTTTCAGAACTTTCTAGGTAATATATCCAGACTATTGACTCACATCAGAGAACTGAACCAATATGCTACAAGTGACTTGTGGGTGCTCTGTAGGATACAGATTCCTTTATGAGCACTGCTTTGTCTGCATTTATCACTCAAAGGGCTTGTTCACATGAACGTATCTTCTGCCCAAGTGCTGTCCATGGAAAAAATGCACAGCACTTGGACCAATGTAATTCAATGGGGAGGTGCAAATGAGCGTTAATTTTCATTGACAGAATCTGAGTGTGAAAAAATGACAGCAAGCACTGGTTTCTTGTATACGTCGGATGAGACTCACTCATTCAAGTCTTTGGCTGAGTAAAAAAGATTGGATGCCATTCGAAGCCACAATATACCATCCGTTTTTATGGATATATTACAATTCGTCAACATACGAAACTCTATGGGTGTGTACACAGGTTAAGTATTTGGTGCAGAAATTTTTGCATATCTTGGTAGGAAAAATGCAGCACATAATATACATGTTTTAGTGCATTTTTTTTACATGTGTTTTTGGTGCATATTTTTGTCTACTCATTAGTATGAGTGAAATCTGCAGCAAAAATGCTGAAAGAACGGACATGTCATAGATTTAAATCTGCGCCAAATCTGCAAATCTCAAATAAGCAACATGTGCATGAGACTTCAGGATTTGCATTCACTTTGCTGGCATCAGGAAATCCTTCAGGTTTTTTGACAAATCTGCACAGAAAAAAAAGCAATAAATCTGCGATGTGTGCACAGGCCCCAAGAGGTCCTGTAAATGATTAATAGTTGCTGAGTAGAAAAAAGGATTGTATACGGACTGCACAAGGACAACAAGTGAGAAAGAAATCATACAGCTTTTCTGAACGATTTTTTTACATGCTTGTGTGAACCTACCTTTAGAATAAATGCACATGCAGCAGAATGTTTGCAATAATGTATGTATGTGCTTCAGGAGGGTTTTGCCAAGTATTTTCTTCTGCAATCAATTCCACAAAATCGCTTAAACTGGTCTAAAAATCCACATACAAAGCAATATACTGTATATGGACAAAATACCTGCAATGCATAGATGACATTTATTAAATCTCATCTATACATCTTATATCTGTGTTGTGCTGTTAATTCACCCTGAAAATCTGCAGCAATCTGTGCATTCATCTTAAGCATCACCATCACCACACATAACTTCATTAACTCCTCTGCTCACCCTAACGTAACAAATAGTATGTCACATTCAGGGTTTTCGTGTATAGAGTGGACTCAAGAGCGAGCCTGCTCCATATTGACAGGTGTCAGCTGTGTTATACAGTTGGCATCTGCTTCTAACAGTAGTGAACAAAACTAGCTACTGCTGTTTAACCATTTAGATGCTGCTGTCAATCACTGAAGGAGACACATAATTTGTTTAATTGCCAGTGTGCTATTGGTGCTCATACTAGTGGGTTGTGGGGAGCCTTCTGAAGGCTCTTGCTACTGCCATCTTGATTCTTTTATGAAGCTTGGCTTGTTCCAGAGCTTCTCCAGAGAAATCAATTCACTTTAAACTGCAATACATAATTACTGCATTAATATTGCAGTAAAAAGCAATAAAAAAAATGCAGGTTCAAGTTCCTTAGGACTCATTCAGACATCCGTGCAAACCAGTCCCACCATGGACATCTAATGCATGGACTGGCCGCGGGTCTCCCGACTTTACCTTAAAAGCCTCTTAGAAATACTTATATAAGAAGCTGTCACACCAGGGTTGGGAGAGCCAAAGCCAGTGAGTACATTACATTTAGAGATTGGATCTAAATCCACAAGCATCTGCATAAGCCCTAAGCCCTATAAATAGCATTTTCATTAGGAAGGCAATGAGGAGGTTCCTTAGGCTTAGACTTCAGAGGTACACGTGCTTCTCACAAAATTAGAATATCATCAAAAAGTTAATTTCTTTCAGTTCTTCAATACAAAAAGTGAAACCTATATATTACATAGAGTCATTACAAACAGAGTAATCTATTTCAAGTGTTTATTTCTGTTAATGTTGATGATTATGGCTTACACCCAATGAAAACCCAAAAGTCATTAACTCAGTATATTAGAATAATTAACAAAAAAACATCTTCAAAGTCTTCCTAAGCATCTAAAAAGGTTCCTTAGTCGAGGGTTCCCCAACTCCAGTCCTCAAGGCCTACCAACAGTTCATGTTTTCAGGATTTCCTTTGTATTGCACAGGATGCAATTATCACCTGAGCAATACTAAGGAAATCCTGAAAACATGATCTGTTGTTGGGCATTGAGGACTGGAGTTGAGGAACCCTGCCTTAGTCTGTTTCAGTAGGCTCCATAATCATGGGGAAGACTGCTGACTTGACAGATGTCCAGAAGGCAGTCATTGACACACTCCACACTCCACATTGCTAAAGAAGCTGGCTGTATCCAAGCATATTAATGGAAAGTTCAGTGGAAGGAAAAAGTGTGGTAGAAAAAGGTGCACAAGCAACCAGGATAACCGCAGCCTTGAAAGAATTGTTAAGAAAAAGTAATTGAAATTAGAGGAAGATTCACAAGGAGTGGACTGCTGATGGAGTCATTGCTTCAAGAGCCACCACACACACATGTATTCAGGACATGGGCTACAAGTGCAGCATTCCTTGTGTCAAGCCACTCATGACCAATAGACAATGCCAGAAGAGTCTTATCTGGGCCAAGGAAAAAAAGAACTGGACTGTTGCTCAGTGGTCCAAGGTGGTGCTTTCATATGAAAGTACTTTTTGAATTTCATTTGGATATCAAGGTTCCAGAGTCTGGAAGAAGAGAAGAGAGGCACACAATCAAAGCTGCTTGAGGTCTGGTGTAAAGGTTTCCACAATCAGTGATGGTTTGTGGAGCCATGTCATCTGCTGGTGTAAGTCCACTGTGTTTTATCAAGACCAAAGTCAGTGCAGACATCAACCAGGAAATTTTAGAGCACTTCATGCTTCCATCTGCAGACAAGCTTTTTGGAGATGGAAAATTTCATTCTCCAGCAGGACTTGGCACCTTTCTACACTGCCAAAAATACTAATACCTGGTTTAAAAACAACAGTGTCACTGTGATTAATTGGTCAGCCTGACCTTGATCTCATAGCGAATCTATGAGGTATTGTCAAGAGGAAGATGAGAGACCCCAGACCCAACAATGCAGATGAGCTGAAGGCTGCTATCAAAGCAACCTGGGCTTCCATAACACCTTAGCAGTGCCACAGGCTGATCGCCTCCATGCCACACCACCTTGATGCAGTAATTAATGCAAAAGGAGCCCCGACCAAGTATTGAGTGCATTTACTGAACATACATTTCAGTAGGCCAACATTTCAGATTTTAAAATCATTTTTTCATGCTGGTTTATAAAGTATTTAATTTACTGAGATAATGACTATTGGGTTTTCTTTGGCTGTAAGCCACAATCATCAACATTAACAGAAATAAACACTTGAAATAGATCACTACTGTATGTTTGTAATGACTCCATATAATATATGAGTTTCACTTTTTGTATTGAAGAACTGAAAGAAATTAACTTTTTGATGCTATTCTAATTTTGTGAGAAGCACCAGTAACTGGGCAACTCCTTACTAGAATCCAAAGTTTTAATAATGGTCAACATCCAACATCTGGACATAGGCTTCATACTCTGAGGCTATGTGCACACGTTGCGTATTTTTTGCTTTTTTTTTTGCGTTTTTAAGAGGCAAAAATGCTTAAAAAATGCATGAATGAAGCATCCTATTATTTAGAATGAATTCCACAACCTTTGTGCACATGGTGCGTTTTTTTCCACGAAAAAAAACGCATCGCGGAAAAAAACACAGCATGTTCATTAATTTTGCAAAAAATTTGCGGAATTCCCGTTATATTATTGACCCTGGGATGTTCAGGAAAAAACACGGAAAACCCGCACAAAAAATGCACAAAATCCGCACAAAAAAAACGCAAAAAAAAACATGCGGATTTCCTGGCAAAAAGTCCGGTTTTGCTCAGGAAATTTCTGCAAACATTCCGCAACGTGTGAACATAGCCTAAACCTTGAAAATGCTTGAGCCACTCAGGATCAGTTTCTTTGCCTTGAAAAAGTATTCCAATCCTGTGAACTTTCCCGTTTTTTTACCAAGAAGAGTGAGGGCCTGGCTCACAAGCTTACAATCTATGAGGAAACAGGGCTATCACAAAAGGTAATAATAAAATGCTTGTCAAGAAAGGTCCAGTCATTATTATAATAAATTAGGGCATTCAAATAATGCTGCATGAAACAGTCACCAGTCTGTGTCTGTACAAGTATAAACACAATGCTGCTGAGGGCATGAAAGAGAGATCACAGGATAGTTAGTTAGATTAGTGAGGTAAGGTTATATGGTAGTCAAATGAAATGTGATTTTAGAGCACTCTTGAAACTGTGGATACTGGTAATGAACTAGATTGTTGGGGGTCGTGCATTCAAGAAAACTGGTGCATGTATCATTTCCTTTACATTTCACAAATTCTTGCTACCTTTTGCTGGTATACCACATGAAATCCCAATAAAAAACTTTTACATTTGTGGGTATGATGTGAAACAATGTAGAAAATTTCACGGGGTATGAATACTTTTTCAAGGCACTGTAAAAGTATTGGTTTGTCTTTGTAAGAGTTAGATATGTATAGAAATAGTTTGAGTTTGAAATCCTGCTGACAGATTTCCTTTAATTAAAATGTCTACAATTTTCTTTCTGGATGCCCAAAAAAATCTTATGAAATAAATGCTACAATAATAAACCAATAGAAATAAATTATTCTTTCCATATTGTGTTGTTACTGTATGTTGACATTTCTTCTGTAATCCTCATAAGATATGCTAATAGTAAGTATGATGACTGTGTCACAAAACATAATTTTATGTGCAAGCATTAATACTAAAGTGAAAACATATTTAGCTATATTTTATTCATGCCCTGTTTCTTGCAGTCTTGATAATAATTCATGCATATAAATTTGCTGAAAACATGTCAGACTTCGATGTAATTAAAATATTGTTGAGTTGGTATTGAATCTTGTATAGCAAAAAATGTAAGCTATTCACGGTTTAACTAGCACAAGCAAGAAATAGAAATATTGTCTTCAAATTTCCCCTGTTGTTGCTCCCAAGTGTTGTGAAATAAGATTGCAAAAATTGGACCAACGCTTGTTGTAAAGCGGTTGTAGACATTGCGTTTTACCCATGTCCCAGCATTGCATAACGTAACAGCAGGATATGTCTTGTTACAGTTTGTATTATAGCATCTAAAGGAACAGGTTAAACCCTAATGTGCAAATGTGAAGGAGATTTACTTAATTTAAAGGAGTGCAACTGAATGACTTATTGATCATAAAAACGATTATTTAAAGAAGCACTCCTACCAAAGTTTTTTATACTTTTATACTGCAATAATCATATTATATACCACTGTGTACTTACAATTGCTCATTCTGACCTTCTACTCAGTTAATTCAATTTCCCATTAGGTCTGTGACATCACATGATTAAAAACAGACTAGCTGAATCTTTCTAAGCTCTATATACAAACAGGTAACATCTTTTCCCTGCATGAGTCATCATTAAAACTACAATTCTACATCACAGATCACTGGCAGTGATGAGCGAGCATACTCGGTAATGCTCGTCACTCGCTCGAGCATCACTGTACATGCCTCATCTCCGTCACGCCTCATCTATCTGTGGGCTACAAATTGTGGCATTTCAGGACTCCATTTAGCTGATTTGCTGTGTGTTACCCTAGTTCTTGACACTATTTTCCTGTAAAAAAATTAAAAAACAGACCACATATTTTCAGTGTGGTATCTCCGTCACATATCTCATCTATACATGAGCTACAAATTGTGGCATTTCAGGCCTCTATTCAACTGATTTTGCAGTGTGTTACTCCAATTATTAACAATATTTTACTGTAAAAAATAAAAAATACAGGCCACATTTTTTTAAAAGTGTGGTATCTCTGTCACACATCTCATCTATCTGTGGGCTACAAATTGTGGCATTTCAGGCCTTCATTCAACTGTTTATGCTGTGTATTACCCTAGTTCTTGACACTATTTTCCTGTTAAAAGATTAATAATAGGCCACATATTTTACAGTGTAGTATCTCCATCACACGTCTCATCTATCTATGGGCTACAAATTGTGGCATTTCAGGCCTCCATTCAACTGTTTTTGCGGTGTGTTACTCCAGTTATTAACACTATTTAGCTGTAAAAATAAAAATACAGGTAACATTTTAAAAGTGCATCTCCGTCACACGCCTCATCTGTGGGCTACAATTTGTGGCATTTCAGGTGTCCATTCAACTGTTTTTGCTGTGTGTTACTCCAAATATTAACACTATTTAGCTGTAAAAAATAAAAATACAGGCCACATTTTTTAAAAGTGTGGTATCTCCGTCACACGCCTTATCTATAAGTTGGCTACAAATTGTGGCATTTCAGGCCTCCATTCAACTGTTTTTGCTGAGTGTTACCCTAGTTCTTGACACTATTTTCCTGTTAAAAAATTAAAAATAGGCCACATATTTTACAGTGTAGTATCTCCATCACACGCCTCATCTATCTGTGGGCTACAAATTGTGGCATTTCAGGCCTCCATTCAACTGTTTTTGCTATCTGTTACTCCAATTATTATCACTATTTTGCTTTAAAAAAAAACAAAAAACAGAGCTTTTTGGCCGCGACCTCCCCAGGGGGTCTTTTTAGGGTATCAAAACATCATAAAACTATGGGAAAAGTGCTCAAATGACATGGGAACATCATGGAGAAGACCCCTGGAAGCATTTCTGACTCCTAGGTCACTGCTGTGAACAATGTTGTCAGAGTGTTATGCCACTTTTACAGATGCACACTGAATCATACAAAAATGAAACCAAAATGGATTTTCCTTGGAAATATGTTAAGGAACATCCTTTCCAGGGTAATGTTTTGTATGTAAAGCAAAATAAAAAACTCAAAACAAAAATGTACGTCCACCACTTGGGCTATTTTCACACGTTGTGTGTTTGATGCGTTTTTCAACTTTAGCATTGCTTTCAACCATTACAAATGCATTCATTGAGAAATGTAATTTTAATATATAACAACCTTAGCTGGCCATGTGGTATGTTACACATCACCAGACACATCCTGTTTCATTTATGAAGGAGGGACTCTGAAAGTCACAAAGTCTATTTTTATAGGGGCATCAGGTGGCATTAACATTCTTAAAGGGCCATTAGCCGGCTATGCTTTGTTGTTCTCATCATTAAACAATGGGTTTCATATACTGTTATTGCCTATGCAGTGAGTGGGTGGGCTGCCAAAAATTAGGACGCTCCCCAAAACCCCTTTGACAAGACGTACAGGAGGGCCTCATGGAAAAATGTTCCCATGAAAAGAAAGTGGGTCTCCCATAGTGTTTGCACCGATCTCCTGAATGGCTACATGAAACCAAAGTTCCCATTATTAGAAATTTGGTACTCCCATTCTGTTTGCAGACTATGCATTTAATGCAAGGCCTGCCCCAAATTTGCACGCACACCAATCCCCCTTGGAGAAAATGTGGAGGAGGGCCTCAAAAAAAAAATTCACATTAGAAAGGAGCAGGTCTCCTATACTTATAATGGCCATACACTAAGTGTATGGTCTTACAAATATTTTCCCCCGAGAGGTACACATCAACATTCTATGTAAACATTTTTTTACAGGCATCATAAACACCCTTGACAACACTAAGGTGGCTATTGCATTATGGACCACGGTCACCATGGTGATCTAGTGGTGGTGGATGATAAGCATGAGGAGAAGGAGGATAACAGCAAATAGCCAAAATTAAGAGCGTATACCAATGTGTGGGTGTGAAGAGGTGCATGGTAACATACCTCCCAAAAAAGACTCTGTATTACAGTTTATATTTCGCTGCTAGCATTCGGTGGTGTACAGAAGTCAGGCCCAATCCAGCCCTTGTTCATTTTTATAAGAGTCAGCCTGTCCGCATTTTCTGTTTACAGGCGGATGAGCTTATCAGTTATAATTCCACCAGTGGCACTAAAAACCAGCTCTGACAAAACGCTAACGGCAGGGCAGGCCAGGACCTACAGGGCGTAGCGAGCCAGTTCATGCCACATGTCCAGCTTGGATACCAAATAATTATAAAGCACAGAGGAATCATGGAGGACGTTAGTATG
This sequence comes from Oophaga sylvatica, assembly GCA_033576555.1. Classification (NCBI taxonomy): domain Eukaryota; kingdom Metazoa; phylum Chordata; class Amphibia; order Anura; family Dendrobatidae; genus Oophaga; species Oophaga sylvatica. Next base: position 346,285,531 of record JARQOD010000005.1, read on the forward strand.
GTCAGGAAGTTACTCCCTCAGCATCTTCCAAAACTTTGCACTCCTTGTGAGAGTACCCCGCAACTCAGGGCCTGTGTGATGGGAGGATCTTATAAAACTCTCCCAGAACTTTACCAGTGTTCCCCTGCCTCTGCTGGATTGTAGTTGTGTCTCTTTTGCTTGTACTCCTCGGTTGTCCAACGAACTGTGACGTCTGCCACCAGTGTTTTCAGATGGGAATTTGTTTAATAATTCCGCAACAATGGCCCTCTGGCACTGCACCATTTTAGTACACCTGTCTGCCTCTGGAAGAAGATTGAAGGTTATCTTTGTAGCGTGGGTCTAGAAGTGTCACCAACCATTAATGAGTGTCTTGAGAATGCGAGGGTCACGGGAAAGGCGGTGCAACATAATGTCAGCCATGCGTGACAGACTGCTAAGAGGCAAGACTTTCATGTCCTCACCAAGAGGATGACTAACCATGCTGTCCTCCTCCTCCCTGTCCTCAGGCCATCCATGCTGAACAGATGGTATTACAGTTGTGCTTGTAGTACCTTCTATAGCACATGAAAGTAGCTCCTGTTCTTCCTCCTTTTCCTCATTGTCATCCAATCCATGTTGAAATGACATGAGGCTGGGCTGTGTGTTATCACCCTGTTTGGTTCCTTGCTCCATGTCCTCTAGCTCTGTGTTGTGAATGTGTTAGAAATGAATTCTGAGCAGAAGCTCCCTCTGGTGGTTACAAACAGTACTGAACCATTCAATGAAGATTGTGAAGATTGGCAATCAGGAGTTACAGACTGGTCTTATATAAGGGAGGTTCCCTCCTATCAGGGTTGCCGGTGATCAATTGTTCTTGTCTCAACTTTTGTTCCTGGTTCACTTGGAAGCTTGCTGAGTCTTGCCTGCATCTTCTGCTAACAGATAAGATATTTTCTGCTTTTATTTTTGTGATTGCTTTTTGCATTTTTTCCTGCACTTCTGTGGAGGTCAGCCAGGTCCCCTCCGGGGGCTTGTGCTCCTCTCAGTTTATCTGAGTCACTGTTATTTGTTAATTTGCCTTTTCCAGTTTTTTCAGTGG
>JARQOD010000005.1:346286690-346329331 GCA_033576555.1 Oophaga sylvatica
GGTGAATGAAGTTGTGGTGCTATTAGAGTCATATTTAATATTTTGTGTGACTTCCATGAGTGTAGATTGCTGAGCGTTAATAGTTAGCTTTGGTCTGCCTATGTAAACAGGTAGTCATACGATCTCTGATCATGAAAAGTTTGCCGATCGGTCATTGTATCATGCTGCAGGTCAATCCATGTAATTGGACCCTTGGTCAGGTATGCTTCTGTTACATTGCAAGGGATTTTAAGTCAGGTTACATCACATGTGGGTTTCAGTCACGTATCTGCTGTGATATTACAGGTGGGTCTTAGTCAAAGGAGCTTCTATGGCATCATAAGTGATTTACTGTCATGTATGCTACTGTAGTATCTCAAATGCGTTACAATCAGGTAATTGCTTTGAGATCACAATTCATTTTCAGGTTAACTGCTGTGGCATTACAAAATTTCACAATTAAAAGTGCAGCTTCTCCCCCAAAATAAAAACCTCATATGACTATGTTGGCAAAAATATTTAATCTGTTATGGCTCTAGGAATGTAGGTTTAAAAAAATGTTAAAATTGCAGTGAATGCACTAGCAAAAATATCTGCTCTTAAAAAAAAATTACAAACTTTTTCTGTTTGCTATAGAAAGAGCCAATAGATAATAAGTTATAACACTTGTCAAAGTAATCATCTAGTTAACACTGAACTTACAATTGCTCATATTGCCTTTCTACTCAGCTAATTCTTCTTATTTCCACTATGTCTATCGTTAAAAACAGACTAGCTAAATCCTTCGAAGTTCTATTTAGAAACAGGAAGTCTCTTTTCCCTGTATAAGTCAGCACTAGAACTACAATTTTACATCACTGCAAAGTCCCTGGCTAGACTAGGAACAAAACAGCTGGGTCAGGAGTGGAAGAGGAGATGGAGCTGGGCTGCCAGTGACTAGTGATGAGCGAGCACTAAAATGCTGTGTGCTCGTTGCTCGGGTCGAACAAATTGAAATGCTCACTTGCTCGACCCGAGCAACAAGCCCAAAGTAAGTCTATGGGAAACCGGAGCATTTTTGCTGTGACCCACCCTGGAAGTCTTTTTAGGGTATCAAAAGGTCGCAAATTTATGGGAACAGTGCACAAATGACATGGGATCCCCAGGGGTAAGACTCCTGGAAGCATTTCTGACTCCTAGGTCACTGCAGTGAACAATGTTGTCAGAGCGTTATGCCACTTTTACAGGCGCACACTAAAACATACAAAATGAAGCAAAAAGGATTTTCCTTGGAAATATGTTAAGGAACATCCTTTCCAGGGTAATGATTTGTATGTAAGGCAAAATAAATAACCCCCCCAAAAATGTACCACCACTACTTGGGTTATGTTTACACGTAGCGTTTTTGATGCATTTTTTAACTTTAGCACTGCTTTCAATCAATACAAATGCATTCACTGGGAAATGTCATTTTAACATTTAACAACTTTAGCTGGCCATGTGGTGTGTGACACATCATCAGACACATTCTGTTTCATTTATGAAGGAGGGACTCTGAAAGTCACAAATCCTATTTTTAAAAGGGTATCAGGTGGCATTAATATTCTTAAAGGGCCATCAGCCAGCTATGCTTTGTTGTTCCCATTATTAAACAGTGGGTCTCCTATACTGTTATTTTCTATGCATTGAATGCAAGGCCTGACCCAAATTTGGACGCACCCCAATAATAATAATAATAATCTTTATTTATATAGCGCCATCATATTCCGCAGCGCTTTACAGTTTAACAGTTTCAAAACACAAGTCATAAGTAACAACGTTAACAATACAATAATTAAAGCAAAATAAGACGACCCTGCTCGTGAGAGCTTACAATCTACAATGAAGTGGGGGAGATACAAAGTACAGGGGTGTATATACAATGGTGCATTTACAATGATCGTCCAGCCATCTTGAGGGAGTGAGGGATGGATGGAGATAGCAATGGGCTACACGCACACACTTACACATAGAATGACTTTGATTATGAATGTGATAGGCCGCTCTGAACAAATGTGTTTTGAGGGAGCGCCTGAAACCATGCAAATTGTGGATAGTCCTAATTTCTTGGGGTAGAGCATTCCAGAGGATTGGCACAGCGCGGGAGAAGTCTTGGAGTCGGGAGTGGGAGGTACGGATTAGTGCAGAGGTTAGTTGAAAGTCGTTTGCAGAGCGCAGCAGTCGGTTAGGCCGATAGATAGAAATGAGGGAGGAGATGTAGGGGGGTGCTGCACTGTGGAGAGCTTTGTGGGTGAGAATAAGTACTTTGAATTGGATCCTATAATGAATGGGCAGCCAGTGTAAGGACTGGCGAAGAGCGGACGCGTCCGAGTACCGATTAGCCAGATGGATGACCCTGGCTGCTGCATTAAGGATGGACTGGAGAGGGGATAGTCGAGTAATGGGAGGCCAAGTAATAGAGCGTTGCAGTAGTCCAGGCGGAGTGGATCAATGCTACAGTGAGGGTTTTTGTTGTTTCCATGGTGAGAAAAGGGCGGATTCTAGAGATGTTCTTTAGGTGTAGGCGGCAAAAGCGGGCAAGAGATTGTATATGGGAGGTGAAGGAGAGATTGGTGTCAAACATAACACCCAGACAGTGAGCCTACTGCCGGGGTGTTATTATGGTGCCTCGCATGGAGAGGGAAATGTCAGATTTAGGGAGGTTAGTAGATGGCGGGAGCAGAAGAAGTTCAGTTTTGGAGAGGTTGAGTTTCAGATAGAGAGTGGACATGATGTTGGAGACTGCGGACAGACAGTCACAGGCGTTCTGTAGTACAGCGGGGGTAAGGTCGGGGATGACGTGTATAGTTGTGTGTCATCAGCATAAAGATGGTACTGAAAGCCAAATCTGCTGATGGTCTGTCCAATTGGGGTCGTGTAGAGAGAGAAGAGAAGGGGGCCAAGGACTGAGCCCTGGGGTACACCGACAGTGAGAGGAAGAGGAGATGACGTGGAGCCAGAGAACGAAACACTGAAGGAGCGGTCAGAAAGATAGGAGGAGAACCAGGAGAGAACAGTGTCCTTAATACCAAGTGACTGGAGCCTAGACAGTAGGAGACGGAGGTCAACTGTGTCGAAAGCTGCAGAAAGGTTGAGAAGAATGAGCAGAGAGTGGTCACCGTTACGTTTTGCTGCAAGAAGATCATTGGTCACTTTGATGAGTGCAGTTTCAGTCGAATGTAGGGGGCGGAAGCCGGACTGTGAAGGGTCTAGGAGGGAGTGAGTGGAGAGGTAACGGGTAAGGCGGGAGTAGACTAGGTGCTCCAAAAGTTTAGAGATGGGTTTTTCTCCAAAGGCGTTCAGCACTCCTAGAGCATCGCTGAAGAAGTTGAGTTTGCAATGTGAGCCAGGGCTGTTTTACTGTGTGTTTGGAAGTTCTGAGGGTGAGCGGTGCTACTTGGTCAAGGGTGCTTCTAAGAGTGTCATTGTAGTGATGAACAGCCAGATTAGGACAAGAAAAAAGAGGAGATTGGGGACAGCGATGAGTGTAGGGAGTCTGAAAGTGTCTGAGGGTTAATGGCTTGCAGATTTCTGAATGTGTGGTAGGTAGGAGTGCGCTGGGGTGGTCGTGGATTTGTGAGGGTGAAGGAGAGAATGTTGTGGTCAGAGAGTGGAAGCGGTGAGTTATTTAGGTGGGAGATTGAACAGAGGTGGACAAAGACCAGGTCAAGGGTGTTACCATCCTTGTGTGTCTCAGAGGTTGAAAGCTGTGAGAGGCCTAGAGAAGTGGATAGTGATAGAAGCTGAGATGCAGATGTGGAAGTAGGGCTGTTAATGGGGATGTTGAAGTCTCCAAGGATAAGGGTTGGCAGTTCTGAGGACATGAAGTGCAGCAGCCAGGCTGAGAAGTGGTCAAGGAACTGGGTGGGCGAGCCTGGGGGTCGATATATGACCTCTACTCTGAGGGAGAGGGGACGAAAGAGCCTGATTGTGTGGACCTCAAAAGAAGGGAATGAGAGTGATGGAATTGGGGGATGACCTGGAAAGTGCATTGTGGGGACAGGAGTATGCCAACTCCACCACCATGTCTGTTTGCAGGTCGCGGGGAATGGGAGAACTGTAAGCCACCATAGGAAATGGCAGCAGGGGAGACCGTGTCAGAATCCTGAATTCAGGATTCAGTGAGGGCCAACAGATGAAGAGAGTTGTTCAGAAAGCAGCTGTGCAGGAAGGATAGCTTGTTGCATGCAGACCGTGGATTCCAGAGGGCATAATTGAAAGAAGGAGATGAGGGAGTGCAAGTAATATTAATAAGATTATTATGGTTTCGATATGAGGTAGGGTAGCGATTGAGGTTGGGGGATGGTGGACCAGGGTTGGGGGAGATGTCCCCTGAAATCAGTAGGAGTAGGAAGATAAAGAGCAGGTAGTTGTTGGAGTTGTAAGTAGGTTTTTCTGTGATGTGTTTGGGCAAGATGGGCTGAGGCTTCTCAGGAAGGTGAGGAGTGCATGGGAACTGTGGGAGAGGGAAGTATGGAGGGGCTGATGTGTATGAGTTGTTATTGAGGGGGGATGAGGCGGTGAATGTGGATGGCAGGGAACGCAGGAGGATAGGGATAAAGTACATATTTAAAAAGAAAGCAAAGTGTGGGGTACCTAATTCCAGCCCTGATTAACTGCGATGGATAACTGCCGTTTACACGATGCTTATCTTCTGTGATGCTTTGCTTCTGGGATGCTTGCGTGCTGCACCCCACACTGCGTGCACCCCTTAGACTAGTCCTAAATATATAGCCCACACTACACGGTTAGGAGAGTGGGATTGTGGGAGCTGGTTTGGGATAATTTGGCAGCTGGGGCCAGCACACCAGGGGGTGGTTAGATCATCAAAGGCACTAGACCTGGCAACATCTATATGCTTTAGCACCTTCCACCTGATAAGATCTAGAGAGGCCCAAGTCACAGGATATGAAGCAGTAAGTATTAAACACAGTGCAAAAATGAATTATACCAAAGCTTTACCAGGCACATTAAACTATGTTGCAAGATGGTAAAGCAGTGGTTGGCAGCAAGCAGAAGTATGGAGTGCATACCAATAGTATATATAGCAGCATACAAGACAGATAGCAGAGATGGGGATTGAATCATTCAGCTGTTTGCTTCCAATGAATAGAGTGCATACCAATAGTATATATAGCAGCATACAAGACAGATAGCAGAGATGGGGATTGAATCATTCAGCTGTTTGCTTCCAATGAATAGAGTGCATACCAATAGTATACCGACATACTGGATGGCCACATGAAACCAAAGTTCCCATTATTAGAAATTTGGTACTGACACACTGTTTGCCTATGCATTGAATGTAAGGGCCGCCTTGCCACAAAGTTACACGCACCCCAATAACCCTTTGAACCGACGTCCTGTTTAGCTACATGAAACCAAAGTTCCCATTATTAGAAATTTGATACTCCCATACTTTTTGCAGGCTGTGCATTTAATGCAAGGCCTGCCCCAAATTTGCACGCACATCAATCCCCTTGGAAAAAAACGTGGAGGAGAGCCTCTAAAAAATTTTTAACATTAGAAAGGAGCTGGTCTCTTATGCTTGTAATACCTATACACTAAAGGTACTGTCACACTAAACGAGATCGCTAACCAGACCGCTAATGCATCACCGATTTTATGACGCAGTAGCGATCTCGTTAGCGATGCAGCTGTGTGTGACATGTAGCAGCGATGTGGCCCCTGCTGAGATGTCGTTGATCGCTCATGAACGTTCTGAGCCGTTTTTTGGTTGTTGGTGTCCTGCTGGTGAGCCTGAATCGCTGAGTGTGACACCCTTTATGAACGACTTCACCAGCGTCGCAGGTGGGACTAGGTTTTCCCAACGACCACAGAGGTCGTTATACAGATCGTTGATGAGTTGTGTTTGGAATCTAACTAGCGATCACATAGCGATCGCACTAGCAATCTCGCCGGTCATGTCGTTGTCGTGATCACTGGTGCGATCGCTAAATGTGACAGTGCCTTAAGTGTATGTGTTGACAAACATTTCCCCTGGGGGTACACATCAACATACTGTGCAAACATTATTTTACAAGCATGATAAACACTAACGTGGCTGTTGCATCACAGAACACGATCACCCTGGTTTTCTAGTGATGTTGTTTGAAGAGACGTGGAGGATGTGTAGTATCCCACAAAGTGGCCATTTCTATGGGATATATAGTGTGTTTTCATATAAATGCTGTGAATTTTTATGTGGACTAAGCATTTTAAATACATTGTGAGACCTGCTGACAGGCAGCCCAAAAAGGGTTAATCTTCTCCCAGGCTTGATCAGGTGACCCAGCTCTGTTTTAATATGCAGAAGGTTTGGGACCTCCATAGAATTGTTTTTGTTGTGTCTTAGCCTACTTATTGACACAATTTTGCTGGCCCCCCCAAAAAATACAGGCCAGATATTTGAAAGTGGGCTATCTCAGTCAGACACCTCATCTCTCTGTTGGCTACAAATTGTGCCATTTCAGGCCTCCATTCAACTGTTTTTGCTGTGTGTTACCCTAGTTATTGACACCACTTTGCTGACAAAAAAATTGTTACCTACAGGCCAGATATTTTAAACTGTGGTTTTCCCGCACGCGGATCACATATAATTTTGCTCCAAATTCAGCCATTTTTAGTGAACGTGGAAAATATTGTAGTCAATTTAAAATGGGAAAGGCGTGTGGCAAGGGACGGGGAAGTGGATGTGATGGTGCATGTACAGGCTGAGGCCGAGGCCGTGGGCAAGCTAAAATTGTGCCACAACACCCACATCTTCTTGTTTAACCTTCCTGTCCCAATTACTAGGGAACCGCAGCAGCATACAACAATTGAACCCAGAGCAGTGTCAAAAGGTTGTTGGTTGGATAGCAGATAATGCTTCCAGTCACTTTGCCACAACCACCACCCTGTCTTCCACACGGTCAAGTCTGAGTAGCTATGAGTCTGGACCGCATATTCCTCACCCTGATCCTCCTTCCTCCCACCATGCCGAGTGCCCAGAATAAACTGATCCCACACTTGGACACTCCAAAGAGCTGTTCACTTTTCCATTTATAGATTTGGGCCTCTCTCCCGGTCCACTTGAAGCAGAGCAAGATGAAATCGCATGTAGTGATTGCCAAATATTTGAGCAGCCACGGTCACATGAAGGCGATGGTAGGAACGTGTCACAAGAGATGGATGATAATGAGACACAATTGCCAGAATTTCAGGAGGAGGACCAGGGTATGGAAGTGGAAGACGAGGTGGTGGATGATATTATTATTTTTATTATTCATTTTTATAGCACCATTTATTCCATGGTGCTTTACATGTGAAAAAGGGACATACATAGACAAGTGCAATAAACATGAGCAATACAAGGCACACGCAAGTATGGAAGGAGAGAGGACCCTGTCCACGAGGGCTCACAGTCTGCAGGGGATTGGTGAGGATACACTAGGGAAGGCTAGAGCTGGTCCTGTGGCAGTTCAGTAGACTGAGGATCACTTCAGGTTGTAGGCTTGTCAGAAGAGGTTGGTCTTCAGATTCCTTTTGAAGGTTTCCGTGGTAGGTGAAAGTCTGATTTGTTGGGGTACAGTGTTACAAAGTATGGGGGAAGCATGGGAGAAGTCTTGTATGTGGTTGTGGGAAGAAGAGATAAGAGGGGAGTAGAGAAGGAGATTTTGATAGGATCAAAGGTTGCATGTAGGTAAGTAACAGGAGACCATGTCACAGATGTATGGAGGAGACAGGTTGTGGATGGCTTTGTATGTCATAGAGAGGGTTTTGAATTGTAGCCTATGGGTAATAGGAAGCCAGTGAAGAGCCTGGCAGAGAGGAGAGGCTGGTGAATAACAGTGAGACAGGTGGATTAGTCGGGCAGCAGAGTTTAGGAAAGATTAGAGTGGTGCAAGAATGCTAGAGAATAGGAGATTGCAATAGTCAAGGCGGGAGATGATGAGGGGGTGCACAAGCATTTTTGCAGTGTCTTTGTCAAGGAATGTATGGATCCGGGAAATGTTTTTGAATTGGAGTCGGCAGGAGGAGGCAAGGGCTTGGATATGTGACTTGAAAGAGAGGGCAGAGTCGAGGTCACACCGAGGCACTGAGCATGTGAGACTGGGGAAAGTGAGCAGCCATTGACATTGATGGATTGGTCTGGTGGAGAGGTAGAATGAGATGAGAGAAAGATGATGAATTCTGTTTTGTCCATGTTCATTTTTAGAAAGCGAGCAGAAAAGAAGGATGAAATAGCGGACAGACATTTTGGGATTTTGGTCAGTAAGCAGGTGATGTTAGGTCCAGATAGGTAGAGCTGCATGTCATCGGCGTAGAGATGACATTGCAATCCATGGAATTCTATGAGCTGTCCCAGGCCAAAGGTGTAGATGGAGAAGAGTAGGGGTCCTAGAACTGAGCCTTGGGGAACACCGACAGACAGGGGGCGAGGTGAAGAGGTGGCATGGCAAAGGGAGACACTGTATGTCAATCTGTTAGATATGATGAGATTTAGTATAGGGCCAAGTCTGTGATGCCAAGAGATGAGAGAATCTGCAGCAAGAGGGAATGGTCCACAGTGTTAAAGGCGGAAGACAGGTCCAGGAGAAGGAGGACAGAGTAGTGTCAATTGCACTTGGCGGTTAGTAGGTCATTAGTGACTTTAGTTAGGGCAGTTTCAGTTGAGTAAAGCGGTTGGAAGCCAGTTGGTAACCGGTCAAAGAGGGAGAAGGATGAGTGGTGGGAGGACATTTCAAGATTGACACTCTGTTCCAGTAGTTTTGAGGCATAAGGGCGAAGTGATATCGGGCGATAGCTAGACACAGTGGATGAGTCGAGGGAGGTCTTTTTGAGGATATGTGTGATTGAGGCATGTTTGAAGAATGAGGGGAAGACACCATTTGCTAGTGAAAGGTTGAAGAGGTGTGGTAGGGTTGGGATGAAGACTGTGGCGAGGTTAGGGATGTGGTGGGACGGAAATGGGTCAAGCGTGCAAGTGGAGAGATGTGATCTTGACAGAAGGGTGGAGAGCTGATCTTCTGTCATGATAGAGAAGCTGGTTTTGGAAGAACAGGGCTGAGCAGTCAAGAGGAGGGGCATTGGGGGCTGCGAGCCAAAGCTTTCTCTGATGTTATCGATCTTCTGCTTAAAGAAAGAGGCAAAAGTCTTCAGCAGAAATGAGAGGAGAGGGAGGAGGTGCTGGGGGATGGAGTAGAGAATTGAAAGTTTTGAAAAGCTGTTTAAGATTGTGAGACAAGGAGGATATTAGAGATGAGAAGTTAGTTTGTTTTGCGTCAGTGAGGGTGGACTTGTAGCTGGCGAGGGACTGCTTGTATGTGATAAAGTTCTCAGCAGAACATGATTGCTTCCATCTGTGCTCTGCGACCCTGGAAGCCCATCTCAGTTCTTTGATCAGGCTGGTCAGCCAGTGTTTCCTGTTGATTGTATGAGTTTTTCTGGGCATGAGGGGGTGGCCAAATTGAGTGCTGCTGTTATTGTTGTGTTATATAACGTGGCAGCAGCATCTGTGTCATGTAAGGAAGCTATGTCTGTAAGAGAGACAAGGGACTCAGAGAGTGAGTGTAAATTGAGGGTGAGTGAGTTTGTGGAGTGGGGGTTGCGCACTAGGAGAGGAGATGGAAGAGAATGTCAGTAGGTTGTAGTCAGACAGAGGGAGGGGTAAGTTAGTGAGAATAGTAAGGGAACAGAGGCGGGTGAAGATAAGGTCCAGCGTGTGACCATCTTTGTGAGTGGCCATGGAGGACCATTGAGTGAGGCTGAAGGAGCGATAAAAGTTTAGAGGCAACTGAGGTGGAAGTGTGATTGTGGATATTGAAGTCACCCATGATGATAGAAGGGATGTCAGAAGAAAGTAAAAGAAGTAGCCAGGTGGTGAAGTGGTCGAGAAAGGTGGAGATGGTTAGTTCTGGGGGGGAGGTAGATGACAGCCAGCTGGAGGTTGGATGGGGAAAAGACGCAGACAGAGTGCACCTCAAACGAGGGAAGAGTAGCAGCGGTGTAGTGGAATTGGGGTAAAGGAGCAAGTATTGGACAGGAGCAAGCCAACTCCTCCACCACGTTTGTTGCTAGGACGAGGAGTGTACGAGAGATTGAATCCGCCATAATAAAGTGCAGCTGGAGAGGCTAAGTCAGAGGGGGTGAGCCAGTTTTCAGTGATGCCAAGGAAGGAGAGTTTGTTGGTGTTAAAGAGGTCATGGATATAGGACAGTTTGTTGCAGATAGAGCGCGCGTTCCATAGTGCTCCAGATAGGGGGACCAGGGAGTGGGGGCTGAATGAATGGGTATGAGGTTATCATCATTACAAAAACTTGTAGAGGATCGTGGCAGGGTGTTAGAAATGAGTGTGGGGATGTGATGAGGAGGGCCAGTATTTGTGGATACATTGTCAGTAATGAGGAGTAGCAGATAGAGCGTTAGAAGGTGGAAGCAGGATAGGACATCATGTGGCCATGTGTGTTAGGGATCGAGTTCCCACTGCTGCACAAGGGGAATCTCGAGCCATTCCCGCTGCGGTCCCCATCCGTCTCCGGCCGCAGTGGAGCCTGCTCAGCAAAGACGTCGGTCCCTGCGTATCGCCCAGTCTAACATTGTACAGAGGATTACTGCTGCCTCTCCAGGTTCTGCTATTGTAGCCAGTACTGGTCAGCGGCGAGCAGATGTCTTTAGGACTAAGTCCTGCGTGTCCCCTTCTGAGCATGCCCAGGGTAAGATCTCTCATTGGAGATCAGGGGTCACATGCTCAGGTATTGCAGCAGCTCCTATTGGTCCGCTAGGAAGGTCCTGAAACTACATGTGCTCTGGAATAGTTTCTTATTGGTCCTTTTCTGGCAGGCCCTGTAGTTGCTGCTATAAAATGATTGTATGGCCATGCGGCCATGCGCTAGTATCAATTGCATTATGTGCTTTGAGCCAGTGTGATCATGCACGCATGTGGTTAGGGCTCGGTTGAAATAAGCCCCTAGAATACCGGCACCTCCGGTGAGGAGATTTGTATGCACATGTTCAGGGCCTGGCTGAAATAAGCCCCTAGAATACCGGCTTCCCTGGTGAGGAGTTGCTTGTTTGCGTTGCTGAATGCATGATCACGGACTGCTATCCGCACAGCAGTTATCTGTGAATCCCTGTGGTGTTAACAGGACACAGTCTCTATTTCTGCGTCTCTACCTCAGCGACTCTGTGGTGTAACAGAGTTCGCTATACTGCCATATAGTGCTACAGCATCTATGTCTGCGACTCTGTGAAGTAACAGAGTACGCTTATACCACCATTTTACTAGCAGCAGGCACTGCCTGCACGGTGGACCCCGGGCTGCGAACGCACCTATTATTTATATATTATTTTGTGCGTTCCGCCAGCCCTAACATAATACTATTGCCAGGGTCTGGCTACTAAAATGGTGGATGACCAATGTCTTCAGCGGAACATCCAGCAGCTGGAGGGTAGGTTGGAGGCTCTTGAGCACACAACCTTAGCTGTGGATGTTACCGCAGTCGCTGTTCAGGCTGCTAGCGTAGCTGCAGCCAGTGTGTCCACTGCCATCTCTGCCCCTACATTATCCCACCTCCCGCTTCCAGACAAGTTTGCTGGTGACAGCAAGCAATGTCAGGGATTCGTGAGTCAGTGCTCTATACAACTCGAGCTTCTGGCTGCGTGTTTCCCCAAGGATCTGGCACAAGTGGGTTTTGTAATGTCTCTCCTGTCGGGCAGAGCGTTGGAGTGGGCCACCCCGCTGTGGGAGCATGACGACCATGTGGTGCCGAGTGCTTCTCGTTTTCTGGAGGCTCTAAAAAAGGTCTTTCTAGGACCTCAGGTCACCCACGATGCGGCCTCCAACTGCTGGCAAGTTCACAGGGTTCGTCCTTGGTTGGCTATTTTGCTGTCCAATTTCAGACTCTGGCCTCGGAGTTAGACTGCCCAGATAAAGTCCTCATTCCCGTGTTTTGGAGAGGACTGGCGGGCCATGTGAAAGACGCCTTGGTTACCAGGGAGATTCCAGCCACACTGGAGAAGCTTATCGCCATATCTACCCGCATCGACCTCCGTTTTCACGAGCGGAGGTTGGAGCGGTCCCAGTGTAGGCAGAGGTCCCGGCTGGCTCCCACCTTCACCAGACCTCTAGAATCTTTTAATCAGGCGTCCGACTTCCATGAGGCCATGGAGGTTTCTCGAGCAGGACCTAAGTCCCGGGCCGCTCGAGTACCCGTGGTTTGAAACACCTGTCAGCAGTTAGGACATTATGCCAACAAATGTCCACAGCGGTCGGGAAAACGGTCGTGTCTAGTGACCCTGGGAGGAGGTTCATTAGACACCGCAGCATTTTCCACCAAGTTGTCCTTCAAAGGGACAATTACTGTAGGTCCATCCACCTCAACGCCGAGCTCTGTGTGGATTCTGGAGCCGAGGGGAATTTCATGTCCTCTGCCTTAGCTCTCCGCCACACTATACCTCAGGTGATGCTCGCCAAACCGGTGACTGTGCGAGTAGTGAATGGATCAACTCTGCCCTCACAAATCACCCACCAGATTATCCCTCTCACTTTGTCTATGTCCCTTTCCCATCAGGAGAGTATTTCCTTTCTTGCCCTGCCCGAGGGAATAGACGAAGTTTTGCTGGAAATACCTTGGCTCCGTCACCACTCTCCCCACATTGAGTGGTCCTCTGGGAGGATACTGGGTTGGGGTGATTCATGTAGAGGCAGGTGTGTCAGGGAGTGCATTCAGGTCACCACCACAGAGATACCCGTAGACCTTACTTCTCTTCCCCAGTGTTATTGGTCATACGCAGACGTTTTCTCCAAGAAGGCGGCGGAGACTCTTCCGCCTCATCGCCCCTACGACTGTCCTATTGATCTCTTGCCTGGAGCAGAACCTCCTCGGGGAAGAGTCTATCCCCTCTTGCTTCCTAAGACGGAGGCCATGTCCCAGTATATTCAGGAGAATCTGGCAAGAGGGTTCATTAGGAAGTCAGTGTCACCAGCAGGGGCAGGGTTCTTCTTCGTGCAGAAGAAGAACGGAGAATTACGTCCGTGTATTGACTACAGTGGTCTTAACGCCATCACTGTCAAGAATAAGTACCCGTTGCCCCTAATCTCTAATCTCTTTGATAGGCTCTGAGGAGCCAAGGTATTTACCAAGCTAGATCTACGTGGTGCCTATAACCTAATTCGCATCCGTGAAGGGGACGAGTGGAAGACAGCTTTTAATACCAGGGATGGGCATTATGAATACCTGGTGATGCCCTTCGGGCTCTGTAATGTTCCCGCTGTTTTCCAAGACTTTGTCAATGACATCTTCCGGAATATGCTCTCCACCTCTGTAGTAGTCTATCTGGATGATATTCTCATCTTTTCACCAGATATAGACTCTCACCGGAGGGATGTCAACAAAGTCTTCGACCTCTTACGGGCAAACTCCCTCTATGCCAAGCTAGAGAAATGTGTGTTTGAGGAGAGTCTTTACCTTTCCTGGCTATATCATCTCCGTCCAGGATTGGCTATGGATCCTGCCAAACTACAGGCTGTAATGGACTGGCAAGAACCCCATTCTCTTAAAGCGGTCCAGCGCTTTATGGGGTTCATTAATTATTATCGCCAGTTCATTCCCCATTTCTCGACTTTGGTAGCTCCCTTGGTAGCCCTCACTAAGAAGGGAGCCAATCCCAAATTGTGGTCAGAGGAGGTCTCCAAGGCCTTTACTTCAATTAAGTCCCATTTTGCTAGCGCTCCCATCTTACATCGCCCCGAGGTTGATAAGCCTTTTATATTGGAGGTTGATGCCTCGTCAGTTGGTGCTGGAGCAGTCCTTTTTCAAAAGGATGCTTATGGTCGGAAACATCCTTGTTTCTTCTTTTCCAAGACCTTCACACATGCGGAGAGGAATTATTCCATTGGGGATAGGGAGTTGCTAGCCATGAAGTTGGCCTTTTCCGAGTGGAGACATCTCCTGGAGGGGGCGCGCTTTCCCTTTCAAGTTTTCACTGACCACAAAAATTTGGTCTATTTACAGACCGCCCAGCGGCTAAATTCTCACCAGGCCAGATGGTCCCTGTTCTTCTCCCGGTTCCATTTCACTCTCCATTTCCTCTCCAGTGAGAAGAACATTCGGGCCGATGATCTCTCTCGCTCCGTGGTGTTCTCTGAGGAGGTGGAGGAGGAGCCTCGGCTGATTGTCCCCACAGAGAGCCTAAGAACTGTGGCTCCGGTTTCGCTTGAGTCTGTGCCTCCGTGCAAGACTTTTGTGCCCACCAATTTGTGACCGGAGTTACTCTCTTGGGCACATTCATCCAGGATGGGTGGACATTTTGGGGCAAAAAGGACATCTGAGTTGCTGTCGAGGACATATTGTGGCCACATATGGTCTGTGACGTCAGGGAATACGTTCAGGCGTGCTTCTCCTGCGCCAAGAATAAGTCCCCTCGACAACGGCCAGCTGGGCTACTTTTCCCTTTACCGGTGGCAGACAGGCCTTGGGAGATGGTCGGGATGAATTTTGTGGTGGGCATTACCCATCTGGGAGATAACCGACCACTTCTCCAAAATGGTGCACTTGGTGCCCTTACCACGGTTACCGTCTGCACGGGCCTTGGCAGCATTATTTATTAGGCATATTTTATTTTTACACGGAATGCCAGACAAAATCGTCAGTGATCGAGGTCCCCAATTTGCGTCTCGGTTCTGGAGAGAGCTGTGTCGTCTGCTCAGCATTGAGTTAAATCTCTCCTCGGCATATCATCCTGAGACGAATGAGTTGGTAGAGAGGGCCAACCAGACCTTGGTCACATACTTGCGACATTTTGTCTCAGCCAGGCAGGATGACTGGGCATCCTTGCTCCTGTGGGCGGAGTTCGCGCTAAACAATGCTGTGGCTGACTCCACCGGACAGACCCCATTCCTCTTAAATTACTGCCAGCATCGCGGGTACCGGTGCCCATGCCATGTCTTCCGCCAACTCCAGGGTGGCAGACTGGGCCGTGGAGGCATGGGACATTTGGGACCGCACTCAGGATGCCATTCAGGCCTCCAAGGAGAGGATGAGGTCTTCCGCCGACGCACATCGGCAACCCCGCTCCGATATTTGCTCCTGGCGACCTAGTGTGGCTCTCCGCCCGAAACATCAGGCTGCGAGTGGAGTCCACTAAGTTGGCACCCCGCTTTTTGGGTCCCTTCAAGGTCCTCGAGCAGGTCAACCCTGTGGTTTATCGCTTAGCCCTTCCGCCTCGCTTAGGTATCTCCGACACCTTTCATGTGTCCCTCCTGAAACCCGTGGTCATGTCCCGGTTTTCCGAATCATCTGCCGGGACATCGGGTTCGTCTACGGACGATCACAAGGTGAACGCCATTGTAGGGTGCAAGGTGGTAAGGGGCAAAAAATTTTATTTGGTGGCTTGGAGGGGTTATGGGCCTGAGGATAGGTCCTGGGTGCCTGCCGATCATATTCACGCTCCGCAGCTCATCGCTGCCTTTGAACGTAGCGAGGCCCAAAGAAAGGGGTCCTAGGAGGGGGGGTAATGTTAGGGATTGAGTTCCACTGCTGAACAAGGGGAATCTCGAGCCATCCCCGCTGCGGTCCCCCATCCGTCTCCGGCCTCAGTGGAGCCTGCTCAGCAAAGACATCGGTCCCAGCATCTCGCCCAGTCTAACATTGTGCAGAGGATTACTGCTGCCTCTCCAGGTTCTGCTATTGTAGCCAGTACTGGTCAGCAGCGTAGTTGCTGCTATAAAATGATTGTATGGCCATGCGGCCATGCGCTAGTATCAATTCATTATGTGCTTTGCGCCAGTGTGATCATGCACGCATGTGGTTAGGGCTCGGCTAAAATAAGCCCCTAGAATACCGACTTCCCCAGTGAGGAGTTGCTTGTTTGCATTGCTGAATGCATGATCACGGACTGCTATCCGCACCGCAGTTATCTGTGTATCCCTGTGGTGTTAACAGGACACAGACTCTATTTCTGCGTCTCTACCTCTGTGACTCTGTGGTGTAACAGAGTTCACTTATACTGCCATATAGTGCTACAGCATCTATGTCTGGACTCTGTGAAGTAACAGAGTTCGCTTATACCGCCATCTTACTAGCAGCAGGCTCTGCCTGCATGGTGCACCTATTATTTATATTTATTTTGTGCTTTCCGCCAGCCCTCACATAGTGTGTCTTGCGAAAAAGGATTGTATGTGGAGGAACAGTTCTGAGGAGGAGGTGAGATGGCTGGGGAGGATGGAGGGAAGAATTACTACTTTGTTACTAGGTGGAGGGATTACAGGAGATAGTAAGAAAGAAAGTAGTATGGGAGTGAAAGTGAAAAGAAACTGAAACATTATAGTGGTGTTCTATCCCATTACCTTACAGTTAATTCCAGTCCAATTCTAGTCTAATTCAATGTATTGTACTTCGAAACTATACTTTGAAAGATGTAGCACGGTGGCTCAGTGGATAGCACTGCAGCCTTACTGCAGCATTGGAGTCCTGGGTTTGAATCCCACCAAGGACAACATCTGCAAGGAGTTTGTATGTTCTCCCTGTGTTTGCATGGGTCTCCTCCTGGTACTCCGGTTTCCTCCCACACTCCAAAAACATACTGATAGGGAATCTAGATTGTGAGCCCCATCAGGGACAGCGATGATAATGTGTGCAAACTGTAAAGCACTGCGGAATATGTTAGCACTATATAAAAATAAAGATTATTATTATGTAATTTGAAAGATGTGTGGATCAGATGGATGATGTGTGGATTAGTGGATGATATAGTAACTGACTCAACCTGGCAGGAGGACATGCAGACTGAGGACAGCAGCACACAGGGAAAGGGAGGCGTAGCACCCCAACAGGCTGGAAGAAGCAGTGTGGTGGCCGTAGACAGAAGACGGGCAACCGTTCCTCGAAACACAAACAAGACGGAAGTTGGCAGTACAACTATTTAGGTGTTCCCGAGTTGGGTTGTTTTTTAAAGACTCTGCCGATAACCCCAAACAGGTCATTTGCACCACCTGCCATGCCCACATCAGCAAGATAGCAAAACTAACAGCCTGACCACCAGCATGATCAGGCACATGGCAGCAAAGCACCCGAAATTGTGGGCAGAACCCCATGGTCCAGGAATAGTATCTGTGGGTGACACCACTGCTTTTTCCACAGTTGTGCGTGCAAGCCAATACCCTGTCCACAGTGCATGCAAAGATGCCTCCTGCACCTGTCGTTGCCCACACTCAACTAGCACCATCATCAAGCACGTCCACGTCCTTGTCTCAGCGCAGCCTTCAGTTGTCCATACCCCAGTCACTGGAATGCAAGCGGAAATAAGCAGCAAACGCCCCACAGGCCACAGGACTAAATTCACACATTTCTCGTCTGCTTGCGCTCGAAATGTTGCCTTTTAGGCTCATGGAGACGGAAGCTTTCCGCAACCTGATGGCGGTGGCCATCGTAGGTACTCGGTCCCCAGCCGCCACAATTTCTACCGGTGTGCCGTCTCTGCATTACACAAGCATGTGTCCCACAATATTACCCATGCCCTTAACAATGCTGTTACTGGGAAAGTCCACCTAACTACGGACACGTGGACAAGTGCTTGTTGTCTGGAATGGTACATCTCACTGACGGCACACTGGGTTAATATATTGGAAGCCGGGACCCAGTCGGAACTTGGAGACCATGTCACAGATGCATGAAGGAGACAGGTTGTGGATGGCTTTGTATGTCATAGTTAGGGTTTTTAACAGTAGCCTCTGGGCAATAGGATGCTAGTGAAGGGCATGACAGAGAGGAGAGGCTGGGAATAACGGTACTTGGGATGGAATACGTCTTTCTGACGCCGAGGATTGCGGGCCCTACGTCAATCAGGGTTGTTCCCACAGTCTACAGCTCCTGCACCTCCTCCACCTATTCAGCCTCCATCTCTGAAATGACCACAACAGACTCAACCTGGAAGCTCTGCAGCACTGCCTCAGCCAAGCGACAACAGGCTGTGCTGAAGCTAATATGCTTAGGTGACAAACCGCATAATGCTGAAGAGTTGTGGACATGAATGAGCAGGCAGATCTGTGGCTGACACACCTGTACCTACAGCCAGGCATGGTCGTGTGTGATAATGGCCGAATCCTGGTGACGGCTCTGAGGTGAGGCAAGCTCACACACGTACCATGCCTGGCCCATGTGCTTAACCTCATTGTTCAACGGTTTCTCAGTTGCTATCTGGAGCTGCCAGATCTGCTTGTCAAAGTAAGCCGCCTGTGTGCCCATTTTTGAAAGTCAGCTACAGCTTCTGCCGCCCTTGCCGTGCTTCAGCAGCACTTGCAGCTTCAGGCTCACCTACTGGTGTGTGATGTCCCCACGCATTGGAACACTACACTGCATATGTTGTAAAGGATTTGTGAGCAGAAGACAGCAGTTGTTGACTACCAGCACCAACAAGGCAGTCGTTTTTCAGTTCAGACTCCACACATAAGACCTCAGGTGTGGACATGGATGTCAGACATATATACCATCCTACAAAACTTTGAGGAGTCCACCAAGATGGTGAGCGGCAATGACGCCATAATTAGTGTCACCATTCCGCTTCTCTGTATTCTGAAAAGTTCTTTGATCACAATGAAAGAGGATGCATTGCAGGCAGAGCTGTTATGATTTGGTAGCTGAGGAGAGCAGGCAAAAACGGCAATACACCAGAGAGGTTGGAATCTACTGGATTGCAGTACCCTGACTAACCACCACAACTAAAGGCAGCCGTGGAGCGTACCTACATTGGTCCTAGATGCCTCGTCACAGCCTGAGAGGCTAACTACACCTAAAGATAGAAAGAGGAAAGCTATCTGCCCCGGAGCAGATCCCCAAAGAACATAGGAAGCCCCGAAACATGTAATGGCGGTTAGACAAGAGGAAATACAGACACAGACAGAAAATAGTATGAGCAAACGTTGGGGCCCAATCTTCCTAGAAAGAAAAGGATAGGAAGGACACTTACTGCAATCCAAAAAACCCCTAAAAAAATACCAACTCTACTAATTGCAAAAACACCTGAGATCACACGACCTCTACCACCTAAATTAGTTCTCTGGTGTAACAAAACTAAGCTGCAGCCACTGAAAAAACTGGAAAAGGCAAATGAACAAATAACAGTGACTCAGATAAACTGAGAGGTGCACAAGCCCCCGGAGGGGACCTGGCTGACCTCCACAGAAGTGCAGGAAAAAATGCAAAAAGCAAGCACAAAAATAAAAGCAGAAAATATCTTATCTGTTAGCAGAAGATGCAGGCAAGACTCAGCAAGCTTCCAAGTGAACCAGGAACAAAAGTTGAGACAAGAACAATTGATCACCGGCAACCCTGAAGGAGGGAACCTCCCTTATATAAGACCAGTCTGTAACTCCTGATTGCCAATCTTCACAATCTTCATTGAATGGTTCAGTACTGTTTGTAACCACCAGAGGGAGCTTCTGCTCAGAATTCATTTCTAACACATTCACAACAGTACCCCCCCCCTTGAGGAGGGGTCACCGAACCCTCATTTGGGCAACCAGGTCGGTCAGGATGAGCTCTGTGATACGCAAGGATCAGTCTCCTAGCATGGATGTCCGAAGCAAACACCCAAGAATTGTCCTCCTGACCATAACCTCTCCACTTAACCAAGTACTGGAGTTTCCGTCTAGAAAAACGAGAATCCAATATTTTCTCAACCACATACTCCAGATTGCCCTCAACCAAAACAGGGTCAGGAGGCGCAGCCATAGGAACCATTGGCTCGACAAACCTCTTCAATAAGGACTTGTGGAACACGTTAGAGATCTTAAATGTCCCTGGAAGAAGTAAATGAAAGGAAACAGGATTAAGAATCTCCATGATCTTATAAGGTCCAATGAACCTAGGCTTAAACTTAGGAGATGCAACTCTCATAGGGATATTTCTTGAGGAGACAAGTTGCAAGGAAAGAACCTCAGGATATCCAGGGTACAACAATTCCCCAAATAGACATCACAATATAAAAAAATATATATATATCACAAGAACATGTGTTCAAGACATATAAAGTACATAGAGTGAATATCTGATCAAAATCAGAAATGGCAAGCTATGCGGTTAAAGATGACCAATATCTGTATAGTGTTGGCGATCCAAATTAGATCGCAAAGGAGGTCTTCATTGCTGTAAAATTGATCAATACGTATTCTGCGATTCAACATGAGCCACAACAGGCATACATAAAAAATAGCGTATCGTGTCCGTGATCTCAAATGGATCGCACTGGGTACATTCAAAATGAAAATATAGGATCGCTACTGAGTAGAAATCAGGGAGACAAATATTTTGCGCTCCCGGGCGAATCACAATAAGTAGCCACTCCAGTATACAGATTGCAAATGTAATCACAATTAGAACTAAAGTGCTTAATGCACCATGTGCAAGTGTGCGATCCAAATGGGGTCACAAAAATCACTGTTAGCAAAAAATGAAAGAAATGAGTAGCGAGTGCTATAAGTTTACCAAAGTTGAAATCACTCATGGGACAAAAAATAACTATTTACGGGTAAGAGATGCCAAATGGGACACATGTTAAATTGCGATCCCAATGGGATGCCAAATGGGACATATGTTAAATTGCGATCCCGTTGAGATCGCATAAAGTTTAACCGCAAAATGATGGATAAAGTAGTGGAGATAGCAAGTGCTATATGCTTACCAAAATGTAACAAAAAGGGGGAAAAGGACCCTGGTCGGATGGTGTGGACCCCCGACGCGCGTTTCGCGTGCTGACCGCTTCCTCAAGGGGAGTATACTGTGCAGATTCAAGGAGGACCTTTAAATAGGCCATGTGAAAGGTCACATGGTATAATGCCAACCAATGCTGATAGATATGGCGGCGCGTGCGCAAAGGCATCGCAGGTCCTGTGATCATGCTAAGGAAGCGTCACTGAAGACGCCCCCCGCATGTAAGGAGCCGCAAAGGCGCCAATGCGCAAGCGCACATCACCAGCCAGAGGTAAAACATAAACCAAATTACATATACAGACGATTCATGAACAATTTATATAGACATACATAGCAGAAATGTGTAATATAAGATGATGAGCCGTAAATTGCAATAGCTACAGAGAACACATCTCTACACAAATAAGGTGCTGTGGGGTCCAAATCCGGTTCAAACATCATGAATCATCTGAGGATAGTAGTAATCCTGACATTGGTATGGCCATTCAAGAGCTTGTATACTGTAGGCAGGTAATATGTTACATCAATTTCAAAAAAGGTCCAACTGAATGGAAATGACAAAAAACAATGCAACGTTAATACAACAATTTAAAATAAAAAATAAAAAAGACCACAACTACCGAAAAGGGTTGTAGAGGGCAACTACGAATAGAGAGTTATTTACAAGATTCCTAAGGTCGTCTCTGAGCGCTGAATCGCGCCTGGTTATGTCTTTGGGTGAACTGCCCCTCATGACAGCTAGAAGGTCTAAAAACTTACGCGACCTTCTTGTTAAGAGCCATTATGTCCCAAATGTCACTCATCCCTTTGGATCATGGGGTCCTATTGTTGGCTCAACGCCATGCGGTCGCTGTCTTGCCTGCACAAATGTCCTGCGCTGCTCCACATTCCAGTCCTCTAATGGAACTAAAACTTTTGAGATTCGTCATCGAATCTCTTGTAACACGGCAAATGTTATCTACTATGCCACTTGTGGCTGTTCCAAAATTTATATTGGTCTTACATCCAGAGAACTCAGGATTAGGACTAGGGAGCATGTGCGGGACATTTGTGCGGCCAGGACAGCGACCGACCCATCCATCCTAAAGACCATCCCACGCCATTTTTATCACCACCACAATTGTGAGCCTACAACTTTCAAAGTTCGGGGTATTGATGTCATCCATTTTGGTACAAGGGGTGGTGATTATAAAAAGAGACTTG
This sequence comes from Oophaga sylvatica, assembly GCA_033576555.1. Classification (NCBI taxonomy): domain Eukaryota; kingdom Metazoa; phylum Chordata; class Amphibia; order Anura; family Dendrobatidae; genus Oophaga; species Oophaga sylvatica. Next base: position 346,308,578 of record JARQOD010000005.1, read on the forward strand.
CTCAAGTAGAAGCAAGATGGATTGTGGTATTGGACACCATGACCCCTAAAGGTTTAAATGAGACGCTCTCCTTCTCTTCTTTCTTATAATGCCCCATTCCTGTATGAATCCTTAGGAATCTTGTAAATAACTCTCTATTCGTAGTTGCCCTCTACAACCCTTTTCGGTAGTTGTGGTCTTTTTTATTTTTGATTTTAAATTGTTGTATTAACGTTGCATTGTTTTTTGTCATTTCCATTCAGTTGGACCTTTTTTGAAATTGATGTAACATATTACCTGCCTACAGTATACAAGCTCTTGAATGGCCATACCAATGTCAGGATTTCTACTATCCTCAGATGATTCATGATGTTTGAACCGGATTTGGACCCTACAGCACCTTATTTGTGTAGAGATGTGTTCTCTGTAGCTATTGCAATTTACGGCTCATCATCTTATATTACACATTTCTGCTATGTATGTCTATATAAATTGTTCATGAATCGTCTGTATATGTAATTTGGTTTATGTTTTACCTCTGGCTGGTGATGTGCGCTTGCGCATTGGCGCCTTTGCGGCTCCTTACATGCGGGGGGCGTCTTCAGTGACGCTTCCTTAGCATGATCACAGGACCTGCGACGCCTTTGCGCACGCGCCGCCATATCTATCAGCATTGGTTGGCATTATACCATGTGACCTTTCACATGGCCTATTTAAAGGTCCTCCTTGAATCTGCACAGTATACTCCCCTTGAGGAAGCGGTCAGCACGCGAAAAGGGCGTCGGGGGTCCACACCATCCGACCCAAGGTCCTTTTCCCCTTTTTGTTACATTTTGGTAAGCATATAGCACTACTTTATCCATCATTTTGCGGTTAAACTTTATGCGATCTCATCGGGATCGCAATTTAACATATGTCCCATTTGGCATCTCTTACCCGTAAATAGTTCTTTTTTGTCCCATGAGTGATTTCAACTTTGGTAAACTTATAGCACTCGCTACTCATTTCTTTCATTTTTTGCTGTGATTTTTGTGACCCCATTTGGATCGCACACTTGCACATGGTACATTAAGCACTTTAGTTCTAATTGTGATTACATTTGCAATCTGTATACTGGAGTGGCTACTTATTGTGATTCGCCCGGGAGCGCAAAATATTTGTCTCCCTGATTTCTACTCAGTTGCGATCCTATATTTTCATTTTGAATGTACCCAGTGCGATCCATTTGAGATCACGGACACGATACTCTATTTTTTATGTATGCCTGTTGTGGCTCATGTTGAATCGCAGAATACGTATTGATCAATTTTACAGCAATGAAGACCTCCTTTGCGATCTAATTTGGATCGCCAACACTATACAGATATTGGTCATCTTTAACCGCATAGCTTGCCATTTCTGATTTTGATCAGATATTCACTCTATGTACTTTATATGTCTTGAACACATGTTCTTGTGATATATATTTTTTTTTTATATTGTGATGTCTATTTGGGGAATTGTTGTACCCTGGGTATCCTGAGGTTCTTTCCTTGCAACTTGTCTTTTTATGTACATGTTTGTTGCGTAGTATTATTATTATGCCATTTTTTTATACTGATCTTTAATAATAAAAGTGTTGATATATATCACCTAATGACTCGTTTTTCTCCTGTGCTTTATATTTATCTCGAGTGGGTGCATTGGTGTGGACATGTTGGTCCACAAACTAGGCATTATTTTAATGTCATTATGGGATTTTCTTGTGTTCAATATTTCTTGAGGACAACCAGACCAAGTCCCCCACTTCAAACCGAGGAACATCAGTCCTATGCCGGTTGACAAACCGCTGGGAACTCTCCTGAGAGAGGGACAACCTCTCCACTACCTGGTCCCAAATCTGCTGCATACGCTCCACAACAGAGTCAACACCTGGACAGACAGAAGCCTCCGTCTGTCCCGAAGAAAATCGAGGGTGAAACCCAAAATTGCAGAAAAATGGAGACATCAAAGTGGCAGAGCTAGCCCTATTATTAAGAGCAAACTCAGCCAAAGGCAAAAAAGAAACCCAGTCATCTTGATCAGCAGACACAAAGCATCTCAGATAATTCTCCAATGTCTGGTTTGTTCTCTCAGTTTGTCCATTGGTCTGAGGATGAAAAGCCGAGGAGAAAGACAATTGAACACCAAGTTTAGAACAAAAAGTCCTCCAAAATCTGGAAACAAACTGGACTCCTCTGTCAGACACAATGTTCTCAGGAATGCCGTGTAACCGAACCACGTGCTGAAGGAACAAAGGCACCAATTCGGAGGAGGAAGGCAACTTAGGTAATGGCACAAGATGTATCATTTTGGAAAACCTATCACAAATCACCCAGATAATGGTCATTCTCTGAGAAACAGGGAGGTCGGAAATGAAATCCATAGAGATATGGGTCCATGGTCTCTTGGGCACAGGCAATGGCATCAACAAACCACTAGAGCAAGAGCAAGGCTTGGAGCGAGAGCAAGTCCCGCAGGACTGCACAAATTCCCTGACATCACGAGACAAGGTAGGCCACCAAAAGGACCGACTAACCAAGTCTCTGGTACCAAAAATTCCGGGATGACCGGCCAACGCGGAACAATGAATCTCAGACATCACACTCTTTTTCCACCGGTCTGGGACAAACAATTTCCCAATAGGGCAGCGCTCGGGTTTATCCTCCTGACACCCTTCCAAAGCCAGTCTCAAATTGGGCGAGATGGCGGAAAGAACTACACCCTCTTTCAAAATAACAGCAGGATCAGATAACTCAGGAGAGTCCGCAAGGAAACTCCTCGAGAGGGCATCCGCCTTAACATTCTTAGTGCCAGGAAGAAAGGAAACCACAAAATTAAAACGTGTGAAAAACAAGGCCCATCTGGCCTGTCTAGGATTAAGTCGCTTGGCTGATTCCAGATAAACCAGATTCTTATGGTCTGTGAGGACCACCACCTGATGTTTGGCTCCCTCCAGTCAATGTCTCCACTCTTCAAAAGCCCACTTCATGGCCAATAACTCCCGATTACCCACGTCATAATTACGTTCAGTTGGAGAAAATTTTCGAGAGAAAAAGGCACAAGGGTTACTTTTAGAGGTCTCTGGATCTCTTTGGGACAAAACGGCACCTGCCCCAATTTCAGAGGCATCAACCTCCACCTGAAATGGCAGAGAAACATCAGGCTGCCGTAGAACAGGAGCAGAAGTGAATCTCTGCTTAAGTTCCTGAAACGCAGAGACTGCCTCAGGAGGCCAATTCACCACATCAGAACCCTTTTTGGTCAAATCAGTCAATGGTTTAACAATAACAGAGAAATTACCAATAAATTTACGATAAAAATTGGCAAAACCCAAGAATCTCTGAAGAGCCTTTAATGAAGTAGGTTGGACCCAATCACAGATGGCCTGAACCTTGACCGGGTCCATTTCAATAACAGATGGGACAAAATGAATCCCAGAAATGAGATCCTCTGTACGCCAAAAAGACACTTTGATCCCTTCACATACAGAGCATTCTCTCTCAAAATCTGGAACACAGTCCGAACATGTTTCACATGAGAGTCCCAGTCATTGGAAAAAATCAAGATATCTGTAATGTATGTAGTACAGTTCATATAGCGTCTTGTGCTTGGGTGCGATGAAAATACATGAGACACATGTTTGATATAGAAAGTCTTGTATTACTTCATACAAGTTGGCAAAATAGTCACACAGTTTGCAGACACAGAAGCAGGAGACACAGCAGGCCAGAGTAATCTAAGCTCAGCAATCACTCTCCACAACAGGTTCAGGATCTTCTTCTCTGTTACCGTAAGTCCATGCAAACGTGGGTCTTTCAAAGAGCAGGGTTCAGAGTCCACAAGTGCTTCAGAGTTCCTCAGTAGGAATAGCTGGAGTACAAGGTCCAAGGCTTTAGGAGTCAGGTCACAGGTTCACTGCAGGCTAGATTCTGAAGCACTGATTGCTCAGCTGTGGCTGCTTAAGAAGCAAAAGGAGAGAATCAGGGCGGGAACATGCAAGCTGGAAACTCCATTTTGACTGAGGGCAAGATAGCTGCAGCAAGACAGAAAGTAAAATGGCTGACGAACAAACTGAGTTTCAGGAACATGTACACAGAACCTTACATTACTCCCCCCTTAGGGACAACCTCCGGATGACCTCAGGCCAGGCTTGTGTGGGTACCTCTGATGAAACTGACGGAGCAAGCGAGGAGCATTAACGTTATTGACTGGTTCCCATGAGTTGTCCTCCACTGGGTAGCCCTGCCATTTAATCAGATATTGTAACTGATTTCTATACAACCTGGAATCTAAAATCCTTTCCACCACAAATTCTTCCTGACCATCGACTAGCACTGGGTCAGGGCAAGGAGAAGAACGTCCAGGAAACGTATTGGGTGTCGCAGCCTTTAGTAGGGATACATGAAAGACAGGGTGAATTCTCATAGTTCTGGGCAGTTGAAGACGACAAGCAACGGCACTTATAATTTTACTGATTTTATAGGGTCCAATGTACTTATGTCCCAACTTAGAGATGGAATCCTTAACTTAAGATTTCTGGTTGACAGCCAGACCAAGTCTCCTACCTTGAAAGCTGGTGCAGGTTTACGAAATTTATCTGCTGCTTTCTTGTACCTTTCCTGAGCCGATTCCAGATTCTCCTTTAGAAGATCCATATTCTTCTGTAAAGACGTGATTCTTTCAGCCACTGCTGGTAAAGGCGTTTCTATGGGAAATCGTGGTAGAATGTTAGGATGATAACCTAGATTAGAGTAAAAAGGAGACTGCTTAGTGGAGGCACTCTGAGAGTTGTTATACGAGAACTCAGCTAATGGAAGTAGATCCACCCAATCATCCTGTAGGTGGCAGATAAAGCAGCGGAGATACTGCTCCAGGGTTTGATTGGTTCGTTCGGTCTGTCCATTAGTCTGGGATGAAAAGCAGAAGAAAGGTTTACTTTAATGTCCAATGCTGCACAGAAATTTTGCCAAAACCTAGAAGTGAATTGCACCCCTCGATCCGAAATAACCTCATCCGGTACTCCATGTAAGCGAAACACATCTTTAATCATCAAATCTGATGTCTGTTTTGCAGTGGGTAAGCCGACACAAGGGATAAAATGAGCTGCCTTTGTTAGACGGTCAACCACCACTAGAATGGTGTTCTTCCCTTGAGAGGTTGGTAACTCCACAATGAAGTCCATAGAAATGGATCCCCACGGGCGGGACGGGGTGGGAAGAGGCTGTAACAGACCAGTTGGTGAGGAGCGAGGTGTTTTGCATCTTGCACAGACTTCACATGAAGTGACATAGTTTAAAACATCCTTCCTGCAAGTGGGCCACCAAAAGAAACGAGAGAGAAATTCCTGTGTCTTTAGAATTCCTCTATGCCCAGCTATCTTGGAATCGTGAATGAGTTGCAATACTCTCAATCTGACTGTTTCAGGAATATACAGGCGTTGTCCCTGAATCCACACACCATTCTTAAAGACAAGACTTACGTCCCTTGGGGGTTGTGCCAAAAAGGAATCCGCATGGTATGCTTCCTTGATGTCCTTAAGTAGGTCTTGATTATGAATTACTCCTAGGAATCTAGAGTCAGGAAGAATAATCTTAGGAGGAGTAATTGGACGTGTCTCTGCTGAGTAAATCCTAGAGAGTGCATCAGCCTTTCCATTGCGCGATCCTGGTCTATAAGAAATGATAAAATTAAATTGGTTTAAGAAAAGATTCCAGCGAGCCTGGCGAGGAGTCAGGCACTTAGCCGACCTGATAAACTCAAGGTTACGATGATCTGTCAGGACGACTATTTGCTGTGCAGCTCCCTGAAGAAGGTGTCTCCATTCTTTGAAGGCGGCAATAATGGCCAACAACTCTCTATTGCCCACATCGTAGTTCCTCTCAGCCGAAGACAACTGCTGGGAAAAGAAGGCACAGGGATGCAAACATTCTTCTCACCTGTTCTCTGAGAGAGTATAGCTCCAACGGCACAGTCTGAAGCATCCACCTCTATTATGAAGGCAAGCTCGGGGTTGGGATGTACTAGGATAGGTGCAGTGGTAAATTTATCTTTTAGACGGGAAAATGCTTCCTGGGCTTGGGGAGTCCAGGAGAACCTAGACTCTTTCCGGGTAAGTTGGGTGATAGGTGACACTACCTCAGAGAAATTTCTAATGAAACGTCTATAGAAGTTGGCAAACCCGATGAAGCGCTGTACCTCCTTCACATTTCTAGGACTTGGCCAATCCTTGATGGCTTGGGTTTTGCTTCCATCCATACTAATTCCTTGTGTAGACAGTACATACCCCAGAAATTGAATTTCGGTCCTATGGAATTCACACTTTTCAAGTTTGATGTAAAGATGATTTTGTCTTAGACGTTCCAAGACCATTCTCACATGTCCATGATGTTCCTCTGTGGAGTTAGAAAAAATTAGAATATCATCCAAATAAATTACCACGAATGTATCTAGGAGATCCCTGAAGATGTCATTCACCAAGTGTTGGAAAGTGGCTGGGGCGGTACTCAGACCAAAAGGCATAACTAGATATTCAAAGTGTCCATAGCGTGACCTGAATGCAGTCTTCCATTCATCCCCAGGTCTAATACGGACTAAGTTATAGGCCCCACGAAGATCTAGTTTAGAGAAAATTTTGGCATGTCGCACTCTCTCCAATAACTCAGGGATTAAAGGCAATGGATAACGGTTTCTAATAGTAACCTTATTGAGTTCCCTATAGTCTACGCATGGTCTCAGAGATCCATCTTTCTTCTTTACAAAGAAGATGGGTGCACCTGCAGGAGATGAAGAGGGGCGTATGAAGCCCTTGGCTAGATTTTCGTCTATGTAATCCTTTAAAGCCTTTAGCTCGGGCCCCGCCAGGGGTAGATCTTACCAAAAGGTATCTCTGCTCCAGGCAATAATTCAATTGGACAATCATATGGACGTGAGGAGGAAGCTGGTCAGCGTTCTTCTTGTCACATAAATCCACATAGTCCTGGTATACAGCTGGTAGTTCAGGGACTGACATGGTTCCTTTAGGAACAGAGCAAGCTGAAACTTTTGGACTCATCTGTTTCTCTGAAAGTGTAATTCCTTGGTCTCCCAGTTAATGGTAGGATTCTGAGCCTGCAGCCATGGTAGCCCTAGAATAATGGGAAAGTGGGGAGAAGAGATAAGCATAAAGGACAGTTTCTCTTGATGATCTTTACCCATAAGAACCCTCAAAGGCTCTGTTTCCTGATCCACTGGTCCAGAGGTCAGCAGGGAGCCATCCACAGTTTCCATCTGTACTGGAGTAGCCTTCTTCACTGAACGTATCCCCTGTTTCAGAGCAAAGGAGACATCCATAAAATTTCCACTTGCCCCTGAGTCGATCATAGCAGAGCTAGACACCCAAGCTGAGTCAACCCAGAGTTTGATGGAAAGAAAGCAATGAGAATTGTTTTTCTTACAACTCAGCTGGGACACCGCTGAGGAAACTTGAAAAATGGCAGCGTTTACACAGTCAACGTCCTCAGAGGTAACGGAGTTTAAGTCCGAGAAATCAAGATCTGTTGCTGCAGATCTCTCTGGAGCCTGAGGCTCGGACCTGACAGATCCCCTCTCGCAACACTCACAATGAATGAGTGCTGCAGTAGTCTTACGAGAACGGCTGGGCAGTTTATAATGAAGTGCCCTGACTTACCACAATAGAAACATAGATTTCCTTAAAACGATGTTCCTTGCGTGCATCACTAACCCGTCGTTGTAAAGAGTCTACCTGCATGGGTTCAGGTTCAGGTTCCCGTGTAATCCTACTCAAAGGTTCCTTAGCTGGAGAGGAAGGTAGGAAAAGGTTAGTGCGATTGCTTCGAACCATCTCTCTTGCCTGCGTTCAGTCAGACGAGTATCAATACGGATGCAGTAGTTAATAAAGTCACCTAACGCAGTGGGAGGGTCGGCACGAGCAAGTTCATCCTTAATCAGTGGAGATAACCCCTTTCGAAAAATAGATTTTTTGGCGGAACTGTCCCAGTGGTATCAAGGGCCCATCTCCTGAAATCCAAGGCATATTCAGCTACCGAGTGCTTACCTTGGCGCAAAGCTAACATGGCTGCTTCAGCTGTTGCACCTCGATTGGGGTCATCAAACACCTGCCCCATGGCTGAAATAAAAGCATCAAGGTGATTCAAACAATCATCCTCAGTCTCAATCAGAGGGTTTGCCCACATCAAAGCCTTGTTGGTAAGCAACATAATTATAGTAAGCACCTTAGATCGTTCAGTGGGAAATTGTGAAGCATGTGCAGAAAAAAAAAGATTGCATTGATTAATAAATCCCCTGAATTTCTCACGTTCACCGCCAAAACGAAAAGGGGGCAACTTGGGAATCCCAGAACTCGGGGCTACGGCAGGAGCCTGGACTCGCTCTTCTAGAACCTCAATCCTGGCTCGCAAATCCTGGGCAGTCTGTCCAAACACTTGCAAATTGTGATTAGTGAGGTCCTGTAGGCTTGAAAAACGGGTCTTTATATTCTGCAAATCTGCAAGGATATTATCAGTCACTCCGCAAAGTTCCTTTATGCGGCCTCCATTTTCCAGATCTTTTAAGACAGGAGTACTGGAAGAAGAGGAGAGAGAAAAAAAAAAACAATAGTGTTTACCTGTGGTAACACTGCAGAGAGAAAAAAAAAATTAAGGGAACTGCTCACCTGGAATGGTTGTGAGAAGTCACAACCACTATCATCACAGAAAGTTCACCCGGACATCTGATATCCACAGTTACAGCAGACAAAAAAGAAAAGAAGAAAAAAAAAAAAACAATAGTGTTTACCTGTGGTAACACTGCAGAAAAAAAAACACTTAAGGGAATTGCTCACCTGGAATGGTTGTGAGAAGTCACAACCACTGTCATCACAGAAAGTACAACCGGACATCCGATATCCACAGTTACAGCAGACACAGCCTTTCCAGACCCAGCAGACACTAACGTTTTGGCTTCAGAATCTTGTAATGTATGTAGTACAGTTCATATAGCGTCTTGTGCTTGGTGCGATGAAAATACATGAGACACAGGTTTGATATAGAAAGTCTTGTATTACTTCATACAAGTTGGCAAAAATAGTCACACAGTTTGCAGACACAGAAGCAGGAGACACAGCAGGCCAGAGTAATCTAAGCTCAGCAATCACTCTCCACAACAGGTTCAGGATCTTCTTCTCTGTTACCGTAAGTCCATGCAAACGTGGGTCTTTCAAAGAGCAGGTTCAGAGTCCACAAGTGCTTCAGAGTTCCTCAGTAGGAATAGCTGGAGTACAAGGTCCAAGGCTTTAGAGTCAGGTCACAGGTTCACTGCAGGCTAGATTCTGAAGCACTGATTGCTCAGCTGTGGCTGCTTAAGAAGCAAAAGGAGAGAATCAGGGCGGAACATGCAAGCTGGAAACTCCATTTTGACTGAGGGCAAGATAGCTGCAGCAAGACAGAAAGTAAAATGGCTGACGAACAAACTGAGTTTCAGGAACATGTACACAGAAACCTTACAATATCATCCAAATAAACAATCAGAAATTTATCCACAAAATCCCTGAAAATGTCATTCATGAAGGACTGGAAGACGAAGGAGCATAGTGAGCCCAAAGGGCATCACTAGGTACTCAAAATGCCCCTCTGGGGTATTAAATGCCGTCTTCCATTCATCCCCGTGCTTAATGCGAATAAGGTTATATGCCCCCCTGAGGTCAAGCTGGTAAACCAAGTAGCACTTTTCACCCTGGAAAACAGGTCAGAAATCAAGGTAACGGATATTGATATTTCACAGTGATATTGTTCAAGAGACGATAATCAATACACAGCCTTAATGAACCATCCTTTTTGGCCACAAAGAAAAAACCGGCACCCAAGGGTGAAGAGGATGGTCTGATATGACCCTTCTCCAATGACTCCTTGATATAAGACCGCATAGCGTCATGTTCAGGTACAGACAAGTTAAAAAGGCGACCTTTAGGGAATTTACTACCAGGCACTAATTCAATAGCGCAGTCATAGCTCCTATGGGGGGCAAGGATACAGATTAAACTTTCGCTAAACACATCAGAAAAATCAGTCAAAAAGTCAGGAACATCCTGAGCCTGGGGAGAGGCAGAAAAAACAGGAGTGTTGGCATTAACACATTGGCAGCCCCAACTGGTTACAGACACAGATTTCCAATCCAAAACAGGATTATGAGACTGTAACCAAGGGAAACCCAGTACAATAATGTCATGCAGATTATACAGCACCAAAAATTTGCAACTCTCCTGATGATCAGGTTCAACCCTCATTATCACCTGAGTAGAGAACTGGGTTTATTCTCAGCCAAAGGGGTAGAATCAATCCCCAGTAGGGGAATAGACTTCCGTAGGGGTATCAAGGGAAACCCACAACGTTTAGCAAAATCAAAATCCATCAGGTTAATAGCTGCTCCCGAATCAACAAAAGCCTGAGCAGAAAATGTGGACAGGAGCAAATCAGGTAACAGTCAACAGAAATGTAGTCTGAACACTACCCAAGACAACTGAGCGTGCAAAACATCTTCCCGCTTAGGGCAGACTGAAATAGCATGAGAGGCGTCACCACAGTAGAAACATAACCCATTGCGTTTTCGAAACTCATGACGCTGTGCCCCAGAAGCCACCTATCACACTGCATGGGTTCAGAAGCTGGTTCACAAGGCAACACTATTCCACGCATACCTCTACGCTCACGCAAACGTCTGTCAATTTGAATCGCTAATGACATAGAATCATTGAGACCAGAGGAGCAGGAAACCCACCATAACATCTTTTACATTCTCTGACAGACCCTTCCGAAAAAGGGCTGCCAAAGCATCATCATTCCATTTGGTCAGGACTGCCCACCCTTCAGAATTTCTGACAGTATAACTCAGCGTCCTCAGCCCCTAATTTAATGCCAACAAGGTTTTTCAGCTTGATCAGTGACATTAGGTTCATCGTACAATAACCCCAGAGCCAGAAAAAATGCATAAACATTACTCAAAACAGGGTCCCCAGGTGTCAGGGAAAAAGCCCAATCCTGAGGATCGCCGTGCAGGAGAGAGATGACAATTTGAACCTGCTGTGCTGCGTTCCCTGAGGACTTAGGTTTTAAGGCAAAAAACAACTTAGTTATTTTTGAAATTCAGAAATTTAGCTCGATCCCCTAAAAACAAATCTGGCATGGGGATCCTAGGTTCCACAACCGCAACCCTGCAAGATAGGTAGCAATACTCCGAACTTCAGTGGCAAGCTGACCCACATGGCCAGAAAACTGTGCAAACTCCATTGAGAGAAAAAAAAATCCTCAGCACCCAGAGAAAAATAGGGAAAAAAAATGCAACAAACAGAAAAAAAAATAAAAAATCTCTGACAACTCTGACAACTTTTTTTTTTTTTACACTATTTTTCCCTTCTGTGAGTACCATATAATTTTCAGTATGGCCGGTGATACTGTTATGATTTGGTAGCTGAGGAGAGCAGGCAAAAACGGCAATACACCAGAGAGGTTGGAATCTACTGGATTGCAGTACCCTTACTAACCACCATAACTAAAGGCAGCCGTGGAGCGTACCTACTTGGTCCTAGACGCCTCGTCACAGCCTGAAGGCTAACTACACCTAAAGATAGAAAGAGGAAAGCTATCTGCCCCGGAGCAGATCCCCAAAGAACATAGAAGCCCCCAAACATGTAATGGCGGTTAGACAAGAGGAAATACAGACACAGACAGAAAATAGTATGAGCAAACGTTGGGGCCCAATCTTCCTAAAAGAAAAGGATAGGAAGGACACTTACTGCAATCCAAAAAACCCTAAAAAATACCAACTCTACTAATTGCAAAAACACCTGAGATCACACGACCTCTGCCACCTAAATTAATTCTCTGGTGTAACAAAACTAAGCCGCAGCCACTGAAAAAACTGGAAAAGGCAAATTAACAAATAACAGTGACTCAGAATAAACTGAGAGGAGCACAAGCCCCCGGAGGGGACCTGGCTGACCTCCACAGAAGTGCAGGAAAAATGCAAAAAGCAAGCACAAAAATAAAAGCAGAAAATATCTTATCTGTTAGCAGAAGATGCAGGCAAGACTCAGCAAGCTTCCAAGTGAACCAGGAACAAAAGTTGAGACAAGAACAATTGATCACCGGCAACCCTGATGGGAGGAACCTCCCTTATATAAAACCAGTCTGTAACTCCTGATTGCCAATCTTCACAATCTTCATTGAATGGTTCAGTACTGTTTGTAACCACCAGAGGGAGCTTCTGCTCAGAATTCATTTCTAACACATTCACAACACAGAGCTAGAGGACATGGAGCAAGGATCCAAACAGGGTGATAACACACAGCCCAGCCTCATGTCATTTCAACATGGATTGGATGACAATGAGGAAAAGGAGGAAGAACAGGAGCTACTTTCATGTGCTATAGAAGGTACTACAAGCACAACTGTAATACCATCTGTTCAGCATGGATGGCCTGAGGACAGGGAGGAGGAGGACAGCATGGTTAGTCATCCTCTTGGTGAGGACATGAAAGTCTTGCCTCTTAGCAGTCTGTCACGCATGGCTGACATTATGTTGCACCGCCTTTCCCGTGACCCTCGCATTCTCAAGACACTCATTAATGGTTGGAGACACTTCTAGACCCACGCTACAAAGATAACCTTCAATCTTCTTCCAGAGGCAGACAGGTGTACTAAAATGGTGCAGTGCCAGAGGGCCATTGTTGCGGAATTATTAAACAAATTCCCATCTGAAAACACTGGTGGCAGACGTCACAGTTCGTTGGACAACCGAGGAGTACAAGCAAAAGAGACACAACTACAATCCAGCAGAGGCAGGGAACACTGGTAAATTTCTGGGAGAGTTTTATAAGATCCTCCCATCACACAGGCCCTGAGTTGCGGGGTACTCTCACAAGGAGTGCAAAGTTTTGGAAGATGCTGAGGGAGTAACTTCCTGACCATACTAACGTCCTCCGTGATTCCTCTGTGCTTTATAATTATTTGGTATCCAAGCTGGACATGTGGCATGAACTGGCTCGCTACGCCCTGTAGGTCCTGGCCTGCCCTGACGTTAGCGTTTTGTCAGAGCTGGTTTTTAGTGCCACTCGTGGAATTATAACTGATAAGCTCATCCGCCTGTAAACAGAAAATGCGGACAGGCTGACTCTTATAAAAATGAACAAGGGCTGGATTGGGCCTGACTTCTGTACACCACCGAATGCTAGCAGCGAAATATAAACTGTAATACAGAGTCTTTTTGGGAGGTATATTACCATGCACCTCTTCACACCCACACATTGGTATACGCTCTTAATTTTGGCTATTTGCTGTTATCCTCCTTCTCCTCATGCTTATCATCCACCACCACTAGCTCACCATGGTGACCGTGGTCCATAATGCAATAGCCACCTTAGTGTTGTCAAGGGTGTTTATGATGCCTGTAAAAAAATGTTTACATAGAATGTTGATGTGTACCTCTCGGGGAAAATATTTGTAAGACCATACACTTAGTGTATGGCCATTATAAGTATAGGAGACCTGCTCCTTTCTAATGTGAATTTTTTTTTGAGGCCCTCCTCCACATTTTCTCCAAGGGGGATTGGTGTGCGTGCAAATTTGGGGCAGGCCTTGCATTAAATGCATAGTCTGCAAACAGAATGGGAGTACCAAATTTCTAATAATGGGAACTTTGGTTTCATGTAGCCATTCAGGAGATCGGTGCAAACACTATGGGAGACCCACTTTCTTTTCATGGGAACATTTTTCCATGAGGCCCTCCTGTACGTCTTGTCAAAGGGGTTTTGGGGAGCGTCCTAATTTTTGGCAGCCCACCCACTCACTGCATAGGCAATAACAGTATATGAAACCCATTGTTTAATGATGAGAACAACAAAGCATAGCCGGCTAATGACCCTTTAAGAATGTTAATGCCACCTGATGCACCTATAAAAATAGACTTTATGACTTTCAGAGTCCCTCCTTCATAAATGAAACAGGATGTGTCTGATGATGTGTAACATACCACATGGCCAGCTAAGGTTGTTATATATTAAAATTACATTTCTCAATTAATGCATTTGTAATGGTTGAAAGCAATGCTAAAGTTGAAAAACGCATCAAACACACAACGTGTGAAAATAGCCCAAGTGGTGGACGTACATTTTTGTTTTTAGTTTTTTATTTTGCTTTACATACAAAACATTACCCTGGAAAGGATGTTCCTTAACATATTTCCAAGGAAAATCCATTTTGGTTTCATTTTTGTATGATTCAGTGTGCATCTGTAAAAGTGGCATAACACTCTGACAGCATTGTTCACAGCAGTGACCTAGGAGTCAGAAATGCTTCCAGGGGTCTTCTCCATGATGTTCCCATGTCATTTGAGCACTTTTTCCCATAGTTTTATGATGTTTTGATACCCTAAAAAGACCCCCTGGGGAGGTCGCGGGCAAAAGCTCTGTTTTTTGTTTTTTTTTAAAGCAAAATAGTGATAATAATTGGAGTAACAGATAGCAAAAACAGTTGAATGGAGGCCTGAAATGCCACAATTTGTAGCCCACAGATAGATGAGGCGTGTGATGGAGATACACACTGTAAAATATGTGGCCTATTTTTAATTTTTTAACAGGAAAATAGTGTCAAGAACTAGGGTAACACTCAGCAAAAACAGTTGAATGGAGGCCTGAAATGCCACAATTTGTAGCCAACTTATAGATAAGGCGTGTGACGGAGATACCACACTTTTAAAAAATGTGGCCTGTATTTTTATTTTTTACAGCTAAATAGTGTTAATATTTGGAGTAACACACAGCAAAAACAGTTGAATGGACACCTGAAATGCCACAAATTGTAGCCCACAGATGAGGCGTGTGACGGAGATGCACTTTTAAAATATGTTACCTGTAATTTTTATTTTTACAGCTAAATAGTGTTAATAACTGAGTAACACACCGCAAAAACAGTTGAATGGAGGCCTGAAATGCCACATATTTGTAGCCCATAGATAGATGAGACGTGTGATGGAGATACTACACTGTAAAATATGTGGCCTATTATTAATCTTTTAACAGGAAAATAGTGTCAATAACTAGGGTAATACACAGCATAAACAGTTGAATGGAGGCCTGAAATGCCACAATTTGTAGCCCACAGATAGATAGATGTGTGACAGAGATACCACACTTTTAAAAAAATGTGGCCTGTATTTTTTATTTTTTACAGTAAAATATTGTTAATAATTGGAGTAACACACGCAAAATCAGTTGAATAGAGGCCTGAAATGCCACAATTTGTAGCTCATGTATAGATGAGATATGTGACGGAGATACCACACTGAAAATATGTGGTCTGTTTTTTAATTTTTTTACAGGAAAATAGTGTCAAGAACTAGGGTAACACACAGCAAATCAGCTAAATGGAGTCCTGAAATGCCACAATTTGTAGCCCACAGATAATGAGGCGTGACGGAGATGAGGCATGTACAGTGATGCCGAGCGAGTGACGAGCATTACCGAGTATGCTCGCTCATCACTGCCAGTGATCTGTGATGTAGAATTGTAGTTTTAATGATGACTCATGCAGGGAAAAGAGTTACCTGTTTGTATATAGAGCTTAGAAAGATTCAGCTAGTCTGTTTTTAATCATGTGATGTCACAGACCTAATGGGAAATTGAATTAACTGAGTAGAAGGTCAGAATGAGCAATTGTAAGTACACAGTGGTATATAATATGATTATTGCAGTATAAAAGTATAAAAACTTTGGTAGGAGTGCTTCTTTAAATAATCGTTTTTATGATCAATAAGTCATCAGTTGCACTCCTTTAAATTAAGTAAATCTCCTTCACATTTGCACATTAGGGTTTAACCTGTCCCTTTAGATGCTATAATACAAACTGTAACAAACATATCCTGCTGTTACGTTATGCAATGCTGGGACATGGGTAAACGCAATGTCTACAACCCGCTTTACAACAAACGTTGGTCCAATTTTTGCAATCTTATTTCACAACACTTGGGAGCAACAACAGGGGAAATTTGAAGACAATATTTCTATTTCTTGCTTGGCTAGCTAAACCCTGAATAGCTTACATTTTTTGCTATACAAGATTCAATACCAACTCAACAATATTTTAATTACATCGAAGTCTGACATGTTTCAGCAAATTTATATGCATGAATTATTATCAAGACTGCAAGAAACAGGGCATGAAATAAAATATAGCTAAATATGTTTTCACTTTAGTATTAATGCTTGCACATAAAATTATAGTTTTGTGACACAGTCATCATACTTACTATTAGCATATCTTATGAGGATTACAGAAGAAATGTCAACATACAGTAACAACACAATATGGAAAGAATAATTTATTTCTATTGGTTTATTATTGTAGCATTTATTTCATAAGATTTTTTTGGGCATCCAGAAAGAAAATTGTAGACATTTTAATTAAAGGAAATCTGTCAGCAGGATTTCAAACTCAAACTATTTCTATACATATCTAACTCTTACAAAGACAAAACCAATACTTTTACAGTGCCTTGAAAAAGTATTCATACCCCGTGAAATTTTCTACATTGTTTCACATCATACCCACAAATGTAAAAGTTTTTTATTGGGATTTATGTGGTATACCAGCAAAAGGTAGCAAGAATTTGTGAAATGTAAAAGAAATGATACATGCACCAGTTTTCTTGAATGCACGACCCCCAACAATCTAGTTTCATTACCAGTACCACAGTTTCAAGAAGTCTCTAAAAACCATTTCATTTGACTACCAAAACCTTACCTCACTAATCTAACTAACATCCTGTGATCTCTCTTTCATGCCCCCCAGCAGCATTGTGTTTAAACTTGTTTCGACACAGACTGGGGACTGTTTCATGCAGCATTATTTGAATGCCCTAATTTATTATAATAATGACTGGACCCTTTACAAGCATTTTATTATTACCTTTTGTGATAGCCCTATTTCCTCAAAATTGAACTTGTGAGCCAGGCCCCACTCTTCTTTGGGAAAAAACGGGAAAGTTCCAGGGGAATGGAATACTTTTTCAAGGCAAAGAAACATCCTGAGTGTTTAAGCATTTTCAAGGTTTAGGCATGGTTCACACGTTGCGAAAGTTTGGGAAAATTTCTGAGCAAAACCGGACTTTTTGCCGGAAATCCTTTTTTTTTTTGCGTTTTTTTTGTGCGGGTTTTGTGCATTTTTTGTGCGGGTTTTCCGTGTTTTTTTCCTGAACATCCCCCGGGTCAATAATATAAGGGAATTCCCAAAATTTTTTGCGAAATTAAGAACATGCTCGTTTTTTTTTCCGCATGCTTTTTTTTCGGGAAAAAAACGCACCTTGCACAAAGATTGTGGATTCTTCTAAATAATAGGATGCTTCATTCAGGCATTTTAAAAAAATTTTTGCCTCTTAAAAACGGAAAAAAACAACAAAAAATACGCAAAAGTTCACATAGCCTCAAGTATGAACCTATGTCCAGATGTTTGGATGTTGACCATTATTAAAATTTGGATTCTAGTAAGGATTGCCCAGTTACTGGTGCTTCTCACAAAATTAAATAGCTCAAAAAGTTAATTTCTTTCGTTCTTCAATAAAAAAAAGTAAACTCATATATTAATGGGTTATTACAAACATACATAGTACTATTTCAAGGTTTTTTATTTCTGTTAATGTTGATGATTATGGCTTACAGCCAAAGAAAACCCAATAGTCATTATCTAAAGAAATTGGAATACTTAAAACAACCAGCAGAAAAAATATTTTTAAAATCTAAATGTTGGCCTACTGAAATGTATGTTAAGAAAGCACTCAATATTTTGGTCGGGGCTCCTTTTCATTAATTACCACATAAATTGGGGCAGGCAGGAGGCGATCACCTGTGGCACGCTAAGGTGTTTAGGAAGCCCAGGTTGCTTTGATAGCACCTTCAGCCACTGCATTGTTGGTCTGGGGTCTCTCATTTTCCTCTTGACAATACCTCATAGATTCGCTATGAGATCAAGGTAAAGGCTGCCCAAATTAATCACAGTGACACTGTTTTTTTTAAAACCAGGTATTAGTATTTTTGGAGTGTAAAAGGTGCCAAGTCCTGCTGGAGAATGAAATTTTCAATCTCCAAAAAGCTTGTCTGCAGATGGAAGCAGAATGCTCTAAAATTTCCTGTTGATGTCTCCTGACTTTGTCTTGATAAAACACAGTGGATTTTACACCAGCAGATGACAGGCCCCAAAAAACCATCACTGATTTGGAAACCTTTACACCAGACCGCAAGCACTTTGATTGTGTCCCCTCTCTTCCTTCTTCCAGACCGGAACCTTGATATCCAAAAAATTCAAAAAGTACTTACATATAAAAGCCCACCTTGGACCACTGAGCAACAGTCCAGTTCTTTTGTTCTTGGCCCAGATAAGACTCTTCTGGCATTGCTTTGGTCATAGTGCTTGACACAAGGAATGCGCACTTGTACCCATGTCCGAATACTGTGTGTGTGGGGCTCTTGAAGCAATGACTCCTCACATCCCTCCTTGTGAATCTTCCTCTAATTTCAATTACTTTTTTTTAACAATCCTTTCAAGGCTGGGGGTATCCGGTTGCTTGTGCACCTTTTTCTACCACCTTTTTTCCTTCCACTGAACTTTCCATTAATATCTTGGATACAGCCAGCTTTTTTTAGCAATTTGGGAGTGTGGATGTGTCAATGACTGCCTTCGGACATCTTCAAGTCACAGTCTCCCCCCTGATTTTGGAAACCTACTAAACAGACTAAGGCAGGGTTCCTCAACCCAGTCCTCATGGGCCCCAAAAACAATCATGTTTTCAATTTCCTTAGTATTCTCAGGGATATTGCATCCTGTGCAATACAAAGGAAATCCTGAAAACATAACTGTTGGTAGGCCTTGAGGACTGGATTGGGGAACCCTCACAAGGAACCCTTTTAGATCTTTTGGAAGACTTTGAAGATTTTTTTTGTTAATTATTCTAAAACTGAGTTAATGACTTTTGGGTTTTCATTGGTGTAAGCCAATATCATCAAAATTAACAGAAAAAACACTTGAAATAGATTACTCCCGTTTGTAATGACTCTATGTAATATATAGGTTTCACTTTTTTTTTATTTAAGAACTGAAAGAAATTAACTTTTTGAGAATTCTAATTTTGTGAGAAGCACCTGTACCTCTGAAGTCAACCTAAGGCCCTCCTCATTGCCTCCTAATAAAAAGCTATTTATAGGGCTTAGGGCTTAGCAGATCTTGTGGATTAGATCCAATCTCTAAAAATTTAAAGTCTCACTGGCTTTGGCTCTCCCCAACCCTGGTGTGACCCTTTTATAAAAGTATTTCTAGAGGCTTTTAAGGTAAAGTCGGGAACCCCCGGCCCCCCGTCCTGCATTAGATTTCCAGGTGGGGCTGGTTTGCACGGATGCTGAATGAGCCCAAGGAACTTGAACCTGCATTTTTTTTATTGCTTTTTACTGCAATATTAATGCAGTAATTATGTATTGCAGTTTAAAGGAATTGATTTCTCGGAGAAGCTTGGAACAACCAAGCTTCATAAAAGAATCAAATGGCATACAAGAGCCTTCAGAAGGCTCCCCACAACCCACTAGTTTTGACACCAATAGCACACTGGCAATTAAAAAAATTATGTGTCTCCTTCAGTGATTGACACAGCATCTAAATGGTTAAAACAGCAGTAACTATTTTGTTCACTACTGTTTAAAGCAGAGCCAACTGTATAACACAGCGACACCTGTCAATATGGAGCAGCTCGCTCTGAGCCCTCTATACACGAAAACCCCCGAAGTGACATACTATTTTTTACTTAAAGGGGGAGCAAGGAGTTTAAGAAGTTATTGGGTGATGGGATGCAAAAATGCACAGATTGCTGCAGATTTTTAGGGGTTAATTAACAGCACAACACAGATATAAGAGATAGATGAGTTTAATAAATGTCATCTATGCAATGCAGTATTTTTGTCCATTTTACAGATATTGCTTTGTATTGGATTTTTAGACCATTTAAGCATTTGTGGAATTGATTGCAGAAAAAATACTGGCAAAACCCTCCTGAAGCACATACAACATTATTCAAACATTTGCGCATGTGCATTTTATTTTAAAGGAGTTCACACAAGCATGTAAAAAATCGTTCAAAAAGCTGTATGATTTCTTTCTCACTTGTTGTGCTTGTGAGGGCCGTATACAATCCTTTTTTCTACTCAGCAACTATTAATCATTTACAGACCTCTTGGGGCCTGTGCACACATCGCAGATTTTTGCTTTTTTTTCTGTGCAGATTTTTTTCAAAAAACCTGAAGGATTTCTGATCCAGCAAAGTGAATGCAAAAACCTGAAGTCCATGCACAAGTTGCAATTTAGATTTGCAATTTAAATCTATGACATGTCCATTTTTTTCAGCATTTTTCTGCAGATTTCACTCAACAAAAAGTAGAGAAAAAATGCACCAAAAACACTGTAAAAAAAATGCACTAAAAATGTATTTTTGCTGCTTTTTTTTTACCAAGTAGCAAAAATTTCTGCACCAAATACTTAACCTGTGACACACCCATAGAGTTGATGTTTGGGAATTTTAAAATATTAAAAAACGATGGTATTTGGCTTCGAAAGGGATCCAATTTTTTACTCAGCCAAGCTTGAATGAGTGAGTCTCATCCCGTATACAAGAAACCAGTGCTTGCTGTCATTTTTTTACACCAATTCGTCAATGAAAATAAAGCTCATTTGC
>JARQOD010000005.1:346329431-346382053 GCA_033576555.1 Oophaga sylvatica
GCACTGATTGTTCAGCTGAGGCTGCTTAAGAAGCAAGAGGGAAGAATCAGGGCGGGAACATGAAAACTGGAAACTCCATATTAACTGAGGGCAAGAGCTGCAGAAAGACAGAAAGCAAAATGGCCGACGGAAAACTGAGTTTCAAGGAACATGTCAACAGAGACAAAGAACTTTACACCCGCTCCATTTCAGCTATGTCCTTCTTATACACCGGAGACCAGAACTGTACACAGTATTCTAAGTGTGGTCGCACTAGTGACTTGTATAGAGGTAAAATTATGTTTTCCTCATGAGCATCTATGGCTCTTTTAATGCATCCTATTATTTTATTTGCCTTTGCATCAGCTGCCTGACACTGGCCACTAAATGTGAGTTTGTCGTCCACCCATTCACCCAGGTCTTTTTCAGTGACAGTTTTGCCCAGTGTTTTACAATTAAGCACATAATTATACATCTTGTCTGTTCTACCCAAGTGCATGACCTTACATTTATCACCATTAAAGCTCATTTGCCATATATCAGCCCAAGCTTCTAGTTTACATAAATCCTCCTGTAATTTAAAATTGTCCTCCTCTGTATTGATTACCCAGCAGAGTTTAGCGTCATCTGCAAATATTGAAATACTACTCTGTATGCCCCCTACAAGGTCATTAATAAATTGTTAAAGAGAAGCGGTCCCAATACTGACCCCTGTGGTACCCCACTGCTAAACGTGATCCAGTCCGAGTGTGTTCCATTAATAACCACCCTTTGTTTCCTCTCCCTGAGCCAGTTCTTAACCCACTTACACATATTTTCCCCATCCCCATTGCTCTCATTTTATGTATCAACCTTTTGTGTGGCACCGTATCAAAAGCTTTTGAGAAGTCCATGAACACCACGTCCACTTTGCTCCCTTGGTCCAGTCCAGAACTTACCCTTCATAAAAGCTTATCAGATTAGTCTGACAAGAACCGTAAACCCATGCTGATATTGGGTCATGAGGTTATTTTTCTTCAGATACCACAATACAGGATCCCTTAAAAAACCCTCCAGGATTTTACCCACAATAGATGTTAAGCTCACTGGCCTATAATTTCCAGGTTCAGTTTTTGTCCCCTTTTTGAATATTGGCATCACATTTGCTATACGCCAGTCCTGTGGTACAGACTCCGTTATTATGGAATCTTTAAAGGGAATCTGTCACCCTAAATTGGTGGGATATTTAAATGATGGCAGTCAGGTCAGATGGGCGGTGTTTTGGGTACTTGCCTTAACATGTTGTTCGCCGCTGTCTCCATTATTTCTGGGAATTGTAGTCGTTGCCCTCCATATAACACGCCTGAGCATTGCAATCTTGAATTGTATGCTTTGCCCGCAGATTGCAATGCGCAGGCGTGTTATATGGAGGGCAACAACTACAATTCCCAGAAATAATGGAGACAGCGGCGAACAACATGTTAAGGCAAGTACCCAAAACACCGCCCATCTGACCTGACTGCCATCATTTAAATATCCCTCAAATTTAGGGTGACAGATTCCCTTTAAAGATTAAAAATAATGGTCTATCTATGACTGTACTTAATTCCTGCAGTACTCGGGGTGTATCCCATCCAGGCTCGGGGATTTGTCAATTTTAGTAATTTTTAGACGCCGCTGTACTTCCTGCTGGTTAAGCAGGTCACATTTAATGGAGAAATTTTTTTTATCACTGATCATGTTATCTGTCATGGGATTTTCTTGTGTAATTACTGTTGAAAAAGTAATTTAGCATATTTGCTTTTTCCTCATCCTCATCCACCATTTCACCCAGACTATTTTTAAGGGGACCAACACTATCATTTTTTAGTTTCTTGCTATTTATGTAGTTAAAGAATATTTTGGGATTATTTTTACTTTCTCTGGCAATGAGTCTCTCTGCCTCAATCTTTGCTGTCTTGATTTGCTTTTAGCAGAATTTATTTAATCTTCTGTATTTATTTAATGCCTCATCACTACCTACTTGCTTTAATTCCCTAAACGCTTTCTTTTTGTCACTTATTGCGCCCCTTACAGCTCTATTTAGCCATAGTGGTTTCCTCCTTATTCTAGCATGTTTATTCCCATAGAGTATATATTGTGCACAGGTCCTATTCAGGATACTAATAAATGTCTCCCATTTTCTTTGTGTATTTTTATGTCTCAGGATATCGTCCCAGTTTATTGCACCAAGATCATCTCTCATCCGTTGGAAATTTCCCTTCCTGAAGTTTAGTGTCCTTGTAACCCCTCTACTACACATCTTATTAAAGGATACATGAAAGCTTATTATTTTGGGATCACTATTACCCAAGTGACCCCCAACCCTTATATTTGATATGCGGTCTGGCCTTTTGGTTAATATTAGGTCTAGCAGTGCCCCCCTTCTGTGTACATACCCTAGTGCAGTGATGGCAAACCTTGGCACTCCAGCTGTTGGAGAACTACAACTCCCAGCATGCCTCAACTGCTGCAGGTTGCAAGGGCATGCTGTGAGTTGTAGTTTTACAACAGCTGGAGTGCCAAGGTTCGCCATCACTGCTCTAGTGAGTTGACCACTATGCACCAACTTTTGGGAACGTGTAGATCAGACCTGGGACCAGATTTCGGTTGAGACATGCTTGAATCTAATCGAGAGCATGAAAAAGGATTCTGGCATTGTTGAATGCCAAAGTTGGATTTACAAAATACTAGCAAAATAATAAAAATTCAAATTTAGATTTTTTAGGAGCAAAACAGTAACAATGCAGTGAAATGACAAGAATATGCATAACTAATCTTATACAAAATAGTTGCAAGTCCAATTTATGTATAGGATAGCCAACATGATTGTCTATAAAATGATAGTAGTCTCATTTTCAAAGCAGTAGTGGATGGAGAGAAATGGAGCCTGAAAGTCAAGAGTTCAAAACATTGTTAATCTTGTGCCTGTCAGTGTATTTTCAGGATTTCCTTAGTATTGCACAGGTGATGGAATTATTGCATGTTGAGGTGATGCAATTATCACATGAGCAATACTAAGGTATTCCTGAAAACATGACCTGTTGGTGGCTCTTGAGGACAGGAGTTGGGGAGTACTAGTCTAAAAACTCTCCCTTAAGTGGCCACCTCTCTCTTTTATACATGCTCCAATGCTGGGATTTCAGTTGAGATAGTGCTGTCAATTAATGAAACAGGGTAAGGCTAAGTTCACACGTTGCGGAATTGCCGCGGAAATTTCCGCGGCAATCCCGCACTTCTCCCGCAGGAAATACGCACGTTTTTTGTGTGCTGATTCCCGCCAGAATAATAGCGTTTTGCAAGCGTAATTAGCTTGCAGAATGCTAGCGTTTTCCTAGCGATCTGTAGCATCGCTTGGAAAACTGATTGACAGGTTGGTCACACGAGTCAAACATAGTGTTTGACAAGTGTGACCAACTTTTTACTATTGATGCCGCCTATGTCGCATCAATAGTAAAAAGATCTAATGTAAAAATAATAAATAATGATATTCTCACCTTCCGGCGGCCCCCGCAGCCTTCCCGCCTTCAGCGACGCTCCCGGCAACTCCGGTCCCAAGGATGCTTTGCGGCAAATCACACCGATGACGTAGCATCTCGCGAGACCGCTATGCCATCTGGGTGATTCTCGCAAAGGACTCTTGGGACCGGAAGTTGCCGGGAGCGTCGCTGAAGGCGGGAAGGCTGCGGGGGCCGCGGGAAGGCTGCGTGGGCCGCCGGAAGGTGAGAATATCATTATTTTTTATTTTAATTATTGTTTTACCAGGGATATGGTACCCAGGGCCTGGAGGAGAGTCTCCTCTCCTCCAGACCCCGGGTACCACCGCACATGAACCGCTTACATTCCGCAAAATTAATGAACATGTTGCTATTTTTTCCGCAAAGCGTTTTTTCGCGGAAAAAAACGCAACATGTGGCCAAAACATGCGGAATCAATTAACATGTATAGGATGCTTAATGCTTGCGTTTTTATCGCGTTTTTACCGCGGAAAACCGCGGAAAAAACCGCGAAAAAAACGCAATTATTCCTGATCGTGTGCACTTAGCCTTAGGAGCTAGGCAGGCAGATTGACTGAGGGAAGGTGCTTCTGAATCTCTATGGTGCACTAAGAACTTAATTTGCAGATTACTTAGATAGTTTCTTCAAAAATATAGTGTGCAGTGAATATCCCTCTTAATTAATTTGGTGCATCTTATTCCAACGCGCCTCCTCATTAAGACTGACTAACAATGCCAGTCTTAATGAATCAGCCCCTTAGTCTTCCCTTGCTGAAGACTATAATTTATAAAGCACAAGAGTTTTCATTTTTACATGATAATAGAGTGTTACAGTGTCTGACAGCTTTAGCTGAAATATTTTACTTTAATTTCTATAAGTTTAACAAAACATACTGCATATATCTTCAAAATATAAAGAATTCTTCTGCTTTTTATGTCTGTGAACTGTGTAAGATTTAGCTGCTTTAATAAACGTTATATACAAAATATCAACGCTGAATCACAGAACTGCCTTTCTACACTTTAGCTTTCATCGTACAAACACAGGTGGAAAATGCAACACTAGTAACTAGCAAATTAACAAAAATACCCTCAAAAGTCAAAGAAATGTAATTTCTTGTGTGGATCTGTGGCGCCCCTGAGGGTCCAGTCGCCACAGATGTACTGCACCTCAGCCAGAGGTGTGGTACTCCGCTCTCAGGTAAGGAGGGGGCACTATCCAGTACGTGTACATTTGCATCCAACACCACATGACCTCAGGCTTAGGGGGAAGGGCACCAGTTAGAGTGGGAAGGTAGTGTGGAGTTGGAGGAGAAGCTCTGAGGAGAGGGAAGAGAGAGGAGGTCCTGACAGGAGTAGTGGAGGAGAGAAGCTTCTAGTAGAAGAAATGGTCCTTGGGGCCAGAGAAGTGAGGAATCCACCCTGGGCACCCAAATCCATGCTGAAAGGAGTAAGGTGGAGGGGCCAGGTTGCAATAGGGGACTGGCCCCAGACTAGTGGAGAGACTTCAGGACTCAGCTAGCAAACCGGAAGCTGTGGTAACTGTATGTGCTACAGCCACATCCACACACATTCGCTAAAAAGGCAGCCACTTAGGACCAAGGGGACCAGGAGGACGTAGCCCGAGTCGCCCAACAGGATCTGAGGCTGCTGGCTTGGGACACTAAATCAGAAAAAAAACAATTGTATACACAAAAAAAGTCTCGCACCAGATCTATAAAAAATCCTCCCAAAAATTAAATGCATTAAAGACTAAAATAATATTAAAGAATTTTATTCATTTGAAAATGATCATATAAAAATATATACCATATATATTCAAGATAAATAGCTGAAAAGAGCACATATGGTTCAGAAACCCAATAATTTATATAATAGTACATATATCAAACTACCATGCTAACACATAAAACCAGTCAAGATAAAAACACATCTGATATATCATATGCCATTCATCTGTACAAAAAGGACAGCACAATAAATATTAAGTACATAGGTATGAAATAAATAAATAAATAAATATGAACACCAAAAAATGTGCAAAAAAGTGCTATATATTTAAAATAACATTTTGATATAATAAAAAACATATTGAAAAGTGCTGTTTTGCTTTAAAAAAATGGATATGTGTATAAATGTAAAAAATAGTGCAAATACTAGAGTCAGTGTGTGGCTCCTTAAGAAATATATGGTGCAGAGTTCTGCAACAACATGAAAAAAAAAATGCTAATAGTGCTGATACTAGAAACGGGTTTGTCTCAGTATATGGCTGGTTAGAAGGGTACGACAAAGAGATGCAGCGCAATAAAGACAAAAGAGGTGCAGCAGCACTTTTCAATGTGTTTTTTATATCAAAATGATATTTTATATATAGCACTTTTTTGTGATATATGTGATATGTGATATATCAGATCTGTTTTTATCTTGACTGGTTTTATGTGTTAGCATGGTAGTTTGATATATGTACTATTATATAATTTATTGGGTTTCTGAACCATATGTGCTCTTTTCAGCTATTGATCTTGAATACATATATATATATTTTTATATGATCTTTTTCAAATGAATAAAATTATTTAATATTATTTTTTAGTCTTTGATGCACTTAATTTTTGGGAGGATTTTTTGGCTTGGGACACTGTGTATGAGGCGCAGGGCAGGAGGGAGTGAGCCAGCGCAGGGAGATGGCCAGAGAAAGGAACATAAGAAGGGAGTTCTGGCAAAGTGCACCCCAAACTACCTGAGAGCTGACTGGACCACCAACCCAGATGACACAGCACCCCAGCTGGGGATTGTAACCTAAGTACTGTGAGTAAAGTGAAAAGAATGCACCCTGCTGTGTCCTCACACTCATTTACTGCGTCATCTGCCTTGCACTACAACTGTTACCATCTTCAAATTTATCCCTATAACTGCCCTGGGGTCTAGCTCTACCCGTGGAGAGCTATATCATCTTTGCTGCGTCACCAATCACCCCAGTGGACCTGAACCACAGCATCGGCCATATATAGCTGAACACCACGGGTGGCGTCACAAACTAATTCCCCTACAAACTACCCCATCATCATCTTTAACAATTTTATTGGACCCCCAGGGCCACAGATCGGGTCACTGCTGCCATGGCACTTCCCCTTTAAGAACTGCTCAGCTCGGTACTGAGTACCCCACGGCCCTGCGTGGCACTCCAGATCTATCACCAGATTTTCTAAAGAAACTGCAAATGTTAATAAATAGCTCAGTGTCTCCTGATGAGACTCATTAAAATGAGCAGTTCAGTTGGTTTCTTATATAGATTATCTGTCACTAAAAACCTGCGATCAGCACTCTTCTGTTAAGATTAGTGTGTATTGTATAGACTATTAGCCTGCTACTGTTTCTTTCTACTGCATTTACTAGTATAAAGCCGGTAAAATTTGCAACAAGTTTATAATCAAGGTGTGACATTGGATAAATGTGGCGGAGAAATAATGAAAGCAATGAACATTTGGTACAAATTCAAATTACACTGTTTTTGATAAATTTGGGGCCAATATGTGTATAATATACATTATTCCTTTAAAAATACATTTTAATACTTTCTTTTGACAGCATTTTATATAGGGAGAGCGTGGTGAAAGTAGGCTTAGCCATCAAGGTGATCTGTTCTGAAACGCTGAATTCTCTCTTTACTTAATTGTAAAGTGCTTCAAAGTTGATGTATATAAAAATATTCTTCTTCTTCTTCTTCTTATTATTATTAGTTGTATTCGTAGCAATATATTGTGTTGTACACAGGCTTATGTCACTTCTTGTTCTTAGTGGTCTGTGTTCAGTCAGCACTACCTCTTCCCAAAATGGAACATTCTGGACCAATGTTGGGACCAGGCATTTGATGCACATTCAGCAGCTGAGCCTGTATAATACCCAACAGATGCTGACTGAATGCCATCTACTGCTCTTAAGTCCTTTAATGCAGCTATCTGTGATGATCACGGGTTCAAGTTCCCTAAGACAGCTAAAAAATAAAGTATATATTACATCATTTTGTGGGAATCATTTCCCAACCATGATGTAAATTTACATCAAATGTCAGGAAGGGGTTAATTAATTCTACATTTTGATCGATCAGACTTTTAAGGATGCATCAATATCACATATGTTCACTGTTTTACTTCTTTACTTTCCGTGGAGGAAAGGGTGGGTGATTTGAGTTTTATCCTCTTAATGACCACCAATACAAAGCATTCCAGAGTTATTACAACTAAAGTGACACTGGTCAGATTTAAAAAATTTGCCCCGTCACTAAGGGGGTAAATTTAAGTCATGGCGATCATGCAGGCACAAGAGCTGTGCCCACACGTTTGGCGCAGGGAGTGCAGTGTAAGTAATACTTGTGCTGAGACAGGCTGTCATTGCCAGGAGAGGTGCCCATTTAACCCGCTAATACCACGATGGACAGGGATTGCAGCATTTACAGGACTGGGAGAGGGAGTGGGCTCCCTCTCTCTTCAGATCGGCGCCCATGTAATGTCATTGTGAGGGCTCGATAATTGCCATGGTGACCTGAGGTAATCTGGGTCTGCCAGCTATGGCAAGCCTGTTAGACCATGCTGAGAGCATGGTCTTAGAGGACACAGTCAGTGCAACACTGACAGGTAAATTGCATTGCAAAGTTGGTGCACTCCACTCCCTTTCTTTGGCAGTTGCACAGAGGTATTATTATTATTTAGTGTTATAGCGCAATTTATTTGATGGCACTTTACATGTGAAAAGGGGTATGCATAATATGTTTCACGATTTGGGGAGAATCTCAAGTGAACCCTCACTAGAAGGCTTTAAAATTGAACTTCTAATTTTTATATAAAATTGTGAACAATTTAGGGTATAAAATTCAGTCCCTAATCTGCCTAAATTATCTTAATTTTATATTAAAGTGCTTATTGTTCTCTATATTGATATAGTGCGTAACACCATGGGATGCTATCACTTAACTGGCAGAATAGTGCAGTATGTTTAGTGCACTAGTCCCCCAACATGTTTCACTGTGGTAGCGGCATCATCAGGGATTGGGATACAGGCTTGAAAGCCTGTTCACTTGGGTTCTCCCAATGTGATAAACATTATATATATATATTATATATCCCTCCAAAGATTTTTGTTGTCCTCAAACTTGAAGCTTGTTATATGGTATACATAATAAAAACAAGTACAATAATCTTAAACAATAAAAGTCACCGACAGGTACTAGAGGATAGAGGACCCTGCCCTTGAGGGCTCACAGTCCACAAGGGATGGGTGAGGATACAGTAGGTTAGGGTAGAGCTGCTTGTGCAGTGGTATGGTGGAGCAATGGTTAGTGTAGGTTGTAGGCTTGTTGGAAGAGGCGGCTCTTCAGGTTCCTTTAGAAGTTTCCCATGGTAGGCGAGAGTATGATATGTTGGGGTAGACAGTTCCATAGTAGAGGGGATGTACAAGTGAAATCTAGTATACGATTCTGGAAAGAGGAGATAAGAGTGGAGTACAGAAGGAGATCTTCTAAGGCTTGGAAGTTGCATGCAGGTACTCAGAGACTAGGTCACAGATGTATAGCGTACACAGGTTGTGGATGACTTTGCATGCCATGGTTAAGGTGTTTTGAACTGGAGTCTCTGTGTAATGGGCAGCCAGTGAAGGGACTGACAGAGAGGAGAGACTATGGAATAGCAGGGGTATAGGTGGATTTGTTGGGCAGCAGAGTTTAAGATATATTGGAGTGGTGCGAAACTGTTAGAAGGGAGGCACAAAGCAGGAGCTTGCAGTAGTCAAGGCAGGAGATGATGAGTTCATGGACTAAGGCTTTTGCAGATTCTTGATTAAGGAATGTATGAATCTGTGAAATATTTTTGAGTTGTAGTCAGCAGGAAGTGGAAATGGCATGAATATGTGTTTTGAAGTAGAGATGAGAGTCCAGAGTTACTGTGAGCCAGCGGACTTGTGGGTCTCTCTCATTTATGCCTTGTGGATAAGGGCCAGAAAGAGCATGTGCTCCGGTGCTTGGCAAAAGCTGCATCAAGTGGCCTCTCCTCCTCTTCTTCCATCTTAACATCACACAGTACAGTCCTAAGAGGTGTCATCCCAACTATCCTTGTTTCCCCCCGTATCACAACTCTCCAACTGCCTAACTGACTGTGGGGAACCACAGACGTGTGAGTCTGCAGAGCTGTTCACACATTCCATTTCATGGGCATCAGAGGTCTGCTCTGAAGAATCACAGAATCAAGAGGAGGAAAGCATCTGTACCAATGCCCCAAATTTTTCATGTTGAATCTGGGGCTGGACTAAACAGGGTCCAAACAGAATCCAGACCCTTGTCACCAGACGTTAACCCCCGGGAATGGAGCATATAGTATACAGCCACACTCGTGAGGGTTCCTTCCAAATCAATATTTCTTATTCTGCACAAAAGTTCACCACAGTGATAAATGACAAAAAAGTGAAAAAATCTTATCCAAGCAATTTCTTTTAATGTTTCGACCCGAGCCCGGGTCTTTCTCAAATTCGCAAGTGTGAGTGGTGGTAGAGATGAACTAGAGATGAGCTGGTACCTCGTAAAAAGGCAGCGGTTTCAGGTGAGAGGATAAGTATGTAAATTAATACATTGGTGGTAGTGGGTTGCATCAATGGGGCTCGTATCATCAGGTCCTGAGTAAAGTGCCCACGCAGTGTAAGGAAGGAACACTCACGAGTGTGGCTGTATACTATATACTCTATTACTTGGGTCTGACTCCAGTCTAGCCGGCACCACTACCTATTTTTTAAGTGTGCTTCTTTATCACTATCAAACCCCCAGGAGTGGAGGTGATCCCGATAAGAGTCAGATATCTAAGGTGCACGTGAACTGTACTGCGCTGTTGGGGCGGGAATAGGAGGAGGGTGACTATCAGGGTGAGGAGTAGGAGAAGAGAGAGGATGACAATGAGGTTGTAGATCTCTCTTGTTGTGAATCCATAGGCATGTTGCTGAGAAGATCACGAGAGGAAGTGAAGGAAGATGAGGAGGTTACATTGTAGATTCCGAACAGACACGGAGTGATACAACCATGACAAGCACTGCATCCTCAGCGACAACTCTGGCTGTGGCCAGCAACGGTTATGGATCTTCAATTCATATGGGCAGAAGGGTTGCCTACCCTGTGACTTTTTTAACAATGAAAAGGATGACCCAACTCACATTATTTGCCAACTTTGTAATAGAAAACACTTAGTAGAGGCAAAAAATGCAATAAGCTGTCTATTACATGCATGATTCGGCACATACATAATCAATATGCGTTAGTTGGGAAATCTCACTGCGCTAAAATGCGGCCCCCTGGGCCTCGCCATTTACCGGCCACCCATGAACCGAATCTGCTGCTTCCTCCTCCTCCGGCACCATGGCAAGTGTTCTCACACAGGCCTGCGGCCACAGAACCTCTGCTTGTTTAGCTGCTACAGTCGGGGTGAGTGAGAGTCCATCAACTGTCAGGGAAGTGGACATGCCTGCTGTTTTTGACAGATCTGAGACACAGAGCACATCACATCTTTCTATATCCACCATAACATCTGTGCCTGCACCTCATTCACAGTCCAGCAGTTTGTCGTGTTCACCTTACTCCACCCTCTTTCAGCACAGCAGCCAGCCCTTGGTACGGCAGTTGTGGTCCTGTAAAGGAATGTTTCTTCCTACACATGGCAAAGCTAACAGCTTGAACTTCACTATCTAAAATCTGTTGGCCACAGAAATCCTGCTTTTCCTCCTGGTGTATACAGACTAGTGTTGAGCGATAGTGCTCGATATCTAAAAATATCGTATCGAAATTGTATCGCCGATAGCACTAAATATCGTCGATAATCGATTTCGATAGTGGAAGTCCCATGTAAGTCTATGGGAACAAAATATCGCAACAAAAAAAACCCTTTCTTACGTTGTAAACACAAAATATACACACATAGAATACATATTATATATATATATATATATATAATTACATGTCATTGTGACATATATATACATATATTTATAGTTTATACACTTCTACATAGTAAAATAGACTCTGATTCAATTGCCGGGTAAAGCCGTGACATACCCCATAGAAGTCGACGGGCTCGGTGCCGAGTACCCCCAAAACCTCTGGCTCTGTGCGACTCAACTTGGGCGTCACGAACAGGATTCTGTAGCTCGTTATAAGCGAGTCCTGTGTGCCTGAATTGAACTGGTTTTGTGCTTGAGAATTGCTAAAATCATCAGAGAATGTATTTGCCATTTTTCCGCCATATCTGCGTCACGACGAGGCACTGGTGAAGAAGAAGGGCGTGCTCTTCATGGGTGTACTGTACACTCACTCAGTGACGCGAAAACGATGGCTCTAAATGGTACTGCAATGTAAGATCGTGCCCCACAGCTCTTCAGTTCCGCCTCCTCATCCTCCTCAGTGTGTGGAAACTAACACGAAGGTCCCGCCTCCCTACAAAAGAGGGGCCCTCTCCAGATGCTAATGACACATGTGACTTGGCAGAGATGGCTAATGGACACGAGCAGAAGTGTGAAGGGATGGAGCAGTCAGAGCTCTCCCCCCACGGAAGCGACCCGATCGCCACGGAACCACCGTTGGGCACCCGGCCTGGAAACCCTCCTACGCTGCAAGAAGCGGCGGATACCCTAAGAGGCCTGGCCCGGCACCGGGAGGAGGTCGCCAGGATGGAAGCCAGCTGGCGTGTCCTAAAACTAAACTTGGAGCGGCGCCAATCCCTCTTACCTGAAGTGTCTGTACCGGAAGGTGAGGCACCCGTTCTAGTAGAGGAGTCCTTGCAATGTGATCCGGTTGACGTTGTCGCAGTGGAGGCACCCATTCCTGCAAAAACCGCAGCACCGTCAGCACCCCAGATCCCACTGTCTGCCCCCGTCGCTGAGACAGAAGAAGAGACACCCGTCCTCAAGGAGGAGGCCGCGCAGGCACCAGAGCACTACCTTCCTGTACCGGAGCCCCGACTGTCATCTGATTTAGAGCCGTCTGCTTCCTCCGCAGGGGAGCGCCGCCAGGACTGGGGGGCGACAGGAGAGCTGCCGCAAACCGGACACTGTAAGCTGCAGTGGAGTGGTGGAGACATGGAGCAGCTGGTGGAGGAGAATTTCAACCGGCGTCAGGAGGAAGAGTGGAGACGTTGGGAGCGGGAAGCAGAGCGACAAAGGGAGCAGCGAGAATCCCAAAAACTTCGGCAACGTAACCTGGAGAAGGACCGGGCAGATAAGGATCGGATGAGAAAGGATAAAGGAACCCTGTGTGAGCCGCGGCGTAAGGGTGCAGTACGGAGCTTTAAATTGAAAGGTGGGTGGGGCTTCATCAAGGAGCCTGGACTTTATTTAGAAGTCTTTGTGAACCGGCGGGACGTGGAGGCTCACCTCCCAGAAGGACACCCAGGGAGGGACCTGTTGCCAGGAGACTTGGTGACTTACACCCGACACTGGGGTTACAATGGATGGTACGCCCTAAATGTTACCAGGTGCGACCCCTACTCCTCAGTGTGTCAGGAACCTGTGAGACCCTCGGAGCCTTCAGCCTCCCACATCCAAGCCTCTGCAAAAGTGCCCACCCCACGCCGTAAATCTCCCAAGCCTCCCTCAGTGGTCTCCTCAGCAGCCCCAGCTATGGACATGATAAGTATAGCTGGCCCGTACCCGGTCGCCTGTTAGGCCCCCTGGGGTTCGTTCAGTCCGGGACATAGGGTTCCAGACCCGGAGGGAGATGAAAGAGGTGGCCACACAGACCCAGATAGCGGGTCACGACTTGACTGTACAGGCCACATGACGTCATCAGGTCCTGGTGGTCCTTGGTGCCTCGGATGTTTGGCAAGCATCAGAAGAGTACCAGGTGGTACCTGGAACACCCCTGCCAAAGAAGTATAAATAACCCGGACAGGGTCCCTGTATGTAAATAGTTAAATTGTTGATAAATAGTTAAATTGTTTATGTACCCGGACGGGTGAATGTTTATAAAAAAGTTTTTTAATTTAATAAAAAAAAACAAAAACACAGTTTTCATTACTTTATTACAGTCTCATCCTGCGACGCCATCGATCTCCTGTAAAAAAATGAAAAAAAAACCCAGCAGTATACCACATGTCCGACGCAGTCCATAGTAACGAGTGTCCCACGACGATCCAGCTCTGCTACATCAGAATCCCGGCGCAGCACAGCTGATTACCTGCTTCCCCGGCGGTGACGTCATCGGACTGGTTTACGGCCGGGATTACCCTGCAGTCACTGCAGTTATCGCGAAAAACTGCATGTGACCGCCAGGGAGAAGATAATGGCGGCCATCAAGCAGTCCAGGACGTGACCGCCGGAGATCTTCTGCCAGGTAAGTGCCGCTGACTCCTGACAGACCCGACCGACGGACACTCACAGTGACAGTGACAAATCCGATTACGGTATTCGATAAGACGAAAATATCGAAACGAATTATCGAAAGGCCGATAGAGCTAATATCGGCCGATAGCCGATATTTGCATTATCGTATCGCTCAACACTAATACAGACACTTTCTGAAAACTGATGGCTGTCACAGTCCCCCAGTACCAGTTGCCCAGTTGCCATTACTTATCTAAGAAAGCTTTGCTTGTGCTATTACAGCATGTCGCAGACAACATCACCCATTCCTTGAAAAATTCTATGTCTGCCAGGTTGCCTTTTACCACTGACACCTGGATGAGCAAGCATGGCCAGGGATGTTACATCTTGCGGGCTAGGTACTGGTTGGCTCTGATGGCTGTGGGGGCAGGCGGGGAAGGGTCTGCTTTACAAGTCTAGGAATCCCCAAGGCTTGTAAGGCCCTTAGGGTTGGAGAACTAAACTACTAAACACCAATGGTTGGATAACTAAACCACTACATAACAAGATGGTGAACTAAGCCCACTACTCACCAAGGTCTCACTAGACTCCATGTCTTGGAATCCTAAAGGCTTTGGGACAAAAAACTTCCTCCACTGCTTCTGACTCCTCCACCTCCTCTATGGCGTCCACCTGCACCCTCAACCTCTCACTTAGTGACACACGCGTTCCAACTGTGCAGAAAGAATAACCCCCATCTCCATACTGCACAGCCGGTTTGATATGCGATGTGCTGACACATTGGAAATTCACTCTACACATGTTGAAAGCGACTGTGGCAGCAGCGACTATCCCTGGGGCAGTATTTCCTTTTACATAGTTTGGAATAATGCAGTCCAGTTCTGGTGCAAGTCACGCCTGTGGAATGGGCACAGATAAAGGACCTCTGCACCCTTCTGCACAGTTTCAAAATGGTTACTAAGATGGTTAACGCTGACAATGCCATCATCACCATCACTATTCCGGTCATGTACATGCTGGAACACACTTTGAATATTCTGCGGGAGGAGGTGATGGTCCAAGTAGAAAAGGAGGAAGCAGAGGAGGATGCGGAAGGGATAATATCTCAAAGTTCTGTACTGTCGATGCACAAGCAGGTGCCATGGGAGAATGGATTACAGTGATTAAGGGGGTTTATGGTACCAGACAAACTGTCAGTGAAGGTGCAGGAGCCCAGGAACAAATGGAGGAGCTTTTGCAGGAAAGAGGTGATTGGCACGCCAGAGGCAAGAGATGAAGATTATAATAATCCCCTCTCTGCTGTCCGTAGTTTGTGGGAGGGGATGTAGGAAGTAAGCTTGACTGTTACCCTACCACCAACACATCATGGACTTGGAACTCATGGAAGAGGTGCTCACATGAGCGCCTTGTTGCTTCAATATCTGCAACATGATGCCGGTATTGTTAGGATTAAAAATAGTGCTGAATACTCGGTTGCCACTCTGTGAGATCCATGGTACAAGAGTAAATTTTGCCAGATGCTTCCCCCCTGAAAGGGACACGTGCATGCTGGAGTACCGAAAGACGCCGGTAGACAATCTTAAGAGCAGTTATCCCCAAGACAGCAGTCAGGCACACAGGAGGCATTGCAGTTATAGACTTTCAACCCTGGAAACTTTGAGTTATCAACACAAAAACATTAGCAGCAACAATGAGGTAATCAATATTGTTTTTTTTTTCTTTTCTTATTCTGTTCAGGTTGTATTACTAAGTGATTTGTAATCATTTTCACCTGTTCTGTGTGCATATATACTTGCCCTTTATGTGCTAGAGACATACTGAAGTCTGAGAACACCTGTTCGAAACGCGTTCAGTCTCTCACTAGCAACCTCTCCTCCGGGTGTTCCGGTCGGGTATTTTTCTCATTGTTATTTGGATCTTGAATAAAGAATTTTGGATTTTGTCTTCTTGAGCTGGATCTTTTTGTTTCAAGGCATTCATCTATCACCATCTTACAGGGACGTGATCTCTGTCTCGAAGATTTATTGTCATTCAAAGGGTGAGCTGGAATTTTCTCCTTGCATGTTGTCCACCCATTCTGCCTCATGTCTCTCCATACTTTCCCCATGTCTCTCCATATTGCCCCATAATCATCCATAATAGTATAATGTTCCCCATAGTCATATATAGCAGTATAATGCACCCTACAGTACTATACTGCACTCTATTATACTATAATGCACCTCCATAGCAGTATAATTCAACCTACAGTACTATAATTAACCCTATAGTACTATAATGCACCCCATAGTATTATGCACCCTCATAGGAGTATAATGCACCCCATAGTATACTGCAGCCCCATAGCAGTTAAATGCACCTCATTGTATAATGCAGCAGCCCCATAGTATAATACACCCATAGTATAATGCACCCCCATAGTATAATGCAGCAGCCCCATAGTATAATGCACCCATAGTATAATGCAGCAGCCCCATAGTATAATGCACCCATACTATAATGCACCCCCATAGGAGTATAATGCACCCCATAGCATAATGCAGAAGCCCTATAGCAGTATAATGAATCCCATAGTATAATGCAGCAGCCCCATAGTATAATGCAGCAGTTCCATAGTATAATGCAGCAACAACAGAGCAGTATATGCACTCATAGTATAATGCAGCTGACCCATAATATAATGCAGCAGCACCATAGTATAATGCAGTAGCCCCATAGTATAATGCACCCATAGTATAATGCAGCAGCCCAATAGTATAATGCACCCATAGTATAATGCTGCAGCCCCAAATTATAATGCACCATAGTATAATGCAGCAGCCCTTAATATAATGCACCCATAGTATAATGCAGCAGCCTCATAGTATAATGCATCAGCCCCATAGTATAATGCAGCAGCAATACTAAATTTAGATTCTATGCCACAATTAAAGTAATGATAACATTGTCTGTAAAGTTCTGTGGAATATCAAGGCGCCATATAAGTAATTAACCCCTTCACTCCGAATTCTGTGTAGCGTGGCTAAGGGTCGTATAGTCGACGGGAGGTATGTGTCACAGAGATGGCTTGTCTCTGTGATGCAACCCAGAGTGTTTTCTTTAGTGCACGTAAGCACTAAGGGGTCGTTTAGTACACTTGTGTCCAGGTTACGGGCAGCTCTGAGAGATGGGAGGGTCTGGCTACCCATATACCTGACCCCTGGGTAGGGACATCACCGTATCTCTATATGTGTTTGAGGACCTGCGTTGATGTCACAAACACATGACTAATCATGTGATAGTTTCCTGGGTGTGTTTATAGCTAGATAATGTAGGCTACTGCTTAACACATGGGCTGTATGTGGGGAGGTGGAAGTCTCCTGTGTGTGTTGAGGCTCCAGGCCGAGCCTGAAGTACTGGACACCTGTACTCTGTTTTGCCTGAGCTAAAGGCTATTTTTCTTTCTGTTTTGATTTGTGGGTTTGTGAAGCAATAAACCCTGTGAATTTTTTAAAGGAATGTGCCTCCTGATTGCCACCCGTTGCACCTGAGCAAGTAGAACCCCTACAATTGGTGCTAGCCGTGCAGGCAGCACTCCCAGCAGAGACGTGAGACTGCTACTGCATGTCCTAGATCAAGTATGTAGCAATCCACCATTGTCGGGAAAAATGAAGGACCTGCTGAAACATTTGGTCCAGTCTCAGCCACAGCAGCAAGAGACCAACAGGCTTTTGTTGCAGCATATACATCAGAGCCAGCAGGAGAAATAGCAGCAGATGCAGCTTCTGGCAGCCACCATACAGGGCAGGATGAGCGCACCAAACCCAGGTCTGGCTGATGACGCCCACGTCAGGAAGGCGGTAAGACGCTCATTGCAGAAAATGACCCCCAGGTATGATGTTAACGCCTTCCTGATGGTGTTTGATAGGGTCGCTGAGAGGGAGAAACTTCCACGCCAGAGCAGTGGGCAGTGGTACTGGCGCCATACCTGACGGAGAACGCCAGAAAGTGTACTATGACTTGACCTTGTAGGACACCAAGGAGTATCACAAAACTGAAAGCTGAGGTTCTGCACGTTTGCTGGTGACAATGACTGTCAGGGCACAGCGAGTTCACCGCTGGGCCAATCACCAGGACAAACCGACTCGCTCCCAAATGTTTGACCTGTTGCACCTGGTCTAGAAATGACTGCAGCCAGAGTCCTCTACGCCTGCGCAGATGGTAGAACGAGTGGTGATGGATTGGTTTGTGCACTCCCTGCAGAGGCCCATATAGACTTGGGTTGCCCAGTGTGATCCCTGGAATGCCGATGAACTGGTCGGACTGGTCGAGAGATACCAGGGGATGTAAGGGTCCTGGGGGAGGCAGCCCATTCCGTACTTCGGGTCCCAGCAAGGGGTAGAGTCCCAAGAAGGGGTGGGGTGTCCAAGGTCAAAAGGGGCGGGGAAGTGGTGCACAAGGTCCCTACAGGAGATGTTATTTGCTGGAGGTGCCACGGACCTGAACATATAGCTGCCCGTTGTCCCCAGACTACCGAGCAAATGGACTACAGCATGGGACGCTGTAGTTCATACTATGCATATCCAGCCTGCAGTGTGAACTCTCCACCCAGCGGGGGGCCTCAAGCATGTCCCGTGAAGGTGAACAGTCGAGCAGTAACGGCTCTGCTAGATTCCAGGAGCTTAGTGAGCCTTGTGAGGGCCACTTTTCCTCTCAACTTACTCCTGGGGAAAAAGGTCAGCATTCGATGCATACAGTATATGATGATGCAAAGGACTACCCTATGGCCAGAGTGGACATTGAAATGGCACATGGCACTGAGTCCCATGAAGTCAGCGTCGTTTGGGACTTGTTGCATCCATATATTTATAGGCTGAGATTTCTGGTTGTATTTGGATCTGTGGGGAAAGGGTTCTGAGGTCGCTAGCATGACTAGGTAACCAAAGAACCCTAATATGGTATCGCCACACCCAGAGGCAGACAGGTTTCCTTTTTGTGTCCTTGCAGGGGATGAGGAAGACGTGTCCCCTGTATCTGACATTCCAGAGTTAGGAGTTAGGGGTGGCCGGTGAGAATTTTGGGACTGCCCAACATAGGGACCCAACTCTGAAGGAAGCCTTCAACTATGTCACAGTCATTAAAGGGGTTACACAGGAGTCGGGGGCTGACACAAGATTTCCCTATTTTATGATGAGTGGGGAGTTGTTGTACCGAGTCATGAAAATAAGGGAGGAGTTTTTAGAGCAGTTGATAGTGCCAGGTCCCTATAGACGGAAGGTGTTGGACATGACCCATTGACACATCTTGAGGGGAAAAAACGCAGGAACGGGTTGTGCAGAGATTCTATTGGCCTGGGTGTCACCAGAAAATAGTAAACTATTGCAGGTCCTGCCCTACATGTCAGTTAACTGCCCCCACCTCATTTCCAGAGCTCCCTTGTGCCATTGCACATTATTGAAGAGCCATTCGAGAGAATTGCCATGGAATTGGCCGGTCCTCTAGTTAAATCAGCCCGGGGTCCTCAGTATATATTAGTCATCCTGGACTATGCCACACGCTATCCTGAAGCAATTCCCCTGAGAAATTCTTCCGCAAAGAGTATAGCCCGCAAGTTGGTCCATGTGTTTTCCAGGACAGGTTTGCTGAAGGAGATCCTGACCCACCAGTGGACACCTTTTATGAGCAAGGTGATGAGGGAGTTGTGCAAGGTCCTGCACATCTCCCAGTTGAGGACTTCACTGTACCATCCTCAGTTAGATGGCCTTGTTGAGAGATTTAACGAGACACTGAAGAGTATGCTAAGAGAAGCCATAGAGAAAGACGGTAGAGACTGGGACTGTCTTTTACCATATCTGCTGTTTTACATCCGTGAAGTTCCACAGGCCTCCATGGGGTTCTCGCCATTCGAGCTTCTGTATGGCCGACATCAGCGAGGTCTCCTGGATATGGCCAAGGAAACCTGGGAAGCCGAAGTCACGCCCCACAGAAGCGTCAATGAGCATGTGGCACTGATGCAGCAGAGGATTGTGAAGGTGATGCCCATCGTGAAAGAACACCTCGGCCAGGCACAAGAAGCTCAGGCCAGGGTGTACAACTGGTCAGCAAGAGTGAGGCAGTTCAATCCGGGGGACCGAGTTCTCGTGCTAGTTCCGACGGTGGAGAGCAAGTTCTTGGCCAAATGGCAAGGGCCATATGAGGTAGTGGAGAAGCTTGGTGAGGTAAACTATAAGATTCACCAACCAGAAAGATGGAAACCAAACCAGGTTTACCATGTCAACCTCATCAAGCCATGGCAAGATAGAGAGCCAGCGGTAACTCTGTGCTTGCTGGCAACCCAGAAGGTGAGGTTCGAGGGGTTACTATAGCGGAGATGCTATCGAAGGCTCTGAAATAACAGTGCCAGGAGTTGCTCCAGAAGAACAGGGACCCGTTTTCAGAGTTGCCAGAGTTCACGAAGGTCCTAGAGAGCGAAGTCCTGACAGAGCCACATGTGCGGGTGAACGTGAAGCTTTATCGAATTCCTAAGGCCCGTTGAGAATTAATCTCCAAGAAGGTGGAGCATATGTTGAAGCTCAGGGTCACTGAGGAATCCAAGAGCAGTTGGTTGAGCCCGATTGTCCTGGTCCCAAAACATGCCACGTGTTGATGAGCTCATCAAAAGACTTGGGCCCACCAGGTGCATAATCACCTTGGATTTGACAAAGGGATATTCGCAGATCCCCATGGCACAAGAAGCCAAGGAGAAGACCGCTTTTTCTATGCCAGACGGATGCTTCCAGTATGCCCAGATGCCGTTTGGCCTGCAGAGAGCTCCGGCGACCTTCCAGAGGGCTATGGATAGAATCCTTGCACCTCATAAAATATTGTGTACTTGGATGATATCGTCATCTTTAGCCAGGACTGGGAGAGTTATCTGGAAAAGGTCCAAGCAGTGTATGATGCTCTAAAGGAGGCGGGGTTATAATAAATCCGAAGAAGTGTGCCTTTGGTAAAGAAGAAGCCAAGTACCTGGGATATGTAGTGGATCGTGGCAAAATAAAACACCAAGTCAGTAAAGTTGAGGCAATTCAAACATGGCCAAGACCATTTTTCCCAGATTAATCTTTT
Organism: Oophaga sylvatica; assembly: GCA_033576555.1. Taxonomy (NCBI): domain Eukaryota; kingdom Metazoa; phylum Chordata; class Amphibia; order Anura; family Dendrobatidae; genus Oophaga; species Oophaga sylvatica. The sequence goes on from JARQOD010000005.1 coordinate 346,350,356, forward strand.
TTAGCTCCAAATTTTGCATTTTCATAAGAGTAACAGGAGAAATTGCTCCATACAATTTGTTGTGCAATTTCTCCTGAGTATGAGGATACACAATCTGTGGAGGAAAACAACTGTTTTTGCGCACAACAGGGTTTGGAAGGAAAGGAGAGTCAATTTCACTTTTGGAATACAAAATTTGCTGGAATAATTAGAGGTTTCCATGTCGCGTTTGGAGAGCACTTAATGTGCCTAAACAGTGTAAACCCCCAACCACTGACATTATTTTGGAAACTAGACCCCTGATGGAACTTATCTAGATGTGTATTAAGCACCTTGAACCCACAGGTGCTTCACAGAAGTTTATAACGTAGAGCCGTTGAAATAAAAAAATCACATTTTCCCAAATAAATCTTTTTTAGCTCCATATTTAGCATTTTTATAAGGGTAACAGGAGAAATTGCTCCATATAATTTGTTGGGCAATTTTTCCTGAGTATGCCAATACCCCATATGTGGGGGAATACTACTGTTTGGGTGCATGGCAGGGCTTGGAAGGGGAGGAGCTAATTTGACTTTTTGAATGCAAAATTTGATGGAATAATTAGCAGACGCCGTGTCGCATTTGGAGAGCCCCTGATGTGCCTAAATAATGGAAACCCTCCCAAATGACATAATTTTGATAATTAGACCCCTTTGGTAACTTATCTAGATGTGTATTGAGCACCTTGAACCCCCAGGTGTTTCACAGAAGTTTATAACGTTAAGCAATGAAAAAAAAAAAAAAAAAACATTTTTCCCACTAAAATCTTTTTTAGCTCCAAATTTATATTTTTACAAGGGCAAAAGAAGAAAATGGACCCCAAAGTTTGCTGTGCAATTTCTCCGGAGTTCATCGATACCCCAAATGACTTTTGAGGCAAAGTGCAAAGCTCAGAAGGGAAGTAGCACCATATTACAGTGAAGATTTTCCTGCACTTGTTTGAGGGTGCCATGTTACACTGGCAGAACCACTGAGGTGCCAGAACAGCAGAACCTCTCATAAGTGACCACATTTTACCAATTAAACCTCTCAATGAATTAATCTAGGGGTGCAGTGACTATATTGACACCACAGTTGTGTCACAAACCTTTTTATATATATAACTATATATATAGATATATATATATATATTATATATATGCATATGGAGTGACTCAGGAGGGACGAAGCGCTATAGCCTCCTGAATAGCAGATTTTCCTAGACTAGTTTGCAGATTCCATATAAAGAGCCCTCCCTCCAAGTGACCCCATTTTGGAAATTATAACCCTTTGGAATTTATCTACAGATATACTGATGATTTTGACTCCAAGGTATTTTCCAGAAACAGGCAGCAGCGGATGTTGCTGAGTAAAAATTGAAAACTGTGCAAACTGCTGTTGAAATGACCAGTCCAGTACTCTGCAGTGCCAAGTACGTTGCAGTCACCAGTATATTTTGCCCAGCCCGTGCTTCTGAAGACAAGCACCTGTAAATTAGGCGGGCTCTTATCACTACAGAAAAGCCAATCATGTGGACACTAAATGTGGTTTAGGCACACTGGGGCTCAGATGGGAGGGGTACATTTGGATTTGGGAGCGGAGAATTTACTGAATTTCTTTTGAGGAGCGAGGAGCCACTAAGCCACTAAGCTTTTCCAGAACCTTTGTGCTACCAGTAAAATGGAAGCCCCTATATTCCTGTTAACAGATGACAGACCTGAGTAGGGACTTGCTTTTTTTGTGGATTGAGTTGAAAACTTTTATTGGGAACATATTACATAACGTTTGAGATCACATTTATCCTGCACTCTAAGCTGACCACTTACAGTGGGTAAAAAAAGGAGTCAGCCATCAATTGTGCAAGTTCTCCGACTTAAAAAGATGAGAGAGGCCTGTAATTGACATCATAGGTAGACCACAACCAGGGCCGGCTCCAGGTTTTTATGTGCCCCAGGCGAAAGAGTCTCAATGGGCCCGTTTAACACAGACCACGATTCATGATGCACAGATACGGCAGAGAAATATGGGTATAGTACAATGTCAAAGATTTCACTTCTTACATTACATGAGTGATATCTATTGTAAATTCTACAATAGCTCAGAAACCGCCAAATTCTCACAGCGCACAGTACAGACTGGACAGTACAGTCCTTCATACAATATTATGGGCCCACATAGTCTCCCCCTCATCACCCATGTAACACCCCATGCAGGATGTCAACCCCCCACCCCCCATATAATGCTCCATACAGAATACTGGACCACATAAATTGCTCCATACAGGATACTGGTCCCCATATAATGCTCCATACAAAATATGGAGCTCTCCTCTGCACTGTTATGGCTCAGGAGAGGCCGTATCACCTCCCCATCACCTCCATCATGGCCTTCTCCCCATCACCTCCATCACTGCCTTCTCCCCATCACCCCCATCATTGCCTTCTCCCCATCACCTCCATCATGGCCTTCTCCCCATCACCCCATCATGGCCTTCTCCCCATCACCTTCATCAATGCCTTCTCCCCATCACCCCCATCATTGCCTTCAAGTTCTTCCCATCACTTCCATCAATGCCTTCTCCCCATCATTGCCCTCTCCTCCACCTATACACACAGCAACATTCACCTGTCTGCACATTCACACACACACACCTCACCTGTCCGGCGTCCACGCTATCTCTGCCAAGCCGGCCGCTGAATGATGACATCATCCAGCGGCGCTGCTGTGAGAGGAAGCACGGTCGCCCTGCAGAGGGAGCCTGGAGCTGCGGAGGTAAGTATTGTGCCGGCTGCCGGGGCCCTGAGCAAGCGGGGAGGCCCAGTGGCGGCGCTGGCACCGCTCTCCTCCGCTGACAGGTGCCCGATGGCGAGTGGGCCCCCCCACCTGCTCAGGGCCCCGGCACTTGCCCGGGTACGTCGGGTGCTGACGCCGGCCCTGACCACAACTATGAGAGTCAAAATGAGAAAACAAATCCAGAAAATCACCTTGTCTGATTTGGCAAAATTTATTTTTAAAATTATGGTGGAAATAATTATTTGGTCACCTAAAAACATGCAAGATTTCAGGCTTTAGGGATTCCATCTAAATCTCTGAGTGACGTGATTCAGATGAAACCCCCATCCATTCACTATAATGAGGCAGTAAATTTACTCTGGACTCCGTCTAGCCTCTGTTCAGTGGCCAAAATTGTGGCAGATGGCACTTTTATGCAATCCTAAAAAGACGGACAATGCCGAATCACAGGTCAGACAGCGTCCACAGTGCCTCCATTTGCCTTATTATAGGGAATTTTCGTCCGGGGTTTTCTGTCTGAATCAGAGCACATTACCAGACACTAATCAGAGGACGAGAAAACTTTCACTCCTTATCTATGAACTGTTCCAATATTTATGGCCATAACTGTCTATCACTGTCCCATAATGATAGTTCTGCTTCAAGTCACTTGTCTTATCTATTACATTGTTTCTATGCTGTGTTGTACATAAATATATGATTCTTCAGATTTTGAATTAGTCTATGCTTGATGAAGAGACCTGAGTAGTCTCGAAAGCTTGCAATTTGTTACATCTTTTCAGTTAGCCATTAAAAGGTATCAACCACTGAGGACTCTCAATTCTAAATATTTTTCTGTCTGAATCACGTATTTCAGAGATTTACATGGAAACCCCCGTGTCAGTACTCAGCGCAGAGCGCAGGATAAATGTGTACCAAGCCTTACTGCGATCTTTGGGAGGTAGAATGAAAAACTCAACAACATGTGAAGAATTGGTTATATTTACTTTTTACACCATTCCTCGAATAAGTATAAAAAATTAGGCAACTTTATTCCTCGAGTCGTTGCGATTACTGAGATACCAGATTTATATCATGTTTTTATGTTTGGCTGCTTTCAGACACTAAAAGACGCTTTTTACTGCGAAAACTAGTTTTTGCATCACCATATTTTGAGAGCTATAATTTTTTCATGTTTTGGCCGACAGAGTCATGTGGGGGCTTGATTTTTGCAGGAAAGGCTGACCTTTTTATTGTTACCTTTTCCGGGCACATGACATTTTTTGATCGCTTTCTATTCTGATTTTTGGGACACAGAATGAACAAACACCAGCAATTCAGGAATTGTTTTTTTTTTTAATACCGTGTGGTAAAATTGGTACAACAGCTTTATTCTTGGGGTCAGTACAATTACGATTATACCTCATTTATACCTTTTTTATGTTTTGTCCCTTTTACACAATAAAAACTATTTTATAGAAAAAAATAATTATTTTTGCCTCTCTTTATTCTGAGAGCTATAGCTTAATTATTAATTAATATATATATATATATAGATATATATATATATATAATATATATATATCTATATATATATATATATATATATTTATATAGATATATATATATATATATTATTCATATAATGCACTTTTTGTTTGGCAGTATGATGATAAAGCATTATTTTTTTTGCGGTGTTCACTGAAGGGGTTAACTAGTGGGACAGGTTTATAGAGTGGGTCGTTATGGACGCAGCGATACCAAATATGTGCATTTTTATTGTTTTTTATTTACATAAATAAATGTATTTATTGGAAAAAAATTATATATGTGTTTTTTCTTTATTTAGGGATTTAAAAAAAATATTTTTACTTTAATATTTTTTTTATTACTTTTTTACATTGTCCCAGGATGAGACATCACTGAATAGTATCAGATCACTGATCTGATGCTCTGCACTGCAGAGTATCACATCAGGATCTGACAGGCAGGGAAGGAGGCATGCCAATGCCTGCTCCCAGCAGTCCCTCACAAGCCACCTTCCCTGCAGGACCCGGAAGGACCCCGCATCCATCTTGAGGACAGTGGTCTCCATTCTGATGTTTAGACCATTGTTAAGTCTGTTTCGAATATTAATAGTTTTGAGGAGCAATATTCTATTTTGCTTTTGCAACAATTGGCAGTGGAATCATTAGAAAAAGATATAAACTTGAACTCTTGTTTCAAAATTAAAAACCCATTCAATCCCGTCTGGCAGTTCTAGATGATTTTAAATATATACTAGAGAAAGAACTTCATTCTTTAAAAGAAAAAATTAAGGATAAAAAAATCTTTCATAACTTAACTTGGGAGGAAAGGCAGGTTAAAGAAGAACTTTTATCCAGTAAAGATCTACTTATTAGGAAAGCAGATAAGGTGGGTACAGTAGTTTTTATTAATGCTGCCCTTTATGAGCAGCTGAATTTGGAAATGTTATCGGATAATGTAATGTATCAAGAATTAAATTTTGATCCGACCGAAAAATTTGTTGATATTTTTAAAAAGCTCCTCCAACAGGGTGTTACTATGGGGGCGATTTCTAATGATTTATTGCAGGATTTATTGGTTCCCAATCCTACAATTCCTATCCTGCATTCCTTGCCTAAAATTCATTAACCCAAATTTGCTCCTCCCTTGTGGCCAATAGTGGCGGGAATAGGAAATTTGGGTGAGAATTTAAGTTCCTGGATTGACATTTATTTACAGCCGTTAGTGCGGGAATCCCCTGTTTTTTTGAGAGACAATAAACATGTTATTTCTTCCTTAGATGGTACCAAATGGCCAAGGGAGTGTCGTGGTTGTCATGTGATGTCATAGGGTGAGTTTCCATGATCAGGAAACGCTGCGTGTTTGGCGCTGTGCGCTGGCACAGAGCCAAACACGCAGCGTCCAGATGTTACAGCATAGTGGAGGGGATTTCAAGAAATCCCGTCTCCACTATGCGCAAAATTACGCAGGCGGAAGACCTGCGTTTACGGACATGCGGCGCGTCTTTTTAGACCGCAGCATGTCCTAGCGTCTTGCGGCGACGGTGCGTCGCCGCAACGGAATTAACACAGGGCTATGTAGCCCTGCGTTATTTCCGGAGGTGTTCCGGAGGTGTCCTGAACACCTCGGAAATAACGCGCGTCAGAAAGGGGGCGGGGCTTAGACGGAGCGGAGTTTCCGCTCCGTCATATACGCTGTTTTCCTGATAGTGGAAACACAGCCATAGGGTTATACCCTTGTATACGCCATTCATCAGCGATTGTGGCTTTGACATTGTTTTTAAAAGCTCACCGTAATTATACTCCTGCCGTAAATGAATTTATTTTGATGTCAACGGAATATCTTTCGTCTCATAATTATTTTTCTTCTAATAAAAAAATCTTTCTACAAAAACAGGGAGCCCCGATGGCGGTAGGTTTCTCACCTGCTATTGCCAATATCTATATGGCTGTTTGGGAGGAGAAGTTCATTTTTTAGATGGATTCAGATTTTTCATCCCATATTTGGTGGTATGGTCGCTATTTTGACGACCTCCTGATATGGGAGGGATCTGAGGAGGATGCTAATGATTTTTTGGGCATTCTTAATGACAACGGAATGAATTTAAAATTTACTTGGAGCACACAAAAAAATTCTATCGATTATTTTAGACATTGCATTAAGTTTTTTGGATGAAGGTATTATAATTATTCCTTTTAGGGAAGAGATGGCTACTAATTCTACTTTGTATGCAACATCTTGTCATTCTAAAAATACAATCCAAAATATCCCTTTGGCTGAATTTTTTTCGTATGAAAAGAAATACCTCGTGATAAAATCTTTAAGAATGAAGTTAAAAAAAAATAGTAATAGATTATTAGCAAGAGGGTATCCCTCATGGATGATTAATAGGGCTATTTCTACTGTAGATACAAAAAATAGAAAGGAAATGCCGAAAGAAAAAATTATTTTGAAGGATAAAAATTCTAATCCCATAAAATTTGTTACTCAGTAGAGCCCCCAGTTTAAAGATCATTAAAAATCTTATCGTTAAATATATACCGGTATTATACCAGGATGAAAAATTGAAAGACTTTTTTGAAGGAAATTTGAGGTTTACAGCAAGGAAAGCCCCTTTTTAATTTTTATGGGGACTTTTTATCACCTAGTCTATATGTCAATCAAACAAGAATTGTTAATAAAACGTGGCTACAATTTAAAGGTAATTATAAATGTGGTCATAATATTTGTACATGTTGTGATTACATGCATAATTATACTATTATTATATTCCTTTTCTATTTGGCGTGATATGTACACAATTATGACTAATTAATGGGTATGGGCTTAATGATATTCTACACCTGATTTAGCAGCCACCAGTATATAGCATTGGCAAAATGGATTATATGTCGAGCAATGATTAAGAGCTGCTAAGCTAGAAACGGGTCTGTTCTGTCCCACCTCTGGTGGTGACAATATGCTGATATTGAAGTTAGTTTTTATATAACTTTGACCAATAAAAGCAATTTCTTCAGTAACAGGAAGCTGGATTTCTTCTATTCATCAGGACTAGAGTTGAGCGAAACAGGTCAGTCAGATTCATAAGTCGCCGACTTTCGCCAAAGTCGGGTTTCGCCAGTGAAACCCGACCATAGCGTAAAATCGGTCATGCGTTCGGCAAAATGAGCGCCAAAGTCGGTTTTCCCATAATGCTTGCAGGCGCCTTTTTTCAGCCAATGAGCAAGGACGTACACTGTGGGCAACGAGATGACATGGGCAGCGTCCACCACCATCTTAGAGAAGGGCATTGGAGTGATTGGCTTGCTTTGGAGGCGTCATAGTGTCTATAAAAGCCCTGACCGCCGACCGCCATTTTACTTCTGCCGATATTAACAGTAGGGAGAGGTTGCTGACGTTGTTTATCAGTAGGGAGAGAGTAAGGGCTGGAAAGAGAAGTTCTTCTGTGCTTGTGCTGATAGCAATTGTGCTGTACAGTTAGTGTGCATTGACAGGGGAGGATTTTCTTGTGTGCAGCAGCTATGGTAATTAGGCTGCCTGCCAGTGACGGGAGGATTTTCTTGTGTGCAGCAGTGCTGGTTATTAGGCTGCCTGCTAGCTGTATTGCTGTGTGTACACTGCTGTGCAGACTGCTTTTTACACAGCACTAATACTTTTATTCTTTTTTTCTGCACAGTTACTGAGCGTTCATTTTTTCCCACACCGTATAGAGCTGTACGCTCCTCACACACTACCGTGTACCACCTGGTATCACGGACAAATACATGCTGACTATCTGTGTGTGACTCCGGAAATATATACGGAGATTGAAATTTCCCCTACACTGTATACTGTTGTGCACTTCTGATACAGTACCGTTTTTCTGCTTTTTATATTCTGGTCTAATCCATACGGAGTCTGTGAGCCTCTGTGTGTGACTCCGGAAATATATACGGAGATTTACAATTTCCCCTACACTGTATACAGCTGTACGCTTCTGATACAGTACCGTTTGTCAGCCTTTTGTATTACTGTCAAATCCATACTGAGAGAGCGTCTGTGTGTGACTCCGGAAATATATACAGAGATTTACAATTTCCCCTACACTGTATACTAGATATGAGCGTCTTTGCCTTTTTTAGGGTCGAGTCGGGTTTCAAGAAACCCGACTTTCTCAAAAGTCGAGTCGAACAAATCGGCCGACTATCGGGAAAAGTCGGAGGTCCAACTGAAACACGAAACCCAATACAAGTCAATGGGGAAGCAAAGTCGGCAGGGAGGGAGGACAGTAAACACACCTACAGTGCTCATTTCAATGCCAACGACATCAATTCGTATTACTTAAGCTTGACAACCTTAATTTACTTTATAATAATAGTTAGTTACGCATTGAAAACTGGGGGTTTTTTGGCTAAAGTTGTGGGGGGTAGGGTTGGCTCCAGGTTTTCATGTGCCCCGGGTGAAAGAGTGTCAGTGGGCCCCTTTAACACATACCACAATTCATGATGCTCCGATACGGCACAGAAATATAGGTATAGTACAATGACAAATACTTCACTTCTTACATTACATGACTCTATTTTAAATTCTACAAAAGCTCAAAAACCGGACAGTATATTCCTCCATACAGTATTATGGCTATTGGCCACCACATAGCGCCATGCAGAATAATGAGCCCCATATATTGCTCCATAAATAATTGGTCCCATATAATGTTCCATACAGTATATAATGAGCTCGACATAATGCTACAGTATATGATGGTCCCCATAAAATTGTCCCATACAGTATAGGACGGTCCCCATAGAGTAGAATGAGCCCATCATATTGCTCCAAACAGTATAATAAGTCGCATATAAAGCTCCATACAGTATATGATGGGCCCCATATATTGCTCCATACAGAATGGGCTCCATATAATGCTCCATACAGAATAGGCCCCATATGTGCTACATATGATGCTCCATATATAAAGGGCCCTATATGATGCCCCATAAATAATGAAACCCATAGGATGCTCCAGTATTTGATGGGCCCCATGGATGATGCTCCAGTGTATAATGGGCCCCATAGATGCTGCTCCAGTGTCTGATGTCCCCATTTAGAATGCACCAGTATATGATGGGCCCCATGGATGATGCTCCAGCGTATGATGGGCCAATATAATGCTCCATATATAATGGGCCCCATTTATAATGCTCCAGTGTATAATGGGTCCCGTAGATGCTGCTCCAATGTCTGATGTCCCCCATTTAGAATGCTCCAGTATATGATGGGCCCCATGGATGATGCTCCAGTGTATGATGGGCCAATATAAAGCTCCAAATATAATGGGCCCCATTTATAATGCTCCAGTGTATAACGGAGCCCCGTAGATGCTGCTCCAGTGTCTGATGTCCCCCATTTAGAATGCTCCGGTATATGATGGGCCCCATGTATAATGCTCCAGCATATGATGGGCCAATATAATGCTCCATATATAATGGGTCCCATTTATAATGATCCAGTGTATAATGGGCCCGTAGATGCTGCTCCCGTGTCTGATGTCCCCCATTTTGAATGCTCCAGTATATGATGGGCCCCATGGATGATGCTCCAGTGTATGATGGGCTCCATATATCATACTCCAGTGTATAATGGTCCAACTCCCCATATATTGCTCCAAACATTAAAAAAAATGAAATACCTCTCCTCCCTGGGCACTGCTCTCTTCTGGACACCTCAGCGTCGCCATTTTCCAGCTCTCTGCACTTGGACTGTTCAGGCAGAGGGCGTACAGACGTGACGTCATAGCACTCTCTGACCTGAATGTCACTGTCAAGAAACGTGGAAGACATCACAGCGGTGGAGCAGGGAGAGGTAAGTATTGCAAGGGCTGGGGCCCTGAGCAAGCAGGGGGGCCCACTAGTTGAAGACGGCACTGACACATGGCCCCTCATAGTACGCCGGTGTGTCTGACGGCGATTGGGCCCCCCCACCATCAGAGACACTTTTGCGTACTTTGAGGGGCCCTGTGCCTGTGCGGTCGCCCACGAGTGGGCTCCGCCACCTGCTCAGGGAACCGGCACTGGCACGTGTGCGCCAGGTGCTGACGCTGGCCCTTGGGGGGCCAGCCCAGTTAGAGAGGTGAAATACTGGCATATGTTGAGGTGTAGGCTAGACGTTAAGCAGCTGCAAATGGAGGAATTGGAGAAGTCAGAGGAAGAGGAGGACAAAGCGAGCCATTTTGCTGGCAACCTATGTGTCATCAGGGGAAGGTGGTACAAAATCCTTTGAAACCCAGGCATGGTTCATTTTTATGAAGGTGAGATCACCAACATTTTTGGTCGACAGCCGGGTCTTTCTTTCTGTCAGGATTGATCCAGCAGCACTGAAGACTCTTTCTGATAGCACACTACCAGTAGGGCAAGAGAGCTCCTGTAAGGCATATTGTGCCAATTCAGGCCAGGTGTCAAGTTTACAGGCCCAGTAGTCAAAGGGGAATGAACTGTGAGGGAGAACATCGAGAGGGGAGGAGAGGTAATTTTGTACCATTGTTGACAACTGCTGTCTCCTGTCTGTTTTAATCGATTCAGTATTAACAGTCGTGTGAGCGGTACTTGAGAAATCAGTCCACAACATGGTCATGAAACCCCTGTCTCCAATGCCACTTCGGCTGTGTGAACCACGAACACCTTTTCCATTTGGCCCACTACGGCTCGTGGTAGAACCTGCACCGCTGCTGTGTGCTGGGAATGCCTCTAACAAACGGTTTACCAGAGTTGCATGTTTGTTCACCAATATTAGCTCTAGGTTCTCCTGTGGCTTGATGTTCTGTAATTTGCCTTTATAGCGTGGATCAAGGATGCGCAACACATAATCACACATGTGGGCCAATGTTCCAGGTGTCAATGATGCACTGCCAGTGGTGGGTGGAGGAGCACTTTCTGCCAAATCCACATCCCTTCACAAACCCTGTACCTGAACTTAGCAAGTCAACATTTTCGCTTGCCCCCTGAGAAGCATCCGCCTCACCAAAATAATCATCCCCCTCCTCCTCCTACTCTTCCTCTTCTTCCTCAACATCGTCCAGGACAGTTTCCTGAGCAGACAATGCCTGACTGTCATCAAGGCTTCCCTCCTCCTCCTCCTCTTGCTCCTCCACTGCAGAAGCCTGATCTTTAATGTGTGTCAAAGTTTGCATGAGCAGACGCATAAATGGGATGCTCATGCTTATGATGGCATCGTCTGTGCTTATCAGACGTGTGCATTCCTCAAAACACTGAAGGAATTTACAGAGGTCTTTCAGCTTTGACCACTGCACACCCGACAACTCCATGTCTGACCTCAAACTGCCTGCCTGTGTATCCTCCCACAAATGCATTATAGCCTGACTTTGTTCGCACAACCTCTCAACCATGTGCATGGTGGAGTTCCACCTTGTTGCAACGTCTATGATTAGGCGGTCCTTGGGGAGGTGGAGCGATCGCTGCAGCCACTGCATATCACTGGAGTCTATGGGCAAGCAACAGATGTGTGAGCGCAGTCTTCGCACCTTATGGAGCACGGCTGTTAACTCCGGATAATTACTTAGGAAGCACTGCACCACCAGGTTCAAGGTGTGAGCCAGGCAAGGTATGTGTCTGAGTTTTGCCAGGGCGATGGCCGCCACAAAATTACGGCTGTTATCACTGACTACCTTGCCTGGCTCAAGATGTAGACTACCTACCCATGACTCAGTTTCTCGCTGCAAGTAGTCGGCCAGTACTTCCGCTGTGTGTCTGTTGTCGCCCAAACATACAAAAAAAGGCTGCACTCAAGCATACTAAAGCATGACAATATGGAATACATGAAATTTAGAATAGCAATATGGCTTTGGAATATAAGGAAAAATTTGAGACGCTTAGTATAAACATTTGGCCAAACATTTTAAAGCCCACCAACCATCGTCAAGGTGGTCTCAATACTGGTGAGTCCCTGACCTAATGTGAACATACCTCTATTAGGCTGATATCTGAATTTCTGGGTGAATATACACCTCTGTCAGCAATGCCTGCATTTATGGGTAAAGTAGGGACCTGGTGTAATTAAAATCACCACCTGGTGGGGGCGGAGTGCTCGGTCAGCAAGCTAACATTCAATAGACAAAAAAACCTGACTGGCACATCCAGACTAATGTGAACTAGGTACAAACCAAGGGAAGCTACCCCCATGTAAAACATACAAAAAAAGGCTGCACTCAAGCATACTAAAGCATGACAATATGGAATACATGAAATTTAGAATAGCAATATGGCTTTGGAATATAAGGAAAAATTTGAGACGCTTAGTATAAAACATTTGGCCAAACATTTTAAAGCCCACCAACCATCGTCAAGGTGGTCTCAATACTGGTGAGTCCCTGACCTAATGTGAACATACCTCTATTAGGCTGATATCTGAATTTCTGGGTGAATATGCACCTCTGTCAGCAATGCCTGCATTTATGGGTAAAGTAGGGACCTGGTGTAATTAAAATCACCACCTGGTGGGGGCGGAGTGCTCGGTCAGCAAGCTAACATTCAATAGACAAAAAAACCTGACTGGCACATCCAGACTAATGTGAACTAGGTGCAAACCAAGGGAAGCTACCCCCATGTAAAACATACAAAAAAAGGCTGCACTCAAGCATACTAAAGCATGACAATATGGAATACATGAAATTTAGAATAGCAATATGGCTTTGGAATATAAGGAAAAATTTGAGACGCTTAGTATAAACATTTGGCCAAACATTTTAAAGCCCACCAACCATCGTCAAGGTGGTCTCAATACTGGTGAGTCCCTGACCTAATGTGAACATACCTCTATTAGGCTGATATCTGAATTTCTGGGTGAATATGCACCTCTGTCAGCAATGCCTGCATTTATGGGTAAAGTAGGGACCTGGTGTAATTAAAATCACCACCTGGTGGGGGCGGAGTGCTCGGTCAGCAAGCTAACATTCAATAGACAAAAAAACCTGACTGGCACATCCAGACTAATGTGAACTAGGTGCAAACCAAGGGAAGCTACCCCCATGTAAAACATACAAAAAAAGGCTGCACTCAAGCATACTAAAGCATGACAATATGGAATACATGAAATTTAGAATAGCAATATGGCTTTGGAATATAAGGAAAAATTTGAGACGCTTAGTATAAACATTTGGCCAAACATTTTAAAGCCCACCAACCATCGTCAAGGTGGTCTCAATACTGGTGAGTCCCTGACCTAATGTGAACATACCTCTATTAGGCTGATATCTGAATTTCTGGGTGAATATGCACCTCTGTCAGCAATGCCTGCATTTATGGGTAAAGTAGGGACCTGGTGTAATTAAAATCACCACCTGGTGGGGGCGGAGTGCTCGGTCAGCAAGCTAACATTCAATAGACAAAAAAACCTGACTGGCACATCCAGACTAATGTGAACTAGGTGCAAACCAAGGGAAGCTACCCCCATGTAAAACATACAAAAAAAGGCTGCACTCAAGCATACTAAAGCATGACAATATGGAATACATGAAATTTAGAATAGCAATATGGCTTTGGAATATAAGGAAAAATTTGAGACGCTTAGTATAAACATTTGGCCAAACATTTTAAAGCCCACCAACCATCGTCAAGGTGGTCTCAATACTGGTGAGTCCCTGACCTAATGTGAACATACCTCTATTAGGCTGATATCTGAATTTCTGGGTGAATATGCACCTCTGTCAGCAATGCCTGCATTTATGGGTAAAGTAGGGACCTGGTGTAATTAAAATCACCACCTGGTGGGGGCGGAGTGCTCGGTCAGCAAGCTAACATTCAATAGACAAAAAAACCTGACTGGCACATCCAGACTAATGTGAACTAGGTGCAAACCAAGGGAAGCTACCCCCATGTAAAACATACAAAAAAAGGCTGCACTCAAGCATACTAAAGCATGACAATATGGAATACATGAAATTTAGAATAGCAATATGGCTTTGGAATATAAGGAAAAATTTGAGACGCTTAGTATAAACATTTGGCCAAACATTTTAAAGCCCACCAACCATCGTCAAGGTGGTCTCAATACTGGTGAGTCCCTGACCTAATGTGAACATACCTCTATTAGGCTGATATCTGAATTTCTGGGTGAATATGCACCTCTGTCAGCAATGCCTGCATTTATGGGTAAAGTAGGGACCTGGTGTAATTAAAATCACCACCTGGTGGGGGCGGAGTGCTCGGTCAGCAAGCTAACATTCAATAGACAAAAAAACCTGACTGGCACATCCAGACTAATGTGAGACTAGGTGCAAACCAAGGGAAGCTACCCCCATGTAAAACATACAAAAAAAGGCTGCACTCAAGCATACTAAAGCATGACAATATGGAATACATGAAATTTAGAATAGCAATATGGCTTTGGAATATAAGGAAAAATTTGAGACGCTTAGTATAAACATTTGGTCAAACATTTTAAAGCCCACCAACCATCGTCAAGGTGGTCTCAATACTAGTGAGTCCCTGTCCTAATGTGAACATACCTCTATTAGGCTGATATCTGAATTTCTGGGTGAATATGCACCTCTGTCAGCAATGCCTGCATTATTGGGTAAAGTAGGGACCTGTGTAATTAAAATCACCACCTGTTGGGGGCGGAGTGCTCGGTCAGCAAGCTAACATTCAATAGACAAAAAAACCTGACTGGCACATCCAGACTAATGTGAACTAGGTGCAAACCAAGGGAAGCTACCCCCATGTAAAACATACAAAAAAAGGCTGCACTCAAGCATACTAAAGCATGACAATATGGAATACATGAAATTTAGAATAGCAATATGGCTTTGGAATATAAGGAAAAATTTGAGACGCTTAGTATAAACATTTGGCCAAACATTTTAAAGCCCACCAACCATCGTCAAGGTGGTCTCAATACTGGTGAGTCCCTGACCTAATGTGAACATACCTCTATTAGGCTGATATCTGAATTTCTGGGGAATATGCACCTCTGTCAGCAATGCCTGCATTTATGGGTAAAGTAGGGCTTTAAAATGTTTGGCCAAATGTTTATACTAAGCGTCTCAAATTTTTCCTTATATTCCAAAGCCATATTGCTATTCTAAATTTCATGTATTCCATATTGTCATGCTTTAGTATGCTTGAGTGCAGCCTTTTTTTGTATGTTTTACATGGGGGTAGCTTCCCTTGGTTTTTGCACCTAGTTCACATTAGTCTGGATGTGTCCAGTCAGGTTTTTTTGTCTGTTAAATGTTAGCTTGCTGATCGTGCACTCCGCCCCCACCAGGTGGTGATTTTAATTACACCAGGTCCCTACTTTACCCATAAATGCAGGCATTGCTGACAGAGGTGCATATTCACCCAGAAATTCAGATATCAGCCTAATAGAGGTATGTTCACATTAGGTCAGGGACTCACCAGTATTGAGACCACCTTGACGATGGTTGGTGGGCTTTAAAATGTTTGGCCAAATGTTTATACTAAGCGTCTCAAATTTTTCCTTATATTCCAAAGCCATATTGCTATTCTAAATTTCATGTATTCCATATTGTCATGCTTTAGTATGCTTGAGTGCAGCCTTTTTTTGTATGTTTTACATGGGGGTAGCTTCCCTTGGTTTGCACCTAGTTCACATTAGTCTGGATGTGCCAGTCAGGTTTTTTTGTCTATTGTTGTCGCCCAAAGACATCTTTAAAACAGCTGGCTGATGCTTACCACTAGCTGTTCTATAGTGGGACTCCTCGTGTGCAACACTGGTAGCTGCGGATGGAGTGCTCGTGCGACTACGCTCTGTTGACGAGCTTTCGCTTCTGGAGGAGGAGGAGGGTCGAACGCCTACAACCAACTGTTGCCTATACCGTGGGCTAGGCAGCACTGTCCCACCGCCGCTGTCTCCTGTGGTGCCTGCATCCACCACATTAACCCAGTGTGCAGTGATGGACATGTAACGGCCCTGGCCATGCCTACTGGCCCATGCATCTGTTGTGAGGTGCACCTTTCCACTCACTGATTGTTTGTGTGCATGGACAATGCGGTCTTTCACATGCAGGTGGAGGGCAGGGATGGCTTTTCTAGAAAAGAAGTGCCGACTGGGTAGGTCATAGTGTGGGACAGCAGAGGCCATGAGCTCTCAGAACGCTGCACTTTCAACCAAATGGAAGGGCATCGTCTCTAATGAGATCAGTTTGGCAATTTTGGCGTTGAAACCCAGTGTATGCGGATGAGAGGATGAGTACTTTCTTGTCCTACTCAGAGGGTCTGCTAGGGTGAGCTGGACTTGAGAGCTGCATATGGGGGAACTAGCGGTGGACATGACGGACTAAGAGGGGGTTGGTGCTGGTTATGGTGGTGGAGGTGGTGGTGAGAGCCTGGATTAAGTCTTTAGTTGCAAAAACATTGTGATTCCCTGACTGCTTTGGCCTTGCAACGACACCTCAACATTTCTTGCTGGTGGTGTGCTAACAGGTGGGCTTACAGTGGGGGAAGGGATGGAGCATTGCTGGCTATCTTCAGTCGGAGCAGGTGCACATGTGCTACCTGAGTTTTTGTAGTCCGTCCACGCTTGCAAGTGCATGGTCATTAAATGTCTAAGCATGCAACTGGTATTCAAATTTTGGAGATTTTTCCCTTGGCTAAAGGTCCTTCTGCACTTCTTACAGATAACCTTTGCCTCATCAATAGGATTTTGGTCAAAAAAGTGCCACACTGCACTCTTCCTACTATGGTATAAATTTTCAGGGCTATGCACACTGTTCTAATTGGACTTTGTGGCCAAGCTGTCCTGCAACTCTTTTTGTTTTTTTAACACATTTTTGGATAGCTACGGGACTGCCAGATAACCGCTGCTGCGATGTCGATGCCTGCTGCGGATCCTTCTCCTCTTCAGAGCTATTGCCAGCGGCACCCTCTTCCTCCAATGGATGCCAATCAGGGTCAACAACTGGGTCATCCATCACCTCCTCTTCAATTTCATCTGCACCTTCCTCTGTGTCACCGTGTAAGGTGGTATAGTATGCGGGGAGGGGCACCTGAGTTTCATCAGGGTCAGATTCTGGTTCAGTAGACCGCGAGGGCAATGTAGTGCTGTGGGTCAATGTACCAACATAATCATCTAGCAGTGGCTGTGCATCAGTGCACTCCATGTCAGATTCATCTTTGACTGGGGAATTCAGGATTTGACTTGATAACCCAGGCATGGTATGTGAAAAGAGCTCCATGGAGTAATCTGAAGTGTGGGCTGCCGCATCCTTCACTTTTGGTTGGGGTGAAGGACAAAAGGAAAGGTGTTGTTCTTGACATGGAGCCTGCACTGGTGACTCAGTGCTTGCATTTTTTGAAACTTCAGAAGAGGAGGCGATAGAGCTGGAGGCTGTTTCGGCAATGTAAGCCAAAACCTGTTCCTGATGCTCCGGCTTTAAAAGTGGTTTACCTACTCCCAGAAAAGGGAGCCTTCCAGGCTTTCTGGAGCCAGACGATGACACAGGCTCAACACCTCCTGCCTTAGGTGCTATTGTGCTTTTGGCACTTCAAGCAGATGCACCACCACCACCATCAGTACCAGCTGGCCCCCAGCCCATGTCCACGTCCTCTTCCACCATACTTCCTCATTTTTGGGAAAATGTGCCCAAAATACCAGCAGATATATGGTACTGTATCAGAAGCGTACAGCTGTACACAGTCTAGAGATAATTGTAAATCTCCGTATATATATGAGGAGTCAGACACAGATGCTCACAGGCACAGTATGGATTAGACCAGAATATAAAAAGCTGAAAAAAGGTACTGTATCAGCAGATACCAGGTATATATAGTATAGTGAAAATATTCTAAATCTCCGTATATATTTCAGTAGTCAGACACAGATGCTCTCAGGCTCAGTATGGATTAGACAAGAATATAAAAAGCTGAAATAGGGTGCTGTATCACCAGATACCAGGTGTATATAGTATAGTGAAAATATTGTAAATCTTTTCACTATATATTTCAGGAGTCAGACACAGACGCTCACAGGCTCAGTATGGATTAGACAAGAATATAAAAAGCTGAAAAAGGGTACTGTATCACAAGCATACAGCTGTATACAGTCTAGGGGTAATTGTAAATGTCCATATATATTTCAGGAGTCACACACAGATGCTCACAGGCTCAGCATGGATTACACCAGAATATAAAAAGTAGAAAAAAGGTAATGTATTACAAGCGTACAGCTATATACAGTGTTGGGGTAATTTTAAATCTCCATATATATTTCCAGAGTCAGACACAGACTCTCACAGGCTCAGTATGGACCACACCAGAATATAAAAAGTAGAAAAAGGGTAATGTATTAGAAGCATACAGCTGTTTACAGTGTTGAGGTAATTTTAAATCTCCGTATATATTTCCGGAGTAACAGACAAACGCTCACAGACTCAGTATGGATTAGACCAGAATATAAAAATCAGATCCGCAAGTAGTGTTGAGCGATACGATACTGCAAGTATCGGGTATCGGCCGATATTAGCTCTATCGGACTTTCGATACTTAGTTCCGATATTTTCGTCTTATCGGATACCGGAATCGGATTTGTCACTGTCACTGTCAGTTTCCGTCGGTCGGGTCTGTCAGGAGTCAGCGGCACTTACCTGGCAAAAGATCTCCGGCGGTCACGGGCTGGACTGCTTGATGGCCGCCATCATCTTTCCCCGGTGGTCACATGCAGTTTCTCGTGATAACTGCAGTGACTGCTGGGTAATCCCGGCCATAAAGCAGTCAGTCCGATGACGTCACCGCCGGGGAAGCAGGTAATCAGCTGTGCTGCGTCGAGATGACAGGCTCTGCCTGTCATTGCGATGTAGCAGAGCTGGATCGTCGTGGGACCCTCGTTACTATGGACTGCGTCGGACAGGTGGTATACTGTTGGTTTGTTTTTTTTCTTTTTTTACAGGAGATCGATGGCATCGCAGGAATGAGAGTATAATAAAAGAAATGAAAACTGTGTTGTCTCTTTTATTTCAGTAAAATACTTTTTTCTTGCTGTGTCTTTTTTTTTATACATTTAAAAACTTTGGGATTAATAATGGATCGGTGTCTTATTGACACCTCTCCATTATTAACCGGGCTTATTCTCACCGTGCAATCAACGGTGACATTAACCCCTTATTACCCCGCTTGCCACCGCTACAGGGCAGTGGGAAGAGCCGGGTAAAGTGCCACAATTGGCACATCTTTTGATGCGCCAAATGTGGGGCTGCTGTAGCCTGGTATTATCAGGCTGTTGAGGGCCAAAATCCATGGGCCTTGACAGTCTTTTAATACCAGGCCGCAGCAGTCTGCATTTTACTTGGCTGGTTAACAAAAATAGGGGACCCCTATGCCGTTTTTTTTCCGAGGGGATCCCCTATTTTTGTTAACCAGCCAAGCTAAGCAGACTGTTGTGGCCTGGTATTATCAGGCTGGCAAGATCCATGGATATTGGATCCTTACCAGCCTGAAAAACCAGGCCTCAGCAGTCTGCTTCATCTGGCTGGTTAACAAAAATAGGGGGGACCCCGCGCCAAATTTTTTTCGAGGGGATCCCCTATTTTTGTTAACCAGCCAAGATATGCAGACTGCTGTGGCCTGGTATTATCAGGCTGGCAAGCAGGGTCGGACTGAGGCACCGGGACACCGGAGAAACCTACGGTGGGCCCCAGCTCCTGCGTGGTGGGCCCTGATTTGAAAGGATAGGTCGCGGGGCAGAGGGGGTGGTGGCCCCGGGGCCCGCGCTCTGAGGGGGCCCACCCGGAGCTACGATACAGTTACATTCTGCGGCAGAGCAGGGAGAATCGCTCTCCCTGCTCTGCCGCCCGGAAGCTATGGGGCCTGAACAGGCGTTGGGGGGGCCCGGTGCCAGCAGTGGGCCCCCCACCCGTCATCGGAGGGTCAGCTGTATCGGCATCCAGCCGATAAAGCTGACCGCATGGAGAGAGAAGGAGCGAGCGCTCCTACTCTCCCATAATCCCCCTCTCAGCGTATGACAGCGGGCGCAATAACATCACCTGCCGGCGCCCGCTGTCAGACGCTGAGAGGGAGAACAGTGAGCAGCACAGGAGCCGGGAGGTGAGTTTTTTTTTTATTTTTTTTTAATGGGGGTGCAGTCGAGTCCTGGCTAGAGAAGTCGTCATGTCGGTGTGGGCCAGATGGAAAAGACATGAAAAGTGAACAATTCCATTAGAAAGAACATCAGCGGTAAGTCATTATCTGTACCTGTGCTGTAATCTATTATATGTTCTGTAGGACTGGTATTATTTAACACAGACCATATGGCGGTAATATCAATATTGGTCTTTTTATATATAGATTATTTTGGCCAACAGCGCGGTCATTTGCTGAGGTTCTCTGATGATGGGCCCACTCAGAAGTTTTGCCCCCACTAAACCAAAACCCTAGCTACGCCTATGGCTCTCTCTCTAGTCTTTCTTTCTCGCTCTCTGTTCTTTCCTTCTCGCTCTCTGTTCTTTTTATTCTCTGTTCTTTCTTTCTCTCTTTTCTTTCTTTCCTCTCTTTCTTTCTGTTTGTTCTTTCTCTCTCGCTGCTCTTTCTTTCTTTTCCTCAGTACCAGCCACTGTGCCCTCATTACCAGTCAGTGTGATCAGCAGTGCTAAATAGTTACGCTTGGGGCGAGGATATGGATGTGATTAGCTGTGAAATGGGTGTTGTCGGGGCGTGGTCTAAAATTTTCAGCGGCGCGCAACACGCGCCGCAGCCTTTAATCCTCTTTCCTGTCTTCCAAATTTGGGAGGTATGCTGTATGACCTCCCTACAACTTCTGGCCATGCTCCTGATGAGCGCGACGGATGGTCTCGTGAGGGATCTCCTCCCACACCTGGACTAAAGCATCCACCAACTCCTGGACAGTCTGTGGTGCAACGTGGCATGGCCTAAAATTTTCTGCAGCATGCACAGCGTGCCACAGCCTTTGTCCCTCTTTCCCTTATTCAAAGGTTGGGAAGTATGATGTTGGGCCGCAAGAATATATTTTCTCTGGTGGCCCAAGGTACTCCAGTCCGACGCTGCTGGCAAGGTCCATGTATGTTGGCTCCTTAAATACCATGCCTCAGCAGCAGGGGCGTACATATAAATCATGGGGCCCCATAGCAAAAGTCTGAATGTTCCCACCCCCCAAAAAAAAAAACCCAGAGGCATTGTAAATGTAAAGTGCCAGCACAGTGAGGGAAGTTGAGTCGCACAGAGACAGGGGTTTTGGGGGTACTCGGCACCGATCACGTCGACTTCTATGGGGGATGTCACGAGTAGCACAGCTCGGTCCGTGACCTGGGCGATCACTGGAATGTGGGATATTTCCAGGGGATGATAGAATGTTCGTGTAGTTTGTCGTGACGCCACCTGTAGTACCTGGTCAGGGTGTCCAGCGCTGCTGTGCAGGTCCTCTGGAAGGGATGGTGTAGTGCAGGTAGGTGAAAAGTCTTCTACAGGTAACACGCTATCCTTCCAGGGCAGATAGATGTGAGATAGAGCAATGGTGCAAAGTGATGTAGCAGAGTGGACTATGCGACGTAGTAAGAAAGCAGGAAACACTTCAAGTTAAACGTTGCATAATAAAATTTTTAATAATAACATTACAAAAGTGCAAATGGCTTATATTATGTGACATGTTTTGTTACTGTTCATACCCTTGATATGTGTTATACATGTGTGTTAATAAATACATATTCAACAAAAGTGCAAATAGCATTAGTGCCGAAGTTCGTGGAGACTTCTTAGGACTACAACCCCACCGGGGTAACTTCACAGTGTCCTTTACTTGTGCTTGTGGAGGACCCGCTCCAAACCTCCAACTGTGGTCTTGGGTGGGCTGCAAGACTTTCCTTGAGCAGACCTCACTTTCGGCCACACTAAACGGGTTTTTAGTTTCTGAGGTAGTTGAAAATAGTGCACAGTAAAGTTTTTTGTAAAACCAAGATGGAGCACCGAAGTGCCAACTATTTACAGAAAAGTTTGTGAGCCAGTACAGTTCATGGCTTCAAAGTTCAACATTTTCATTACAGTGAAACACCATTACCCAACCTGGGTATATTAAGGCAACAATAAACTTGTTCTTCTGAACATTCACCCGTCCGGGTACATCAAACCATTACCCAACCTGGGTATATTAAGGCAATAAACTTCTTTTATGAACATTCACCCGTCCGGGTACATCAATAATTTAACTATTTACATACAGAGACCCTGTCCAGGTTATTTAGACTTCTTTGGCTGGCCTCTTCCAGGTACCACCTGGTACTCTTCTGGAGCTTGCCAAACATCCGTGACAGGAGGGTCCACCCAGACCTGATGACGTTGTGTGGCCAGTACAGTGACGTCGTGACCCGCTATATGGGTCTGTGTGGCCACCTCTTTCATCTCCCTCCGGGTCTGGACCCCTATGTCCCGGACTGAACGAACCCCAGGGGGCCTAACAGGCGCCGGGTACGGGCCAGCTATCATTATCATGTCCATAGCTGGGGCTGCTGAGGAGACCACTGAGGGAGGCTGGGGAGATTTACGGCGTGGGGTGGGCACTTGTGCAGAGGCCTGGTTGGGGGAGGCTGAAGGCTCGTAGGGTCTGTCAGTTTCCTGACACTCTGGGGAGTAGGGGTCGCACCTGGTAACATTTAGGGCGTACCATCCATTGTAACCCCAGTGTCGGGTGTAAGTCACCAAGTCTCCTGGCAACAGGTCCCTCCCCGGGTGTCCTTCTGGGAGGTGAGCCTCCACGTCCCGCCGGGTTACAAAAACTTCTAAATAAAGTCCAGGCTCCTGGATGAAGCCCCAACCACCTTTTAACTTAAAGTTCCGTACTGCACCCTTACGCCGCGACTCCCTCACCGTACTTTTATCCTTTCTCATACGTGCCTTCTCTGCCAGGTCCTTCTCCAGGTGACGTTGCCGAAGCTTTTGGGATTCTCGCTGCTCCCTTTGTCGCTCTGCTTCCCGCTCCCGACGTCTCCACTCTTCCTCCTGACGCCGGTTGTAATTCTCCTCCATCAGCATCTCCATGTCTCCACCATCAAACGCCAGCTTACGATGTACGGTTTTCGGCAGCTCTCCTGGTGCCCGCCAGTCCTGGCGGCGCTCACCTGCGGCGGAAGCAGCCGGCTCTGGAACAGATGACGGTCGGGGCTCCGGTACAGGCAGGTAGAGCTCTGGTTCCTGCGCGGCCTCCTCCATGAGGACGGGTGTCGCTTCTTTGCCCTCAGCGACGGGGGCAGACAGCGGGATCTGGGGTGCTGGTGCGGCGTTTTCTGCAGGAATGGGAGCCTCCACTGTGATACTGGCAACCGGTTCAGATTGCAAGGGCTGGGATGCCCGCACGGCCTCCTGTACTGGAACGGGTGCCTCCACTGAGATACTGGCAACCGGTTCAGATTGCAAGGGCTGGGATGCCCGCACGGCCTCCTGTACTGGAACGGGTGCCTCCACTGAGATACTGGCAACCGGTTCAGATTGCAAGGGCTGGGATGCCCGCACGGCCTCCTCTACTGGAACGGGTGCCTCACCTTCCGGTACAGACACTTCAGGGGGTAAGAGGGATTGGCGCCGCTCCAATTGTAGTTTTAGGGCCCGCCAGCTCGCTTCCATCCTGGCGACCTCCTCCCGGTGCCGGGCCAGGTCTCTCAGGGTATCCTCCGCTTCTTCCAGCGTAGGAGGGTTTCCAGGCCGGGTGCCAAACGGTGGCTCCGTGGCGATCGGGTCGCTTCCGTGGGGGGAGAGCTCTGACTCCTCCATCCCTTCCCACTTCTGCTCACGTCCATTCGCCATCTCAGCAAAGTCACATGTGTCATTAGCATCAGGAGAGGCGACATCTTTTGTAGGGAGGCGGGACCTTCGCGTTCGTTTACGCCCACTGAGGAGGATGAGGAGGCGGAACTCCAGAGCTGTGGGGCACGATCTTACATTGCAGTAACATTTAGAGTGTGCGGACATCGTTTTCGCGCCACGGAGGGAGTGTACGCCCACGAGAGCACCCCCTTATTCTTCACCTGTGCCTCGTGGCGCAGATATGACGGAAAAATGGCAAATACAGTCTATGATGATTTTTGCAATTCTCAAGCAAAAAAACAGTTTCAATTAAGGCACACAGGACTCGCTTATAGCGAGCTTCTGAATCCTGTTCGCTGGGTGCGATGCAACATCTCTGTGGCGACTGGACCCTCGGGTGCTTCTGTCTTTTCACAAATGCCGGCTTTACCCGGCAATTGAATCAGAGGCTATTTTACTATGTAGAAGTGAAATAAACTATAAATATATGTATATATATATGTCACAATAACATGTATATATATATATATTTATATATATATATATATATGTATTCTAAGTGTGTATATTTTGTGTTTACAAGGAAAGAAAGTGTTTTTTTAGTTGCGATATTTTGTTCCCATAGACTTACATGGGACTTCCGGTATCGGAATCGGATATCGCGATAGTTAGTGATATCGGCGATACCATTCCGATCTGATATTTTTAGATATCGAGCAGTATCGCACAACACTATCCGCAAGACATAATCACACATGTGGGCCAATGTTCCAGGTGTTAATGATGCACAAACAGTGGTGGGTGGAGGATGACTTTCTGCGAAAAGGCTACTGTATCACAAGCGTACAGCTGTATACAGTCTAGGGATAATTGTATATCTCCGTATAGATTTCAAGAGTCAGACACAGACTCTCACAGGCTCAGTATGGATCACACGAGAATATACAAAGAAGAAAAAGGGTAATGTATCAGAAGCGTACAGCTGTATACAGTGTTGGGGTAATTGTAAATCTCCGTATATATTTCTGGAGTAACACACAGACGTCACAGGCTCAGTATGGATCACACCAGAATAAAAAAAATTAGAAAAAGGGTAATGTATTAGAAGCGTACAGCTGTATACAGTGTTGGGGTAATATTAAATCTCTGTATATATTTCCAGTGTCAGACACAGACTCTCACAGGCTTAGTATGGATTAGTCAAGAATATAAAAGCTGAAAAAGGGTACTGTATCACAAGCATACAGCTGTATAAGTCTAGGGGTAATTGTAAATGTCCGTATATATTTCAGGAGTCACACTCAGATGCTCACAGGCTCAGTATGGATTACACCAGAATATAAAAAGTAGAAAAAGGGTAATGTATTACAAGCGTACAAGCTATATACAGTGTTGGGGTAATTTTTAAATCTCCGTATATATTTCCAGAGTCAGACACAGACTCTTACAGGCTCAGTATGGACCACACCAGATATAAAAAGTAGAAAAAGGGTAATGTATTAGAAGCATACAGTGTTTACAGTGTTGAGGTAATTTTAAATCTCCGTATATATTTCCGGAGTAACAGAGAGACGCTCACAGGTCAGTATGGATTAGACCAGAATATAAAATCAGATCGCAAGACATAATCACACATGTGGGCCAATGTTCAGGTGTCAATGATGCACTTACAGTGGTGGGTGGAGGGTGACTTTCTGCCACAAAGGCTATTGTATCACAGCATACAGCTGTATACAGTCTAGGGATAATTGTATATCTCAGTATAGATTTCAAGAGTCAGACACAGACTCTCACAGGCTCAGTATGGATCACAGTCACACCAGAATATAAAAAGAAGAAAAAGGGTAATGTATCAGAAGCGTACAGCGTATACAGTGTTGGGGTAATTGTAAATCTCCGTATATATTTCTGGAGTAACACACAGACGCTCACAGGCTCAGTATGGATCACACCAGAATATAAAAATTAAGAAAAAAGGTAATGTATTAGAAGGTACAGCTGTATACAGTGTTGGTGCAATTGTAAATCTCCGTATGTATTTCCGGAGTAACAGACAGACGCTCAACAGGCTCAGTATGGATCACACCAGAATATGAAAAGTAGAAAAAGGGTAATGTATCAGAAGCGTACAGCTGTATAGAGTGCTGGGGTAATTGTAAATCTCCGTATATATTTCCGGAGTAAAACACAGACGCTCACAGGCTCAGTATGGAGTAGACTAGAATATTAAAACCAAAAAAGGCTAATGTATCCGAAGATACCAGGCGTATACAGTGTAGGGGTAATTGTAAATTTCTGTATATATTTTCGGAGTAACCACAGACGCTCTTCAGTAAAGGATTTGACCGTAATACAAAAGGCAGAAAAAACCGTACTGTAAACAGAAACGTACAGCTGTATACAGTGTAGGGGTAATTTTAAATCTCCGTATATATTTCCGGAGTCACACACAGAGGCTCACAGACTCAGTATGGATTGACCAGAATATAAAAAGCAGAAAAACGGTTACTGTATCAGATGCGTACAGCTGTATACAGTGTAGGGGAAATTGTAAATCTCTGTATATATTTCCGGAGTCACACACAGATGCTCACTCAGTATGGATTGACCAGAATACAAAAAGCAGAAAATCGGTACTGTATCAGAAGCGTACAGCTGTATACACTGTAGGGGAAAAAAGGAAACAGTTTGCTGTTAGGAGTTCAACCCTCCTCCTCCAGAAGCAAAAGTTTGTCGACAGAGCCAGTTGCACGAGCACTCCATCCACAGCTGACAGTGTTGCACACTAGGTGCCACACTGTCGAACAGCTAGTGGTAAGCGTACAGGTGTTTTTAAAAATGATGTCTTTGGGCGACAACAGACACACCGTGGAGGTACTGGCCGACTACTTGAGCGAAAAACTGAGTCATGGTGGGTAGTCTACATCTTTAGCCAGGCAGGTAGTCAGTGATAAACGGCCGTAATTTGTGGTGGCCAAGCCCTGGCAAAAATTCGACACATACCTTGCCTGGCTCACACCTGAAACCTGGTGGTGCAGTGCTTCATAAAGAATTATCGGATTTACCAGCCCTGCTCCATAAGGTGGAAAAACTGACCTGCCTCGCCAACCTATACAAGGCGTCGCTCACCCCGCCCGCCTTCGCATTGCACAGGTGGTCCAATGCACAGGTTAAAGCTGTGCGAACAGAGGCAGGCAGTAATGCATTTGTGGGAGGATACACGGGCAGCGTTTGAGGGCAGACATTGAGTTGTCGGGTGTGCAGTGGTCAAAGCTGAAAGACCTCTGTAAAGTCCTTCAGTGTTTTGAGAATGCACACGGCTGGTAAGAAGCAGATGCCATCATTAAGCATGAGCATCCACTTATGTGTCTGCTTATGCAAACGTTGTTGCACATTAAGGATCAGGCGTCTGTAGCGGAGGAGGAAGAGGAGGGGAGGAGGGAAGCCTTGATGACAGTCAGCCATTGTCTCTCAGGGAACTGTCCTGGATGAGGTAGAGGAAGAAGAGAAGAGGAGGAGGATGAGGGGATTATTTTTTGGGAGGGGGGGATGCTTCTCGGGGGCAAGAGAAAATGTTGGCTTGCCAAGGTCAGGTACAGGGTTTGTGCATGACAGAGGGATGTGGATTTGGCAGAAAGTGCTCCTCCACCCACCACTGGCAGTGCATCATTGCACCTGGAACATGGCCCACATGTTGATTATGAATTGTGGATCCTAAAAAGGATCCCGCATTGCCAAAATTATGAAGGATGATGACTACTGGTTGGCCAGCATCCTCGATCCACGCTATAAAGGCAAATTACAGAAATCATGCCAGGAGAACCTAGAGCTAATATTGGCAAAAAAATAAGCAACTCTGGTAAACCATTTGTTAGAGGCATTCCCAGCACACAGCAGCGGTGCAGGTTCTAACACGAGCCGTACTGGGCACATGGAAGAGGTGTCGTGGTGCCACACAGCCGAAGTGGCGTTGGGGCATGGGTTTCATGACAATGTTGTGGATTTATTTCTCGAGTACCGCTCATACAACTGTTAATACTGAATCGATTGCACAGATAGGAGACAGCAGTTGTCAACTATGGTTCAAAATTACCTCTCCTCCCTATCGATTGTTCTCCCTCACAGTTCATCCCCTTTGACTACTGGGCCTGTAAATGGACACCTGGCTGAATTGGCACAATATGCCTATACAGTAGCTCGTGCCCTGCTGGTAGTGTGCTATCAGAAAGAGTCTTCAGTGCTGCT
The DNA here is from genome assembly GCA_033576555.1 of Oophaga sylvatica. Taxonomy (NCBI): domain Eukaryota; kingdom Metazoa; phylum Chordata; class Amphibia; order Anura; family Dendrobatidae; genus Oophaga; species Oophaga sylvatica. The sequence continues at coordinate 346,378,648 of JARQOD010000005.1, forward strand.
GGATCAATCCTGACAGAAAGAAGGACCCGGCTGTTGACCAAAAATGTTGGTGATCTCACCTTCATTAAAAATGAACCATGCCTTGGAATTCAAAGGATTTTTGTACCACCTTCCCTGATGGACACATAGGTGCCAGCAAAATGGCTCGCTTTGTCCTCCTCTTCCTCCGACTTCTCCAATTCTTCCATTGCAGCTGCTGAACGTAAAGCTTACACCTCACATATGCCAGTTTTTCCACCTCCCTAACTGGGCTGTACCCCCACCAGACCGGCGTCAGCACCTGGCACACACGGTGTAAGGTTCTTTGTCTCTGTTGACATGTTCCTTGAAAACTCAGTTTTCCGTCGGCCATTTTGCTTTCTGTCTTTCTGCAGCTCTTGCCCTCAGTTAATATGGGTTTCCAGTTTTCATGTTCCCGCCCTGATTCTTCCCTCTTGCTTCTTAAGCGCCCTCAGCTGAACAATCAGTGCTCCTGAATCAAGCCTCAGTCAGTCTGTGACCGACTCCTGGAAGCCTTGGACTTGTACTCCAGCTATTCCTACTGAGAACCTTGGAACACTTTTGGACTCTGGAAACCTCCTGTTTGGTGAATCCTGTTTGCAGAGGAATTACGGTACAGAGAAGAGATCCTGAACCTGCTTTGGAGATTTATTGTAGTGCTTGAAGTTACTCTGGCCTGCTGTGTCTCCTGTCGCTGTTCCTGCAAACTGTGTGAACTTTTCAGCATGCTGTATGAAGTAATACAAGTCATTTCATTTCAACCATGTCTCTGTGTTTTCCTCGCACCCAAGCACAAGACGCTATAGGAACTGTACATATATCATGACAAGATTTTAGGAGCCAATGTTTGTGTCTGCTGGTCTGGGAAAGCCGTGTCTGCTGTGACTGTGGATATCAGATGTCCGTTTACATACTTATGTGATGCAGTGTGTTGTGACTTCTCAACCATTCCAGGTGAGCGCATTCCTTAAATTTTACTCTGGAGTGTTACCACAGGTAAACACTATTTTGTTTTTTTTTCCTTTCCTTTCTCTTCCAGCACCTTGCCTTAAAAAGATCTGGAGATGGAGGCCCGCAATAAAGGAACTTTGCGGAGTGACTGATACAATCCTTTCAGATGTACAGACTTTAAAAAACCCGTTTGCAAGCCTACAGGACTCACTAATCATAATTGCAAGTGTTTGGACAGACTACCAGGAATTGCGAGCCAGGATTGAGGCCTTGAGGAACGAGCCCAGGCTCGTGCCATAACCCCAAGTTCTGGGATCCCCAAATTACCTCCTTTTTCGTTTTGGCGGTGAAAGTGAGAAATTCAGGGGATTTATTAATCAATGCAATTTATTTTTCTCTGCACGTGCTTCACAATTTCCCACTGAACGATCCAAGTGCTTACTATATCATGTTGCTTACCAATAAGGCTTTGATGTGGGCAAACCCTCTGATTGAGATGAGGATGATTGTTTGAATCACCTTGATGCTTTATTTCAGCCATAGGGGCAGGTGTTTGATGACCCCAATCGAGGTGCAACAGCTGAAGCAGCCATGTTAAACTTTGCGCCAAGGTAAGCGTTCAGTAGCCGAATATGCCTGGATTTCAGGAGATGGGCTCTTGATACCACTTGGGACCTTCCGCTAAAAAAATCTTTTTTTTCGGAAAGGGTTGTCTCCACTGATTAAGGATGAACTTGCTCGTGCCGACCCTCCCACTGCGTTAGGTGGACTTTATATAACTATTGTATCCGTATTGAGCTCGTCTGACTGAACGCAGACAAGAGAGTGGTTCGAAAATAATCGCACTAACCTTTTACTACCTCCCTCCTCAGCTAGGAACCTTTGAGTGGATCACAAGGGGAACCAGAACCTGAACCCATGCAGGTGGACTCTTTACAAAGACGGGTTAGTGAAGCACGCAAAGAACATCGTATAAAGGAAAATTATGTTTCTACTGTGGTAAGTCAGGCACTTCATTAATAAACGCCCCAGCCGTTTCTGTAAGACTACTGCAGCAGTCATTCACTGTGAGTGTTGCGAAGGAGCTCTGTCATGTCGAGCCTCAGGCTCCAGAGAGTCTGCTGCAAGAGATCTTGATTTCTCGGACTTTAAACTCTGTTAGTTCTGGGGACGTGACGGTATAAAGCTGCAATTTTTCAAGTTTCCTCAGCGGTGTCCCAGCTGAGTTGTAAAAGAAACAATTCTCATTGCTTCCTTTCCATCCAAACTCTGGGTTGACTCAGTCTGGTTGTCTGCTCTGTATGAGACTCAGGAGCAAGTGGAAATTTTATTAGATATCTCCTTTGCTCTGAAACAGGGGATACGTTCCAGTGAAGAAGGCTACTCCAGTACAGATGGAGACTGTGGATGGCTCTTACTGACTTCTGGACCAGTGGATCAAGAACAGAGCCTTGAGGGCCTTATGGGGTAAGATCTCAGGAGAAAATGTCTTTTTTTGCTTATCTCTTCTCCCACTTTCCCATCATTCTAGGGTACCATGGCTGCAGGCGCGAATCCTACGTTTTAATGGGAGACCAAGGAATTACACTTTCCGGAGAAACAGATGAGTCAAGGAGTTTTCAGCTTGCTCTGTTCCCTAAAGGAACCATGTCAGTCCTGAACTACCAGCTGTATACCAGGACTATGACGATTTATGTGACAAGAAGAACGCTGATCAGCTTCCTCCTCACCTCCATATGATTGTCCAATTGAATTTATTACCCGAGCCGAGATACCTTTTGGTAAGATCTACCCCCTAGCGGGGCCCGGCTAAAGCTTTGAAGGATTATATAGAGAAAATTTAGCCAGGTCTTCGTACGCCCCTCTTCATTCCCGCAGGTGCACCATCTTCTTTGTGAAGAAGAAAGATGGATCTCTAGACCCTGCATAGACTATAGGGAACTCATTAAGGTTACTATTAGAAACCGTTATCCATTGCCTTTAATCCTGAGTTGTTGGAGAGAGTGCGGATGCCAAAATTTTCTCTAAATGGATCTCCGTTGGGGCCTATAACTTGGTCGTATCAGAACTGGGGATGAATGGAAAGACTGCTTCAGGTCACGCTATGGACTTTGAATATCTAGTTATGCCTTTTGGTCTGAGTACCGCCCCAGCCACTTTCCAACACTTCGTGAATGATTCTTCAGGATCTCCTAGATACATTTGTGGTGATTTATCTGGATGATATTCTAATTTTTTCTAACTCCACAGAGGAACATCATGGAATGTGAGAATGGTCTTAGAACGCTAAGACAAAACATCTCTACATCAAATTTAAAAATGTGAATTCATAGGAGAAAAATTTCTGGGGTATGTAAATTTAAATTGCAAGGGATTAGTATGGTGGAAACAAGACCCAAGCCTCAAGGATTGGGCCAATTCAGAAAATGAAAAGGGGTGAGGGGTTTATGGGTTT
>JARQOD010000005.1:346382153-346423815 GCA_033576555.1 Oophaga sylvatica
AAATGTACCCTCCCTAGGCTATTATTATCTGCCCCCACTCGCTTGCTTTGTCTGTCTGGTGGAGAAAATACAGCGGGAGCCCACGCATTTTTTTTCAACGAATTTACACCTTTAATTAACCCCTACATGTCTGAAATTTAGCACACATATACTCATGTAATTGTATGTTTCAAACATATATAAAAATACATGAAATTACATGGTTAAATGTGTGGAAACAATGTATCATTTCATGTCGGCTTCTGTGATTTCACTGAAGCCGGCAATTGAATTAGCGGCTATAACAGTATGTAGAAGTGTAAGAATTATAAATATATGTATATATATGTCACAATGACATATATATATATATATATAATATATATATGTGCTCTATGTGTATATATCTATTCTTTCTTTTGGCATTTAAATACTATTCTTTTGGATCCATTATATGTCAGTTTTGCAAGCCTGCGAGAAAATCTCGCAAGTCGGATGAAAATAAGATGTTACAAGGTACACACACATGCGATTAAATCGCATCTTTGAAGGAAAATCGGATGCCAGAAGGATGTGTGATGTTTTTATTTTGATCCGATTGTCGACCGTCTAAAACGGACCGATTTTTTGTGGTTGTGTGTGACTCCGGCCTTAGAGTAGGACTGTCCCACAAAGGGTTGCCTTGACGTGGCGGGATGGCTTGTACATTCTTTTGATCAAAATTATGTTTACTAAATACCCTTATTATTATTACTACCTTCATGCATTTTTTGCAAAAAAAAAATTTTTTTATTTTATTTTAGGATATTTGCTTTTTTTTTTTTTTTGTGCCTGTTTTCTGTGTAATGGTTATGTGTTAATATGCATTTACATTTTGCATACACATCAACTTACTTTTTCAGTTCAGATTTAGTTTCCTATGTAGTCCAGAGTGCATTCTGTGCATATAAGGGTGTGACCGCCCTGTTTCTGAGTTGAGAAAATCCATCCTGTCTGGCCTGAGCTTCAACTGGTGGGTTCAGTCCCTCTGCCTTGTTCACATTTGTGTCACTTGACAAGTGGAAAGGTTTTTAATATTAGGCCGGAGTCACACTGGCGACAAAATCGGACGACTGCAATGCGATGAAATATCGCATTGCAGTCGGACCTATGTTAATCTATGGAGCAGCTCCCAGTATCAGATTTTTTGTGGTCCGTTTTAAACGTCCGTGTACAATCGCAGCATGCTGCGATTGTCACCGATTGTGGGTCGACTATCGCCAATGCAAGTCTATGGGAGCGATGAAAAATCTGATTACAAACGGACCACACTGTGTGACTTGCGATGAAATCGCATCGGTGTCCTTTAGAAAAGCCGGCAATTCATCCCCGGCTATACTGTAAAATCACACTGACAGCTTTAATAAAGACTAGAAAGAATAGATATATACACATAGAACACATATATATATATATACATGTCATTGTGACATGTACATATACATATATTTATAGTTCCTAGACTTCTACATACTGTAATAGCCGCTAATTCAATTGCCGGGTTTTGTGAAATCACAGAAGCCGACATGAAATGATACATTGTTTCCACACATTTAACCATGTAATTTCATGTATTTTTATATATGTTTGAAACATACAATTACATGAGTGTATTTGTGCAAAATTTCAGACATGTAGGGGTTAATTAAAGGTGTAATTTCGTTGAAAAAAAATGCGTGGGCTCCCGCTGTATTTTCTCCACCAGACAGACAAAGCAAAGCGAGTGGGGGCAGATAATAATAGCCCAGGGAGGGTACATTTTTTTTGTGCCCCCCCTGGCTACTAACATCTGCCCCCTGACACCCCAGAAAGGGCAAATCTATAATTAGATTCGCCCTTTCTGGCACTTTGCCCGTCTATTCCCATTGCCCTGTAGCGGTGGCGAATGGGTTAATCTCACCTTATTGTCACCTTACAATTGAAAGGTGACCTTAAGGCAGGTTAATAATTGATAGCTGTCAATTAGACAACTATCAATTATTAATCCTATTGAAGTAAATAAAAAAACACACACACTTTAAGAATAAATAATTTTAATGAAATAAAAACACATTTTTTTGACCATATTTTATTTTACACTTAATCCGTGCGAAGCCATTGATCTCCTAAAATAAAGAAAAAGAAATAAAACAACATTATTCTTACCTATTCCGCCGATCTGTCACGTCCCACGCTGTAATCCTTCACAAAGGGTTAACTAGCTTTGAGCCAAGCAGTGCAAGTAATCCTGCATGCTCAGCTCAAAGCTCCTGAATGAATAAGTTCCTCTCCTGGCGACAGGAGAGGATGTGATTCATGAATGAAGCTTAATTGATTGTGTCCACTTTCCCTTTAGGTCAGGTCACTACAGTTAAATTGGCAATAAATCAATTAAGCTCCATTCATGAATCTATTCCTCTCCTTTCGCTGGGAGAGGAACTTATTCATTCAGGGGAATACAGGTCTGAGACAGCATTATTAGCTCTCTGCGACCTGTAACCTGTTAACCCTTTCTGATGGATTACACCGTGGGACCTGACTGTACATCGGATTGGTAAGTATAATTTTGCTTTTTTATTTTATTTTTATTACAGGAAATGGTTTTAGCAGGAAAATAAAATATGGTCAAAAACTGTGTGATTATTTCATTAAACTTATTTTTTATTAAACTGTGTGTGTTTGATTTTTCTTTCATACAATAGGATTAATAATTGATAGTTGTCTAATTGACAGCTATCAATTATTAACCTGGCTTAAAGTGACCTTTCAATTGCAAGGTCATTTTAACCCCTTATTAACCCATTAGCCACCGCTACAGGGCAATGGGAATAGACGGGCAAAGTGCCAGAAAGGGCGAATCTAATTATAGATTTGCCCTTTCTGGGGTGTCTGGGGGCAGATGTTAGTAGCCAGGGGGGGCACAAAAAAAATGTACCCTCCCTAGGCTATTATTATCTGCCCCCACTCGCTTTGCTTTGTCTGTCTGGTGGAGAAAATACAGCGGGAGCCCACGCATTTTTTTTCAACGAATTTACACCTTTAATTAACCCCTACATGTCTGAAATTTAGCACACATATACTCATGTAATTGTATGTTTCAAAAATATATAAAAATACATGAAATTACATGGTTAAATGTGTGGAAACAATGTATCATTTCATGTCGGCTTCTGTGATTTCACTGAAGCCGGCAATTGAATTAGCGGCTATAACAGTATGTAGAAGTGTAAGAATTATAAATATATGTATATATATATATATATGTCACAATGACATGTATATATATATATATATATGTGCTCTATGTGTATATATCTATTCTTTCTTTTGGCATTTAAATACTATTCTTTTGGATCCATTATATGTCAGTTTTGCAAGCCTGCGAGAAAATCTCGCAAGTCGGATGAAAATCGGATGTTACAAGGTACACACACATGCGATTAAATCGCATCTTTGAAGGAAAATCGGATGCCAGAAGGATGTGTGATGTTTTTATTTTGATCCGATTGTCGACCGTCTAAAACGGACCGATTTTTTGTGGTTGTGTGTGACACCGGCCTAAGAGTAGGACTGTCCCACAAAGGGTTGCCTTGACGTGGCGGGATGGCTTGTACATTCTTTTGATCAAAATTATGTTTACTAAATACCCTTATTATTATTACTACCTTCATGCATTTTTTGCAAAAAAAAAAAAAAAAAATTATTTTATTTTAGGATATTTGCTTTTTTTGTGCCTGTTTTCTGTGTAATGGTTATGTGTTAATATGCATTTACATTTTGCATACACATCAACTTACTTTTTCAGTTCAGATTTAGTTTCCTAGTCTGCCTATAGTGGATGGGGGGGGGTGCTGCCTTACACTAGTCTGCCTATCGAGGATGGGGGGTGCTGCCTTATACCACAGTCTGCCTATAGGGGATGGGGGGCTGCCTTATACTACAGTCTTCCTATAGGGGATGGGGGGCTGCCTTATACTACAGTCTTCCTATAGCTGATGGGGGGCTGCCTTATACTACAGTCTGCCTATGGGGGGAGTGCTGCCTTATATTACAATTTGCCTATATGGGGTGCTGCCTTGCATTACAGTTTGCCTATGGGGGCTGCATTATACTATATTGAGAACTATCTGGTGTATTATACTATATAGAAACTATCTAGGGCCATCATACAGTGTTGGAGCCATCATTGAGGGATACTAAGGGGTCAGTATGTATACAGTGAGGGGGCATTATACTGTGTATAGGGGAGCTGTACAGGGGAGACTCAGGACATTATTAAATATAAATGGGCACTTATTTTATAGGGGATCTCAGGTTACTGTGACTGTCATACAGGGCACACACAGGGCATTATTACATTCTAGGGGACAAAATGTGGGCACTGTGTTCTAGGGCACTTGCACCCAGCATTACTATATTCTAGAGGGGTGCTTTAGAATTTAGAGGTCACACAGAACCACACAATAGGTGAAGTAATAGGGACACATACAGCAGCAGCTCAGTATTGAGGTATCAGGTGCATTAATAGGGACACATACGGCTGCAGCGGCTCAGTTTTGGGGTATCAGGTGCAGTAATAGGGACGCATACTGCAGCAGCGGCTCAGCATTGGGGTATCAGGAGCAGTAATAGAGACACATACGGCAGCAGCGGCTCAGCATTGGGGTATCATGAGCAGTAATAGGCACACATACGGCAGCAGCAGCTCAGCATTAGGGTATCAGGAGCAGTAAAAGGGACACATACTGCAGCAGCAGCTCAGTATTGGGGTATCAGGTGCAGTAATAGGGAAACATATGGCAGCAGCGGCTCCGTATTGGGGTATCAGGTGCAGTAATAGGGACACATACGGCAGCAGCGGCTCAGTATTGGGGTATCAGGTGCAGTAATAGGGACACATACGGCAGCAGCGGCTCAGCATCGGGGTATCAGGAGCAGCAATAGGGACACATACGGCAGCAGCGGCTCAGTATTGGGGTATCAGGTGCAGTAATAGCGCCACATTCGGCAGCAGCGGCTCAGCATTGGGGTATCAGAAGGATGAGGGGTTTGTGCAGGTTGGGGATACATGGTGATGGGGCTGGAATATGAGAAGTGAAACGTGTCTTTGTTATAATCTCTGTAGCCGAGTCCTGGCTGGAGACGTTGTCATTGTTGGGCTGGGCCAGATGGAAAAGATGTGAAAAGTGAACGATTCCATCAGAAAAAACGTCAGCGGTAAGTCACCAATTATAACTGTGCAGAAATCACTTATATGTATTGTAGGAATGGTATCTACCACTGACCATATGGCAGTAATATTCATGTTGGTCTTTATATAGAGATTATTGTCAGTAATAGCGCATCATCTCCTACATCCACTATTAGGGTGAGTTTAATCAAAGTTACCTGGTTAGGCCCACTCAAGTTTCCCCCCCCCCTGAACAATACCTAGCTACACTTGACCGTCCCTATGAATTTCTGACAGGAATCTGTTGCAAGAAGATGTGCGTGTTTGTTGTGCACAATTGCAGCTAGCCCATGGCCTCTGCATGCACCATCACATCCACTTCCCTGTCCCTTGCCACGTACCTTTCCATTTTAAATGGAGTACAATATTTTCCACATCACTACAAAAGGCTGAATTGGGACAAACTTAGAATGATCCGTTGTGGGAAAAACGCCTAAATATCTGGACTGTACTTTGTCTTTGACACACTGGTGTCAATAACTAGGGTAATCAAACAGTAAGGTCTCATGCACACTATTTTTTGTAGGTGCACTGGGGAAAATGGATATCAAGTAATTAGAAAGAAACTCGAGCACACTGAAAAAGAAAATAGTCCAGAATACTATGTTGGTTTGCGATTTTATTGGCATTCCGATGAAGCTCCAGCAAACAAAATCAGAAATACAAAACCCAACGTTTCGACGTCGTCGATAAAACGTTTCAAAAATTTCGTATGCTTGCGAAACAATTTATGACGGTAAACTAGGGTAAACACTGCAAAACTGTGGAATGGAGGCCTGAAACCCACAATTTGTAACCAACAGATAGATCAGGCATCTGACCGAGATACCACATTGTTCAATATGTGGCCTGTATTTTTAATTTTTTTTACCTCCAAATAGTGCATAGAAATAGTGTAAGACACAACAAAAAAGGGAATGTAGCCCTGAAAAGCCACACTTTGCAGACCACAGATAGATCAGGCATCTGACGGCGATACCACACTGTTCAATATGTGGTCTGTTTTTTTTAATTTTTACCCCAAAAGAGTGTATATAAATAGGGTAATAGCAATTACAGGGAATGTAGCCCTGAAATGCCACTATTTTTAGCCCACAGACAGATCAGGCATCTGACCGAGATACCACATTGTTCAATATGTGGCCTGTATTTTTAATTTTTTTACCTCCAAAATAGTGCATAGAAATAGTGTAAGACACAACAAAAAAGGGGAATGTAGCCCTGAAAAGCCACACTTTGCAGACCACAGATAGATCAGGCATCTGACGGCGATACCACACTGTTCAATATGTGGTCTGTTTTTTTTAATTTTTTACCCAAAAGAGTGTATATAAATAGGGTAATAGCAATTACAGGGGAATGTAGCCCTGAAATGCCACTATTTTTAGCCCACAGACAGATCAGGCAGCTGACCGAGATACCACATTGTTCAATATGTGGCCTGTATTTTTTCAGTACACAGATCAGACGTCTGACAGCGATATCACACTGTTCAATATGTGGTCGGTATTTTTAAATTTGTTACCCCAAAAGATTGTATACAAATAGGGTAACAGACAGCAAAAACAGTGGAATGTAGCGCTTAAATGCCACTATTTTAGCCCACATATAGATCAGGCGTCTGACTGAGATACCACACTGTTCAATATGTGGCCTGTATTTTTAAATTTTTTACCCCAAAATAGTATATAGAAATAGGGTAGGACACAGCAAAAAAGGGGAATGTAGCCCTGAAATGCCAATATTTTTAACCAAGTCTTTCTCACACTTCATCCATGGTCCTATTCCCTGCAACGGTATGCGCTCCCCCTGGCTTCTTGCCTGGACATTGCTGGGGCGACGTGTCTCCATGCGGCCAGCTCCGCCTCCCTGCCCTGACACATCGGGCTGGGAGGGGGCTAAGCTCAGCATGATGCTGGCTCCCGATGACGTAGGGCGGAGGACGCTGGCGGTAGCACTGCAGCACAGCTGCTGGCATTATTTCTCCCTATATATATGAGGACAGTGACCTCCATACCACCACCACCACCCCTCGATAAAGCCGCAAGTGAAAAGCGCGTTGGGGTTCCCAGCCTACACCACCTAGGTAATGTGCTCTCATCTTTCCTTTTTCATGATGCCCAATTCGGGCTTTCATTTAAATTGTACACTCTTTTTGTAGGACCTAAACACTTTTCCATGTGCTTCCTTTTGCAACGTTGCACAAATTGATTGCACACTATGCACTTTAAAGGTCAGCTTTACATGTATTATATATCTAATGGAATATAGGGCTCCGTTAATGCATAACTTATGTAACACTATTTTCTAGCAGGAAGCTCCTCCATTCCTAATATATTTCCATTCCCTTTGTGTACATAATTTTTCCTATTTGACACTACTTGATATAATTTGCTGTATTATTCAAGGCGCATTTGTGAACTTGTTGGCACTTTACCATTTGGTGTGGCTTTTTACTTGCACAACGTGTCTTCCTGGTCTTACCCACATTATTGTTTTTAAATGAATAATAATAAAGTCTAATATTTTAGACATAGCTTTTTTCACTTTTGATGTTTTTTTTCTGCCAATATTTTTAGCCTACAGATAGATCAGGCATCTGATGGCGATACCATACTATTCAATATGTGGTCGGTATTTTTTAATTTTTTACCCCAATAGAGTGTATACAAATAGGATAACACACACAGCAAATACAGTGGAATGTAGCCCTGAAATGCCACTATTTTTAGCCCATGGATAGATCAGGCATATGACAAAGATACCACACTGTTCAATATGTGGCCTGTATTTTTAAATTTTTTTACCCCAAAATAGTGCATAGAAATAGGGTAGGACACAGCAAAAAAGGGGAATGTAGCCCTGAAAAGCCACACTTTGCAGACCACAGATAGATCAGGCATCTGACGGCGATACCACACTGTTCAATATGTGGTCTGTTTTTTTTAATTTTTTACCCCAAAAGAGTGTATATAAATAGGGTAATAGCAATTACAGGGGAATGTAGCCCTGAAATGCCACTATTTTTAGCCCACAGACAGATCAGGCATCTGACCAAGATACCACATTGTTCAATATGTGGCCTGTATTTTTAATTTTTTTTACCTCCAAAATAGTGCATAGAAATAGTGTAAGACACAACAAAAAAGGGGAATGTAGCCCTGAAAAGCCACACTTTGCAGACCACAGATAGATCAGGCATCTGACGGCGATACCACACTGTTCAATATGTGGTCTGTTTTTTTTTAATTTTTTACCCCAAAAGAGTGTATATAAATAGGGTAATAGCAATTACAGGGGAATGTAGCCCTGAAATGCCACTATTTTTAGCCCACAGACAGATCAGGCATCTGACCGAGATACCACATTGTTCAATATGTGGCCTGTATTTTTAATTTTTTTTACCTCCAAAATAGTGCATAGAAATAGTGTAAGACACAACAAAAAAGGGGAATGTAGCCCTGAAAAGCCACACTTTGCAGACCACAGATAGATCAGGCATCTGACGGCGATACCACACTGTTCAATATGTGGTCTGTTTTTTTTAATTTTTTACCCCAAAAGAGTGTATATAAATAGGGTAATAGCAATTACAGGGGAATGTAGCCCTGAAATGCCACTATTTTTAGCCCACAGACAGATCAGGCATCTGACCGAGATACCACATTGTTCAATATGTGGCCTGTATTTTTTCAGTACACAGATCAGACGTCTGACAGCGATATCACACTGTTCAATATGTGGTCGGTATTTTTAAATTTGTTACCCCAAAAGATTGTATACAAATAGGGTAACAGACAGCAAAAACAGTGGAATGTAGCGCTTAAATGCCACTATTTTAGCCCACATATAGATCAGGCGTCTGACTGAGATACCACACTGTTCAATATGTGGCCTGTATTTTTAAATTTTTTACCCCAAAATAGTATATAGAAATAGGGTAGGACACAGCAAAAAAGGGGAATGTAGCCCTGAAATGCCAATATTTTTAACCAAGTCTTTCTCACACTTCATCCATGGTCCTATTCCCTGCAACGGTATGCACTCCCCCTGGCTTCTTGCCTGGACATTGCTGGGGCGACGTGTCTCCATGCGGCCAGCTCCGCCTCCCTGCCCTGACACATCGGGCTGGGAGGGGGCTAAGCTCAGCATGATGCTGGCTCCCGATGACGTAGGGCGGAGGACGCTGGCGGTAGCACTGCAGCACAGCTGCTGGCATTATTTCTCCCTATATATATGAGGACAGTGACCTCCATACCACCACCACCACCCCTCGATAAAGCCGCAAGTGAAAAGCGCGTTGGGGTTCCCAGCCTACACCACCTAGGTAATGTGCTCTCATCTTTCCTTTTTCATGATGCCCAATTCGGGCTTTCATTTAAATTGTACACTCTTTTTGTAGGACCTAAACACTTTTCCATGTGCTTCCTTTTGCAACGTTGCACAAATTGATTGCACACTATGCACTTTAAAGGTCAGCTTTACATGTATTATATATCTAATGGAATATAGGGCTCCGTTAATGCATAACTTATGTAACACTATTTTCTAGCAGGAAGCTCCTCCATTCCTAATATATTTCCATTCCCTTTGTGTACATAATTTTTCCTATTTGACACTACTTGATATAATTTGCTGTATTATTCAAGGCGCATTTGTGAACTTGTTGGCACTTTACCATTTGGTGTGGCTTTTTACTTGCACAACGTGTCTTCCTGGTCTTACCCACATTATTGTTTTTAAATGAATAATAATAAAGTCTAATATTTTAGACATAGCTTTTTTCACTTTTGATGTTTTTTTTCTGCCAATATTTTTAGCCTACAGATAGATCAGGCATCTGATGGCGATACCATACTATTCAATATGTGGTCGGTATTTTTTAATTTTTTACCCCAATAGAGTGTATATAAATAGGGTAATAGCAATTACAGGGGAATGTAGCCCTGAAATGCCACTATTTTTAGCCCACAGACAGATCAGGCATCTGACCGAGATACCACATTGTTCAATATGTGGCCTGTATTTTTAATTTTTTTACCTCCAAAATAGTGCATAGAAATAGTGTAAGACACAACAAAAAAGGGGAATGTAGCCCTGAAAAGCCACACTTTGCAGACCACAGATAGATCAGGCATCTGACGGCGATACCACACTGTTCAATATGTGGTCTGTTTTTTTTAATTTTTTACCCCAAAAGAGTGTATATAAATAGGGTAATAGCAATTACAGGGAATGTAGCCCTGAAATGCCACTATTTTTAGCCCACAGACAGATCAGGCATCTGACCGAGATACCACATTGTTCAATATGTGGCCTGTATTTTTTCAGTACACAGATCAGACGTCTGACAGCGATATCACACTGTTCAATATGTGGTCGGTATTTTTAAATTTGTTACCCCAAAAGATTGTATACAAATAGGGTAACAGACAGCAAAAACAGTGGAATGTAGCGCTTAAATGCCACTATTTTAGCCCACATATAGATCAGGCGTCTGACTGAGATACCACACTGTTCAATATGTGGCCTGTATTTTTAAATTTTTTACCCCAAAATAGTATATAGAAATAGGGTAGGACACAGCAAAAAAGGGGAATGTAGCCCTGAAATGCCACAATTTTCAGGCCACAGATAGATCAGGCATCTGACGGCGATACCACATTGTTCAATATGTGGTCTGTATTTTTAATTTTTTTACTCCAATAGAGTGTATACAAATATGTATAACACACACAGCAAATACAGTGGAATGTAGCCCTGAAATGCCACTATTTTTAGCCCACAGATAGATCAGGCATATGACAAAGATATCACACTGTTCAATATGTGGCCTGTATTTTTACCTTTTTTACACCAAAATAGTGTATAGAAATAGCTTAAGACACCACAAAAAATGGGGAATGTAGCCCTGAAATGCCACAATTTTCAGCGCACAGATAGATCAGACGTCTGACGACGATACCACAGTGTTCAATATGTGGTCTGTATTTTTAATTTTTTTTACCCAAAAATAGTGTAAACAAATAGGGTAATAGACAGCAAATACAGTGAAATGTAGCCCTGAAATGCAACAATTTATAGCCAACAGATAGATCAGGCATCTGACAGAGATACCACACTGTTCTATATATGGCCTGTATTTTTACATTTTTTTTACCCCAAAATAGTGTATATAAATAGTTTAAGACAAAGCAGAAAAAGGGAATGTAGCCCTGAAATGCCACAATTTTTAGCCCACAGATAGATCAGGCGTCTGACGGCGATACCGCACTGTTCAACATATGGTCTGTATTTCTAAATTTTTTCTCCAAAAGAGTGTATACAAATAATGTAACAGACAGCAAATACAGTGGTTGAGAGCCCTGAAATGCCACTACTTTTAGCCCACAGATAGATGAGTCGTCTGACAGAGATACCACACTATTCAATATGTCGCCTGTAATTTTACATTTTTTACTCCAAAATAGTGTATAGAAATAAGTTAAGACACAGCAAAAAAGGGGAATGTAGCCCTGAAAAGCCACACTTTGCAGACCACAGATAGATCAGGCATCTGACGGCGATACCACACTGTTCAATATGTGGTCTGTTTTTTTTAATTTTTTACCCCAAAAGAGTGTATATAAATAGGGTAATAGCAATTACAGGGGAATGTAGCCCTGAAATGCCACTATTTTTAGCCCACAGACAGATCAGGCATCTGACCGAGATACCACATTGTTCAATATGTGGCCTGTATTTTTAATTTTTTTTACCTCCAAAATAGTGCATAGAAATAGTGTAAGACACAACAAAAAAGGGGAATGTAGCCCTGAAAAGCCACACTTTGCAGACCACAGATAGATCAGGCATCTGACGGCGATACCACACTGTTCAATATGTGGTCTGTTTTTTTTAATTTTTTACCCCAAAAGAGTGTATATAAATAGGGTAATAGCAATTACAGGGGAATGTAGCCCTGAAATGCCACTATTTTTAGCCCACAGACAGATCAGGCATCTGACCGAGATACCACATTGTTCAATATGTGGCCTGTATTTTTTCAGTACACAGATCAGACGTCTGACAGCGATATCACACTGTTCAATATGTGGTCGGTATTTTTAAATTTGTTACCCCAAAAGATTGTATACAAATAGGGTAACAGACAGCAAAAACAGTGGAATGTAGCGCTTAAATGCCACTATTTTAGCCCACATATAGATCAGGCGTCTGACTGAGATACCACACTGTTCAATATGTGGCCTGTATTTTTAAATTTTTTACCCCAAAATAGTATATAGAAATAGGGTAGGACACAGCAAAAAAGGGGAATGTAGCCCTGAAATGCCACAATTTTCAGGCCACAGATAGATCAGGCATCTGATGGCGATACCACATTGTTCAATATGTGGTCTGTATTTTTAATTTTTTTACTCCAATAGAGTGTATACAAATAGTATAACACACACAGCAAATACAGTGGAATGTAGCCCTGAAATGCCACTATTTTTAGCCCACAGATAGATCAGGCATATGACAAAGATATCACACTGTTCAATATGTGGCCTGTATTTTTACCTTTTTTACACCAAAATAGTGTATAGAAATAGCTTAAGACACCACAAAAAATGGGGAATGTAGCCCTGAAATGCCACAATTTTCAGCGCACAGATAGATCAGGCGTCTGACGACGATACCACAGTGTTCAATATGTGGTCTGTATTTTTAATTTTTTTTACCCAAAAATAGTGTAAACAAATAGGGTAATAGACAGCAAATACAGTGAAATGTAGCCCTGAAATGCAACAATTTATAGCCAACAGATAGATCAGGCATCTGACAGAGATACCACACTGTTCTATATATGGCCTGTATTTTTACATTTTTTTTACCCCAAAATAGTGTATATAAATAGTTTAAGACAAAGCAGAAAAAGGGAATGTAGCCCTGAAATGCCACAATTTTTAGCCCACAGATAGATAAGGCGTCTGACGGCGATACCGCACTGTTCAACATATGGTCTGTATTTCTAAATTTTTTTTCCAAAAGAGTGTATACAAATAATGTAACAGTCAGCAAATATAGTGGAAGAGAGCCCTGAAATGCCACTACTTTTAGCCCACAGATAGATGAGTCGTCTGACAGAGATACCACACTATTCAATATGTCGCCTGTAATTTTACATTTTTTACTCCAAAATAGTGTATAGAAATAAGTTAAGACACAGCAAAAAAGGGGAATGTAGCCCTGAAATGCCACAATTTTTAGCCCACAGATAGAACAGGCATCTAACAGAGATACCACACTGTTCAATATGTGTCCTGTATTTTTAAATTTTTTACCTCAAAATAGTGTATAGAAATAGTGTAAGACACAACAAAAAAGGTGAATGTAGCCCTGAAATGACACAATTTGTAGCCCACACATAGATAAGGCGTCTGATGGCGATACCACACAGTTCAATATGTGGTCTGTATTTTTAAATTTTTTACCCGAAAAGAGTGTTTACAAATAGGGTAACAGACAACAATTATAGTGGAATGTAGCCCTGAAATGCCACAATTTTTAGCCCACAGATAGATCAGGCATTTGATGGCAATACCGCACTGTTCAATATGTGGTATGTATTTTTAAATTTTTTTATCCAAAAAGAGTGTATACAAATAGTGTAACAGACAGCAAATACAGTGGAATGTATCCCTGAAATGCCACTCATTTTAGATCACAGATAGATCATGCCATCTGTTCAATATGTTGTCTGTATTTTTAAATTTTGTAAGCCAAAAGAGTGTATACAAATAGGTAACAGACAGCAAATACAGTGGAATGTAGCCCTGAAATGACACTACTTTTAGCGCACAGATAGATTAGGAGTCTGATGAATAGAACCAACTTTCATATATCTGCCATGTATTTTTTTTTTAGCCAGTAAAATTGTGTCAATAAGTAGGCTATGACACAACAAAAAAATTATATGAAGGCCTGAAATGGCAAAATTTTTAGCGCAATGATACGCGATCCGTGTGGCGGACAAAATCCAGTGTAAAATATCTGCCCTGTAGCTAAATATTTTTTGGGCAGCAAAATGGTGTCAAAAAATTGTATAAGACACTCCCAAAAAATTCTACTGTACCACAAGAAATGGCAGATTTTTCTGCGCACTCAGATGTCAGGCCTGGGACGGGCAAACCAGTTTAAAATAGCTGTATTTTCAAGCTGTACTATGAAAAGAATCTGGCTGTATTCTGCAGTGTCAACAAGCAATAAGAGAGAAAAAAGGTGTTCTGGATTGCTTTGGAAAAAAATAATCAGGATTAAGATGTAAAAAAAATTTGCTGCCCACTGAGACCTAGGGCTGTGTAGATACGGTCAATATATGTAATCGCCAGCAGCAGACAGTAATGGAATGGACCCTCTTGATGTATGCAATTACGTATGCCACATAGTCTGTCTGCTACTGAGATCTATATACCCACATAGAGTGCCTGCATGCCTTGCACTGATATGTATATATGCACATACACTCCCTGCCTACCTAGCAATGCAATCTATATACCCTGTAATTAGTCCTTAGAAGGACTGTTGATTTAGCTGGATTTGTGTATTCTTTGATGGTATACCTACACTATCCTCTAAACAACCAAATCTGACCCTATCTCGCCAGTAGTTTTCCCTACACTCACTAATTCCGGAGAAGACTGTGCCGAGCATGGCGGTGCAAGGTCACCTATACACCTGATGACGCTGTGCGGCCAGCCAATCACTCTAATACTACAACAAAGATGGCTGCGGCATTACAGGGCGTGGCAGACAATCCTTGCATGTTGATTGGCACTCTAAAAAGCACCGAAAATGAAGGGCATGCACCAGAACTCCTGCCGAGCAAACACGGAAATGCTCGGTACTCGCTGAGTACGTGAATACAGAGATGCTCGGGCGAGTAACTAACGAGTATTACCGAGCACGTTCGCTCGTCACTAATATATATCCTTCTGCTCCATCTGCTGTCACCATCTGTCATTCAACTGGCATTATGCAGGGTCTGTGTGACCACATTGTCTATTCTCCCTACAGTTCAAAAACCTGTGCCCTCACACAGTTCATGCACACATATAACATATAGCCATATGCATTAATATATATGTAAAGCCAAATATTATCAAGGCTTCACACATTTGTTAGCAGTTAGTGCCAATCAATACGTTGGATTCCATCCTATGAGATCTCATTAGTGGCTTTAAATATAATACTTTGAGGTAATCTGCCACCAGATTTTTTGGCACCTAATTTTAGAGCAGGATATAGGAGAGACAGAGATCTTGATTATAATGATGTGTCACTTACTGGGATGCCTGCTGTAGTTTCAATAAAGCCACTGTTTTATTAGTAGGAGAAAATCACTAGAGGACTAGTAAATCTGCTGCCATGTAGTCCTCCATATTCATGAGCTCTGTATAACCTGTCCCAACACTGGTTGGCAGCTTTCAATTTACACTGTGAAAAGGCAGAAAACTGCTAATTAGTGGTGTGGGCAGGGTTATACAGCGCTCAGCATTTGGGGAACTCGTTTTGTTGCATCAGATAAAACAATGATTTTATAAAAAAATACAGCAAACAGCCCAGTAAGTGAAACTCTGCTCACTTATTTGCTAAACAGCAGTCGTTTAAAAGCTTATTTATATAGACAGATCGCTCTAACGATGTGCCCTGAATGACCCTGGAAGGCTGGAAACTAGTGTTGAGCGATACTGCCCGATATCCAGAAATATCGGATCGTATTGGATTGGCCCGATACTCAAAAAGTATCGGGTATCGCCGATTCCGATACCGGAAACCCAATACAAGTCAATGGGACAGAAATATCGTAATTAAAAAAAACACTTTCTTTCCTTGTAAACACTAGATATACACACATAGAATACATATATACATATATACAGTGCCTACAAGTAGTATTCAACCCCCTGCAGATTTAGCTGGTTTGATAAGATGCAAATAAGTTAGAGCCTTCAAACTGCAAACGAGAGTAGGATTTATTAACAGAAGCATAAATCTTACAAAACAAAAGTTATGTTGCTCAGTTGAATTTTAATAAATTTTAAACATAAAAGTGTGGGTCAATTATTATACAACCCCTATGTTTAATATTTCGTGGAATAACCCTTGTTTGCAATTACAGCTAATAATCGTCTTTTATAAGACCTGATCAGGCCGGCACAGGTCTGTGGAGTTGTCTTGGCCCACTCCTCCATGCAGATCTTCTCCAAGTTATCTAGGTTCTTTGGGTGTCTCATGTGGACTTTAATCTTGAGCTCCTTCCACAAGTTTTCAATTGGGTTAAGGTCAGGAGACTGACTAGGCCACTCCAACACCTTGACTTTTTCCCTCTTGAACCAGGTCTTGGTTTTCTTGGCTGTGTGCTTTGGGTCGTAGTCTTGTTGGAAGATGAAATTACGACCCATCTTAAGATCCTTGATGGAGGAGCAGAGGTTCTTGGCCAAAATCTCCAGGTAGGCCGTGCTATCCTTCCTCCCATGAATGCGGACCAGATGGCCAGGCCCCTTGGCTGAGAAACAGCCCCACAGCATGATGCTGCCACCACCATGCTTGACTGTAGGGATGGTATTCTTGGGGTCGTATGCAGTGCCATCCAGTCTCCAAACGTCACGTGTGTGGTTGGCACCAAGGATCTCGATCTTGGTCTCATCAGACCATAGAACCTTGAACCAGTCTGTCTCAGAGTCCTCCAAGTGATCATGAGCAAACTGTAGACGAGCCTTGACATGACGCTTTGAAAGTAAAGGTACCTTATGGGCTCGTCTGGAACGGAGACCATTGAGGTGGAGTACGTTACTGATTGACTGAAACCAATATCCCCACTGCCATGAGATCTTCCCGGAGCTCCTTCCTTGTTGTCCTTGGGTTAGCCTTGACTCTTCGGACAAGCCTGGCCTCGGCACGGGAGGAAACTTTCAAAGGCTGTCCAGGCCGTGGAAGGCTAACAGTAGTTCCATAAGCCTTCCACTTACGGATGATGCTCCCAACAGTGGAGACAGGTAGGGCCAACTCCTTGGAAAGGGTTTTGTACCCCTTGACAGCCTTGTGACCCTCCACGATCTTGTCTCTGATGGCCTTGGAATGCTCTTTTGTCTTTCCCATGTTGACCATGTATGAGTGCTGTTCACAAGCTTGGGGAAGGTCTTAAATAGTCAGAAAAGGCTGGCAAAAGAGATCATTAATCCACACATGTGAAGCTCATTATTCTTGGTGCCTGAACTACTTCTTAATACTTTAGGGGGACCAAACAGAATTCTTGTGGTTTAGGGGTTGAATAATAAATGACACTCTGAATTAACTTTTAACATTTAAAAAAAAAAAAAAAAAATTAAAACAAAAATTTTGGCTGCAGTGCATTTCCCACTTCCAGGCTGATCTACAGTACAAATGTCACAATGCCAAGTTAATTCCGCATGTGTCAACCAGCTAAATCTGCAGGGGGTTGAATACTACTTGTAGGCACTGTATATATACATATATATATATATATATATATATATATATATATATATATTTATACATGTCATTGTGACATATATATATATATATATATATATATACATATATATATATATATATACATATATTTATAGTTCATACACTTCTACATAGTAAAAT
Source organism: Oophaga sylvatica (assembly GCA_033576555.1). Taxonomy (NCBI): domain Eukaryota; kingdom Metazoa; phylum Chordata; class Amphibia; order Anura; family Dendrobatidae; genus Oophaga; species Oophaga sylvatica. The sequence continues at coordinate 346,400,041 of JARQOD010000005.1, forward strand.
AGCCTCTGATTCAATTGCCGGGCAATGCCGACTTTTGTGAAATTACAGAACCACCCGACATGAAATGACACATGGTTTACATAGAGTTAACCATGTCATTTCATGTAGTTTGATATATGGTTTTCACTAACAATTACATGAGTGTATGTGTGCAAAATTTCACACATGTAGGGGTTAATTAAAGGTGTAAATTCGTTGTAAAAAAACCGCGTGTGAAATTTTGCACACATACACTCATGTAATTGTTAGTGAAAACCATATATCAAACTACATGAAATGACATGGTTAACTATATGTAAACCATGTGTCATTTCATGTGGTCTGTAATTTCACAAAAGTCAGCAATTGAATTAGCGGCTATTATTCTATGTAGAAGTGTATGTACTATAAATATATGTCACAAATTCAATGACATGTGTTGTATATATGATAATATATAATATAAAATAATTAAAATTATCTATGAAATAGGAGATGATTAAAATTGATGTAATGGAAAAAAAATGCATGGGCTCCCGCCCTATTTTCTCAACCACACAGACAAAGCCAGCGAGTGGGGGCAGATAATTATAGCCCAGAGAGGGACCATTATTTTTGCCCCCCCCGGCTACTAACATCTGCCCCCAGACACCCCAGAAAAGGCAAATCTATAATTAGATTCGCCCTTTCTGGCACTTTGCCCGTCTATTCCCATTGCCCTGTAGCGGTGGCGAATGGGTTAATAAGGGTTAAAGCGACCTTGTATTGAAAGGTGACTTTAAGCCAGGTTAATAATTGAGAGCTGTCAATTAGACAACTATCAATTATTAATCCTATTGTATGAAATAAAAATAAAACACACGCACACTTTAATTAAAAATCATTTTAATGAAATAAACACAGTTTTTGACCATATTTTATTTTACTGCCATTCCTTGCAAAGCCCTTGTTCACCCTGTAATAAAAATAAAATAATAAAGCAACATTATACTTGCCTATCCGATGTTCAGTCAGGTCCCCCGATGTAATCCTTCTGAAAGGGTTGTTTACTGCAGGGACCGCAGCTAATGCTGACAGCCTCGCAATAAACCCCCGAATGAATCATCTCCTCTACTGGCTGACAGGAGAGGAAGTGGTTAGCATAATTGATTGCTTCCCACTTTCACTTCAGGTCAGCCAGGGACACCGCACAGCATCAGTGACGTCAGAGGGAATCCCGGCTGACCTGAAGTGAACTGATTAACAAAAATAGGGTATCCCCTCGAAAAAAAATGGCGTGGGGTCCCCCCTATTTTCGTTAACCAGCCAGATGAAGCAGACTGCTGAGGCCTGGTTTTTCAGGCTGGTAAGGATCCAATATCCATGAAACTTGCAAGCCTGATAATACCAGGCCACAGCAGTCTGCTTAGCTTGGCTGGTTAACAAAAATAGGGGATCCCCTCGAAAAAAAAAATGGCGTGGTGTCCCCCAATTTTTGTTAACCAGCCAAGTAAAAAGCAGACTGCTGCGGCCTGGTATTAAACGACTGTCAAGGCCCATGGATTTTGGCCCTCAACAGCCTAAAAATACCAGGCTGCAGCAGCCCCACAATTGGCGCATCCAAAAATGCGCCAATTGTGGCACTTTACCCGGCTCTTCCCACTTGCCCTGTAGCGGTGGCAAGCGGGGTAATAAGGGGTTAATGTCACCTTTGATTGAACGGTGACAATAAGCCCGGTTAATAATGGAGAGGCGTCAATAAGACACCGATCCATTATTAATCATAAAGTTGGTAAATTTTTAAAAAAATACACAGCCAGAAAAAAGTCTTTTAATGAAATAAAACACAACACAGTTTTCTTTATTTTTATTTCATGCTCATCCTGCAACGCCATCGATCTCCTGTAAAAAAACAAAAATAACAAACCAACACAAATACTCCCTGTCCGACGCAGTCCAAAATCATGAGTGTCCCACGACGAGTCCAACTCTGCTACATCTGCATGCCAGTCTGAGCCTGACATCCAGATACAGCAGAGCTGCTTACCATAGCTGATTCCCCGGCGGTGATGTCATCCGGACTGCTGTACTCTCGCGACAGCTGGCCGAGATTACCCAGTACCCGGCAGCACGTGCAGTTATCGCGAGAACCTGCACGTGACCGCCATGGAGAGGGTAATGGCGGCCATCAAGGAGTCCAAGATGTGACCTCCGGGGATCTTCTGCCAGGTAAGTGCTGCTGACTCCTGACAGACCCGACCGACACTGACAGTGACACTTTCGGGAAGTTCCTGTGTCACGTACTTCGTTCTGTGACACAGGAACTCCCCATATACTTTACTGCCAACGTCCGATTCCGGTATCCGATATGCAAAAAATATCGGAACTCAGAATCGGAATTCTGATACAGCGAATATCGGCCGATACCCGATATTTGCAGTATCGGAATGCTCAACACTACTGGAAACATGTATCTTTGTACCATGTTAACCAGTAGAGAGAAAAAAATTAAAAATTTGAGAGTCCTCAGTGTGTGATACCTTATAATGGCTAGTTGAAAAGATGGTAACAAATAGCTATCTTTTCTGTTATACCATGCCTGATGAAGAGACCCAAGTAGTCTCGAAAGCTTGCTATTTTGTTACCATCTTTTTAGTTAGCCATTAAAAGGTATCAACCCCTGAGGACTCTCAAATCTTAATATTTTTCATTGAATGATCTGTAATAGATTGATCAGTGCACATAGGCTGCCATTGGTCTCAGCAGAGGAGGATCTATTTACTTAGAATGATATGCTGCCAAGAATGATGATCTTTTGTACAGCAAAGGAATGCTCCTTTATGATAATCCTGCTGTGTAAATGCACCTCTGCTTGCAGGATAATAATACCGTATATACTCATGTATAAGCCTACTCGTGTATAAGCCGACCCCCCCTAATTTTGCCACAAAAAACTTGGAAAACTTATTGACTCGTGTATAAGCTGGGTGTATAAGTTGCCATCCTGCTCTGTGCTCCCCCATCCAGCTCTGTGTGCCCACATTCTCCTCTGTGCTCCCCTCCTCCTGCTCCGTCCTCCTCTGTGCTCCCCTCCTCCTGCTCCATTATCCTGTCCTGCTCCGTGCTTTCCATCCTCCCCGTCCTGCTCCGTGCTCCCCCATCCAGCTCTGCACTCCCCCATTCTCCTCTGTGCTCCCCCCTTCCTGCTCCGTCCTCCTGTGCCCCCCGTCCTGCTCCGTGCTCTCCGTCCTCCCCCCGTTCTGCTCCATGCTCTCCGTCCTCCCCCCGTCCTGCTCCATGCTCTCCGTCCTCCCCCCCTTCTGCTCCATGCTCTCCATCCTACCCCCGTCCTGCTCTGTGCTCCTTGTCCTCCTCCATGCTCCCCCATCCTCTTCCATCATACTCACCCTCCCAGTGCCATCGCTGAACGTCACAGCCGGCAATCCTGCGTTCTCCCCGGCTTCCTGCAGCTCTCCTGTGCTGAGCGGTGAGGTAATACCGCTCATTAAGGCCATGAATATGGAGGCCACGCCCATGGGAGTGGAGTCTCGTCCATATTCATGGCCTTAATGAGCGGTAATTACGTCACCGCTCAGCACAGGAGAGCTGCAGGAAGTCGGGGAGAACGCAGGATTGCCGGCTGGGACGTTCAGCGATGGCACGGGAAGGGTGAGTATGATGTCCCAGCCACCGGCTCCTGCCGCGGCACCCCCTCCCCCGCTGGTTTCTGCCCTATGACTCGTGTATAAGCCGAGGGGGCATTTTCAGCACAAAAAAGGGTGCTGAAAATCTCGGCTTATACACGAGTATATACGGTAATAATAATAATAATAATAATAATCTTTATTTATATAGCGCCATCATATTCCGCAGCGCTTTACAGTTTATCAGTTTCAAAACACAAGTTATAAGTAACAACGTTAACAATACAATAATTAGAGCAAAATAAGACGACCCTGCTCGTGAGAGCTTACAATCTACAATGAGGTGGGGGAGATACAAAGTACAGGTGTGTATATACAATGGTGCATTTACAATGATGGTCCCGCCATCTTGAGGGAGTGAGGGATGGATGGAGATAGTGAATGGGCTACACACACACACACACTTACACATAGAATGACTTTGATTAGTGAATGTGATAGGCCGCTCTGAACAGATGTGTTTTGAGGGAGCGCCTGAAACCATGCAAATTGTGGATAGTCCTAATTTCTTGGTTATATGGTTATGCAGTAGCAAAAAGAGGGTAGTAAAAGAATGGAAATGATGCTTAAGTGATAAGGACAAAGCACAACAAGAGACTGTGGAAATTTCTTAATGGGAATCTGACAGTAGGATAAACCCTTCTAAGCTGTCTATATAGTCATGTAGGTCATAAGAAGCTGAAAAAAATGATACCTTAATACCTTCAAGCCAATATCTTATTCCAGAGAAATCCATGTTTTTCGTATATATGTAAATGATTCATTTAGAACATTTAGAACTATGGGATGGACACTGATCTGCATGAGATTCTACTTCGAGAGCTTATTATAAATGAAAGGGAGTTTGCCAGTGTGATGTGTAATGGCTGCTCACTGCTCTCCTGATCTCACTGCAGAGCTGTGTGTGAGGTGTCCTCACATTGCTTCAGCTTCTATCTTAGTCAGCCAGAGTTGTAACTGTGTTGGAACACATCAGACCTGTGACAGATACGAGAACTGCAGCTGATAGATGAGTGAATATTTCAATGTTCGGTTTAGATTACAGTCGCCGAATTTGCAATATTCGCCTATTAATTCAACGAATATTCACTGAACACAACCGAACACCATTCATGTCAATAGGAGACAAAAACAAAAGCATGTGCAACACCTTATACCGGCCCCAAAGGCTGCCAAAACACATCAAGTGAGGGACAGATACAGAAAGAGGACTCAATTCACCCACAGTACAAATTGTAGAATTGCACAGCAGCAATCAGCCAGGCTTGACGTATCGGGGTCTGGGACATAATTTACAGCTTTCAATTGAACAGCACAGTAAGATGAGGTGGGTGAGGGATCAGTGTAGGCCTCATTTGCTGGGAGCCCTGATACCACATGCAATACCTTTACCTGTTTTCATGCTGAGCCACACTCAGGTGGCACAAATATGAATTTCGTAGACTACCATTGTCAGAAAAATTTAAGGATAGTAACACAGGTAGTTAAGTCCAAGGAGGTGGAGACCTGATGGTCTTGGAGGTCTACAGCTACAAGCAACATGCATGTAGTAGACCCAACCAGGAGTGGTCACATTTCCAAAAATTATTGGCAGACAATACCAAAGTGGCATCAATTTCACCACAGTAGACATAGTATAATAGGGACCGACAGGTCTTCCACTACACCCAATCCAGCAGATGGACACCCAACCAGGAGTGGTCACATTTCCAAAAATTATTGGCAGACAATACCAAAGTGGCATCAATTTCACCACAGTAGATATTATAATAGGGACTGACAGGTCTTCCACTACACCCAATCCAGCAGATGGACACCCACCCAGGAGTGCTCACATTTCCAAAAATTATTGGCAGACAATACCAAAGTGGCATCATAGAACCATAGAATCATAGAATGATACAGTGTGAAGGGACCTCCTGGGTCATCTAGTCCAATCCTCTGCTCAAATTTCATCACAGTAGAAACAGTATAATAGGGACCGACAGGTCTTCCACTATTCCCAATCCAGCATATGGACACAAAACCTGGAGTTTTCACATTTAAAAAAATGAGGGCCAGACACCATCGAAGTAGAATAAATGTCACGAGAATAGAAATAGTATAAATGGGACCGATACGTCTTCCACTAAAGCCAACCCAGTAGATGTAGACCAACCATTACTTTTCACATTTCCACAAACTTGTGTTAACATCAGCAGCAGCGGCCACAGCAGGCACAGAAGCCACACTAAAGATATCCCAAAGTACAGTTATGTGATATTAATACAGCACACTAAAAATTGAAATAAAGCCTAGTCTGTACAGTCTGCGATTGGGGTGTAAAAGTGCTTCGAGATCCATGACTTGTTTATCTTGATGAAAGCTAGGAGGTCTACACTTTCAGGAACAGCCGGCTGCGCTTATCCATCAGAACATGTCTTCAGCACTGCTGGTGATGTCCTAAGAGAACGCTGGCTGCCAGACATGATAAAACCTCCAAGGCGTGTGAGGCAAGCTCAGGTCACTCATCCATTTTGGAAGACCAAAATGTGAAAGGGTCCAAACCCTCCCTGATGGTATTGATATTCAATTCTAGATACTCCTGCACCATCCTCTCCGTTTGTTCACCATGTGTAAGATTTGGACTCTGTTGTGTTGGTGCACGAGCTGGTCTAAAAAAAATTTTCAAAGGACTCACAGAAATTGCTTCTTCCACTTACATTACTGCTGCTGCTGAAGCTAATGTTTTGGCATTGACGAATTGAAGTGCCGGAGATTGAAAGTCTACAGCTGTGATGCAAACTGTGTGCTTCACTGCTGTCTTGGGGAAAAGCTCTCTTAAGGTTGTGTAAAAGTGTGTTTCGATACTCCAGCATTCATAGGTCCATTCCAGGGTGGAAAAGAATCTGACAAAATTTGGTTTTATAACGTGGATCTAACAGAGTGGAAACCCAGTAGTCAGCAGCATTCTTAGTCATAACTATACAGGAATAATGTTGCAGATAGTGCAGCAAGAAGGCACTCATATGTTGGGCTCTACCACAAGGTACAAGACCATGCTGTGTTGGTGGCTGGGGAACAATGTTGCTTATATCCTCCGTCCCTTCCCGCCAACCACAAACAACAGAGAGGAGAGGATAATCCTCTTCATCTGACAGTTGCTTGCCCATCACCTCTTCTGCCTCCGTTCCATTCTACACGTCTCTTCAGACACCACCACTAGAACACGAGGGTGAACGTGTTCCGTGATGCAACAGCCAATATATTTTTTTGCAAGGGTGTTTATGAATGCAGTAAAAAATATATTTACACAGTAGGTTAATGTGTACCCCCCAGGAAAAAATGTTTGTCAGCATTCCAAGTATAGGAGACCCACTCCTTTAAACTTGGAAGACATTTTTCGAAGGCCTCCCTCCACGTCTCTTCAGACACTACCACTAGAATACAAGGGTGAATTTGTTCTGTGATGCAACAGCCACCATATTTTTTGCAAGGGTATTTATGATGGCTGTAAGAAAATATTTACACAGTACGTTGATGTGTATCCCCCAAGGGAAAATGTTTGTCAGCATTCCAAGTATACGAGACCTGCTCCTTTAAACTGCGAATACATTTTTCGAATGCCATCCTCCACGTCTCTTCAGACACCACCAGTAGAACACGAGGGTGAATGTGTTCCGTGATGCAGCAGCCACAATTTTTTTGAAGGGTGTTTATTATGCCCGTAACAATAATGTTGACATACTATGTTGATGTGTTCCCCCCAGGGGGAATTGTTTGTCAGCCCATACCATACACTTACTGTATGGGCATTATAAGTATAGGAGACCCTCTTCTTTGTAATGGGAACAGATTTTTAGGAGGCCCTCCTCCACGTCTCTTCCAAGGGGTATTGGGGTGCATCCAAATTTGGGGCAGACCTTGCATTCACTGCATAGGCAAACAGTATGGGAGACCCACTTCCTGATAATGTGAGCTTTGTTGGTTGTTCATCTTTAACAATGCAATTCTCCACTGCAGTTCTTCAGCCTCAATACTGCAATGCTACAATGCAGGGTCTTCAGCCTCAACACTGCAAATTTCCACTGCAGGTTCTTCAGGCTCTACACTGAAATGCTCCACTGCTGGGTGTTCTTTCTCAACCCTGCAATTGCCACTGCAGGTTCTTCTGGCTCGACACTGAAATTCTCCACTGCCGGGTGTTCATCCTAAACCCCGTAATGCTCCAATGCAGGTTCTTCAGCCTCAACACTGCAATATTCCAATGTTGGTTATTCAGGCTCAACACTGAAATGCTCCACTACCAGCTGTTCTTCCTCAGCACTGCAATGCTACAATAAAGGTACTTCAGCCTCAACACTGCAATGCTCCACTGCTGTGTGTTCATCCTCATCACTGCAATGCTCCACTGCTATGTGTTCATCCTCAACACTGAAATTCTCCACTGCCAGTCTTCAGCCTCAACACTGCAATTGTCCACTGCAGGTTCTTATGGCTCAACACTGAAATGCTCCACTGCAGGGTGTTCAGCTTAAACCCTGTAATGCTCCAATGCAGGTTCTTCATCTTCAACACTGCAATAATCCAATGCTGGTTATTCAGGCTCAACACTGCAATTGTCCACTGCAGGTTCTTCTGGCTCAAAACTGAAATACTCCATTGCCAGGTGTTCAGCCTAAACACTGTAATGTTCCAATGCAGGTTCTTCAGTGTCAACACTGCAATAATCCAATGCTGGTTATTCAGCATCAACACTGAAATGCTCCACTGCTGGCTGTTCTTCCTCAACACTGCAATGTTACAATAAAGATTCTTCAGCCTCAACACTGTATTGCTCCACTGCTGAGTAGGGTTGAGCATTCCGATACTGCAAATATCGGGTATCGGCCGATATTGGCTGTATCGGAATTCCGATTCCGAGTTCCGATATTTTCGTCTTATCGGATACCGGAATCGGGATTGTCACTGTCACTGTCAGTGTCCGTCGGTCGGGTCTGTCAGGAGTCAGCGGCACTTACCTGGCAGAAGATCTCCGGCGGTCACGTCCTGGACTGCTTGATGGCCGCAATCTTCTTTCCCCGGCGGTCACATGCAGTTTCTCGCGATAACTGCAGTGACTGCTGGGTAATCCCGGCCGTAAAGCAGTCAGTCCGATGACGTCACCGCCGGGGAAGCAGGTAATCAGCTGTGCTGCGTCGCGATGACAGGCTCTGCCTGTCATTGCGATGTAGCAGAGTTGGATCGTCGTGGGACTGTCGTTATGGACTGCGTCGGACAGGTGGTATACTGTTGGTTTTTTTTTTTTCTTTTTTTACAGGAGATCGATGGCGTCGCAGGAATGAGAGTACAATAAAATTAATGAAAACTGTGTTGTCTCTTTTATTTCATTAAAATACTTTTTTCTTGCTTTGTCTTTTTTTTATGCATTTAATAACTTTGGGATTAATAATGGATCGGTGTCTTATTGACGCCTCTCCATTATTAACCGGGCTTATTGTCACCGTGCAATCAACGGTGACATTAACCCCTTATTACCCCGCTTGCCACCGCTACAGGGCAAGTGGGAAGAGCCGGGTAAAGTGCCACAATTGGCACATCTTTTGATGCGCCAAATGTGGGGCTGCTGTAGCCTGGTATTATCAGGCTGTTGAGGGCCAAAATCCATGGGCCTTGACAGTCTTTTAATACCAGGCCACAGCAGTCTGCATTTTACTTGGCTGGTTAACAAAAATAGGGGGATCCCCACGCCGTTTTTTTTTCCGAGGGGATCCCCTATTTTTGTTAACCAGCCAAGCTAAGCAGACTGCTGTGGCCTGGTATTATCAGGCTGGCAAGGTCCATGGATATTGGATCCTTACCAGCCTGAAAAACCAGGCCTCAGCGGTCTGCTTCATCTGGCTGGTTAACAAAAATAGGGTGGAGCCCATGCCAATTTTTTTTCGAGGGGATCCCCTATTTTTGTTAATCAGCCAAGATATGCAGACTGCTGTGGCCTGGTATTATCAGGCTGGCAAGGTCCATGGATCTTGGCTCCTTAACAGCCTGAAAATCCAGGCCTCAGCGGTCTGCTTCATCTGGCTGGTTAACAAAAATAGGGGGACCCCACGCCAATTTTTTTCGAGGGGATCCCCTATTTTTGTTAATCAGCCAAGATATGCAGACTGCTGTGGCCTGGTATTATCAGGCTGGCAAGGTCCATGGATCTTGGCTCCTTAACAGCCTGAAAATCCAGGCCTCAGCGGTCTGCTTCATCTGGCTGGTTAACAAAAATAGGGGGGACCCCACGCCAATTTTTTTCGAGGGGATCCCCTATTTTTGTTAATCAGCCAAGATATGCAGACTGCTGTGGCCTGATATTATCAGGCTGGCAAGGTCCATGGATCTTGGCTCCTTAACAGCCTGAAAATCCAGGCCTCAGCGGTCTGCTTCATCTGGCTGGTTAACAAAAATAGGGGGGACCCCACGCCATTTTTTTTTCGAAGGGAACCCCTATTTTTGTTAATCAGTTCCCTCTGACGTCACTGATTGTGTCCCTGGCTGACCTGAAGTGAAAGTGGAAAGCAATCAATTAAGCTTTCCACTTAAGGGCCCGTCTCACATAGCGATATCGCTACCGAGATCGCTGCTGAGTCACTAGTTTTGTGACGCAGCAGCGAGCTCCCCAGCGATATCGCTGTGTGTGACATTCAGCGACGATCAGCCCCCCTGCCGAGTATCGCTGATCGTCACTGAAATGTCAGGACCTTTTTTTGATCGCTGGTTTCCCGCTGACAGGCACGCATCGCTGCGTGTGACAGGCGGGAGACCAGCGATCCGCTGGTAACCAAGGTACACAGCGGGTTTCCAGGCGCGGGGCTGTGCCTAGAAACCCGCTGTGTACCTTGGATACCAGCGCCCTGATGCAGGGAGCTGGTATCCAAGGTACACAGCGGGTTTCCAAGCGCTGCACGGTGCCTGGAAACCCGCTGTGTACCTTGGTTACCAGCGGATCGCTGGTCTCCCGCCTGTCACACGCAGCGATGCGTGCCTGTCAGAGGGAAACCAGCGATCAAAAAAAGGTCCTGACATTTCTGCGACGATCAGCGATACCCGGCAGGGGGGCTGATCGTCGCTGAATGTCACACACAGCGATATCGCTGGTGAGCTCGCTGCTGCGTCATAAAACTTGTGACTCAGCAGCGATCTCGGTAGCGATATCGCTATGTGAGACGGGCCCTTAAGCGATGTTACCCGCAGTGTCGCTGTCCCAGATCACTGCCTGAGCTGCCTGTTTGGCAGCTCAGCAGCGATCATGTAGCGATACACCAGCGATCCTGACAAGTGCATATCGTTGTCGGGATCGCTGGTGTATCGTTATGTGACACCCAGCCTTTACTCTCCTGTCAGGCAGGAGAGGAACTCATTCATTTGGGGTTTACTGTGAGGCTGCAGCATTAGCTGCGGTCCCTGCAGTAAACATTAACCCTTTCTGAAGGATTACACCGTGGGACCTGACTGTGCATGGGATAGGTAAGAATAATTTTGCTTTTTATTTTATTTTTATTACAGGAAATGGTTTTTGCAGTAAAATAAAATATGGTCAAAAACATGTGTCTTTATTTCATTAAAATGATTTTTAATTAAAGTGTGTGTGTTTTATTTTTATTTCATGCAATAGGATTAATAATTGATAGTTGTCTAATTGACAGCTCTCAATTATTAACCTGGCTTAAGGTCACCTTTCAATAGCAAGGTGGCTTTAACCCCATATTAACCCATTCGCCACCGCTACAGGGCAATGGGAATAGACGGGCAAAAAGCCAGAAAGGGCGAATCTAATTATAGATTTGTCTTTCCTGGGGTGTCTGGGGGCAGATGTTAGTAGCCGGGGGGGCAAAAATAATGGTCCCTCTCTGGGCTATTATTATCTGCCCCCACTCACTGGCTTTGTCTGTCTGGTTGCGAAAATAGGGCGGGAGCCCACGCATTTTTTTTCAGCAATTTTACACCTCATATATATATATACATGTCATTGAATTTGTGACACATATATATATATATATTTATATTTGTAGTTCATACACTTCTACATAGTATAATAGCCGCTAATTCAATTGCCGGCTTTTGTGAAAATGCAGAACCCGACATGAAATGACACTTGGTGTACATAGGGTTAACCATGTCTTTTCATGTCCTTTGCTATCTAATTTGCACAAACAATTAAATCAGTCTATTGTGCAAATTTCACACTGTAGGTTAATTAAAGGTGTAAATTCTAGCAAAAAATCAGTTTTTTTTACACAAATTAACCTTAATAACCCACAGGTGTAAATTTGCACACATAGACTGATTTAATTTTGTGCAATCAGATAGCAAACGCATGAAAGACATGGTTAACCTATGTACACCAAGTGTCTTTCATGTCGGGTGCTTCTGTCTTTCACTGAACCGCTTACCGCAATTGAATCAGAGGATATTTTACTATGTAGAAGTGTATAAACTATACATATATGTATATATATATATGTCACAATGACATGTATATATAATATATATATATATGTATTCTATGTGTGTATATTTAGTGTTTACAAGGAAAGAATGGGGTTTTTTTAGTTGCGATATTTTGTTCCCATAGACTTACATGGGACTTCCGGTATCGGTATCGGGTATCGCCGATATTTTAGTGATATCGGCGATACGATTCCGATACTTTAGGATATCGGAAAGTATCGCTCAACTCTACTGCTGAGTCTTTAGACTCAACACTGCAATATTCCACTGCAGGTCTTTAGCCTCACACTGCAATTGTCCACTGCGGGTTCTTCAGCCACCACTGCAATTCACCAATGCAGGTTCTTCTGCCACAACAATGCAATTCTCCACTGCTGGTCCTTCAGCCTCAACACTGAAATTCTCCACTGCTGGTCCTTCATCCTCAACACTGACATTCAACAATGCAGGTTCTTCAGCCTCAACAATGAAATGCTCCACTGCCAGGTGTTCTTTAGCCTCAACATTGCAATGCTCCACTGCGGGGTCTTCAGCCTCAACATTGAAATTCTCCACTGCAGTTTCTTCAGCCTCAACGCTGACATTCTCCAATGCTTGACTTCTGATGAAGACGGCAGAACACCGTTGAAATGCGTTGTGGTATATCTTCTAATAAAGGTCTGCACCTTTTAATCATTTTTGTTGCTTCTACCATTTTCAACTCGGCGCTCCTTACCAAACTGCGTTTCCTATATTTGCTATTCTCTCTCCCTGAGGGTGCAATGCAGGAGCTGCTCTCACAGGTGCCTCACTGGCAGTTCAGGACCTTCCTTCACGTGACCACAAAGACCTACGTTCATGTGATTCCCAGCGTGCACCACGATCCTTCCAGGCATCGCACAGAGAATCTCCCTACAGCAGAGAAAGCTGAAGCCCTGCCTGGCCACCACAGTGGATCACCTTGCCACCACTCGCAGTTGTCAGCCATCTACCCCTTGAACGCACTACTATCCATCACGGCACACCGGGGTTATGCAGGGGTGCATAACCTCCTAATGTTAGTGGCTACACGGCTTCACCCACAGTATATTGCTCCACTGCTCCTGCTCATGCACGTCCCTGTTCTCTTTTCTGTTTCATCCTCAACACTGACATTCTCCAATGCAGGTTCTTCAGGCTCAACAATTCACTGCATAGCCAAACAATGTGGGAGTACCAAATTACTAGGAACAATGCTTTCAGGTGGCCATCCAGTACGTTGGTTCAAAGGGTTTTTGGGATGCATGTAATTTTGGGGCAGGGCAAGCCTTGCATTCAATGCATAGGCAAACAGTATGGCAGTACCAAATAAAGCTTAATGGGAAATTTGGTTTAATGTGGCCATCTAGTACGTGGGTTCAAAGGGTTATTGGGGTGCGTGTAACGTTGGGGCAGGGCAGGCCATGCACTCAATTCATAGGCAAACAGTTTGCCAGTACCAAATAAAGCCTAATGGGAACTTTGGTTTAATGTGGCCATCCAGTACGTGGGTTCAAAGGGTTATTGGGGTGCGTGTAATGTTGGGGCAGTGCAGGCCTTGCATTCAATGCATAGGCAAACAGTTTGCCAGTACCAAATAAAGCCTAATGGGAACTTTGGTTTAATGTGGCCATCCAGTACGTGGGTTCAAAGGGTTATTTGGGTGCGGGTAACTTTGTGACAGGGCAGTCCTTGCATTCAATACATAAGCAAACAGTATAGGAGTACCAAATGAATACTTGGAACTTTAGTTGCATGTGGTCATCCATGACATCTGTTCATATTGTTGTTGGGGTGTGTCCAAATTTTGGGCAGCTCTGCCACTCACTGCATATGCAATAACAGTATAAGGGACCCACTGTTTAATAATGGTAACAACAAAGCATAGCCAGCTGATGGCTCTCTAAGTAAAGTGAGGGCCCATTGCTGGCACTCTAAAAATAGACTTTGTGACTTTCAGAGTCCCTCCTTCATAAATGAAACAGGATATGTCTGATGATGAGTCACACACCATATGGCCAAATAATATTGTAAAATGTTAAAGTGACATTTTCCAGTGAATGCATTTGTCTTGGTTGAAAGCAATGGTGAAGTTGAAAAACGCATCAAAAACACTGTGTGAACATAGCCCAAGTGGTGGAGGCACATTTTTGTTTTGGGTTATTTATTTTGCCTTACATACAAATAATTACCCTGGAAAGGATGTTCCTTAACATATTTTCCAGGAAAATCCATTTTGGTATCATTTTTGTATGCTTTATTGTGCGCCAGTAAAAGTGGCGTAACACTCTGAGAACATTGTTCACAGCTGTGACCTGGTTGTCAGAAATGCTTCAAGGGGTATTCCCCATGATGTTCCCATGTCAATTGAGCACTGTTTCCATCAATTTCATACGTTTCTAGACCCTAAAATGACCCTCGGGGGGTCAAGTAAAAAATGCTCGGTTTTCCCATAGAGTTACATTGGGCTCGTTGCTTGGGTTGAACACCCGAGCATTCCAATTTGCTCGACCCGAGCAACGAGCATCTGAGCATTTTAGTGCTTGTTCATCACTAATAATTAGTTCAGATTTGTCCACATTGAGATTGAGGAAGCGAGAGGAGAAGAAGGAAGATATGGCTGAGAGACACTCTTTGTTTTTTGGACAGCATAGAGGTGACATATGGGCCAGAGAGGTAGATCTGAGTGTCATCAGAATATTGATGGTACTGGAAGCCATAGGACTTTATGAGTTGTCCCAGGCCAAGGGTATAGATTGAGAAGAGAAGGAGTCCTAGGACAGAGCCTTGAGGGACACCAACAAAGAGAGGGCGAGATGAGGAGGTAGTGTGGGAGTAGAAAACGCTAAATGTGCAGTTGGTAAGGTATGAGGAGATACAGGCTAGAGCAAGGTCTTTGACACCAAAGGAAGACAGGATCTGTAGTAGCAGGCAGTGGCAAACTTGTAGAAGGCAGAGGAGAGGTCTAGAAGGAGGAGTAAAGATAATTGTCTGATAGCTTTGGCAGTAAGTAAGCCAATAGTAAGCTTGGTCAGGGCAGTCTCAGTGGAATGGTGGGGATGGAAGCCAGATCTTCTTACACTTTGCATATCAATTACTTTTTATTCTATTATTCTCTTCTGTTATTCTGTTACTTTATAATTTTTTGCTTCTTACTGTTATCATTATTTGTTACTAATCTATTCCCCTATTTTGCAATCCGTCCCCAAAAATCTCATTCCCTGTTTTTCATTCCCTATCCCACACTTCTTATTTACTTTGTAAAATAATGAAAACTGACTTGCGCTAAAAAAAAACACATTATGCCACCTGAGGAACACGGACTCACTCCGTTGAAATGCTTTGTGGATTCATTGTTTTACCATAATTTTTAATAATTTTTAACAAATGAAGATTGTCATTTACTAAGAAGATTCCTGTCTTTTGCGCCCTGCTGACCGGGTTTTTTAAGAATCTTGCTCAAAAAAAAAATACAGACACATTAAAAGCCTTATGGACTATAATAGGTAATAATTGTATCATGAAAAATTTAGAATTTGAATGTAAAAAATGAATGTCTGAACATTTCTCTAAATTTTTGGTATTGTAGGGTATCCTACAAGATTTTTATACTACCCCTCATATCACCCTCGGTTTTGACTTTTAAGTATGATACCACAAAACATAATTTATTATGTCACATTTTTATGTTTGATCTTCTGCAAACGTTCTTCGCTTCTTTCTGTCAGCTACCAAGCACTGCATAACACCTATCATCTCTCTCCCTTCAGAATTTAGTGTGTGTCTCTTAAGTACATTCTGAGAAATTTATCTAATACTTATATTCCATTTTCACCTTTCTAATGCTAGCATTACAAGTTCTTTGTCATACTACTGTACAATGTTTCCACTGGGATCCTGACACATTTCCATTTAATTAAATAGAAAGCCATAGGCTTGTTTTCTAACTTTGCTAGCTCTGAGACACGTCCTGCTGGTTGTCCTGCAAATAATTTTCAATTGATAGCACTTATTAGACACATTTAACAATGGATCAAATAAATGCCTCCCTTTCCTAAAAGCTACTGGCTTATTTTAAAGTAAGTAAAATATTATGTTATTTAGAATTAACATGCTAAGTGAGAAAATGTTACTGCGAATGAATATTTGGTCAAACTGTCAGGGGCTGTAGAAGCAAGAAGGGTTGGTGGAGCATTTGCCACAGTTGGGAATAAGGCACCAGCCAGCAGCTACTCCGTGGATGCAATTCAGGGTCCTTTTCAGCTAAGAACAGATTCTTAGACAGATTCTTAAGACTGAAAACCAAAGCGTTCCTCTGTACCGATTAAACAGAGTAACTGGGACAAAGCCAATTCATGGAAGATCTCTAAGAGTTGCCAGATTTCAACGTATAGTCCATGATACTGCCCCTATACATTTGACTGATGGTAGCAGTATTTGGCTAAAATGATAATTAATCATGTTTAGTGCTGTAATAAATCTCAATCAAATGTTTATCTACTTTTTCCCTAGTTAACAAATATGCATGTTTGTCCAAGCCAAGATATGTTTTTTCATGCTTTTTTTTGAGAATTACTCATCCACTGTCTTTAAAGGGTTAATCATTGGCTGATATTTATGGGTTTCACCTTTGCTTGTGGAGTGGAGTATACCTATAAAAAACTTTCATGCACATGGAAAAGTAGGCAAACATTATATAAAACATTTAAATGTAAATGCACCTCAACAACTTCAGGAATTTTAAAAGAAGAAAATTAGGACAATTCTAATTTGTCCACAGCCTGAATTCAGTAGATAACCATGAGATAGATCATCTTAAAATATATAAATTACTTTCCAAAGGCCAGCCGGCGCAACAGCGTATGAAACAGATAGCTTGTTTCTATGACAACTTGGATCACCTTGGAGATGATAAATACCAGTTTTATGTAAATGTTTCAAGCCTATCCCCTGTGGTTTTGTTAATTATGCATATATAATATGACTATAAAAAAGTATTTTGCTATACAGTTCAACAAAACTAATCTGCATGTTTGTTTCCTATTTTCACAATACTTAATGTGAAAATTAGGGTATACTGGGATGGCATACACATCATCATATTTCTCAAAACTCATATACCTAAATCCAGGTAGTTTTACTATGTCCATTAAAAATATTTTTTGTGTTTTTTTATTGTGTTTTGTTTTCAACATTTGTATTGCTGATTAAAGTAGTAACTATGAGAACATCTACATTTCCTTCACAGTAAAGTACAACATTCAAAATCAAAGAGTGACTAATATTTTTGCCTGACTTTTTTGAGACAAGAAAAATGATAAAAAGACAATCTAAGCTTAAGTAACAGCTTATTAATCTTAAAGGGATTTTCCGGTCTTAAGCCCATTTTCAGTTTTGTACGTTTTAAAAAGTAAAAGATGTAAATATATATATTTTTGGGGTGCTTAAAATACAAATGAAATGTGCCATCTTTAACTTTACGCCTTTTAGATATCATTTCATCTTCTACTTGCTTAACTGTTCACATAACAGTAATTTTGACCATGGGGTCTTGTTTTAGCATGTCAGGGGGTTAGCAAATGTGACATAGCATTCAAAATCTATACCAGACAAATTTACGCTCTAAAAAAATCTAAGAGAATTATTGCCTTTCTGAGCCCTGCGATGTGTGCCCAAACAGAAGTTTTGACCACATATGAGGTTGTGTAGCATTAGGAAAAAAATTGTGCAGCAAATTCTGGGGTCTGTTTTTTCCTATTATGTATTGTGAAAATTACAAATTTATGGCTGAAACAGCATTTTAGCAAAAAAAAAATAATTTTCATTTTTACATCTACATTTTAATGTTATATAAAGTCACTATGGGCTCAAAATGCTCAACATAAACTTTGATGAGTTCCTTGATTGGTCTAGTTTCCATAATGTAGTCATTTCTGCTGTTTTGTTATCTCAGGGGTCCTGCAAATGAGACATTGGAGTTTGCAATCCATTCCAACCAAATTTACATTCCAAATACAAAAAGTCATTTCTTCCTTTCGAGCTCTGCCGTGTATAAAAAAGGACCAGTGATGAGTGAACGTGTTCGGTAATGTTCGTTACTCACCCGAGCATCACTGTACTCACGGCACTCGGCGAGCAGCGAGCATTTCCGTGTTTGCTCGGCGGGAATTCTGGTGCACGCACTGCATTTTTGGCGCTCTTCAGAGCACCAATCAACATGCAGGGATTGTCTGCCATGCAATGTAATGCCGCAGCCAACTTTGTTGTGGTATTACTGTAATTGGCTGGCGACACAGAGACATCAGGTGTATAAGAGACCGGGCGGCGCCATGCTTGGCTCTGTCTGCTCCGGAATTAGCGAGTGTAGGGAGAGCTGCTGCCGAGATAGGGTCAGATTTGGGGGTTTAGAAGGTAGTGTAGGTGTGTAACATCAAAGAAGACATAAATCCAGCTTAATCAACAGTCCTTCTAAGGACTAATTACGTATATAGATTGCAGTGCTAGGTAGTAGGGATTATATGCGCGTATATACATATCAGATCTCAGTAGCAGACAGGCATTCTGTGTGACATACATCAAGAAGGTCCATTTCATTACTGTCTGCTGCTGCTGCTGTATAAGCTATATTGACTGTATCTACACAGCCTTAGGTCTCAGTGGGCAGCCAATTTTTTGGCATCTTAAACCAGGCCACATATTGGCCAGTGTGGTATCTGTGTCAGATTCCTATGTCTCTGTGTGCTTAAAATGTTGGCATATCAGGGCAACATTACCCTTTTTTTCTGTGTCTTAACCTATTTCTATACAGTTTTTTTGGGTAAAAAAAAGAAATGCAGCCCACATATTGACCAGTGTGGCATCTGTATCAGACTCCTATCTCTCTGTGTGCTAAAAATTGTGGCATATCAGGGCAACATTACCCTTTTTTTCCTGTCTTACCCTATTTTTATAGTCTTTTTGAATAAAAAAAATAATCCAGCCCATATATTGACCAGTGTGGTATCTGTGTCAGAATCCTATCTCCCTGTGTGCTAAAAATTGTGGCATATCAGGGCAACATTACCCGTTTTTTGCTGTGTCTTATCCTATTTCTATACAGTCTTTTTGGGCAAAAAAAAGAAATCCAGCCAACATATTGATCAGTGTGGTATCTGTGACAGACTCCTATCTCTCTGTGTGCTAAAAATAGTTGCATTTCAGGGCTACATTACACAGCTTTTTATGTTTTTTATTGATCTTACCACAGTTATTGACAGTGACACCAGTTTGTTAAACAAATAAAGTACATTCCAGATATTTGAAAGTGTGTTTTTCCCGCACATGGATGACATCTAAGTTTGCTTCCATTTCAGCGTTTTTATTGAACGCTAAAAATATTTTACTCCATTTAAAATGGAAAGGCGCGAGGAAAGGGATGGGGAAGTGGATGTGATGGTGCATGCAGAGGCAGAGGGCAAGTTGCAATTCTGCCACAACAAACACCCACATCTTCTCGCAACACATTCCTGTCAAAATTCATAGGGGATGACAGAAGACCACTCTTGACACCAGAGCAGCATGAAAAGGTAGTTGGTTGGATGGCGGATAATGCTTCCAGTTACTTTGCCCCACCACCAGCACCCTGTCTTCCACAGGGTCAAGTCTGAGTAGCCGCCAATCTGGACCGCATATTCCTCACACTGATCCTCCTTCCACCTCCCATGCCGAGTGCCCGCAGACAACTGATCCCACACTTGGACATTTATCGATTTGGGACTCTCATCCGGTCCACTTGAAGCAGGGCAAACTGAGATTGCATGTAGCGATGTCCAAATATTTGAGGAGCCACGTTCACACGAAGGCGATGGTGGGAACGTGTCACTAGAGGTGGACGATGATGAAACAAAATTGCCAGAAAGTCAGGAGGAGGACCAGGGTGCGGAAGTGGAAGACTAGGTGATGGATGATTTAGTAACTGACCCAACCTGGCAGGAGGACATGCAGAACAAGGACAGCAGCATTCAAGGGGAGGGAGGCGTAGCACCCTAACTGTCAGGAAGAACCACTCTGGTGGCCGCAGACTGAAGGCGGGCAACCGTTCCTCGTAACACTAACACAACGGAAGTTTTCATTACAACTGTTCGGTCTTCCAGAGTCTGGTTGTTTTTTAAAGACTCTGCTGATAACCCCAAACAGGCCATTTTCACCACCTGCAGTGCCCGCATTAGCAGAGGTAGCAAAACTACCAGACTGACCACCACAAGCATGATCTGGCACATAGCACGAAGCACCTTACTTTGTGGGCTGAACACCAGGGTCCAGAAAGAGTGTCTGCAGGTGACACAACTGCTTCTTCTGCTGTTGTGCATGGAAGCTAATCCCTTGTCCAGGGTGCCTGCGAAGATGCCTCCTGCCATTCACCTGTTGTTGCACACACTTAACTACCACCATCAGCAAGCACGTCCACGTCCCTGTCCCAGCGCAGCCTTCAGTGGTCTATACCCCAGTCATTGGAACGCAAGTGGAAATACGCAGCCAGTGCCCCACAGGCCACAGTACTAAATTCACATATTTGTCATCTGCTTGTGCTGGAAATGTTGCCTTTTAGGCTCATAGAGACTGAAACCTTCAGCAACCTTATGGAGGCGGCTGACCCAAGGTACTCTGTCCCCAATCGACACTATTTTTCTCAGTGTGCTATCCCAGCATTGCACAAGCACATATCCCACAACATTACCTGTGCCCTCAATAATGCAGTTACAGGGAAAGTACACTTAACCACGGACACGTGGAAAAGTGCATCCGGGCAGGGACGGTACATCTTCTGATGGCACACTGGGTTAACATAGTTGAAGCTGAGACCCAGTCTGATCTTGGGATGGGATAAGATATGAAAACTGGGCACACTCATATAGATGAATAAGTGAAAAACTCATTTAATGATGCAGTACAGTAGTCACAATCATCAAACGTTTCGGTCTGAATAGACCTTCATCAGTGAACTACAAAAACAACAAAAATTATGAAACAAATAACATTTACAAAAAAAGAAGGTATATACAATGAGGGAATGAGGGTCATATGTGTTGCACAAAAGATAACAATAGGAAGACCCTTGAATCATGCCTTGACAGAAGTAACAAATAACGAAGGATGATGTATCACACATGACTAATAAGGACATACCTTAGTGAGAGTGACAGTTGTCTATTGTGAGTTGCTAATACTCTGAGAGACATAAGAAGGAATTATCTAGTGATATGCAAAGTACTGTGGGAGAGTAATATAAGTGAATATACCACAAAACATACCATAGGGATAAGATGGTACAGGCACAGTCGTGCTGTGATACAAAATATGGAGATGTTAATTGGGAGCATACTAGATAGAGGGTATCGCTATGAGAGGAATATAACATACCAGTGAGAATCACTCATGCGGTTCGGTAGTATGGCACCAAGGGCTGCAAACGAAATATTGACCCGATTTATAATGTGAATGGAGGCAATATTGTTGTAGCTGACAACTCTGTGAGCGAAATCAGACTTACCGATACCAGGAAGTGTGGAGCTGCATGCTGTATAACTCCTGACGCGGCATCCACCGCATGTCAAAGGAGGGTGGCCAGTGTGAGCGTGCGTCTATAAATAGGGAAGTGCCGTAAGGTAAGCTCAGGGTTGTGCTCAGCGTGGCAGGAAGTGCCTAGACCGGAAGTGAGGTATGCGCTCCACCCGAATGGGTGTAGTGCGTTCCACAGGTGGGAGTGTCATAGGTATGCGTTCCAGGAAGCGTGTGCTTGCGTGTCACAGACGATTAACCCTTCAGGAGGTGATAGGATTGAACAGAGTGCAATTCATGATTCATTGTGGCTGATTCTGAAAGAAAAGAATGATGTTAAACTAACCATATAACAATGAGGACCCTTTTGACATGAGAATTAATTTGTACACAAAATAGTAAAAGGCAGATAGATTGTAAAATAACGCAAATCAGATTAAGCCCTATCTTACATGCAAATCAGATAAAGCCCTATTTACATGCACATCACAGGAAGGCACAGAGATCGTAATCTTTATTGAGACCCCTGGGATGTAATGTATCCAATTCATGTATCCAATGTGCTTCTCTGCGTTTGAGTAGGGTAATGCGGTCACCACCTCGTCGGGTATGGGGACATATTCTAGCACTTGAAAGCGCAGTTGGGATACACTGTGGCACTTAGCATTGAAGTGTTGTGGAATTGGAAGTAGTAGATCCTTACATCTAATAGTCGATTTATGTTTTGAAATCCTGTTTTTTATGCTTTGGGTAGTTTCCCCAATGTATAAGAGGCCGCACGGGCATTTAATAAGATATACCACAAAGTTGGAATCACAGGTAAAATATTGGTTGATGGATAGCGTTTGCCTGTGTGTGGGTAGTAGACTGTATTTCCCTCAGAATATTATTGCATTGATTGCAATTGAGACAGGGAAATGTGCCCATTTTGGGGTAGACAGAAATCTTTGTATGGTGGTTGGTTTCTTGGAGCCGAGGTCAGCACGGACCAAGGTGTCCCGTATGTTGCGTGGTCTCTTAAAACAGGGTAAGAAGGGTTGTTTGAAAGCTTCAATATTGGGGTGTGCCGTTTGTAAGATATGTCAATACTTCCGTATACTCGTATGGATCTTGTACGCTGCAGGGTGATAGTCATGAACGAATGGGATACGGTTATTAGTATCCTTACTGGTATTCCTAGTTGAAGAGGGATTGCTCATGACTGTATGGGGTGGGTAACCCCTATTACGGAATTTAGACTGCATCTCTTGTACACGGAGGGAACGAGTTTCTGGATCAGAGACTATTCTATTCACACGTTGGATCTGAGATTGTGGGATGGATTCCTTCATCCTCTGGGGGTGAAAGCTTGTGAAGTGCAATAGGCTGTTTCTGTCTGTTGGTTTAGTAAAGAGGTCAGTGGAGAGGTTACCGAGGGAGTCTTTCAGCACTAAGGTGTCCAGGAAACTAAGTCGATGTAAATCATGGGTCATGGTGAAATCAAGACCCGGCCAGGAGGTTTTGAGGAAAATGAAGAAGATATCTAGGGATGTCTGGTCGCCTATCCAAACGCAAAATATATCATTTATATATCTCTTCCACACCAAAGCGTTGGTGCGGAAGAGATCATTGCCATAGATGAGGGTTTCTTCGAAGTGGGCCATGTATGCGCCGCATAAGGAGGCGCCACATTGGAACCCATGGCTGTACCTTTGATCTGGAGGTAGTAATCATCTTCAAAGAGGAAAAAATTTTTAGTCAATACCAGAGTCAATAGTTCACAGCATAGGTTGATCTGGTCTGGGTGTAGATCAGATTTGGACAGCAGATGTCTTGTTGAGGCTATACCTTCTGTATGTGGAATGGAAGTGTATAGGTCTTGTACATCAAAAGAGACTAACAAGGCTTCAGGTGGTATGGGGGTAATCGCTTGTATGGTTGAGAGGAAGGATCCGGTGTCAAGAAGGAAAGAGGCAGTCTCTTTAATTAGAGGAGTAATGATCTTCTCAAGATAGATCGATAAAGGAGAGAGCAGTGAATCAGTCAAGGCGACTATAGGACGACCAGGTGGATTGGATAGGTTTTTATGAATCTTCGGGGGGACATAGAAGACGGGCGTGATTGG
>JARQOD010000005.1:346423915-346441409 GCA_033576555.1 Oophaga sylvatica
GGGGCCACGTCACATGACCGACCCCAAAACCCCGAGACACAGCCTCTGCATCCAATCATGAGTGCTCGCGGTCACCAGGCGGGACTTGCTATGGCAACCCCCCAGGACATAGACATTTGAAATACAATATAATCATGCTTTTCCACTATAAGTGAGAATAAACATACTAAAACAACTAAGTAATCGAGGGACAGAGGAGCAAACAAACAAACCACAACACCATAAAACCCAGAAAAATCATCATTATACATTGAAGTTGATCATCCACTCCTCGGGGCCACCGATCACAACAATAAACCAAAACCTAAAAGAAAAAGAACAAACAAAAAAATTTATTATCATCTTTCGTACCGTATGCCCTAATATATACCAAGAGATCTCATTAGGAAGGGGTAAAAAAACCCTCCCTTATTTATAAAACTGTTAGGTTTAAAATCTAAATTTAAACCCCTAGGTTTCAATGAATCCAAGTTGTAGATCCATTTCATCTCCTTCTTTTTCAATATATTTAATCTGTCACCCCCTCTCCTAAGAACAGGCACACTATCTAGCCCCTGCCCCTCAATTGGTTCACTAAAATGTTACTTTCTATAAAATTTTTTGGTTTATAGGAAAATTTTTAAATTTCCCTCCTGAGGAAACTTTTATGTTTACTAATCCGGGTTTTTACCTCCATAGTGTTTCTCCCACGTAAACTAGCCCCCCACGGGCCCCACTATCATATATACTACATAATCAGAAGTACAGGTATATCATTTTTAAGCATAAATTTCTTTCCCGTAAGAGGATGATAGAAAAAATCCCCTTTAAATAATTATTGCAACAGGCACATCCTAGACATGGGAAAATTTCCCATGTCGAGGTGTGCTGAGAGTTCTTTGTGTAGATAGTTTAACAGGGCCGAGGTCAGATTTAACCAATCTATCTTTCAGATTGGGGCCCTTCTATATGATAGTAAAGGAGGAGTTTCAAATTCAGGGACTGATATCAGTCCTTGCCGCAACAAAGACCAATGCTTCTTCAAAATCCCAAACCCAAAGCGGTTGCTCACTGGTTGTATGTGGAAACAAAAGGAATACTTTACCTACTTTATTAGGGGATTGTCCACTCCGTGTATCCTCACGTGGTAGGTTCAATGCCTTATCCTTATTTCATATACTTCCTTTACAGGATATCCTCTGACAATAAATTTCCTACACATTTCTTCCAGCCTAGCATCAATAATGTCCTCATTGGCCACTATCCTCCCAGAGGACATTGTTGATGCTAGGCTGGAAGAAATGTGTAGGAAATTTATTGTCAGAAGATATCCTGTAAAGGAAGTATATGAATATAAGGATAAGGCATTGAACCTACCACGTGAGGATACACGGAGTGGACAATCCCCTAATAAAGTAGGTAAACGTATTCCTTTTGTTTCCACATACAATCCAGTGAGCAACCGCATTGGTTGGATTTTGAAGAAGCATTGGTCTTTGTTGCGGCAAGGACTGATATCAGTCCCTGAATTTGAATCTCCTCCTTTACTATCATATAGAAGGGGCCGCAATTTGAAAGATAGATTGGTTAAATCTGACCTCGGCCCTGTTAAACTATCTACACAAAGAATTCTCAGCACACCTCGACATGGGAATTTCCCATGTCTAGGATGTGCCTGTTGCAATAATCTAATGAAAGGTGATTGTTTCTATCATCCTCTTACGGGAAAGAAATTTATGCTTAAAAATAGATATACCTGTACTTCTGATTATGTAGTATATATGATAGTGTGCCCGTGTGGGCTAGTTTACGTGGGAGAAACGACTATGGAGGTAAAAGCCCGGATTAGTAAACATAAAAGTACCATCAGGATGGGATTAACCCCTTAACGACCAAGCCATTTTGTAGGTTAAAGACCAGGCCAATTTTTACATTTCTGACCACTGTCTCTTTATGAGGTTATAACTCTGGAACGCTTCAACGATCTTGGCGATTCTGAGATTGTTTTCTCGAGACATATTGTACTTCATGATAGTGGTAAAATTTCTTCAATATAACTTGCATTTATTTATGAAAAAAATGGAAATATGGCAAAAATTTTGAAAATTTTGCAATTTTCAAACTTTTAATTTTTATGCCATTAAATCAGAGAGATATGTCACAAAAATTAGTTAATAAATAACATTTCCCACATGTCTACTTTACATCAGCACAATTTTGGAACCAAAATTTTTTTTTGTTAGGAAGTTATAAGTGTTAAAAGTTGACCAGCAATTTCTCATTTTTCCAACAAAATTTACAAAATCATTTTTTTTAGGGGCCACCTCACATTTGAAGTGAATTTGAGGGGTCAATATGACAGAAAATACCCAAAAGTGACACCATTCTAAAAACTGCACCCCTCAACGTGTTCAAAGCCACATTCAAGAAGTTTATTAACCCTTTAGGTACTTCACAAGAATTGAAGCAATGTGGAAGGAAAAAATTAACATTTAACTTTTTTTCCCAAAATGTTTCTTTCGACACAATTTTTTAAAATTTTGTCAAGGTTATCAGTAGAAAATGAACCACAATATTTGTTGTACAATTTCTCCTGAGTACATTGATACCCCATGTGTGGGGGTAAACCACTATTTGGGCGCATGGCAGAGCTCGGAAGGGAAGCAGCGCCATTTGACTTTTTTGGCTGGAATTGAGATTGGACGCCATGTCGCATTTGGAGAGTCCCTGTGTGCCTAAACAGTGGAAACCCCCCACAAGTGACCCCATTTTGGAAACTAGACCCCCCAAGTAACTTATCTAAATGTGTTGTGAGAGCTTTTAACCCCCAAGGGCTTCACAGAAGGTTATAACGTAGAGCCGTAAAATTAAAAAATCATGTTTTTTTCCACAAAAATGATCTTTTCATCCCAATTTTTATTTCCAAAGGATAAAAGGACCCCAAAAGTTATTGTGCAATTAGTCCTGAGTACGATGATACCCCATATGTGGGGGTAAACCACTATTTGTGTGCATGTCAGAGCTCGGAAGGGAAGCAGCGCCATTTGACTTTTTTGCTGGAATTGAGATTGGATGCCATGTCGCTTTTGGAGAGTCCCTGTGTGCCTAAACAGTGGAAACCCCCCACAAGTGACCCCATTTTGGAAACTAGACCCCCCAAGTAACTTATATAAATGTTTTGTGAGAGCTTTGAACCCCCAAGGGCTTCACAGAAGGTTATAACGTAGAGCTGTAAAATAAAAAAATCATATCTTTTCCACTAAAATGATCTTTCCACCCCAATTTTTATTTCCCAAAGGGTAAAAGGACCCCAAAAGTTATTGTGCAATTTGTCCTGAGTACGCTGATACCCCATATGTGGGGGTAAACCACTATTTGGGCGCATGGCAGAGCTTGGAAGGGAAGCAGCGCCATTTGACTTTTTTGGCTGGAATTGAGATTGGAGCCATGTCGCATTTGGAGAGTCCCTGTGTGCCTAAACAGTGGAAACCCCCCACAAGTGACCCCATTTTGGAAACTAGACCCCCAAGGAACTTATCTAGATGTGTGGTGAAAGCTTTGAACCCCCAAGGGCTTCACAGAAGGTTATAACGTAGAGCAGTAAAATTAAAAAATCATATCTTTTCCACAAAATGATCTTTCCACCCCAATTGTTATTTTCCAAAGGGTAACAGGACCACAAAAGGTTATTGTGCAATTTGTCCTGAGTATGCTGATACCCCATATGTGGGGGTAAACCACTATTTTGACGCATGGCAGAGCTGGAAAGGGAAGGAGCGCCTTTTTCAAATGCAGATTTTGATGGAATGGTCTGCGGGTGTCATGTCACGTTTGGAGAGCCCCTGATGTGCCTAAACAGTAGAAACCCCCCACAAGTGACTCCATTTTGGAAACTAGACCCCCAAGGAACTTATCTAGATGTGTGGTGAGCACTTTGAACCCCCAAGTGCTTCACAGAAGTTTATAACGTAGAGCGGTGAAAATAAAAATATCATATTTTTTTCCACAAAAATAATCTTTTTGCCCCCAAATTTTTATTTTTATAAGGGTAACAGGAGAAATAGGACCCCAAAAGCTATTGTGCAATTTGTCCTGAGTACGCTGATATCCCATATGTGGGGGGGAACCACTATTTTGACGCATGGCAGAGCTCGGAAGGGAAGGAGCACCGTTTTTAAATGCAGACTTTGATGGAATGGTCTGCGGGTGTCATGTCGCGCTTGGAGAGCCCCTGATGTGCCTAAACAGTAGAAACCCCCCACAAATGACCCCATTTTGCAAACTAGACCCCCAAGGAACTTATCTAGATGTGTGGTCAGCACTTTGAACCCCCAAGGGCTTTACAGAAGTTTATAATGTAGAGCCGTGAAAATAAAAAAATCATATTTTTTTCCACAAAAATTACTTTTTGCCCCAAATTTTTATTTTTCTAAGGGTAACAGGAGAAATAGGACCCCAAAAGCTATTGTGCATTTTGTCCTGAGTACGCTGATACCCCATATGTGGGGGGGAACCACTGTGATCGCCTTACTGCGATCTTTGGGAGGCACAATGAACAAATCCACAAAAGGTGAAGAATTGGTTTTCTTTTTTACGCCGTTCCTCGTGCGGTATTAGTGATTAGGCGACTTTATTCCTCAGATCGGTGCGATTACAGCGATACCAGATTTACACCCTTTTTTCATGTTTAGCTTCTGTCACACACTAAAATGCTTTTGGAATAATTTTTTGTAAGAAATTTTTGCATCGCTGTATTTTGAGAGCTATAATTTTTCCATATTTCGGCCGACAGAGTTATCTGTGGGCTTATTTTTTGCGGGATGAGCTGAAGTTTTTATTGGTACCATATTCAGGCACATAACGTTTTTTGATCGTTTCCTATTCCGATTTTTGTGGAATCAGAATGAACAAAAACCAGCAATTCAGGAATTGTTTTTTTTTTTTTTTTTTCCTCCGTTCCGTGTGTGGTAAAATTGATAAAGCAGCTTTATTCTTCGGGTCACTACGGTTACGGCGATTCCTCATTTATATATTTTTTTTTATGTTTTGGCGTTTTTTACACAATAAAAAATTTTATAGAAAAAATAATTATTTTTGCATCAGTTTATTCCGCGAGCTATAACTTTTTTATTTTTTCGCTGATGATGCTGTATAGCGGCTTGTTTTCTGCGGGACAAGATGACGTTTTCAGCGGTACCATGATTATTTATATCTGACTTTTTGATCGCGTGTTATTACACTTTTTCCAAGCGGTATAATGATACCGCTTGGAAAAAGTATAATTTACTACTTTTTTGTGTTTTTTTTACGGCTTTCACTGAAGGGGTTAACTAGGGTTACGCTTTTATAGATGGGATTTTTACGGACGTGGCGAATACCTAAACTGTGTATGTTTTTTTTTTTTTTTTTTTTTATTACAAAAAATGTGTATTTTTTAGGGGATTTTTTTTAAATTATTTTTTAATATTTTTTTTACAATTTTTTAAAAAAAAATGATTTTTTTTAACTTGTCCCTTTATGGGACTTTCACTTTTTTTACTTTTTATTGCAGTTACAATGCATTGCAATGCTCTGGCATTGCAATGCATTGCAACTATAGTGGAAGCTGCTGTGACAATGATCACAGCAGCTTCCCGTAGCTAAATGACCCGGAGGTTGTCATGACAACCCCCGGGTCATCAAGGCAGAGATCGGCCCCTGCAAATACATTGCAGGGTGCCGATCTGAGGCAGAGGGAGCTCCCGACCCTCTGCCTCCTCCCCTGAGCTCTGCGATCGGCTCGATCGCAGCAGTCAGGGGGTTAACAGCCAGGGGCGGTGGGGGCTCCGCTCCTGGCTGTCAGTGCAGGAAGCCTGGCCACTGCAGCGCCGACTCCTGCACTGATCGCGCTGGAGAAGCTGAAATGTCAGCTTCTCCTGCACGATCGCTGCTGTGTTTGGTCAGTCAGATTGACTGACCAAGCACAGCGCTGTAGGTGCGGGGACCGACGGCAAAGGTCCCCGCACCGCTTGCCGTGCCTGTCAGCTGTCTGTGACAGCTGTCGGCACTGATCTACCACTGCGTGTTTACACGCAGTGGTAGATCAAAGCCATGACGTGCAGAGTCCGTCCTGGTGCCGGAACTGACACCTTGCCATGACGGACTCTGCACGTCAGTGGACATTAAGGGGTTAACAGAATTGCCTATACCAAAACATTTTATAGAAAGTAAACATTCAGTGAACCAATTGAGTTCAGGGTCATAGATAGTGTGCCTGTTCTTAGGAGAGGGGGTGACAGATTAAAGATATTGAAAAAGAAGGAGATGAAATGGATCTACAACTTGGATTCATTGAAACCTAGGGGTTTAAATTTAGATTTTAACCTAACAGTTTTATAAATAAGGGAGGTTTTTATACCCCTTCCTAATGAGATCTCTTGGTATATATTAGACATACGGTACGAATGATGATAATAATATTTTTTTGTTTGTTCTTTTTCTTTTAGGTTTAGGTTTATTGTTGTGATCGTGGCCAGAGGGAGTGGATGATCAACTTCAATGTATAATGATGATTTTTCTGTTTGATGGTGTTGTGGTTTGTTTGTTTGCTCCTTCTGTCCCTCGATTACTTAGTTGTTTTTAGTATGTTTATTCTCACTTATAGTGGACAGCATGATTATATTGTATTTCAAATGTCTATGTCCATGGCGGTTGCCATAGCAACGTCCGCGCCATGGTGACCGGCAGAGCACTCACTGATTGGATGCAGAGCGCTGCTGTCATCGGAGATGTGGCTGCGGTCATGTGACGTGGCCCCCTTTGATGACGCTGCGCTCCATGCTGTCTGTGTTTTGCTTTGGCTGATCACGTGATGTGGGCGGTACTTCCGGGATAGAAACGCTGTGATCCAGGCCTACATGCCACAATAGCGGTGCTGTGATAGGTATGTGCGCCGATTGTTCTATGTGAGACCTGATTTAATTGGCTGGAATACTTTTTAGCGCCACAATGAGCATCTGTGGTGATTGGGACATATTGTTTCGTCATGAACATGAAGGCTGGACATGAAAGACCATTGGAGAATCGTTACCATGACGATGAGGATGCAACAACAAAGAATTATATGAAATGTGCTAGATATGCGATCCATCTGTATATTAGATTATTTTCAAGTGTATTTTGAATTGGTATGATGATCTATATTATCAATATGTAACTAAATATGTATATTGTGTAATAGTTTGTACGATATGTTATGTAATTTATTAGTGGGCTGCAACCTTTTGTTGGATTGGTGGTTTGTACACACCATGACTATTTAAGGCCAGCCTGACTTGATTTGTAACATGCTTGAAAAAGACCTCTGATGGGTCGAAACGTCGCATTTATATGGCTGATTAAAGCTTTTTGAAAATTAATTCACCTGAATGGAGCGCTGTTTCTTCTATTGCATTTGACTACGTGTCCAAGAAGGTTCCTTGGCTATGAGACGAGCGCCCCAATGCAGTTAGTGCTGTCAGTCCATTCTGCTTTGTTGGTACCCTACTCAACCCCGTCTACGCACAACAGCCAGCCCTCGGTCCCTCAGATGTGGACAAGTAAAAGACCATTTCCTACTAGCCATGAGAAAGCAAAGAGGTTGAATTTCACCATCTGCAAGCTCTTGGCTACAGAAATGCTGCCTTTCCGCCTGGTGGACACAGAGGATTTTCGAGACCTTATGTCCGTCGCAGTGCCCCAGTTCCAGATGCCCAGTCGGCACTACTTTTCAAAGAAAGATGTGCCTGCGCTCCACCAGCATGTCTCACACAACATCACTGCTTCTTTGAGAAACTCAGTATGACAAGTTGCATTTCACCACAGAAACTTGGATGAGTAGGCATGGACAGGGCGTTACATGTCGCTGACTGGGCTCTGAGTAACTATGGTGACAGCAGGACAAGGGGCTGCTGTCCAAGTCTTGCTGTCCCCACGAGTTGAGCTTCAATTCTCTTTATCTCGAAGTTCCTCTAATGCTTCAGCCTCCTCAACCTCCTCTCGGTCCTTCACCTGCACCCAAAGCCCGTCAGGTCACGCCACCGGCTTTCTAACTGCGCAGAAGGGATCCTGCACACCTCCTTGCTATGCTGTCAGCAGGGCTCAGCGTCATCAGGCGGTTTTTACGATGAAATGTCTGGGAAATGTGAGTCACACAGCTGAGGAGTTGTGGTCAGCTCTAGAGAACCAGTTTCATGAATGGTTGTCTCCACTGGACCTGCAACCAGGGAAGGCCGTGTGCGACAATGCAGCAAACCTGGGTACGGCCCTTCGCCGAGGCAATGTCACACATGTGCCTTGTATGGCTCACGTGTTGAACCTGGTTGTCCAGCAATTTTTAGGCCACTATCCCGGACTACATGGCCTTCTGCAGAGGGCACGGTCGCTGTGTGCGCACTTCCGCTGTTCACATCCCGCAGCTCAGCGACTTACATCTTTACAGAAGTCATTGGGCCTGCCACTTCACCGGCTAAAATGTGATTTGCCAACATGGTGGAATTCAACTCTGCACATGTTGCAGCGACTGTGGCAGCACCGACAAGCCCTGGTGTAATACGATCTGACTTATAACCTGGGCCAACGAGATCCAGAGGTGGGGCAAATCACGCTGGAGGAGTGGTCTCAGATCAGGGACCTATGCACCCTTCTGCACAGTTTTGAAATGGCCATGAAGATGTTTAGTGCTGACGATGCCATTATCAGCATGACTATTCCGGTGATTTACATGCTGGAGCAGATGTTAAACAGAATTCGGAGTCAGGTGGTGGTACAAGAGGAGGTGGAGGAAGTAGAGAAGGAGGAGTTGTATGCGGAAGGGCTAACATCTGCAAGATCCAGACGGTCGGCAGCACCAAGGCGGCTGGCATGGGGAGGGTGGGGGAGAGGGATTAACCAGGGCGCATGTTAGCAGCCAAACTAGTGAGGAAGGTGCAGGAGCCCAGGAAGAAGTGGAGACGAACTGGCGATGGGCATGGATGACTCATCAGATGAGGGAGACCTTGATCACATTTCTGTTGTGCGAGGTAGGGGGGAGAGGGCAGAGGAAGGAAGCAGGATTCTTACCTCGCCACCAACACAACAGGGACTTGGTGCTCCAGGATGCGGAAGACACATGAGTGCCTTCTTGCTGCACTACCTGCAACATGACCCTCGAATTGTCAGAATTCGAAATAATCTGACTACTGGGTAGCCACACTGTTAGATCCCCGGTACAAAAGTAAATTTGCCAAAATAATTCCTGCCATAGAAAGGGATTCACGCATGCAGGAGTATCAGCAGAGACTGTTGCATAATCTTACATGTGCTTTTCCACAAAACACCAGTGGTGCACGTAGTGAATCTCACAGTTCTAACTTGCCAACCGTGGGACTGTCGAGTCTTCAGCACTCAAACCGTAACAGAAACACAGTATCTGCTGGTGTTAACAGCAATTTTGCAGAATCCTTTCACCACTTTTTTAGCCCATCCTTTGCAAGGCTACAGGAGACAAGAAATCAGACACATAGTCAACGCCTAGAGACGATGGAACAGGAGTATCTCCAACTGAACATGGAAGCCATGACTGTGTCTCTGGACCCTTGCTCTTTTTGGGCTTCCAATCTGGATAACTGGAAGGAGCTCGCCACTCACGCCTTGGAGATCTTGTCATGCCCCGCAGCCAGCGTTCTCTCTGAACGTGTGTTCAGCGCTGCTGGTGGTGTGCTGACAGATAAGCGCACGCGGCTGTCCACTGACAATGTAGACAGACTCACATTCATAAAGATGAACAAATCATGGATCCGCAAGGACTTTTCTACCCCTGTGTCATTCTGGGAGAGTGAAAGCTTGAGGATTTGTTAAAATCACCTCACGAAACGTTTTAAGCAACTCTGGGGCAATTGATGCTACTTAAGTGGTGTCTGTGCCCCAAATTTTTGGAAAAAATGGAGACTCTTTTTGGAGTCCCCTTGCTGTGTTTTACGTGAGCTGGCATCGTCAATTACAGGTGGGTTGGGTCTTTCCCCACCCCCCTTTTAACCGTAAGAAACTACATACACTATGGCTTGGGGTAGCACAGATGGTTGAGTGTCAAGACTGATCTGTTTACTCATACTATAGCCTGGGAATCAGAGGTCTGCTCCAAAGCTTCAGTGTCTGCTAGTCAGTGGAGTAGCCACTGGCTGTAGATCTAATTAAAAATTTTTTTTTGCAAATTCCTTTTTTTTTTTGTTTTGGTGAAAAAGTACAAGAAAATACAATATACATATTAAAAGGGGTAGTATAACTATAAATGTATGCATAACGACAGTACATTGGGGGGTACAGGGAGGGCTTTCCGATCAATATCCAGATCAAGCATATATTTTTCTTTTCCAATAATTTTATTCAAATTTTCAAGGACGGGAAGGGAAACAATAGGGAATAAGGAAGGGAAAGAGGGAGATACAAGGAAAGGGAAAGGAAAAAGCTGGAAAGACAGTGAAGGAGGAAACAATATGAAATTGTAACTATAGTACATTAGTGACAAAGTTTATAACATAAAATGAACTAATAAGAAAGGAAACAGACAAGTATATTTCGTATATTAGGGAAACAATTCCATCCATTTGGACCATTTTTTGAAGAATTGATCGCAGTGGTTATTAACGAATGCTAGTTTATATTCAAACGATTTATGAAGTGTGATTTTATCAACAATGTCTTGAAAAGAGGGTGACTCTGATTTTTTCCAGTAGAGAGCAATGCTGTTTTTGGTTACCAGTAGGATGTGGACTATTAATAATCTCAAATGTGGGTCACTTTTTTAAGTATTTAGTGTGAGAAGGGCCAATTGAGGTGTTAGCAGAATTTGTTTAGAAGAGATGGCATTAATAAGACCCAAAACTTTCTTCCAGAGGGGACGATTTTCGGGCATTGCCAGTAAATGTGTAGGAGATTACCATAACGACCACAGTTTCTCCAGCAATTAGGTGAATGAATTTTGTTAATTTTATATAATCTAGCAGGAGTAAAATACCAGGAGTTTGTGGTATGATTCTTGAAGGGCCATAGAGAGAGAAGATGCATAGGAAAGCGTACATGCATATTCCCATTCAGAGTGGTCAAACGTTAAATGAAGTTCCACTCCCATTTAACCATATTTTGTGTTTTGACCAACTGCTGCTGTGGTTAAACCATTGGTAAACGTAGTTAAGACTCCAAAAAATGTTATGATCTAAGTTGCAAAGTAAATTTAAAACCGGTTCAGTAATCCGAGGGCGCACTTGCAGGAAGACATAAATTTGTTCCTTGAAAATAATGTAGTGAAAAAATGATAGGGAGGATGAATGGAAATGTTCTTTAATAAAAGAATAAGGATAGAATTTAGAACCATCGTAGAAAGCTCCCAGTTTCTTAATACCCAATTTGAGCCAGAGAGGGTCCAAGACCAATCCCTTAGATTCATGGATAAGAGATAATAGAATATTCTTGAGGATATGGATTTTATCACAACCATTTTTTGGTTTAGCAAGCCTTTTCCAGGCCTCAATGGAGGGCTGGAGAATGGGGTGGAAACTATAAGGAATTTGCTTGTTTAAGAGAAAACCTAATACTAACAAATGGGGAGGTTTGTAGTTGTTTAAAAAGAGTTCTAAATCGTACCAGGCTGGAGGGTCTTTATGAGGTCACCAAAAACAGCTCTGTTTGATCAGATTAGCAGAGTAATTAGCCGAAATGTTCGGTAGTCCAGCTCCACCATAAATTTTTTGATTATAAAGAACATTTTGAGCCACTCTGGCTTTCTTCCTACCCCAAATAAAATGATTAAGTGAGCTGTGCAAACTGGTAAGGAATGAGGAGGAGATTTTCAAGCATGTATTTTTCAATATGAAAGATAGAGAGAGAGGGAGCGGACCACGGCAAACCATCAATCAATAGAGTGCGATTATGATCATTGTTGTGCCGACATCACGGATAACTTTAGTTGGGGCCTTGATGGCAGGCGTCCGAGTTTTTTAAATCAATACAATTCCTCCAAATCACACAGTATCTATTAACATCAGCCGGTGAGATGGCAATCATATGCTCCATCCTATTAAGAGGGAGATCTGCGCAAACCATTCCTCCACAGTGGGTGGGTCTCTGCTTTTCCAGTGTCGTGGAATGACATTCTTAGCCACCTGTATTAGGTAGCCTATTGATGAGCTTTTATAACTACGTTTACTTATTGGTAGCATTGATAAAAGGATGGCTTCGGGCGTATTAGGGATAGTCCAACCAGTTATTTTCTCAATCATGGGAACCACCTTTGCCCAAAAAGCATGTATTGTAGAGCATGCCCACCATATGTGTGACATTGTTCCTTCCCCTTCCCCACATCTCCAACAACTTTCTGAGACCACTGGATACCATCTATGAAGGACTGCTGGTACCCAGTACCATCTAGAGATAATTTTGAAGGAGGTTTCCTGAGCTTTGGACCCTATTGAGGTTTTATGTGTTAGGAAGAAACATTTATCCCATTGTGAGTCACAGAAGGACTTCCCCAGTTCCCTTTCCCATGCACCGCATAATCCTGGCCTATTGTCAGTTACCTGGGCAATGAGGAGATTATACAGTAGGGAGATGGAGTGTGTCGGGGGTGACAATGATAGGCTCAATTTTTCAAAGTTTGTGAGATCTCTATGAAGATGTGTGCGCTTCTTCACAGTTGAAATAGAAGTGTTGTAACTGGCTATATTCAAATTTTGCCTTTGGGGAAGTGGCTCTTCCCTGTAACAAGTCATTAGGGGGAGCAGCGAAGTATTGGAGATGACATGAGAAAATAATATCGGATGGGATTTATTTGAACCGAGAAATCTATTTGCAGATAGTCCTGGTGGGAAATCTGGATTAGCTGGAATCAGGAGCAAGGGTCCCTGGGGGTAGATTGAGGATAAACTTTTTTTTGGGGATCTCAAAGCCAAAGCAGTGGCATAAGTACTATATGACATGAGGTCAAGAGAGGGGACAATTGAATGGGCGCACCATGGGAGAGTGCTAAGAGCTTTAGGACAAATAGATTGAGCTATTTTGACTCACAATTTCCCCTCCGAATGATGGAAGAAGTCGAGGATTCTAGCGTGTACTGCTGTCATGTAATACATTCTACAATTCGGAAGGCTAAGGCCCCCCTTTTGTTTGTGTCTGATCAGAACGTCCCCCCGAATGCGTGGACGTCCACTTGCCCAGATAAATCTGCAAAAGCTAATGCGTAGTCTTTTCCAAAAATTTAAGGGAATTACCACGAGAATGGTTTGGAAGAGGTATAAGAGTTTAGGTAGGGCGTTCATTTTTAGTATATTTATTATGCCGAACCTGGAAAAATCCTTCACCGTCCAAGAAGTAAGATCTCTATGGAGTTGTTCAATAAAGGGCCCAAAATTAAGACAAAATAGACGTGAGAGGTCCTCTATGAATACGAATTCCTAAGTATTTGATACCCTGTGAGGGCCAGGCAAAGGGAAAGTTGGACTGGATGGGATCCTGTATGGATTTGGGGAGGGAAACATCGAGGGCCTCAGACTTCTCTGCATTGATTTTAAAATTTGACCATGTACCAAAGTGATCTATTTCAGCCATAACAGCAGTGATGGATATATGTGGTTGAGTGATATATACTAGGACATCATTCATCAGCAAATGCAGAGCACTTGTACTCGGTGCCTCCCACCTCAATCCCCCTAATATTGGGGTTATCGTGAATTGATGAGAGCAGGTGCTCCATCACTAGGATGTATAAGAGAGGGGACAGAGGACATCCCTGCCTTGTCCCATTGGTGATTATGAAAGGTGATGATAATGTTCCATTTATCTTCAGCCTAGCTGACGGATTGTGATACAGGGCCATGATTTTGGCTATAAAAGGGTCCCCTATCCCGAGCTTTTTAAGAGAATAATATATGGCTTGCCAGGAGACTCTATGGAATGCTTTCTCAGCATCCAACGAGAGTATCTAATTACAAATTTTTAACTGCATCTAGCCCAGACAATAATTTTGGGCCTAGTTGCAGTGTCTGCTAGTCAGCGGATTAACCCAGCTGTTAAGCAAGCTACACCACCTGTACTTTGGACACTTAATTTTTTCAAAGGGCCCCCGGGACACTCAGTGAAGAACATCGGGAGGCACCCCAAGGCACAGGGGCTGTGACTGGCGGTAGGACGCCTTGCGGTGGACCGCCAAGCTCGATCCTTATAAAAGCTTTTTAACTGTAGCAGCTTTACTGGATGCTACTGGAACTGGAAACCAGGGGAGGAGTCCCGAGAGAGAATTTGCATATTCCCAGTACCTTCTGGGATAAGTGAAGAGTCTCCGAGAGCTCAAGGAACACTGGATTTTGGCCATTGCAGCTGAAAGGAGGACATCAGTAAAAGAGTTTTGGAATATATTTCACCGCTTGAATATCTCTTGAACAATAAGAACATGGAAGAGGCCAAGAGCCATTTGGTGAGCTGCATTTCTTGCTACATGTTCACAGACTTACCAGTGGAAAAGCCAAACTTCACATGCCAGAAATGCAAGCTTGTGTCCCTGTTGGAGGAAAAGTTGCAAAATCTGGAAGAGAGGTTATCTACGTTGAAAACCATTAAGGAAGGTGAAGAGTTCTTAGACAGAGCAGAATTATCTCTTCATGTTACAGAAAGAGAAGAAATTCAAAGTGCACCTGAAGAAACATAGGAATGGAAGCATGTGACCCAGAGAAGCAGGAGGATCGGGCGGCAGTCAGCACCAATACTGCTCAGGAACCAGTACCAGGCTCTTACACAGGAGAACGATGAAGAAATACATCAAGATAAGACTTTGGCCACAAACAATAACCTTGTAAGCCCTCAGAGTCCTCCTGAATGGAGAAAGAAAACTGTTGTGAAGAAGAAACGGAGAGTTGTTGTCATGGGGGATTCCCTGTTGAGAGGAACAGAAGCCGCTATCTGCATACCGGATTTAACCTCAAGAGAAATGTGCTGTCTTCCAGGTGCAAAAATTAAAGATGTGTCTGACAGGATATCAGGACTCTTCAGACCTACAGATGACTACCCATTCCTGCTAATACATGTGGGGACAAATGACACCGCAAGAAACGACCTGGAAACCATCTGCAGTGACTTTGAAAACTTAGGTAAGAAAGTGAAAGAACTGGGAGCGCAGGTGGTCTTCTCTTCCATCCTTCCAGTGGATGTCCATGGAATAAGGAGGTGGAAGAAGATTCTGCAGGTGAACAACTGGCTATGTCGATGGTGCCGTCAGCAAGGATTTGGATTTTTGGATCACGGAGTGAATTACCTACACAATGGACTACTTGCTAGAGATGGGGTGCCCCTTGCGAAGACTGAAAAACATGTATTTGGAAGTCGCCTTGCTACACTCATCAGGAGAGCTTTAAACTAGAACAAAGTGGGAAGGGAAGCAAAACGCCAGCAAAAGCCATACACCTGACAAATACTATTGAGATTTCTGCTATTAGAAGTGAAGGGGAAGAACAAAGACAAAAAAATCTACATAATAAAAATATTGAAGAAAGAGAAACCAATCACAAACTAAAATTGTTATTATACAAATGCACAAAGCATGAGCAACAAACAAGGAGAACTGGAACTACTAACGCAGGAAAATAAATATGATGTCATTGGAATCACTGAAACTTGGTGGGACGATACACATGATTGGAATACAAGGCTAGAAGGATACAACTTATTTGCAAGAAACAGACTTGATAAACGTGGAGGAGGTGTCGCATTGTATGTCAGAAAAGCGTATATCTGCATAGAGATTGACGTTTCAGAGACTGGGAGTTCTGTGGAAACTGTTTGGGTAAGAATACAAGGACAGAACAATGGAAAGGACACCATTGTAGGCATTTACTACAGGCCACCTATGCAAGCTGAAGATATGGATGAACTCTTTATGCATCAAATGGCCAAGTTCTCCTAAAAATATGACATAGTGGTCATGGGAGATTTCAACTATCCAGACATTTGTTGGGAATCTCTCTCAGGCAAAACTAACAGGTCAAGGAAATTCTTATCCTCTCTTGCTAACAACTTTATCTTCCAAAAGATAGGGGAGAAAACAAGGGGATCTGCTACCTTGGATCTAATCCTTATAAACAGGGAGGAAATGGTTGAGGAGGTAAGAGTGGCTGGGACCCTAGGAGGTAGTGACCATGCTATTTTAGAATTTTGGATAACAAGAGGAGGAAACCTGTGAAGACTCAGACGTCAAGGTTAGATTTCAGAAAGGCAGATTTTAAGGGACTCAGAAAGAGAATTGGAGGAATCCAAAGGCTGGATATCCTTAAGGAGAAAAATGTCCAGGAAGGATGGAAAATCTTGAAAAATGAGATTCTCAAAGCACAATCGTTAGCAATTCCGAAAAGAGGGAGGAATGGGAAGCATTTAAGGAAACCAGGATGGATGAACACAGAACTTAAACACATGCTAAAAAGGAAGAAAGAAATGTTTATCAAATGGAAAGAGGGAGGCATATCTAAAGAAGAATATAATGCCGTCTGCAGAACCTGCAGGGCACAAATCAGATTATCTAAAGCTGACAATGAATTAAGGCTTGCAAGTGACGTCAAAAGCAACAAAAAAAGATTTTGGGGATACGTCAAAAGTAAAAGAAAAGTCAAAGATGCTATAGGATTTTTACAGGATGAAAATGATGAAATGGTAAGACAGGATGTTGAGAAGGCTGAACTTTTAAATTCCTATTTTGCATCTGTTTTCTCTCAGAAAGGAAATGTAACATCAACTGATCTTCACTGTCCTATTAAAGGAATAGAAGAATCCAGGATATTTATAAACAGAAAGACAGTGAGGAAACACTTAGCTAACCTAAATGAATTCAAGTCTCCAGGTCCAGATGAATTACACCCCAGAGTACTGAAAGAGATAGCAGAAGAAATTCTTGAACCACTGTCCATAATCTTTGAAAATTCTTGGAGAACAGGAGAAGTCCCAGAAGACTGGAGAAGAGCAAATGTTGTTCCTATCTTCAAAAAGGGGAAGAAGGTGGACCCAGGAACTACAGGCCGGTGAGTCTGACTTCTATATCAGGAAAGATCTTTGAACAAATTATTAAAGAACATGTATGCAAGTACCTGGATAAGAATGAAGTGATTAAACAGAGTCAGCATGGGTTGATATAACTAATAAGTCATGTCAGACTAACTTAATTTCCTTCTATGACAGAATCACTGACTGGGTGGATCAGGGAAATGCTGTAGATATAGTATATCTTGACTTCAGCAAAGCATTTTACAAAGTATCTCACACAATCCTTATTGAAAAAAATGACTAAGTATGGAATGGACAAGGCAACTGTTAGGTGGATTCATAACTGGCTTAGTGATCGGACCAAAGAGTGGTCGTAAATGGCTGCACATCCAGTTGGAAGAATGTCTCAAGTGGGGTACCAC
The DNA here is from genome assembly GCA_033576555.1 of Oophaga sylvatica. Taxonomy (NCBI): domain Eukaryota; kingdom Metazoa; phylum Chordata; class Amphibia; order Anura; family Dendrobatidae; genus Oophaga; species Oophaga sylvatica. The sequence goes on from JARQOD010000005.1 coordinate 346,441,327, forward strand.
AAGGCTCTGTTTTGGGCCCTGTATTGTTCAACATCTTTATCAATGATTTAGATGAAGGAATTGAGGGTAAACTGATCAAATTT
>JARQOD010000005.1:346441509-346459618 GCA_033576555.1 Oophaga sylvatica
CCTGCCCCGTGACTTCACCGTGCCCCGTGACTCCATCCTGCCCCGTGTCTTCATCCTGCCCCATGTCTCCATCCGGCCCCTTGTCTACATCCTGCCCCATGTCTCCATCCCCATGTCTCATCTGCCCCATGTCTCCATCCTGCCCCATGTCTCATCCTGCCCCGTGTCTCCATCCTGCCCCGTGTCTCCTTCCTGCCCCGTGTTCTCCTCTTCCTGCCGTGTCTCCTCGTGTCCTTCCACTCACCTGCCCCCGTGTCTCCATCCTGCCCCTGTGTCTCCATCCCACCCTGTTTCTCCATCCTGCCCCCCGTGTCTCCATCTTGCCCCCGTGTCTCAATCCTGCCCCCCGTGACTCCATCTCCATCCTGCTGGTGAAACATATTGCCACTTTCCATAAAAAAAAAAAAAAAAAACTTTCTTCTTACCTTGCCGCACTCCCGCAGCGATGATCTCTCCCAGCATTTCAAGCACGCACTTGCCGGAGAATGACAATGACATCATACGCCGGTGACGTACGCGCTGATGTCAGCTGCCAGCCTCCGATTGGCTGGCAGCTTTAACTATTGCCTGGGACGCAGGTTCAGTTACTGCACCGGCAAAATCCTGCCGCTGGGGCCCGATCAGCAGAAGAGACAGGGCCTGATGCGGGCCCCCTCTGCTGATTGGGCCCCATAGGCCAGTCAGGGCAGTAATGCCCTGATGGTGGCCCTGGCACCACATACATATCATAGGGACAGGGGCGCTATTTGTGGAAGAACGCTGCCATGTTAGTACCGAATAACCTCATTATTCAGCCAGATCAGTCTGGGCTCGCACCAGTTGGCAATGCTGTAAATACAGATTTTGAAATCTGTAAAACAAATCCACATCAAATTAGATGGATAGCAATGTATATTTGCCTCTGATTTTCTTGTGTGTTATCAAAAGATAAAATCAATGATTTTGATATCTACAGAAAAATATACAGTGCATTGTAGATAATACACCTCAGGTGCTGCAGAACCTCAGAATACATACCTTAGCTGCTTCAGAACCTCAGAATACACACCTTAGATACCGCATAATCTCATAATACACACTTCAGCTGCTGCAGAACCTCATAATACACATCTCAGCTACTGCAGAACCTCATAAAACACACCTCAGCTGCATAGAATGGCTTTTAATTCTACATTAAATCATTACATGTGATGTGTAGACCGCAGTGATGCTATGTTTCTTATGACTCTGAGGCTTCCAATGTTATGTTGCCACCAGATATGGCAACCTGACAGCTAATTCCTACTGTACAACATCGGTGCAGCAGGATTCAAACACTGGAGCCATTATTGCAGTCGTGTATGTTTTACTCTGATGCTGCTACATGTCAAATAAAAGATACATTTAATAACCGTCCAGGTACGCTACAACCAGAATGACTAGTCCAAGAGTACAGACCTCAGCGGCTTCACCCTAGTCGGACAGGTGTCCCCCTGTGCTTGTTATTCTGCACATTAGCATGATGAATCTTAAAGGTGTGTAACAGATTTGCTTGCCAATTTGAGCAGTCATCCCATGATCGCTCGCATGCAATTTCCAGACTTGTGGTCGTGTACCGACAACGTCTCTTCCTGCTTCTCTCGATTGAAAATTAAAACATTAATAGAAGCAGGATGAGACGACAATTGTGACACGGCCACAAGTCTGAAAATTGCATGTGAGTGATGACATGACGCTTTAATTCCCCCCTCTTTATGGCCTCCATAGCGTATCCTCAGAGCTCTATTACTATTTAAAAAAGAAAAAGCAATCTCTCATCTGTCCCCGGTCCCACGTCAAGTGGCTCATTCCTTTTCCTTCATTTACTGCCTGGCTCCTTGCCCCACACATATACAGATAGGTGTGTTTGCAATACATGGGGTATAATACAATACATGATACACACTATTCATAGATATAATATATTACACCCTATATATAATACACAATGTAATAAATATATATACAAATCTATATACAGTATGGCCGAAAGTGTTGTCTCCCTTGAATTGTATTCAGAAAATTAAGTATTTCTCCTAGAAAATTATTGCAAATAGACATGTTTTGCTTATGTTTATTTCTTTTGTGTGTATTGGAACAACACAAAAAATCAGACGAAAATGCAAATTTGTCATGGTTTCACACAAAATTCCCAAAATGGGGGTCATTCAAAGTAGCCACCTTTTGCTTTGATTACTGCTTTCCACACTCTTGGCATTCTCTTGATGAGCTTCAAGAGGTAGTCACCGGAAATGGTCTTCCAACAGTCTTGAAGGAGTTTCCCAAGATGCTTAGCACTTGTTGGCCCATTTGCCTTCACTTTGCGGTCCAGCTCACCCCAAACCATCTCGATTGGGTTCCGGTCTGGTGACTGTGGAGGCTAGGTCATCTGGCGTAGCACCCCATCACTCTCCTTCTTTGTCAAATAACCCTTACACAGCCTGGAGGTGTGTTTGGGGTCATTGTCCTGTTGAAAAAACATGATGGGCCAACTAAACGCAAACCGGATGGAATAGCATGCCGCTGCAAGATGCTGTGGTAGCCATGCTGGTTCAGTATGCCTTCAATTTTGAATAAATCCCCAACAGTGTCAGCAGCAAAGCACTCCCACACCATCACACCTCCTCCTCCATGCTTCACGGTGGGAACCAGACATGTAGAGTCCATCTGTTCAACTTTTCTGTGTCGCACAAAGACACGGTGGTTGGAACCAAAGATCTCAAATTTGGACTCATCAGACCAAAGCACAGATTTCCACTGGTCTAATGTCCATTCCTTGTGTTCTTTAGCCCAAACAAGTCTCTTCTGCTTGTTGTTTGTCCTTAGCAGTGGTTTCCTAGCAGCTATTTTACCATGAAGGCCTGCTGCACAAAGTCTACTCTTAACAGTTGTAGAGATGTGTCTGCTGCTAGAACTCTGTGTGGCATTGACCTGGTCTCTAATCTGAGCTGCTGTAAACCTGCGATTTCTGAGCCTGGTGACTCAGATAAACTTATCCTCAGAAGCAGAGGTAACTCTTGGTCTTCCTTTCCTGGGGTGGTCCTCATGTGAGCCAGTTTCTTTGTAGCGCTTGATGGTTATTGCAACTGCTTTTGGGGACACTTTCAAAGTTTTCCCAATTTTTCGGACTGACTGACCTTCATTTCTTAAAGTGATGATGGCCACTCGTTTTTCTTTACTTAGCTGCTTTTTTCTTGCCATAGTACACATTCTAACAGTCTATTCAGTAGGACTATAAGCTATGTATCCACCAAACTTCTGATGGTCCCAACCACATTTATAAGGCCAGAAATCACACTTATTCAACCTGACAGGGCACACTTGTGAAGTGAAAACCATTTCCGGTGACTAACTCTTGAAGCTCATCAAGAGAATGCCAAGAGTGTGCAAAGCAGTAATCAAAGCAAAAGGTGGCTACTTTGAAGAACCTAGAATATAAGACATATTTTCAGTTGTTTCACACTTTTTTGTTAAGTATATAATTCCACATGTGTTAATTCATAGTTCAGTGTGAATGTACAATTTTCATAGTCATGAAAATACAGAAAAATCTTTGAATGAGAAGGTGTGTCCAAACTTTTGGTCTGTACTGTATATATATTGTAAGCTTTTCAGGGGATATAGCTCTAGGATCGCTGTCTGGGTAGACAGAATGGCACAAAACAGTTCATTCAGACAGCAGTTCTGGTGTAAAACTGGCCGCAACCAGCTTTATTAAAGTCCACAGCAAACAGATAAAAATAAAGCATAAACAGAAAACCTAGGCTTGTCTAGCCACTAATTACACACATGAAATGTCCCTTTCTAACAGGAACCCGGCTCTACCAGCCTGGGCCCAAAACAACACATATGATAGATGTTACCAGTATGGAGTTTCACAGATACTCCTCTTTATGTCTGAAGGCAACTCCAACGTCCAGACTTGAGAGAGATCACCTCCTGTTCAGTAGTCACCAGCATGGAGTGTCGCAGAGTCTCCTCTTTGTGTCCGGGGTACCTCGAGCACCCAGACAGAGAGAGCCCACCTCCCGGAGTCTCCTTCCGTGCCTGGACTCCTGTCCAGACTGAATGAGCTCCCTGACTGTGCTCCCAAGCACCTACTTCTGGCTTCCTAATCAACACCTGAGTGGGTTCAGGTCTGAGCTGCAAGCGTGTACTGAATGGCAGGTGTAGTGACCTTTCTTTACCACCAGGTTTACAAAGCCACACATTTCGCTCATACCAGTCAGCAAGGTACTTAGGTGAAATATACACCTCATTCAACACATATTCCTTCACTGTCTCACATATCCCCCCCCTCTTCTCCAGACCGGAGGGCTGGTCATCCAGACCGGAGGGCTGGTCAACAATCCTAAAGAGACAGTGAACTCCGGACCAGTTATGGCCAACACCAAGTTCATCTTCACCATTGTCATCTGTATCTTCACCTAAAGCAACCGCACTACGCTGTACCGTCCCAGGCCTATGCTCTCTGCGGGCCTCGGGTGTCCTGCACGGTTTCAGCTTGACCTTAGTGCCAGCCTCAGTCTCGGTATAGTGGCTCACCAGATAAGTACGACCAGGCACGTCAGAACACCTCTGCTGATTCTTCCTCAGAAACTTTCGTACCTCCTGTTTTTGGGGCACTGACCCTGTGTCACCAACTGTCACAGGAGGTATAGGGGTTTTCTCTAATTCCCCCTGAACCTTTTTTAGCCCATCTACTTTCTTAAATATCAGTTGATTCATAAATTCTATTTCACAGAACTTAAGCGCCTCTGTCATGGTCTCTGACCATTTTGAGCCACACTGTTCAAACGATTGGCACTGTAGAGGGAACTGATCGTTTTTCTTGGTCGGTACACATAATTTATCCTCTTCTGGTACAGGCTCACTTTGCATAAGACTCAGAGCTCTTACTTCTTTCTCCAGGAGATCCTCATGGCTACGCATCTTCTCCTGTAGTTGTTGGACGTCCTTTACGTCTTCGGCCCCTTCTTCAGGCTCTTCTGGTAGGACATGCTCAGAAGCCCTACCATCAGTCTTCTTTTCCACCACGTTCTGAATCCCATCTGAGCTCCCGTGTATCTGCAGCGGCAACGGAGCGACACATCGCCCCTCCCACTCACTGGGACGTGGTTCAGGTGTAGACTCCATGAAAATGCGCCTGAGCTCACCAAGGCCAACCCGAGGTCTCAAAATCTCATCTTGGGATTTATCCAGATCCTTTGTGTCGCTCGGGAACTCCGATGGCGCACCGGGCGCTGAACTCCCGGCCCGAGCTTCGCGAGTTGCAGCCACGGATCCGGACAGTACACCGTCCACGCCGCTGTCTCCGGCAGAAACAGATTCCGGGGCAGAGTCATTCCCCACATCTTCAGTCTTGTTCCTCATAGCTTCACTTGAGACCTCAGCTTCTGGTGAGGCACCTGGCCTGGTGTCCACCACTTCCATGGCTTTTTCCACCTCTGCAGCATCACCTTCAGAGTCCTTGGCCTGATGCAGATCCACACCATACATTGATAACTTCTCATTTTCAACAGCATCCACTTGTGCTGTGTTCAGTTTCAGAGTCCTGTCTTTCACCTTAGTCTTCGCCAGGGAACCGGCCAACTGTAAAACATCTTCAGATGCCATCTTCCGTCCGACTGCAAGGTCAGCCTCAGCCTTCCTCTCAGGACTCTCAATCTCCTCTGCTACCATGCCTTCCTCACTTGCACTGGTTGCTTTATTGTCATCAGATGACTCACTATCACCACCACTATCCCTGTCTGACCCCCTTTTCTCAGCCACATCTGGCTCACTTCCAGGGTTAGACACTTCATTTTCATTCACATCCGGCTCACTGTCAGGGTTATACAATTCATTCTCATTCACATCTTGATCTGGAACCTTAGTTAACATGTCATCCACAACATTAACTTCACCATCTGGTCCCTGGTTTCCCTCAGGTGGTCCCTCAAGTATGTGACTATGTGACAACCCCAGCACTATACTTCCATATAGCTCAGGTACCAGGAGCTGACTCACGACCTCTCCCTGGACTTCAGTGTCCCTATACAATAGGTTATTGTTCAGGGCAGCATGAGGAAACCTCTCCTCAGAGCCAGGCTCTTGGGGAACCTCATTCAGAACAATTACATTTTCCTGTGCCGTTTTAAGAGTGGGGTCTCGCACCGGCTCACTCCCAAAATTGTCACAGGAGACAGGCAGGTCAGGGACACTCGGTTCCCGAGAACCACCCTCCCCGTCTCCCAACATCACCTGCAAAGAAATTTCATCTTTATCACGGTCATCATCAGTATCATCACTATTATGATTAGCATCATCATCATTATCAATATCAGCATCATCATCATGGTCATCATCATTATCATGATCATCATTATCATTATCAATATTATCATGGTCATCATCATTATCACATAAGTTTAACGGCCCACTAGCATTGTGTTCCGCCCCTCGGGACTGCGCACCCTCAGTAGGAGCTTCATCACACTGTCCATCAGAAACATTTTTCCCCCAGAGATCCTTAGACCGGGGAAAGTCATAACCCAATATGACGGGGTGCACCAGGTTCTTCACTACCCCCACTTCATATGAAACCTCCCCGAGTTTAGGGACCAAGTCCACGGCAGTCTCTGGGTAGACTTTGGTGTCTCCATGGATGCACACCATACTCAGGTGCTTATCAGGGATGAAGTCCCTATCAATCAGGCTGTCACATACGGAAGTCACTGGACTCTCTGAGTCCAAGAGGGCCTGCGCTGGGCAGTCATTTACAACCACCGGGGACCCCTGTGGTCCAGTCTCTTCGGCTGAGGTGGACACACACACAGGTTCTGCGCAGAGAGAGAGGGATCCGCCAACATCACAACACATAGGCTCCCCCTCTATTGGACAGTTGGCTGCAATTTCACGACATCCTCAACCCTGTCCATCACACTTTTCCACCCACATGTCCCCTCGGGCCTGAACCCGCTTATCAGCATACCCCATGTCCCCAACAGCTGGAACGCTCTTACCGGGAGAGTTCGACGTCCGGGAACTCTGAAGTGACGTCCGCTCAGACGGCTGGTCACGGAGGCAGTCTTTGGGGCCAAAGTACCTTTCTCTCTGTACCTCAGGAGGAAGTGCTCGGGTGTAGCGGTCCACTGTCACCTTTTCGACCCTTTGGGCAGGGTTGCTGACGGCAGACTCCCAACTGTATCTCCAGTCATGGACTCTCCTGGCACGGACTGCAACCGTAACACCCAGCCGGGCAAGAATCTCCTCTTTCAGCTTGGCATAGTCTCTGCTGTCCTGCTCGCTCAGGTCAGCACAGACCCTTTGGGGTTCTCCAGTCAGATAGGGTGCGACCATCATGGCCCACTCAGATAGTGGCAGGTTCTCCTTCTCTGCCAGTCCTTCAAATCTAGTGAGATATGCCTCCACATTGTCATGAGGCGTCATCTTTCTTAAAGTCCGTCTTACCGTTTTCTTTACAGCGGACAATGCAGGTGACTTTACACCATTATTTTGGGATGTAGCACCGAGTTCCCGGTGCAGTGCTGCAGTCTGCTCCCTCAGCACTCGGTTAAACTCCTGCTGTTGCAAACTAGCTTGTGCCCTAAACCGGTCAGTCTCCTGCTGTTGTGCATTAGCTTGTGCCAAAAACCGGTCAGTCTCCTGCTGCATGCTCTGCCGGGCCTGCTGCATGCGCTGCTGGTGCTGCAGACGCTGCCGCTCCATGCTCTGCTGCATGCTCCGCTGGGCCTGGACCAGGTCATCAAGGAGCTTCTCCATACTGCCGGACTTATCTGTCTCAACCACGGCAGTCTTATGTTGCACATTCACTTGCGCCATTTGTTCAAACAGCGCCTCCATGCTGTCAGACTTCTCTGTCTTCACAACGGCAGACTTCAGTCAAGACACACACACTACACAGCTTTTTTCCACAGAAAATTCAGCCTTGCTGTGCAAACACCCTTTTTTTTTTTTCTTTTGCAAAGTCTATTAGGGCTACTGTCTCTTTAAGACTGCTCCACAGACGTTTCTTTTGCTGCTGCACATTCCACAGTAATTTTCACAACAAGTTCAGCTTTGCTATGCATACATTTTCTCTCTGCAGACCCTATCAGGGCCACTGTCTCTCCAAGACTGCTTCAATAGACGTTTCTCTTGCTGACAAACTTTTTTTTTTCTGCTGTCTATTAACCACTGTGCTGCCCGCATTCTCCACCAATTGTAAGCTTTTCAGGGGATATAGCTCTAGGATCGCTGTCTGGGTAGACAGAATGGCACAAAACAGTTCATTCAGACAGCAGTTCTGGTGTAAAACTGGCCGCAACCAGCTTTATTAAAGTCCACAGCAAACAGATAAAAATAAAGCATAAACAGAAAACCTAGGCTTATCTAGCCACTAATTACACACATGAAATGTCCCTTTCTAACAGGAACCCGGCTCTACCAGCCTGGGCCCAAAACAACACATATGATAGATGTTACCAGTATGGAGTTTCACAGATACTCCTCTTTATGTCTGAAGGCAACTCCAACGTCCAGACTTGAGAGAGATCACCTCCTGTTCAGTAGTCACCAGCATGGAGTGTCGCAGAGTCTCCTCTTTGTGTCCAGGGTACCTCGAGCACCCAGACAGAGAGAGCCCACCTCCCGGAGTCTCCTTCCGTGCCTGGACTCCTGTCCAGACTGAATGAGCTCCCTGACTGTGCTCCCAAGCACCTACTTCTGGCTTCCTAATCAACACCTGAGTGGGTTCAGGTCTGAGCTGCAAGCGTGTACTGAATGGCAGGTGTAGTGACCTTTCTTTACCACCAGGTTTACAAAGCCACACATTTCGCTCATACCAGTCAGCAAGGTACTTAGGTGAAATATACACCTCATTCAACACATATTCCTTCACTGTCTCACAATATGTATATATATATATATATTATATATATATGTGTATATATATAATATATGCATATATATGTATATATCTATCTATATAGATAGATATATACATAATATGCATATATATATATATATATATATATATATATATCTGTTAAATCTATATATATATATATATATATATAACTATATATAGATATATATATATACACATAAAAATATACACTGCTCAAAAAAAATAAAGGGAACACTTAAACAACAGAATATAACGCCAAGTAAATCAAACTTCTGTGAAATCAAACTGTCCACTTCGGAAGCAACACTGATTGACAATCAATTTCACATGCTGTTGTGCAAATGGAATAGACAACAGATGGAAATTATTGGCAATTATCAAGACACACTCAATAAAGGAGTGATTCTGCAGGTGGTGACCACAGACCACATCTCAGTACCAATGCTTTCTGGCTGATGTTTTGGTCACTTTTGAATGTTGGTTGTGTTTTCACACTTGTGGTAGCATGCAGGGTCGGACTGAGGCACCGGGACACCGGACAAACCTCCGGTGGGCCCCGCCCCCAGCCCCTGCCTGCCTCCTTCTTAACCCATCTGCGTCTGCTTTGTGAAAGTGTGTGCACCAATAGCATCAGAGTGTAAGAGAAGCTGCAGCCTGCAGCCATCTCCTACAGTGTCACACTGACACTATCGCTCATTCCATAGCACAGACACAGTACATGATAACTCAGGTCACAGCACCTGCCAGCACCAGCAGCAGTAATCTATATCAGCAGCACACTGCACTACTGACTCACCGACCCACCACCATTGCCTGCCTCCGAGTCCGACCAATTACAGCCCGTTTTTTCACAAAAGAAAGGCACAATCTGTTAAGACCTCTTCTGCTATTGGTGCTTTTTACTAAATTGCAATTGGCTAGTAATGGCTGATGGGCGGGGCTTCTAGTTGTAGGGCAGTGCTCTGTGCTGTGGAGATTTTTGCAGGCAGCTTCTGGTAAACACTGTTAACTAAGTGAATAAATGCTGAATTTCTGGTGCTCTGTGATGGAAGCTCATTGTGGAGTGTGTGTGTCTGTCCATCACTGTATATGGGGGGCCAGTGTCCGTCACTGTTTATGGGGTCCTGGGTCCATCCATCCGTGTGTATGGGGGTCCCGTGTCCGTCCGTCGCTGTGTATGGGTGCCCCGTGTCCGTCCATCACTGTGTATAGGGGTCCCGTGTCCGTCCGTCACTGTGCATGGGGGCCCCGTGTCCATCCGTAACTGTATGAGGGCCCCGTGTCCGTCTGTCACTGTGTATAGGGGCCCCGTGTCCGTCCGTCACTGTGTATGAGGGCCCCGTGTCTGTCCATAACTGTGTATGGGGGCCAGAGTCTGTTCGTCACTGTGTATGGGGGCCCCATGTCCGTCCATCACTGTGTATGGGGGCCAGTGTTTGTTCGTCACTGTGTACGGGGGCCTCGTGTCCGTCCATCACTGTGTATGGGGGCCAGTGTCTGTTCATCACTGTGTATGGGGGCCCCGTGTCCGTCCATCACTGTGTATGGGGCCAGTGTCTGTTCATCACTGTGTATGGGGGCCCCGTGTCTGTCCATCACTGTGTATGGGGCCAGTGTTTGTTCGTCACTGTGTACGGGGCCTCGTGTCCGTCCATCACTGTGTATGGGGGCCAGTGTCTGTTCATCACTGTGTATGGGGGCCCCGTGTCCGTCCATCACTGTGTATGGGGGCCAGTGTCTGTTCATCACTGTGTATGGGGGACCCGTGTCCGTCCATCACTGTGTATGGAGGCCAGTGTCTGTTCGTCACGGTGTATGGGGGGCCCCGTGTCCTCCATCACTGTATGGGGGCCAGTGTCTGTTCATCACTGTGTATGGGGGCCCCGTGTCCGTCCATCACTGTGTATGGGGGCCAGTGTCCGTCCATCACTGTGTATGGGGCCAGTGTCTGTTCGTCACGGTGTATGGGGGGCCCCGTGTCCGTCCATTACTGTGTATGGGGGCCAGTGTCTGTTCATCCCTGTGTATGCATGTCTGTCCATCACTGTGTATGGGGGCCAGTGTCTGTTCGTCACTGTGTATGGGAGCCATGTGTCCATCACTGTATATGGAGGTCCCGTGTCCGTGAGCGGAGCCGCATATGTATGGGGTGTGTGGAGCGGAGCAGTGTGTGTACAAAGTGTACAGAGCGGAGCCGCATGTGTATGGGGTGTGCGGAGCAGAGTCGTGTGTGTAAAAAGTGTACGGAGCTAAGCCACATGTTATGGGGTGTGCGGAGCAGAGCCGTGTCTGTACAAAGTGTACAAAACGGTGCCCTGTGTGTATAAAGTTTACGGAGCGTGTGTGTACGGAGCGGATCCGCTTGTGTACAGGGTGTACGAAACGGAGACCTGTGTGTACAAAATGTACGGAGCTGAGCCGTTTGTGTACGGAGCGGAGCAGAGCCATATGTGTACGAGGTTTATGGAGTGTAGCCATGTGTGTATGAGCTGTGCGGAGCCGTGCATGTACAAGGTGTGTGGTGGGGAGCATTCATACCTCCCAACCATCCCGAATTCAGCGGGACAGTCCCAATTTTGAGAGTCTGCCCCGCTGTCCCGGCCGGGAGCTTACTTTTCCCGCGCACACAGGAGTACACGGTGGAGCCCCGAGGAGCACTTTAACATTCACACGTGACATTCTACCGGAAGTGACGTTTTGGAAGCGGACTGGAAATGAGGTAATTTCGGGAGGAAATTGAGACGGAACCATGGAGGCACTTCAGGGAATGCTTCAGAGCCATCACAGTGTCCTCCTCCGACAGCGTGGACAGCGGGATCGCCCTGGAATCAGGATGTCGGCCATGTGAGCGGATCATGATATGTCCGGCATCACTGTGTATGGGGGCCAGAGTCTGTTCATCACTGTGTATGGGGGCACCGTGTCCGTCCATCACTGTGTATGGGGGCCAGTGTTTGTTCGTCACTGTGTACGGGGCCTCGTGTCTGTCCATCACTGTGTATGGGGGCCAGTGTCCGTTCATCACTGTGTATGGGGGCCCCGTGTCCGTCCATCACTGTGTATAGGGGCCAGTGTCTGTTTTATCAATGTGTATGGGGGCCCCGTGTCCGTCCATCACTGTGTATGGAGGCCAGTGTCTGCTCGTCATGGTGTATGGGTGGGCCCCTGTCCTCCATCACTGTATGGGGGCCAATGTCTGTTCATCACTGTGTATGGGGGCCCCGTGTCCGTCCATCACTGTGTATGGGGGCCAGTGTTTGTTCATCACTGTGTACGGGGGCCTATGTCCATCCATCACTGAGTATGGGGGCCAGTGTCTATTCGACACGGTGTATGGGGGGCCCCGTGTCCGTCCATTACTGTGTATGGGGGCCAGTGTCTGTTTCATCCCTGTGTATGCATGTCTGTCCATCACTGTGTATGGGGGCCAGTGTCTGTTCGTCACTGTGTATGGGGGCCATTTGTCCATCACTGTTATGGAGGTCCCATGTCTGTGAGCGGAGCCGCATATGTATGGGGTGTGAGGAGCAGAGCTGTGTGTGTACAAAGTGTACAGAGCGAGCCGCATGTGTATGGGTGTGCGGAGCAGTCGTGTGTGTACAAAGTGTACGGAGTGAAGCCACATGTGTATGGGGTGTGAGGAGCAGAGCTGTGTCTGTACAAAGTGTACAAAATGGTGCCCTGTGTGTATAAAAGTTTACGGAGCCGTGTGTGTACGGAGCGGAGCCGCTTGTGTACGGGGTGTACGAAACGGAGACCTGTGTACAAAGTGTACGGAGCTGAGCCGTTTGTGTACGGAGCGGAGCAGAGCCATATGTGTACGAGGTTTAAGGAGTGTAGCCATGTGTGTATGAGCTGAGCGGAGCCGTGCATGTACAAGATGTGTGGTGGGGAGCATTCATACCTCCCAACCGTCCCGAATTCAGCGGGACAGTCCCGATTTTGAGAGTCTGCCCCGCTGTCCCGGCCGGGACTTACTTTTCCCGTGCACACAGGAGTACACGGTGGAGACACGAGGAGCACTTTAACATTTGCACGTGACGTTCTACCGGAAGTGACATTTTGGAAGCTGACCGGAAATTAGGTAATTTCGGGAGGAGATTTAGACGGAACCATGGAGGCACTTCAGGGAATGCTTCAGATCCATCACAGTGTCCTCCTTCAACAGCGCGGACAGCGGGATCGCCTTACAATGGAAGCCGGGCTGCTGTAGTATCTTTATAGAATCTTTCTTTCTCTTTCTGTTTCTTTATTTCTGTTCTTTCTTTCCCTCTCTAATCTTTCTTTCTTGCTCACATCTGTTTCTTTCTTTCTCTGTTCTTTCTTTCTCTCTCTGTCCTTTCTTTCTCACTCTCTGTTCTTCATTCCCCTTTTTTCTTTCTTTCTTTCTCTCTGTTCTTTTTTTCTTTCTCTCTGTTCTTTCTTTCTGTCCTTCCTTTCTCTCTGTTCTTTCTTTCTTTCTCTCTCCTTCTCTGTTCTTTCTTTCTCTCTGTTCTTTCCCCTCTTTCTTTCTCTCTCCCTCTGTTCTTTCTTTCTCTCTTTGTTCTTTCCCCTCTTTCTTTCTCCCTCTGTTCTTTCTTTCTCTCTCTATTATTTTCTTTCTCTCTTTATTCTTTCTCTCTATTCTTTCATTCTCTCTATTGTTTCTTTCTCTCTCTATTCTTTCTCTCTCTATTCTCTTTCTCTATTCTTTCTTTCTCTCTCTATTCTTTATTTCTCTCTATTCTTTCTCTCTCTGTTCTTTATCTCGCTCTATTCTTTCTTTCTTTCTCTATAATAATAATAATATAATAATCTTTATTTATATAGCCCAACATATTCCGCAGCGCTTTACAGTTTAACAGTTTCAAAACACAGGCATAGGTAAACAACGTTAACAATACAATAATTAAAGCAAAATAAGCCGACCCTGCTCGTGAGAGCTTACAATCTACAATGAGGTGGGGGATTACAAAGTACAGGTGTGTATATACAATGGTGCATTTACAATGATGGTCCAGCCATCTTGAGGGAGTGAGGCATGGATGGAGATAGTGAATGGGCTACACATACACACTAAACATAGAACGACTTTGGTTAGTGAATGTGATAGGCCACTCTGAACAAATTGTTTTTTGAGGGAGCGCCTGAAACCATGCAAATTGTGGATAATCCTAATTTCTTGGGTTTGAGCATTCCAGAGGATTGGCGCAGCGCGGGAGAAGTCTTGGAGTCGGGGAGTGGGAGGTACGGATTAGTGCAGAGGTTAGTCGAAAGTCATTTGCAGAGCGCAGCAGTCGGTTAGGCCGATAGTAGAAAGAAAGAGGGGAGATGTAGGGGGTCTTGTGGAGAGGGGGGAGCCATACAAAATTTGGCCTTAATGAATGGGAAAAAAGGGGGCCCGGAGGGAAAGGGGCCCGGTTTAATGGCGAGAGGGGGGGGGGGAAAAAAATGGGGGGGTTTTAAAGGTTTAAGCCGGGGGAGTGGTAATGACGGAGGGTTTTTGGTTTCGGTGGAAAGGGGTTTGGTGTTCTTTATTTAAAAGGGGGCGGGGGAGGATTGGGGGGAAAGAGTTGGGAAAAAACCCCCAAAAGGGGCCCCCCCTTTTTTTTTCCCTTTTTTTTTTTTTTTCCCCTTTTTTTTTTTTTTTCCCACCCACCCCCGCCCCCCCCAATTTTTTTTTCCCCCCCCGCCCGTTTTTTCCCCCTTTTTTCCCCCCCCTTTTTTTTCTTTCCCCCCCCTTTGCTTTTCCCCACCCCCCCCCCCCCCCCCTTTTTTTCCCCCCCCCCCCCCCCGCCCCTTTTTCTCCCGTTTTTCTTTTTTTCCTTTTTTTTTCCCCTTTTTTTTTTCCCCCTTTTTTTTCCAAACCCCTTTTTTTTCCCGCCCTTTTTTTTTTTTGGGTTTTTCCCCCAAACCCTGGGGGGGGGGGGTTTGGGGGGGGGGGGGGGGTGGGGGGGGGGGGGGGGGCCCCCCAAAAAAACCCCGGGGCCCCCCGGTTTTTTTTTTTTTTTAAAAAAAAATTTAAAAAACCCCCCCCCGGGGGGGGGGGGGTTTCCCCAAAAAACCAAAACCCCCCCCCTTTTGGGGGGGGGGGGGGGTTTTCCCCCAAAAGGCCCCCCCCCCCCTTTTTTCCCTTTTAAAAGGGGGGGGTTTGGGTGGGCCCCAAAAGATTTTTTCTCTGTGGGCCCCCCGGTCCCCCGTCCGGCTGGGGGCATGAGACAGTTTAAAAACCCCCCACAAGTGGCTTAGGTAGTGCGCCATCCAGAAGAAAAATCAATGCGACTATGGCAAGAAGGTTGGGTGTGTCTGTCGCGTGTGTCCAAAGGGGTGGAGGGCTAACAGGAGAAGGCCTTTAAAACCCCCAGACATGGGGGGGGCCGAAAAAGGGGGAAAAAACCCCCCCGCAGGGGGGCAGGACCCTGCCCCCGCCTTTGTGAAGCAGGGAAAAAAAAGGGGGGGCCGGAGAGCCCTGCAAAATTTACCCCCCGTCAGGCCACAAATGTGGCATGGCGAAAAAAGGTTAGAAAAAGACTCCCCCGGGGTTTCCCCGGGGTGCCAAAGTCCACGATGTGGGTTGTGCTCACAGGCCCCCCCATGAGGTTGCTGGCTTTGCCAGAGAAAACCCCCGGGTTGGCAAAAATTTGCCGTGGTTTCCCTGTTTTTTTTCACAGATGAAAAAATGGGGCAACTGAGCACAGGGGTCCCGGCTGGAGACGCTGTGGAGAGTGCCTGCCCGCAATTTCCTTTTTCTGACCGGGGTTTTTTTTGGGGGTCCCCCAAGGGTGTGGGGTGGCATTTCTTTTTTGGGGGGTCGCCAGCTCCCAGTGCTCGTTAAAAGGGGGGGGCCCGAAAGCCATTTAAATACCGTATGAATCCTCGCCCCTTGGGGACCATATGTGGTGCGGTTTTTCCCTGGGGTTTTTCCCCCCAAGCGGGGGCAATTTTCCCCCGGGGGTCATGTGGTGGAGTGTGTAAAAGTTCCCCCCAAGTGGGCATTGAAGCTTTTTGGATGGGCCCGGGTTTCCCCCGAAAACCCCCAAAACGATTTTTGGGACATTTTGAGGGCTTATGTCTCGCCCTTTCCCCCCAAAGTAAATTGCCCAAAACAGAAGTCAGGAGTTGGCGGATTTTAGTCCAGGGGTTGGGGGGGGATCCCCCCAGGAGACCTTAGTGCCTCATTTAGGGGGGCATGCCAGGGTTGTGGGGGTCAAAAGGCACGGGGGGGTTTTGTAATTTTGGGGGCCCCAAAAACACTACTGGCATTTTTGTGATTTTTTTAAAGGGTTACCTTTTCCCTTTTAATTTTGTGGGGTGGGCTCCAATCCAGGCCTTTTTTGGGTAAAAAATTTTTATTTCCCTTTTAGATTTTTGTGTGTTTTTTTTGTCGCCCCTTTTAACTTTGTTAAAAACAAAGTATTAAAAAAGAAATTTTCATTCATTCAAAAACGGGGTGTGTTTTTGGGGGTGTTCCCCCTTTTTTTTTTGGCGGGGGATATATATATAAATTTTTATATATTTTTTATAATAGTATTTTCGTTGTTGAAAAAAGTGGTTTTCTTTCCCCCTTTCCTTTTCTTTTGTTGTTTGTTTTCCCAGAGATGGGGGAAAACGGAGTTCTTTTTTGGCGGGTTGGGGGCCCAACTTTACCCAAAAAAGGGCGGTTTGGGGGACCAAAAAGTCCCCCGCCTTAAAAAACCCCGGCCCATTCACTTTTAAAGGGGGGCCCCAAAATCCGGTTTGTATTTTTGGGCATGTGCACCCAAAATTTAATTTAAAAACGGCGGAGAAACACCCCCCCGGGGAAAGATTTTGCAAATTCCTATCGTCAAAAAAACAGCGTGGGCTCCCCTGTGTAGAGGTATAAATTTTACCCCCCAAACACCAGTGTGGGTACCCCTGTATTTTTTGTTAGCCGACAGTCAAATTCCGCCGGGGGGGCGCAACCCCTCTTGCATTTAACAAGATGCTTAAAAAATATGGGGCCCCCACTCTTTTTTTTTTAATTTTTTTAAAAAATTAAAAAAAAAAACCAGGGGGGTTCCCCCATTTTTGACAACCGCCTTGCTAAAGAACCCCGGGGGGCTGTTTTTCAGGTGGAAAGGGGGCCAAGGGATATTGCCCTCCCAGCCTAAAAATAGCGCCCGGGCCCCCAAAAAAGGACTTTAAATTAGATGTGGCAATTCGGGGTGTTTGCCTGGTCTTCCCTTCCCCCTGTAGTGGGGCAAGTGGGGTTATATTTGTGGGGTTGATGTCACTTTGATTGTCATGTGACATAAAGCCCATGGATTCTAATGGAGAGGTGTCTTAAGACACCCACCAGTACTAATTCTATAGTTACAGATTTGGTAAAATAAAGACACAGCCAAATAAGGTCTTTTATTTGAAATAAAAAAAAACAACTTTAGTTTTTATTTAAAAATAACCCAAAACCTCGTTTCCTTTAATAAAAAGAAAAAAAAAAAACATCAAAACCCCCCCTCTCCATTTTTTTCTGTCCCATGACATAATCCCTGTTGGGGAAAAAAAAAAAAGTTTTCAACGGCGGGAAAGTTTCCGGTGAGAACCACTGGGTGGCTGACTTTGGGGGGCAGCCCCAGTAACCGGGAGTGATGTCATCGAGGTTCCCCTTGGTCACTGGGCTGCGTTCCCAGCCAGGCTAATGCTGTGACTTTGTGAGATCCCGTAGCCATGGGTCAATTTTCACATGACGAGTGATAAACACCCCGTGTTCGGGCGCCGACCAAAAAGTAACCGGCTTCCGGTGAAGTTGTTTCAGATCTGTTTCCGAGCATAGGTGTTCAGTACTGACGCCCAATTTATTTTTCGGGGTTTGCCCATCTCTATTTGCCACTTAAATGTTTCAGACTGCCGACTAAAATCTTAAACAAAAACCAAAAGTAAACCAAAATCAGTTTTTAAAATTTAAAGTTTTTTTACTAAGTAAAAAAGAAATCCAAATGTACAGGGCCCTTTTGAAAAAGTGATTTCCCCCCAAACCTAATCCCCTTTTGGGGAACACTTAGCGAACAATGTAATCAAGCAAAAAATTTTGCCCACTTATCATTGCAAATTGCGTAAAAGGCTTTTTTTCCTGTTTTTTTTTAACTGCACAATAATTTTCGTATTTCAAAATTCAGTAATTGTTGCGTCTTTTTTTTTTTTTACATTGGACTATTTTTTATATTATTTTCATTTCTTTGTGCTCCCCAAAAAAAAATTTTG
>JARQOD010000005.1:346459718-346512698 GCA_033576555.1 Oophaga sylvatica
ACATAGAACGACTTTGGTTAGTGAATGTGATAGGCCACTCTGAACAAATGTGTTTTGAGGGAGCGCCTGAAACCATGCAAATTGTGGATAATCCTAATTTCTTGGGGTAGAGCATTCCAGAGGATTGGCGCAGCGCGGGAGAAGTCTTGGAGTCGGGAGTGGGAGGTACGGATTAGTGCAGAGGTTAGTCGAAAGTCATTTGCAGAGCGCAGCAGTCGGTTAGGCCGATAGATAGAAATGAGGGAGGAGATGTAGGGGGGTGCTGCACTGTGGAGAGCTTTGTGGGTGAGAACCAGTACTTTGAATTGGATCCTATAATGAATGGGCGAAGAGCGGACGCGTCCGAGTACCGATTAGCCAGATGGATGACCCTGGCTGCTGCATTAAGGATGGACTGGAGAGGGGATAGTCAAGTAATGGGGAGGCCAAGTAATAGAGCGTTGCAGTAGTCCAGGCGGGAGTGGATCAATGCTACAGTGAGGGTTTTTGTTGTTTCCATGGTGAGAAAAGGGCGGATTCTAGAGATGTTCTTTAGGTGTAGACGGCAAGAGCGAGCAAGAGATTGTATATGGGAGGTGAAGGAGAGATTGGTGTCAAACATAACACCCAGACAGCGAGCCTGCTGCCTTCTCTATTCTTTCTCTCTATTCTATCTCTCTCTCTATTCTTTCACTCTCTATTTTTTCTCTCTATTCTTTCTCTCTATTCTTTCTATCTCTATTCTTTCTCTCTATTGTTTCTTTCTCTCTCTACACTTTCTTTCTCTCTCTCTCCCCTTTCTTTCTCGCTCTGTGTTCTTTCTTTCTCTCTCTGTTCTTTCCCCTCTTTCTCTCTCTGTTCTTTCTTTCCCCTCTTTCTCTCTTTGTTTTCTTTCTCTCTATTCCTTCTTTCTCTATTCTTTCTTCCTCTCTCTATTTCTCTCTATTCTTTCTTTTGCTCTCTCTAATCTTTCTTTCTCTCTCTCTAGTCTTTCTCGCTCTCTGTTCTTTCTTTCTCTCTCTGTTCTTTCTTTCTCTTTCTTTTTTCCTCTCTTTCTTCTTTCTTCTTTCTTTCTTCTGTTTATTTCTCACTCCTTTCTTTCTCTCTCGCTGCTCTTTCTTTCTTTTCCTCAGTACCAGTCACTGTGCCCATAATGCCAGCCACTGTGCCCTCAGTACCAGTCAGTGTGATCAGCAGTGCTAAATGGGTGCGGTTGGGGCGTGGCCATGGGTGTGATTAGTTGTGAAATGGGTGTGGTCAGGGCATGGCCCAGAATTTGCCACGGCGCGCTATGCATGCCGCAGCCTTTGTCCCTCTTTCCTGTCTTCAAAAGTTGGGAGGTATGCTGTATGACCTCCCTACAACGTCTGGGCATGCTCCTGATGAGTGCGGCGGATGGTCTCTTGACAGATCTCCTCCCACACCTGGACTAATGCATCCACCAACTCCTGGACAGACTGTGGTGCAACGTGGCGTGGCCTAAAATTTGCTGCAGCAGGCACAGCGTGCCGCAGCCTTTGTCCCTCTTTCCCTTCTTCAAAGGTTGGGAAGTATGATGGTGGGCCCCAAGAATGATTTTTCTCTGGTGGGCCCAAGGTACTCCAGTCCGACGCTGGTAGCATGAGACAGACTCTAAAACCCACACAAGTGGCTTAGGTAGTGCAGCTCATCCATGATAGCACATCAATGCGAGCTATGGCAAGAAGGTTTGCTGTGTCTGTCAGCGTAGTGTCCAGAGGCTGGAGGTGCTAACAGGAACAGGCCAGTACACCAGGAGACATGGAGGGGGCCGTAGAAGGGCAACAACCCAGCAGCAGGACCGCAGGACCGCTGCCTCCGCCTTTGTGCAAGCAGGAACAGGAGGAGCACTGCCAGAGCCCTGCAAAATGACCTCCAGCAGGCCACAAATGTGCATGTGTCTGCACAAATGGTTAGAAACCGACTCCATGAGGATGGCCTGAGTGCCAGAAGTCCACAGATGTGGGTTGTGCTCACAGCCCAACACCATGCAGGTTGCTTGGCATTTGCCAGAGAACGCCAGGATTGGCAAATTCGCCGCTGGTGCCCTGTGCTCTTCACAGATGAAAGCTGGGTCACACTGAGCACATGTGTCAGAGTCTGGAGACGCTGTGGAGAGTGATCTGCTGCCTGCAATGTCCTTCAGCATGACCGGTTTGGCAGTGGGTCAGTAATGATGTGGGGTGGCATTTCTTTGGAGGGTCGCACAGCTCTCCATGTGCTCGCTAGAGGTAGCCTGACTGCCATTAAGTACCGTGATGAGATCCTCAGACCCCTTGTGAGACCATATGCTGGTGCGGTTGGCCCTGGGTTCCTCCTAATGCAGGACAATTCCAGACCTCATGTGGCTGGAGTGTGTCAGCAGTTCCTGCAAGATGAAGGCATTGAAGCTATGGACTGGCGGTTCCCCAGAACCTGAATCCGATTGAGCACATCTGAGACATCATGTCTCGCTCCATCCTCCAATGTCACGTTGCACCACAGACTGTCCAGGAGTTGGCGGATGCTTTAGTCCAGGTCTGGGAGGAGATCCCTCAGGAGAACATCAGCTGCCTCATCAGGAGCATGCCCAGGCGTTGTCGGGAGGTCATAAAGGCACAGGGAGGTCATACAGTCATATGGAGGCCACACACACTACTGAGCATCATTGTGACTTGTTTTAAGGACATTACATTCCACTTTAATTTTGTGGGTGACTCCAAATCCAGGCCTTCATTGGTAATAAATTTGATTTCCATTGATGATTTTTGTGTGATTTTGTTGTCAGCACATTCAACTTTGTACAGAACAAAGTATTCAATGAGAATATTTCATTCATTCAGAACTAGGATGTGTTATTTGAGTGTTCCCTTTATTTTTTGAGCAGTGTATATATATATATATATATATATATATATATATGTATATACAGTTGTGTGAAAAAGTGTTTGCCTCTTCCCGATTTCCTATTCTTTTGCTTGTTTGTCACTAGAGATGGGCGGACAACAGGATGTTCGTTTCTGGCAGGTTCGGCCGAACTGTTACAAAAAGGTCTGGTTTGGGTACCAGAACAGTACCCTGACCTTAACCCGGACCCCATTCACTTGAATGGGAGGCCTGAACATCCTGTGTTTGTCATGCTGTCATGTGCAGCAAATAACTCTACTGATCGGCGGAGAAACCATCCCCGCCGGTCAGAGATCTGCAGTTCCTATGCTGTCAAAAGACAGCGTGAGCGCTCAGCTGTGATCAGAGGTATAAAGTTTACCTCCAATCACTGGTGTCAGCTGATGGGGCAACTGCTCCCATCATCTGACACCTGCTGCCGCTAATAACAGGAGCAGGAGCGGCTGATGAGAGTATTCATTTGCTGGCTTCTACGCTGTAAATAAATAATACAAAAAAATCCCAGTGTGGGTACCCCTGTATTTTTTGTTAGCCAGACAGTGCAAAATTCACAGCTGGGGGCTGCAACCCTCAGTTGTCATCTTCAACAAGACTGCTTATCAAGAATAGTGGGGTCCCCACTCTGTTTTTTTAAGTTATTTAAATAATTAAAAAAAACGGCATGGGGTTCCCCCCATTTTTGACAACCAGCCTTTCTAAAGCAGACACCTGGGGGCTAGTATTTTCAGGCTGGTAAGGGGCCATGGATATTGCCCTCCCAGCCTAAAAATAGCAGCCAGCAGCTGCCCAGAAAAGGCACATCTATTAGATGTGGCAATTCTGGTGCTTTGCCTGGCTCTTCCCACTTGCCCTGTAGTGGGGCAAGTGGGGTTCATATTTGTGGGGTTGATGTCACCTTTGTATTGTCATGTGACATCAAGCCCATGGATTACTAATGGAGAGGTGTCTATAAGACACCCATCCAGTACTAATTCTATAGTTACAGTATATGGTAAATAAAGACACAGCCAGAATAAGGTCTTTTATTTGAAATAAAACAAAACACACTTTAGTTTTTTATTTAAAAATAACCCAAAGCCCTCGTTCTCCTGTAATAAAACGAAAATAAAAAAACATCAATATCCCTCACCTCTCCATTATTCTGTCCCATGACATAATCCATGTCTGGGGAAAAACAGTTTTCAACCTGGACGGTGCCAAGATTTGACTGTCCAGGCTGAGAACCACTGGGTGGCTGAACTTCTGGGAGTGCAGCCTCAGTAACCGGCAGTGATGTCATCGAGGTTACCTCTGGTCACTGAGGCTGCGTTCCCAGCCAGGCTGAACTGCTGTGACTTCGGTGAGATCCCCGCTAGCACCATGAGAGTCACTTTGCACATGACAGAGTGATAAACACCCAGTGTTCGGGCAGCCGACCCCAAACAGTAACACGGACTTCCTGGTGAAGTCCGTGTTCAGTATCTGTGCCCGAGCAGTAGGTATTCAGTACTGACGCCGAACTTTATTGTTCGGGTTCGCCCATCTCTATTTGTCACACTTAAATGTTTCAGACTGCCAGACTAAAATCTTAAACAAAGATACCAAAAGTAAACACAAAATACAGTTTTTAAATTAATGTCTTTATTACTAAGTGAAACAGAAATCCAAATGTACAGGGCCCTGTTTGAAAAAGTGATTGCCCCCTAAACCTAATACCTTGCTGGGCAACACTTAGCAGCAACAACTGTAATCAAGCAAAAAATTTTGCCCACTTATCATTGCAGAATTGCTGTAATAGGCTTTTTTTCCTGTTTTTTATCAGACATGCACAACTAATTTTCGTATTTCAAAATTCAGATAATTGTTGCGTCTTTTTTTCTAGATACATTGGACCTAATTTTTATATTATTTTCATATTCTTCTGTGCTCCCAAAAATAGAAATACGTGTCAGTTTTCTACATCTGTAAAAATTTTTATGACTGAAAAGGACCACTAAAATTTTTACTTTTGTTCCCAGCTGCATAACAATTATTTTTGCATAGTAAACTCATGTTTTGGTTGTTTTTATGGAGACAGGGCAAGCACAGTGATTTTGACTGGCTGTGGCTTTTTTAACCCCTTTATTCCATCAGACGTACTATTCCATCCATGTGACCCTGGACCTAATTCCCATGGACGGAATAGTACGTCATGGGCGATCAGCTGCGCTCCCGGGGGGAGCGCAGCTGATCGCCGCTGGGTGTCAGCTGATTATCACAGCTGACACCCGTGACTGTGTGTCAGGAGCGGTCACGGACCGCTCCGGCACATTAACCCTTGGCACACCGCGATCAAACATGATCGCGGTGTACCCGGGGCACAGGGGAGGATCGCGCAGGCAGGGGGCTCCCTGCGCGCTCCCCTGAGACCCTCAGAGCAGCGCGATGTGTCGCGCTGTTCCGAGGGTCCGTCCTCCCTCCAGGTCCCCGGATCCAAGATGGCGCCGGGGTCCTGCAGGGAGGCGGCTTCCTCAGTGCCTGCTGAGAGCAGGCGCTGAGGAAGCCTGCAGCGATGCCAGAGCGATCGCTGGTGTGACAGAGTGCTGTGCACACTGTCACACCAGCGATCTGCTAAAATACAGTGATGTCCCATCCTGGGACAAAGTAAAAAAGTTAAAAAAATAAAAATAAAAAGTGGTAAAAAAAATCATAAAAAAAAAAAAATATTCCCCAATAAATTCATTCTTTCCTGTAAATAAAAAAAACAAAACAATAAAAGTACACATATTTGGTATCGCCACGTCCGAAACGACCCCCCCTATAAAACTGTCCCACTAGTTAACCCCTTTAGTGAACCCCTTAAAAAAAAAAAAGAAAACGAAGCAAAAAATCAATGCTTTATCATCATACCGCTGAACAAAAAGTGGAATAACACGCGATTAAAAAGACTGAGATAAATAACCATGGTACCGCTGAAAACATCATCTTGTCCCGCAAAAAACGAGCTGTCATACAGCATCATCAGTGAAAAAATAAAAAAGTTATAGCTCGCAGAATAAAGCGATGCAAAAATAATAATTTTTTATATAAAATTGTTTTCATTCGACAAAAGCGCCAAAACATAAAAAAAATGATATAAATGAGGTATCGCCGTAATCGTACTGACCCGAAGAATAAAACTACTTTATCAATTTTACCACACGCGGAACGGTACAAACGCCTCCCCAAAAGAAATTCATGAATTGCTGATTTTTGTTCATTCTAACCTCCCAAAAATCAAAATAAAAAGCGATCAAAAAATGTCACGTGCTCAAAAATGGTACCAATAAAAACGTCACCTCGTCCCGCAAAAAATAAGACCTAACATGACTCTGTGGGCCAAAATATGCAAAAATTATAGCTCTCAAAATGTGGTGATGCAAAAAACTATTTTTTGCAATAAAAAGCGTCTTTTAGCGTGACAGCTGCCAATCATAAAAACCCGCTATAAATAGTAAATCAAACCCCCCTTTATCACCCCCTTAGTTAGGGAAAAATAATAAAATTAAAAAAATGTATTTATTTCCATTTTCCCGTTAGGGTTGCGGCTAAAGTTAGGGTTAGGGTTGGCGCTAACGTTAGGATTAGGATTAGGGTTGGGATTACGGTTAGGGGTGTGTTAGGGTTAGGTTTGTGGTTAGGGTTGGGACTAGGGTTAGGGGTGTGTTAGGGTTAGGTTTGTGGTTAGGGTTGGGACTAGGGTTAGGGGTGTTTTGGGGTTAGGGTTGGAGTTAGAATTGGAGGGTTTCTGCTGTTTAGGCACATCAGGGGCTCTCCAAATGTGACATGGCGTCTGATCTCAATTCCAGCCAATTCTGCGTTGAAAAAGTCAAACGGTGCTCCTTCACTTCTGAGCTCTGCCATGCTCCCAAACAGTAGTTTACTCCCGCATATGGGGTATCAGCATACTCTGGACCACAAGAGTTATTGTGCAATTTGTCCTATTTCTTCTGTTACCCTTGGGAAAATAAAAAACTGGGGGCGACAAAATCATTTTTGTAAAAAAAAAATTATTTTTTTGTTTTTACGGCTGTATGTTATAATCTTCTGTGAAGCACTTGGGGCTTCATAGCGCTCACCACACTTCTAGATAAGTTCCTTGTGGGGTCTATTTTCCAAAATGGGGTCACTTGTGGGGGGTTTCCACTGTTTAGGCGCATCAGGGGCTCTCCAAATGCGACATGACGCCCCCAGACCATTCCATCAAAGTCTGCAATCCAAAGCGTCACTACTTCCTTTCCGAGCCCCGACGTGCGCCCATACAGTAGTTTACTCCCACATATTGGGTATCAGCATACTCAGGACAAATTGGACAACAACTTTTGTGGTCCAATTTCTCCTGTTACCCTTATGAAAATAAAATATTGGGGGCGAAAAAACCATTTTTGTAAAAAAAAAAAAGGATTTTTTATTTTTACGGCTGTACGTTATAAACTTCTGTGAAGCACTTCGGGGTTGAAAGCGCTCACCACACATCTAGATAAGTTCCTTGTGGGGTCTATTTTCCAAAATGGGGTCAATTGTGGGGGTTTCCACTGTTTAGACGCATCAGGGGCTCTCCAAATGCGACATGATCCCCCAGACCATTCCATCAAAGTCTGCAATCCAAAACGTCACTACTTCCCTTCCGAGTCCCGACGTGCGCCCATACAGTAGTTTACTCCCACATATTGGGTATCAGCGTACTCAGGACAAATTGGACAACAACTTTTGGGGTCTAATTTCTCCTGTTACCCTTGAGAAAATACAATATTGGGGGCAAAAAAATCATTTTTGTAAAAAAAAAAAGGATTTTTTATTTTTACAGCTGTACGTTATAAACTTCTGTGAAGCACTTCGGGGTTCAAAGCGCTCACCACACATCTAGATAAGTTCCTTGTGGGGTCTATTTTCCAAAATGGGGTCATTTGTGGGGGTTTCCCCTGTTTAGACGCATCAGGGGCTCTCCAAATGCGACATGACTCCCCCAGACCATTTCATCAAAGTCTGCAATCCAAAACGTCACTACTTCCCTTCCGAGCCCCGACGTGCGCCCATACAGTAGTTTACTCCCACATATTGGGTATCAGCGTACTCAGGACAAATTGGACAACAACTTTTGGGGTCCAATTTCTCCTGTTACCCTTGTGAAAATAAAATATTGGGGGCGAAAAAATCATTTTTGTAAAAAAAAAAAGGATTTTTTATTTTTACAGCTGTACGTTATAAACTTCTGTGAAGCACTTTGGGGTTCAAAGTGCTCACCACACATCTAGATAAGTTCCTTGTGGGGTATATTTTCCAAAATGGGGTCAATTGTGGGGGGTTTCCACTGTTTAGACGCATCAGGGGCTCTCCAAATGCGACATGACTCCCCCAGACCATTCCATCAAAGTCTGCAATCCAAAACGTCACTACTTCCCTTCCGAGCCCGACATGCGCCCATACAGTAGTTTACTCCCACATATTGGGTATCAGCGTACTCAGGACAAATTGGACAACAACTTTTGGGGTCTAATTTCTCCTGTTACCCTTGTGAAAATAAAATATTGGGGGCGAAAAAATCATTTTTGTAAAAAAAAAGGATTTTTTATTTTTACGGCTGTACGTTATAAACTTCTGTGAAGCACTTCGGGGTTCAAAGCGCTCACCACACATCTAGATAAGTTCCTTGTGGGGTCTATTTTCCAAAATGGGGTCACTTGTGGGGGTTTCCACTGTTTAGACGCATCAGCGGCTCTCCAAATGCGACATGACTCCCCCAGACCATTCCATCAAAGTTTGCAATCCAAAACGTCACTACTTCCCTTCCGAGCCCCGACGTGCGCCCATACAGTAGTTTACTCCCACATATTGGGTATCAGCGTACTCAGGACAAATTGGACAACAACTTTTGTGGTCCAATTTCTCCTGTTACCCTTGTGAAAATAAAATATTGGGGGCGAAAAAATCATTTTTGTAAAAAAAAAGGATTTTTTATTTTACAGCTGTACGTTATAAACTTCTGTGAAGCACTTTGGGGTTCAAAGTGCTCACCACACATCTAGATAAGTTCCTTGAGGGGGTCTAGTTTCCAAAATGGTGTCATTTGTGGGGGTTTCCACTGTTTAGGCAGATCAGCAGCTCTCCAAACACGACATGGCATCCAGCCAATTCTGCATTGAAAAAGTCAAACGCTGCTCCTTCCCTTCCAAACTCTGCCATGTACCCAAACAGTGGTTTACTCCCACATATGGGTATCAGCGCACTCAGGACAAATTGCACAATAACTTTTGGAGTCTTGTTACCCTTGGGAAAATAAAAATTGGGGTGAAAAGATCAATTTTGTGGAAAAAATATGATTTTTTTAATTTTACGGCTCTACGTTATAAACTTGTGTGAAGCACTTGGGGGTTCAAATTGCTCACCAAAGATCTAGATAAGTTCCTTAGGGGGTCTAGTTTCCCAAATGGGGTCACTTGTGGTGGGTTTCCACTGTTTAGGCACAGCAGGGGCTCTCCAAATGCAACATGGCGTCCAATCTCAATTCCAGCCAATTTTGGTTGGAAAAAGTCAAATGGTGCTCCTTCCATTCCGAGCTCTGCCATGCGCCCAAACAGTGGTTCCCCCCCACATATGGGGTATAAGAGTACTCAGGACAAATTGAACAACAAATTTTGTGGTCCAATTTCTCCTGTTACCCTTGGGAAAATAAAAAATTAGTGACTAAGAGATAATTTTTGTGGGAAAAAAATAGGATTTTTTATTTTCATGCACGGGCATTATAAACTTGTGTGAAGCACTTGGGGGTTCAAAGTGCTCACCAATGATCTAGATAAGTTCCTTAGGGGTCTAGCTTCCAAAATGGGGTCACTTGTGGGGGGTTTCCACTGTTTAGGCTCATCTGGGGCACTACAAACAGAACATGATCCCCATCAATGTTTGCATTCCAAAACGTTACTGCTTCCTTTCCAAGCCCTGCCGTGCGCCCAAACAGTTTCCACCCCCCACATATGGGGTATCAGCGTACTCAGGACAAATTGGAAAACAACTTTTGGGGTCCAATTTCCTTGGGAAAAATCCAAAATTTGGGACTAAAAAATCATTTTTGTGGAAAATTGTTTTTTTTTTTTCACACCCAGGCATTATAAACTTTTGTGAAACACTTTGGGGTTCAAAGTGCTCACAACAGATCTAGATAAGTTCCTTAGGGGTCTAGTTTCCAAAATGGTGTCCCTTGTGGGGGGGTTCCGCTGTTTAGGCATATCAGGGGCTCTCCAAACACGACATGGCGTCCAATCTCAATTCCAGCCAATTTTAGTTTGAAAAAGTCAAACGGCGCTCCTTCCCTTACGAGCTCTGCCGTATGCCCAAACAGTGGTTTTCCCCCACATATGGGGTATTGGCGTACTCAGGAGAAATTGCACAACAACTTTATCTGCCCATTTTCTCCTTTTACCCTTGTGAAAATAAAAAAAAGTTTGTAAAAGATCATTTTTGTGGCTAAAAAGTTAAAGATTCATTTTTTCCTTCCACGTTGCTTCAGCTCCTGTGAAGCACCTGAAGGGTTAATAAACTTATTGAATGTGGTTTTGAGTACCTTGAGGGGTGCAGTTTTTAGAATGGTGTCACTTTTTGGTATTTTCTGCCATATAGACCCCTCAAAGTGACTTCAAATGTGAGGTGGTCCCTAAAAAAATGGCTTTGTAAATTTTGTTGTAAAAATGAAAAATCACTGGTCAAATTTTAACCCTTATAATTTCCTAACAAAAAAAAATTTTGGTTCCAAAATTGTGCTGATGTAAAGTAGACATGTGGGAAATGTTATTCTTAACTATTTTGTGTGACATATTTCTCTGTTTTAAGGGAAAAAAAATTCAAAGTTTGAAAATTGCAAAATTTTCAAATTTTCGCCATATTTGCGTTTTTTTCAAAAATAAACGCAAGGTATATCGAAGAAATGTTACCACTAGCATGAAGTACAATATGTATCGAGAAAACAATCTCAGAATCGCGAAGATCCATTGAAGCGTTCCAGAGTTATAACCTCATAAATAGACAGTGGTCAGAATTGTAAAAATTGGCCCGGTCATTAACGTGCAAACCACCCTTGGGGGGAAGGGGTTAAAATTATTTTTCCATGTTTATTTTAATTATTGATTAAGTTATATACAGCGGGTGAAATAAGTATTGAATACCAATTTTCTATGTAAATATATTTCTAAAGGTGTTATTGACAATTGAGAGTTTCCTTTGCTGTGTGTTTGAGATCATGCTTGCTGTTTTGCTGCAAATGACCACCCTCGTTTCTTACTCATCATCCTGGTAGATGGTAGCAGATTTTTTATCAAGAATGTCTCTGTGTCTCTGTACATTTGTTCGTTCATCCTTCCTTCAGTTATATGAAGTTTGCCAGTGCCGTATGCTGAAAAACAGCCCCACACCATGATGTTGCCACCTCCAAACTTCACTGTTGGTATGGTATTTTTGGGGATATATGCAGTGCCTTTTGGCCTCCAAACATGGTATGTATTATGGCATCCAAATAGTTCAATTATGTTCTCATCTGACCATCTACTATATTCTCCTTGTATTTCACAGGCTTGTTAAATATCTGAGTCAACTTTAAAAGTGCTTGAGCATCTTTTTGCTCACCAGTAAAGTCTTGCATGGTGATCATGCATACAGGACATAGAGGTTGAGTGCATTGCTTACTGTTTTCTTTGAAACAATTGTATTTGCAGATTCCAGGTCTTTCTGTAGCACTCCACAAGAGGTCCTTGGTTCTTGAACAACTGTTCTGAATTTGTTTTCCACTCCTCTGCCTAAAAAAATTAGCTTGGAGCACCTGGTCATGGCCGGTTTATGGTGAAATGATGTTCATTTCACTTCTGAATTATGGCCCGGAACAGTGCTCAATGAAACTTTCAGAAGTTTAGAAATACTTCTGCAATCAGTGCCACCGGTATGTTTTTGATCAATAAGGTTGCAAAGTTCTTGGGACAGCTCATGGGTTTTACCTATCATGAGATGTTTCTTGTGTGGCACCTTGGTAATGAGACACCTTTCTATAGGCCATCAGTTGAACCAGCTGATATTATTTTTTACTAAGTGGCAGGATTGCTTTCTAATTACTGATAGATTTCAGCTGGTGTCATGACTTTCCATGGCTTTCTGCACCTCTCTTTATTTGTTCAGTACTTTTCCCTGTGTTATTTCTCATTATTACAAACAACTTAATTTATGGACGTCTATGGGTTGATTTCTTTGTGTGAAATGGATGGGTTGTTACCGACATCTGGTGAGAAATTCCTATAAATAGCACTTTAGAGATTTATTTACTAAGAAAATTGGTGACTTGTTCAATATTTCTTTCACCCGCTATATATTTATTTCACATATTATGCTCCTATAAGGTCATAAAAGATATTTAGGGGGCATTTCAATATATAAAAACATTTTTATATCTGGTTTCCTCTGCACTATTGCTGGTATACAGTCATGGCCAAAAGTTTTGAGAATGACGCAAATATTATATTTTCACATGATCTGCTGCCCTCTAGTTTTTATGTGTGTTTGACAGATGTTTTTATCACAGACAGAAATATAATAATTGCAAACATATGAGTAACATAAGCTTATATTGACAGTTAGAATGAGTTAATGCAGCAAGTCAATATTTGCAGTGTTGACCCTTCTTCTTCAGGACCTCTGCAATTCTCCCTGGCATGCTCTCAATCAACTTCTGGACCAAATCCTGACTGATAGCAGTCCATTCTTGCACAATCAATGCTTTAATTTTGTCAGAATTTTTAGGTTTTTGTTTGTCCACCCGTCTCTTGATGATTGACCACAAGTTCTCAATGGGATTAAGATCTGGGGAGTTTCCAGGCCATGGCCCCAAAATCTCTATGTTTTGTTGCCTGAGCCATTTAGTTATCACCTTTGCTTTATGGCAAGGTGCTCCATCATGCTGGAAAAGGCATTGTTGATCGCCAAACTGCTCTTGGAGGGTTGGGAGAAGTTGCTCTTGGAGGACATTCTGGTACCATTCTTTATTCATGGCTGTGTTTTTAGGCAAGACTGTGAGAGAGCCGATTCCCTTGGCTGAGAAGCAACCCCACACATGAATGGTTTCAGGATGCTTAACAGTTGGCATGAGACAAGACTGGCGGTAGTGCTCACCTTGTCTTCTCCGAATGAGGCATTTTCCTGATGTCCCAAACAATCGAAAAGGGGATTCATCAGAGAAAATAACTTTACCCCAGTCCTCAGCAGTCCACTGCCTGTACCTTTTGCAGAATATCAGTCTGTCCATGATGTTTTTTCTGGAGAGAAGTGGCTTCTTTGCTGCCCTCCTTGAGACCAGGCCTTGCTCCAAGAGTCTCCGCCTCACAGTGCGTGCAGATGCACTCACACCTGCCTGCTGCCATTCCTGAGCAAGCTCTGCACTGCTGGTATCCCGATCCCACAGCTGAAACACTTTTAAGAGATGGTCCTGGCGCTTGCTGGTCTTTTTTGGGCGCCCTGGAGCCTTTTTGGCAACAATGGAACCTCTCTCCTTGAAGTTCTTGATGATGCGATAGATTGTTGACTGAGGTGCAATCTTTCTAGCTGCGATACTCTTCCCTGTTAGGCCATTTTTGTGCATTGCAATGATGACTGCACGTGTTTCTTTAGCGGTAACCATGGTTAACAGAAGAGAAACAATGATGCCAAGCACCAGCATCCTTTTAAAGTGTCCAGTGGTGTCATTCTTACTTAATCATGACAGATTGATCTCCAGCCATGTCCTCATCAACACCCACACCTGTGTTAATGGAGCAATCACTGAAAAGAGGTTAGCTGGTCCTTTTAAGGCAGGGCTGCAATGATGTTGAAATGTGTTTTGGGGGATAAAGTTCATTTTCTAGCCAAATATTGACTTTGCAAGTTATTGCAGTTAAGCTGATCACTCTTTATAAAATTCTGGAGTATATGCAAATTGCCATTAGAAAAATTGAAGCAGTAGACTTTGTAAAAATTAATATTTGTGTCATTCTCAAAACTTTTGTCCATGACTGTATTAGCCCCTGCTAAAGGGCAATCAAAGTCATCACCCTGACTGCAAAGCAGAATTGATCTGAATGTCTGGTTATGTTAGGACCCAGCAGCTCTTTCTTCGACTCAGCACCTGGAGATCAAATGATCACTGGTTCTTGTTCTGTTTTGTGTATACCATGGTAACAAACCATCTCTGCCTGCCTTCTCTGTGGAGACATTGGCTCTATTTGCCAGCTGACTCATTCACCTGCACGACATTGTGAAGCTTCTTACAGTGCAATGATGTTTTTGAACATCATTACAGAGTTTTATGCACAACCCCCGAACATTTTAAGTGTATATGCAGTCCAGAAGTAGTAACAGTGGGTACAGAAAGTACAGAAAGTAATCAGACCCCTTTAAATTTTTCACTCTTTGTTTCATTGCAACCATTTGCTAAATTCAAAAAAGTTCATTTTTTTCTCATTAATGTACACTCTGCACCCCATCTTGACTGAAAAAAAGAAATGTAGAAATGTTTGCATATTTATTAAAAAAGAAAAACTGAAATATCACAAGGTCATAAGTATTCAGACCCTTTGCTCAGTATTGAGTAGAAGCACCTTTAGAGCTAGTACAGCCATGAGTGTTCTTGGGAATGAGGTTACAAGTTTTTCACACCTGGATTTGGGTATCCTCTGCCATTCTTCCTTGCATATCCTCTCCAGTTCTGTCAGGTTGGATGGTGAACATTGCTGGACAGTCATTTTCAGGTCTCTCCAGAGATGCTCAATTGGGTTTAGGTCAGTGCTCTGGCTGGGCCAGTCAAGAATGGTCACAGAGTTGTTCTGAAGCCAACAGCCGCACTTGCCTTCTTGATAAGTTTGTTGAGCTTATTAGCATCAGCTACTCGCACACTACTGCCCCAGCAATTGATAGCAAAAAAGATGGCACTTGCTACAACTGACTGGTAGAACTTTTCAGCATTTTACTGCACACATTTAACGACCTGAGCTTCTGCAAAAAGTACAGTCTGCTCATTCCCTTCTTGTAAACCTTCTCCATATGACACCTCCAATCGAGGTTGGCTGTTATTTGTAGCTCTCAACCATCTCCACCTTCTGGCCAGCAATAGTGATTGGTAAGTAATCATCCTTTTTCCTTCTACAACTCACCACCATCTCCTTGGTTTTCTTTACATTTAGTTCTAGACAGTTAGTCTGGCACCAATCTACAGAGTCAGAAACCACCCTTCTATATTCCTCCTCACCCCAGTCCCCCACAATTCCCCTACAATCACTGAGTCATCTGAGAATTTTTGGAGGTGACAGAAATCGGATTTATACTAAAAGTCAGCTGAATACAATGTGAAGAGGAAGGGCGACAGCACTGTACCCTGAGCGGCTCCAACACTACTTCGTACACTGCCAGATACCACCTCCCCCATCCTTACAAACTGTGACCTGTCCGTCAGGTAGTCACTTATCCAATTCACCAACCCCTCATCCACTGCCATATGAGTCAACTTATTTCATAGTAAGAGCGGCTGAAAGGTATTGAAAGCGCTAGAGAAGTCAAAGAACATGGCGCGCACTGCAGTTCCATCATTGTCCAAGAATGAATTTGTGTGAAAGATGGTTACAACCTAGGGCTGGTGCACTAATGGAAATTATCAGAGATTTGTGTACCTTTGTTTGTTGCGTATAGTGGTTAGTCATGTTCAAGATCTGTGTCTAGTAATTACTCTATGTAATGCTGTTTGTAATGTTTTGTTTGTAATGCTGTTGTAACGCTGCTGTGATACCATAATTTCCCTCAGGATCAATAAAGTGTATTGTACGTATCGTAAGCCACGCCTTTGATATTTTAGCTGTGTGCTTAGGGTCAATGTCTTGTTGGAAGGTGAACCTTCGGACAAGTCGGAGGTCCAGAGCACTCTGGAAGAGGTTTTCATCCAGGATATCTCTGTACTTGGCTGCATTCATGTTTCCTTCAATCCTTCAATGGCAACCAGTCATACTGTCCCTGCAGCTGAAAAACACCCCCATAGCATGATGCTGCCACCACCATGTTTTACTGTTGGGATTGTATTAGGCAGGTGATGAGCAGTGCCTGGTTTTCTCCACACATACCGCTTAGAATTATCACCAAAAAGGTCTATCTTTGTCTTATCACACGAGAGAATCCTATTCTCATAGTTTGGGAGTCCTTCATGTGCTTTTTAGCAAACTCTATGCGGGCTTTCATATGTCTTGCACTGAAGAGAGGCTTCCTTCCGTCGGGCCACTCTGCCATAACGGCCACACTGATGGAGGGCTGCAGTGATAGCTGACTTTGTGGAACTTTCTCTCATCTCCCTACTGCATCTGTGGAGCTCAGCCACAGTGATCTTGGGGTTCTTCTTTACCTCTTTCACCAAGGCTCTTCTCCCACTATTGCTCAGTTTGTCTGGACAGCCAGGTCTAGGACGACTTCTGGTAGTCCCAAACTTCTTCCATTTAAGGATTATGGAGGCCACTGTGCTCTTAGGAACCTTGAGTGCTGCAGATATTCTTTTGTATCCTTGGCCAGATCTGTGCCTTGCCACAATTCTGTCTCTGAACTCCTTTTCCAGTTCCTTTGACCTCATGATTCTCATTTAGTCTGACATGCACTGTGAACTGTGAGGTTTATATAGACAGGTGTGTGCCTTTACAAATCAAGTCCTATCAGTTTAATTAAACACAGCTGGACTCCAATGAATGACTAGAGCCATCTTAAGGAGGATCACAAGGAAATGGACAGCATGTGGCTTAAATATGAGTGTCTGAGCAAAGGGACTGAATATCTATGACTGTAATGTATGTAGTACAGTTCATATAGCGTCTTGTGCTTGGGTGCGATGAAAACACAGGAGTCACAGGTTTGATATAGAAAGTCCTGTATTACTTCATACAAGTTGGCAGAAATAGTCACACAGTTTGCAGACACAGAAACAGGAGACACAGCAGGCCAGAGTAATCCAAGCTCAGCAATCACTCTCCAATACAGATTCAGGATCTTCTTCTCTGTTACCGTAAGTCCATGCAAACGTGGGTCTTTCAAAGAGCAGGGTTCAGAGTCCACAAGTGCTTCAGAGTTCCTCAGTAGGAATAGCTGGAGTACAAGGTCCAAGGCTTACAGGAGTCAAGTCACAGGTTCACTGCAGGCTAGATTCTGAAGCACTGATTGCTCAGCTGTGGCTGCTTAAGAAGCAAAGGAGAGAATCAGGGCGGGAACATGCAAGCTGGAAACTCCATTTTGACTGAGGCAAGATAGCTGCAGCAAGACAGAAAGTAAAATGGCTGACGAACAAACTGAGTTTCAGGAATATATACATAGAACCTTACATTACTCCCCCCTTAAGGACAACCTCCGGATGACCTTAGACCAGGCTTGTGTGGGTACCTCTGATGAAACTGACGGAGCAAGCGAGGAGCATTAACGTTATTGACCGGTTCCCATGAGTTGTCCTCCACTGGGTAGCCCTGCCATTTAATCAGATATTGTAACTGATTTCTATACAACCTGGAATCTAAAATCCTTTCCACCACAAATTCTTCCTGACCATCGATTAGCACTGGGTCAGGGCAAGGAGAGGAACGTCCAGGAAACGTATTGGGTGTCGCAGCCTTTAGTAGGGATACATGAAAGACAGGGTGGATTCTCATAGTTCTGGGCAGTTGAAGACGACAAGCAACGGCACTTATAATTTTACTGATTTTATAGGGTCCAATGTACTTATGTCCCAACTTAGACGATGGAATCCTTAACTTAAGATTTCTGGTTGACAGCCAGACCAAGTCTCCTACCTTGAAAGCTGGTGCAGGTTTACGAAATTTATCTGCTGCTTTCTTGTACCTTTCTTGAGCCGATTCCAGATTTTCCTTTAGAAGATCCATATTCTTCTGTAAAGACGTGATTCTTTCAGCCACTGCTGGTAAAGGCGTTTCTATGGGAAATCGTGGTAGAATGTTAGGATGATAACCTAGATTAGAGTAAAAAGGAGACTGTTTAGTGGAGGCACTCTGAGAGTTGTTATACGAGAACTCAGCTAATGGAAGTAGATCCACCCAATCATCCTGTAGGTGGCAGATAAAGCAGCGGAGATACTGCTCCAGGGTTTGATTGGTTCGTTCGGTCTGTCCATTAGTCTGGGGATGAAAAGCAGAAGAAAGGTTTACTTTAATGTCCAATGCTGCACAGAAATTTTGCCAAAACCTAGAAGTGAATTGCACCCCTCGATCCGAAATAACCTCATCCGGTACTCCATGTAAGCGAAACACATCTTTAATCATCAAATCTGATGTCTGTTTTGCAGTGGGTAAGCCGACACAAGGGATAAAATGAGCTGCCTTTGTTAGACGGTCAACCACCACTAGAATGGTGTTCTTCCCCTGAGAGGTTGGTAACTCCACAATGAAGTCCATAGAAATGGATCCCCACGGGCGGGACGGGGTGGGAAGAGGCTGTAACAGACCAGTTGGTGAGGAGCGAGGTGTTTTGCATCTTGCACAGACCTCACATGAAGTGACATAATTCAAAACATCCTTCCTGCAAGTGGGCCACCAAAAGAAACGAGAAAGAAATTCCTGTGTCTTTAGAATTCCTCTATGCCCAGCTATCTTGGAATCGTGAATGAGTTGCAATACTCTTAATCTGACTGTTTCAGGAATATACAGACGTTGTCCCTGAATCCACACACCATTCTTAAAGACAAGACTTACGTCCCTTGGGGTTGTGCCAAAAAGGAATCCGCATGGTATGCTTCCTTGATGTCCTTAAGTAGGTCTTGATTATGAATTACTCCTAGGAATCTAGAGTCAGGAAGAATAGTCTTAGGAGGAGTAATTGGACGTGTCTCTGCTGAGTAAATCCTAGAGAGTGCATCAGCCTTTCCATTGCGCGATCCTGGTCTATAAGAGATGATAAAATTAAATTGGTTTAAGAAAAGATTCCAGCGAGCCTGGCGAGGAGTCAGGCACTTAGCCGACCTGATAAACTCAAGGTTACGATGGTCTGTCAGGACGACTATTTGCTGTGCAGCTCCCTGAAGAAGGTGTCTCCATTCTTTGAAGGCGGCAATAATGGCCAACAACTCTCTATTGCCCACATCGTAGTTCCTCTCACCGAAGACAACTGCTGGGAAAAGAAGGCACAGGGATGCAAGACATTCTTCTCACCTGTTCTCTGAGAGAGTATAGCTCCAACGGCACAGTCTGAAGCATCCACCTCTATTATGAAGGCAAGCTCGGGGTTGGGATGTACTAGGATAGGTGCAGTGGTAAATTTATCTTTTAGACGGGAAAATGCTTCCTGGGCTTGGGAGTCCAGGAAAACCTAGACTCTTTCCGGTAAGTTGAGTGATAGGTGACACTACCTCAGAGAAATTTCTAATGAAACGTCTATAGAAGTTGGCAAACCCGATGAAGCGCTGTACCTCCTTCACATTTCTAGGACTTGGCCAATCCTTGATGGCTTGGGTTTTGCTTCCATCCATACTAATTCCTTGTGTAGACAGTACATACCCCAGAAATTGAATTTCGGTCCTATGGAATTCACACTTTTCAAGTTTGATGTAAAGATGATTTTGTCTTAGACGTTCCAAGACCATTCTCACATGTCCATGATGTTCCTCTGTGGAGTTAGAAAAAATTAGAATATCATCCAAATAAATTACCACGAATGTATCTAGGAGATCCCTGAAGATGTCATTCACCAAGGTTGGAAAGTGGCTGGGGCGGTACTCAGACCAAAAGGCATAACTAGATATTCAAAGTGTCCATAGCGTGACCTGAATGCAGTCTTCCATTCATCCCCAGGTCTAATACGGACTAAGTTATAGGCCCCACGAAGATCTAGTTTAGAAAAAATTTTGGCATGTCGCACTCTCTCCAATAACTCAGGGATTAAAGGCAATGGATAACGGTTTCTAATAGTAACCTTATTGAGTTCCCTATAGTCTACGCATGGTCTCAGAGATCCATCTTTCTTCTTTACAAAGAAGATGGGTGCACCTGCAGGAGATGAAGAGGGGCGTATGAAGCCCTTGGCTAGATTTTCATCTATGTAATCCTTTAAAGCCTTTAGCTCGGGCCCCGCCAGGGGTAGATCTTACCAAAAGGTATCTCTGCTCCAGGCAATAATTCAATTGGACAATCATATGGACGGTGAGGAGGAAGCTGGTCAGCGTTCTTCTTGTCACATAAATCCACATAGTCCTGGTATACAGCTGGTAGTTCAGGGACTGACATGATTCCTTTAGGAACAGAGCAAGCTGAAACTTTTGGACTCATCTGTTTCTCTGGAAAGTGTAATTCCTTGGTCTCCCAGTTAATGGTAGGATTCTGAGCCTGCAGCCATGGTAGCCCTAGAATAATGGGAAAGTGGGGAGAAGAGATAAGCATAAAGGACAGTTTCTCTTGATGATCTTTACCCATAAGAACCCTCAAAGGCTCTGTTTCCTGATCCACTGGTCCAGAGGTCAGCAGGAGCCATCCACAGTTTCCATCTGTACTGGAGTAGCCTTCTTCACTGAACATATTCCCTGTTTCAGAGCAAAGGAGACATCCATAAAATTTCCACTTGCCCCTGAGTCGATCATAGCAGAGCTAGACACCCAAGCTGAGTCAACCCAGAGTTTGATGGAAAGAAAGCAATGAGAATTGTTTTTCTTACAACTCAGCTGGGACACCGCTGAGGAAACTTGAAAAATGGCAGCGTTTACACAGTCAACGTCCTCAGAGGTAACGGAGTTTAAGTCCGAGAAATCAAGATCTGTTGCTGCAGATCTCTCTGGAGCCTGAGGCTCGGACCTGACAGATCCCCTCTCGCAACACTCACAATGAATGAGTGCTGCAGTAGTCTTACGAGAACGGCTGGGGCAGTTTATAATGAAGTGCCCTGACTTACCACAATAGAAACATAGATTCTCCTTAAAACGATGTTCCTTGCGTGCATCACTAACCCGTCGTTGTAAAGAGTCTACCTGCATGGGTTCAGGTTCAGGTTCCCGTGTAATCCTACTCAAAGGTTCCTTAGCTGGAGAGGAAGGTAGGAAAAGGTTAGTACGATTGCTTTCGAACCATCTCTCTTGCCTGCGTTCAGTCAGACGAGTATCAATACGGATGCAGTAGTTAATAAAGTCACCTAACGCAGTGGGAGGGTCGGCACGAGCAAGTTCATCCTTAATCAGTGGAGATAACCCCTTTCGAAAAATAGATTTTTTGGCGGAACTGTCCCAGGTGGTATCAAGGGCCCATCTCCTGAAATCCAAGGCATATTCAGCTACCGAGTGCTTACCTTGGCGCAAAGCTAACATGGCTGCTTCAGCTGTTGCACCTCGATTGGGGTCATCAAACACCTGCCCCATGGCTGAAATAAAATCATCAAGGTGATTCAAACAATCATCCTCAGTCTCAATCAGAGGGTTTGCCCACATTAAAGCCTTGTTGGTAAGCAACATAATTATAGTAAGCACCTTAGATCGTTCAGTGGAAATTGTGAAGCATGTGCAGAAAAAAAAAGATTGCATTGATTAATAAATCCCCTGAATTTCTCACGTTCACCGCCAAAACGAAAAGGGGGCAACTTGGGAATCCCAGCACTCGGGGCTACGGCAGGAGCCTGGACTGCCCCTCTAGAACCTCAATCCTGGCTCGCAAATCCTGGGTAGTCTGTCCAACCACTTGCAAATTGTGATTATTGAGGTCCTGTAGATTTGTAAAACGGGTCTTTATATTCTGCAAATCTGCAAGGATATTATCAGTCACTCCGCAAAGTTCCTTTATGCGGGCCTCCATTTTCCAGATCTTTTAAGACAGGATTACTGGAAGAAGAGGAGAGAAAAAAAAACAATAGTGTTCACCTGTGCAACACTGCAGAGAGAAAAAAAAAATTAAGGGAACTGCTCACCTGGAATGGTTGTGAGAAGTCACAACCACTATCATCACAGAAAGTTTCAACCAGACATCTGATATCCAGAGTTACAGCAGACAAAAAAAGAAAAGAAAGGAAAAAAAAAAAAACAATAGTGTTTACCTGTGGTAACACTGCAAAAAGAAAAAACTTAAGGGAATTGCTCACCTGGAATGGTTGTGAGAAGTCACAACCACTGTCATCACAGAAAGTACAACCGGACGTCTGATATCCACAGTACAGCAGACACAGCCTTCCAGACCCAGCAGACACTAACGTTTTGGCTTCAGAATCTTGTAATGTATGTAGTACAGTTCATATAGCGTCTTGTGCTTGGGTGCGATGAAAACACAGGAGTCACAGGTTTGATATAGAAAAGTCCTGTATTACTTCATACAAGTTGGCAGAAATAGTCACACAGTTTGCAGACACAGAAACAGGAGACACAGCAGGCCAGAGTAATCCAAGCTCAGCAATCACTCTCCAATACAGATTCAGGATCTTCTTCTCTGTTACCGTAAGTCCATTCAAACGTGGGTCTTTCAAAGAGCAGGGTTCAGAGTCCACAAGTGCTTCAGAGTTCCTCAGTAGGAATAGCTGGAGTACAAGGTCCAAGGCTTACAGGAGTCAAGTCACAGGTTCACTGCAGGCTAGATTCTGAAGCACTGATTGCTCAGCTGTGGCTGCTTAAGAAGCAAAGGAGAGAATCAGGGCGGGAACATGCAAGCTGGAAACTCCATTTTGACTGAGGGCAAGATAGCTGCAGCAAGACAGAAAGTAAAATGGCTGACGAACAAACTGAGTTTCAGGAATATATACATAGAACCTTACAATGACCATGTGATATTTCGGTTTTTCTTTTTTAATAAATTTGCAAAAATTTCTACATTTCTGATTTTTTTTCAGTCAAGATGGGGTGAGAAAAAAATGAACTTTTTTAAATTTACCAAATGGCTGCAATGAAACAAAGAGTGAAAAATTTAAAGGGGTATGTATACTTTCCGTACTCACTGTATTGTTGGTTCCACTTTAAAAAAATTACATAATAATGAAAATCTGACAAATGCAGGACAAATTTATCATAGTAATAAAACCAGATAAATGGAACCAACATATTATAATTAACCTATCATATTGATTTATCATTC
The DNA here is from genome assembly GCA_033576555.1 of Oophaga sylvatica. Taxonomy (NCBI): domain Eukaryota; kingdom Metazoa; phylum Chordata; class Amphibia; order Anura; family Dendrobatidae; genus Oophaga; species Oophaga sylvatica. The sequence goes on from JARQOD010000005.1 coordinate 346,482,662, forward strand.
TTTATTTTTCCAGTTTTTTCTATGCTGTATTTTCCACTTCACTGTACTGTGTGGCCCTCAATAAGGCTTATAATCTAATGCACAAGTATACAGGCTATGGTCTATTTCATAGGAAGTGAATTTTCCTATCAATAAATGTTGTTGGAGAAACCTGGGATACCCAATGAAGACCCAATTACACATGGAAAACACACATTTCTGCAGATGTCATTCTTGGACAGAGTATAATCTGAGATCATAGCACTTGCAGTCTTCTTCACTGAACCACAGTAGAGCCCAATAGATCATATTAGGTCACTAAAGATACGTGTTTTCTGCACTTGATCCTTTGAAAACTCTAGAAATGTCAAATATATGAATAGAAAATTGGATAATCTGATTACAAAATGTGTGCTGTAATGATTGAAATGTGATGGTATGCTTCACCTAGAAGCACAGCTTGAATTCTTGTAGGATTCCCTTTAGGCCGGGGTCACACTACCGTATAATACGGACGAACGGGAGGCGATAAAAAATTGCATTGCGCTCGTCCCAAAGTTAATCTTTGGGGCAGCTCCCATCATCCGATATTTTATCGGACGTGTTATACGTGCGAGTGAAATCGCAGCATGCTGCTATTGTACTCGTATCTTGGCCGAGAGTCGCCAATGCAAGTCTATGGGTGCGAGAAAACAACGGATTACACACGAACTAGACGTTTGACTTGCGAGAAATACGCACTGGTGTCCTTTAGAAAAGCCGGCAATTCATCCCCGGCTATACTGTAAAATCACACTGACAGGGTTAATAAAGGATGGAAAGAATACATATACACACATAGAATACATATATATATATATATATATATATATATATATACACATGTCATTGTGACATATACTGTATATATATTTAAAGTTCATGCACTTCTACATAGTATAATAGCCGCTAATTCAAATGCCGGCTTTTGTGAAATTACAGACCCGACATGAAATGACACATGGTTTACATGCAGTTAACCATGTCATTTCATGTAGTTTGAGATATGGTTTTAATAAACAATTACATGAGTGTATGTGTGCAAAATTTCATACATGTAGGGGTTAATGAAAGGTGTAAATTCATTGAAAAAAACTGTGTGGGCTCCCGCCCTATTTTCTCAACCAGACAGACAAAGCCAGCGAGTGGGGGCAGATAATAATAGCCTAGGGAGGGTGCATTTATTTTGTGCCCTCACTGGCTAAAAACATCTGCCCCCAGCCACCCCAGAAAAGGCAAATCTATAATTAGATGCGCCCTTTCTGGCACTTAGCCCGTCTATTCCCATTGCCCTGTAGCGGTGGCGAATGGGTAAATAATGGATTAAAGCCACCTTGCTATTGGAAGGTGACTTTAAGCAAGGTTAATAATTGAGAGTTGTCAATTAGATAACTCTCAATTATTAATCTATTGTATGAAATGGTTAAAAAGTACACACACACATTAATGAAAAATAATTTTAATGAAATAAATACAGTTTTTGACCATCTTTTATTGTACAGCTAATCCTCGATTCCCTTGTTCTCCTGAAATAAAAATAAAATAATAAAGCAAGCTTTTTCTTACCTATCTGACGCACAGTCAGGTCCCATGCTGTAATCCATCAGAAAGGGTTAACATGTTTACAGCTAGCAGCACAGCTGTAAGCCCCCGAAAGAATGAGCTAATCTCCTGGCTGGCAGGAAAGAAAGTGATTAGTGTGGGAAGCTTAATTGATTGCTTCCCAGGCTAATCAGTTCACTTCAGGTCAGCCGGGGACACCGCACAGCATCAGTGACGTCAGAGGGAGTCCCTGGCTGACCTGAAGTCAACTGATTAGCCTGGGAAGCAATCAATTAAGCTTTCCACACTAATCACTTTCTCTCCTGCCAGCCAGGAGATTAGCTCATTCTTTCAACAATAGGATTAATAATTGAGAGTTGTCTAATTGACAACTCTCAATTATTAACCTGGCTTAAAGTCACCTTCCAATAGCAAGGTGGCTTTAACCCATTCGCCACCGCTACAGGGCAATGGGAATAGATGGGCTAAGTGCCAGAAAGGGCGCATCTAATTATAGATTTGCCTTTTCTGGGGTGGCTGGGGGCAGATGTTAGTAGCCAGGGGGGGCACAAAATAAATGCACCCTCCCTAGGCTGTTATTATCTGCCCCCACTCACTGGCTTAGTCTGTCTGGTTGAGAAAATAGGGCGGGAGCCCACGCATTTTTTTTCAACAAATTTACACCTTTAATTAACCCTACATGTATGAAATTTTGCACACATACACTCATGTAATTGTTAGTGAAAACCATATATCAAACGACATGAAATGACATGGTTAACTGTATGTAAACCATGTGTCATTTCATGTCGGGTCTAATTTCACAAAAGTCGGCAATTGAATTAGCGGCTATTATACTATGTAGAAGTGCATGAACTATAAATATATGTATATATATATATATATGTCTCAATGACATATATATATATATACCGTATATACTCGAATATAAGCAGAGATTTTCAGCCCATTTTTTAGGGCTGAAAGTCCCCCTCTCGGCTTATATTTGAGTCATATACCAGGGGGTCGGCGGAGGAGGGGGAGCGCAGCTGTCCTGTATACTCACCCCTCCGCCGGCCTGGTCTCTGCAGTCCCTGCTCTTCTCCCATGGTCCCGGCGCCTGTGTTCAGCGGTCAGCTGGTACCGCTCATTAAAGTCATGAATATGCACAGATTCATGACTTTAATGAGCGGTAACACGTGACCGCTGAACACTGGCGCCGGGACCGTGGGAGAAGAGCGGGCAGAGACGCGCCGGCGGAAAGGTAAGTATATGCGATATTTACCTGTCCCGTTCCGCTGTGTCCTCGGGTCCTCTTGCTGCGATGTTCAGGCAGAGGGCGCGATGACGTGGTTACTGTGCGCCACGCCCTCTGCCTGATCATTCACTGCTGGAGGACCCGGAAGACAGCGGCGAGCAGCGGTGACAGGTAAATGTCTCAGGTGCCGGCACCTGTCCCCCATAGCGCGCCGGTGTCCCCGCCTGCTCAGGACACCAGCACCTGGCCCTCAGCGATGAGAGGTGAGTATGTCTTTTTTTTTTTTTCGGTTGCAGCGGCAGCAATTGAGGCCTATACTATGGAGCATCTATGGGGGAATAATCTATGGGGGCACAATCTATGGGGGAATAATCTATGGGGGCATAATCTATGGGGGAATAATCTATGGGGCATAATCTATGGGGGAATAATCTATGGGGGAATAATCTATGGGGGCATAATCTATGGGGGAATAATCTATGGGGGCATAATCTATGGATCATATATGGGGGCACAATCTATGGAGCATCTATGGGGGCATAATCTATGGATCATATATGGGGGCACAATCTATGGAGCATCTATGGGGGCATAATCTATGGAGTATCTATGGGGGCACAATCTATGGAGCATCTATGGGGCATAATCTATGGAGCATCTATGGGGGCATAATCTATTGAGCATCTATGGGGGCATAATCTATGGATCATATATGGGGGCACAATCTATGGAGCATCTATGGGGGCATAATCTATGGAGTATCTATGGGGGTACAATCTATGGAGCATCTATGGGGCATAATCTATGGAGCATCTATGGGGGCATAATCTATGGATCATATATGGGGGCACAATCTATGGAGCATCTATGGGGCACTATCTATGGAGCATCTATGGGGGCATACTCTATGGATCATATATGGGGGCACAATCTATGGAGCATCTTTGGGGGCATAATCTATGGATCATATATGGGCACAATCTATGGAGCATCTATGGGGGCATAATCTATGGATCATATATGGGGGCACAATCTATGGAGCATCTATGGGGGCATAATATATGGAGCATCTATGGGGGCACAATCTATGGAGCATCTATGGGGGCATAATCTATGGAGCATCTATGGGGGCATACTCTATGGATCATATATGGGGCACAATCTATGGAGCATCTATGGGGGCATAATCTATGGATCATATATGGGGCACAATCTATGGAGCATCTATGGGGGCATAATCTATGGATCATATATGGGGGCACAATCTATGGAGCATCTATGGGGGCATAATATATGGAGCATCTATGGGGCACAATCTATGGAGCATCTATGGGGCACAATCTATGGAGCATCTATGGGGGCATAATACATGGGCAGCATATAGGGCATAATCTCATTTTCCACCCTAGGCTTATACTCGAGTCAGTAAGTTTTCCCAGTTTTTTGTGGCAAAATTAGGGGGGTCGGCTTATACTCGGGTCGGCTTATACTCGAGTATATACAGTATGTATTCTATGTGTATATATCTATTCTTTCTTTTGTGATGTAAAAACTGTCATTGGGATCCATTATATGTCGGTTTTGCAAGCCGTCGAGAAATTCTCGTCCTTCGGATGCCATACGGATCCTGAGATGCGAGGAAATCACATCATCGCATTTAAAACGGATTACATACGGATCAACATACGGAGAACAGTTGTGCGATTATCGCATTACAAAATCGGACCGTTTTTTTACACGTTTTGTGTGACTCCAGCCTAAGAAACAGTTCAGGAACATATGTGTTTAGACAAAAAGGCTGACAGCACTGTAAAAGTTAACAGGCTTATTATGCAACACATGTCCCTTCCTTTCCACTAGTTTGCGTGTTGATAACCTGAAAAACACCGCTGACATAATTACTCTATACCTTTTAAGGACGGTCAGGCATATCTCAGCTGCCTGAGCATATTCTTGAACCATATCTCCCACGTATCACATATTTTTCAGGAATTTCCCTCATCATCCAATTACTCAGCTGTAGCCCCCAGAAAACTCTTGTCTGTTATCCAGCAATCTGCAACAACTTACTAGCTCAGTCCTGTGAATCCTGGTGCTATTGCACTCTCAACTTTGCAACAAGGTACCTGATAACAAATTCATTTCTGCTATTACAGGTGCTGTTTACTTTTTCAAGCAATGTACCTGATTATTATTTGTCTCTGCCATTTCTATGCTGCCCATACTTTCAGTTGACTACATATGTGTAAGAAGATGGTACAAAGGGAAGATTTTCACAGTTATTGTATAACATAATATCGCAAGTCAGCGCCGCCAACTACTAGCCAAAGATTGTAGGACAAGAAATTTGGAAAGAATTGCATCAGCAGGAATTGCATAATAAAGTGCCTGATACCTGCGGGGAAGAGACTGGAGGAGACACCAGGTCAGGTGACAGCTGTGGCGCAGTTAATAATTATAAAAGGCCCAGTGTGGCAGTGAAGGGGAGTAGTTGGTGCCTGAAACTGTAGCAGGATGGGACGTGTGGTGCCACGAGGTTGGCTTATTTCTGCCAAATTGAGTGACCAGACCTGAGAGAAGAGTCGAGTGACCAGACCTGAGTGAAGAGTCAAGTGACAATACCAGAGTGAAAAATTAAGTAATGAGCATTAGACGAGTGGCCAGAGTTGGATAGCCAAAATCAGAGATGAGAGGACAGAGCTTAGAGATATGAGCCAAGGGAGCAGAGCCAGAGGAGAGAAAAAGACAACCAGGCCATTGAAGAGTGACATTCTTGTTAACTGTGACTTACGGTGTAGACGTATGGTACACAGGGGACCAGGGCCTTGCTTCAGGGGACCAAGGCGGCAAGCGTAATGGGTTTGCAAAGTGACTCATTGATAAGGGACTTGCAGCCTAATGTCGTGGTATCATAGGCCTCCTTTAGGACCTGTATTAAGGCTTGTATTGCTTAGAGAGTGACAGAGAGATGGCGGTAACAGACCTGATAGTGATGGTGATACACCTCAGGTTAGGGTATTAGGACCAATACATGTTCACATACTCAGTTCACTGTGAGTGGCCCGATGAACTATGGTGACCTCAATGAAATCACCGCTAGCACTGTGTGAAAATACTCACGGTGCTAACAGTGACATCATGAAGGTTACCCCAGGTCATTGACCACCTCACAGTGAGCAGAGCGTGGGAACAGTCTGCAGTGATCGGCGGTAACCTTTATGTTCATCACTGAAGCTGCACCTCAAGCTCAGCTCAGTGTCTCCTGGATGACAGGGTTAATGGTTGCAAAATGCCACCATCATCAAGACATCCAGATGTAGCAGAGATGGAGTGCGGCGTGGGACAAATGTATTATCTTCTCATTGGACAGGTGAGGAATATGTTTTCTTATTATTTTCATTTTTATAGTAATAAATGGGAAAAATAGTCGGAGAGTATTTATTTCAAATAAAGGATTTTATTCTTGCTGTTTATTTCAAAAGATACTAAGGGTTTAGTAATGGGGGTGTCTTACAGACACCTCTCCATTGCTAACCCCTGGGCTTGATATCAGCTGACAATACAAAACTGACATCAACCTCAACCCTATTACCCCACTTGCCACCGCACCAGGGCAAATGGGAAGAGTGAGGCTAAGTGCCAGATTTGGTGCATCTTATGCATGCACCATTTCTGAGGCCGCTGAGGGTTGATGTTGGTAGCCTGGGAGGGGGGGCAATATCCCTGGCCCCTTCTCAGCCTTTTAAAATCAACCCACAGCTTTGTTTAGCCTTTGCTGGTTTGAATTTATAGGGGGACCCTGCTTCATTATATTTGGAGGGGTTAACCGGTAAAGGATAAGCAAACAGAAGTGAGCTGTTATTAACCCCTTACTGCCATCGGACGTACTATCCCGTCCATGGTACCTGGGCCCGTATGACCGGGGACGGGATAGTACGTCATAGGCGATCAGCTGCGCTCCTGAGGGGAGCGCAGCTAATCGCCGCCGGGTGTCAGCTGATTATCACAGCTGACACCCATGACTGTGTGTCAGGAGCGGTCACGGACCGCTCCCGGCACATTAACCCCTAGCACACCGCGATCAAACATGATCGCGGTGTACTGGGGGCACAGGGGAGGATCGCGCAGGGTGGGGGCTCCCTGCGCGCCCCCCTGAGACCCTCAGAGCAGCGCGATGTGATCGCGCTGTTCTGAGGGCTTCCTCCCTCCCAGGACCCGGATCCAAGATGGCGCCGGGGTCCTGGAGGGAGGCGGCTACCTCAGTGCCTGCCGAGAGCAGGCACTGAGAAGCCTGCATCTATGCCTGTGCGATCGCTGGTGTGACAGAGTGCTGTGCACACTGCCACACCAGCGATCTGATAAAATACAGTGATGTCCCACCCTGGGACAAAGTAAAAAAAGTTAAAAAAGTAAAAATAAACATGTGTAAAAAAAAAAATCCAAAATAAATAAAAAAAAAAAAAAATATTCCCCAATAAATTCACTTCTTCCTGTAAATAAAAAAAAAAAAACAATAAAAGTACACATATTTGGTATCGCCGCGTCCGTAACGACCCCCCCTATAAAATTGTCCAACTAGTTAACCCCTTTAGTGAACCCCTTAAAAAAAAAAAAAAAAAACGAAGCAAAAAATCAATGCTTTATCATCATACCGCCGAACAAAAAGTGGAATAACACGCGATCAAAAAGACCGATATAAAAATACATGGTACCGCTGAAAACGTCATCTTGTCCCGCAAGAAAACGAGCCGTCATAAAGCATCATCAGCGAAAAAATAAAAAAGTTATAGCTCGCAGAATAAAGCGATGCAAAAATAATTATTTTTTATATAAAATTGTTTTTATTCTATAAAAGCGCCAAAACATGAAAAAATTATATAAATGAGGTATTGCCATAATCGTACTGACCCGAAGAATAAAACTGCTTTATCAATTTTACCACACGCGGAACGGTATAAACGCCTCCCCCAAAAGAAATTCATGAATTGCTGATTTTTGTTCATTCTAACCTCCCAAAAATCGAAATAAAAAGCGATCAAAAAACGTCACGTGCTCGAAAATAGTACCAATAAAAACGTCAACTCGACCCGCAAAAAATAAAGACCTCACATGACTCTGTGGGCCAAAATATGCAAAAATTATAGCTCTCAAAATGTGATGATGCAAAAACTATTTTTGCAATAAAAAGCGTCTTTTAGCGTGACAGCTGCCAATCATAAAAACCCGCTATAAATAGTAAATCAAACCCCCCTTTATCACCCCCTTAGTAAGGGAAAAATAATAAAATTAAAAAAAAGTATTTATTTCCATTTTCCCATTAGGGTTAGGGTTAGGGTTGCGGCTAAAGTTAGGGTTAGGGTTGGCGCTAAAGTTAGGATTAGGGTTAGGGTTGGTATTAGGGGTGTGTTAGGGTTAGGTTTGTGGTTAGGGTTGGGACTAGGGTTAGGGTGTGTGTTGGGGTTAGAGTTGGAGTTAGAATTGGGGGTTTCCGCTGTTTAGGCACATCAGGGGCTCTCCAAATGTGACATGGCGTCTGATCTCAATTCCAGCCAATTCTGCGTTGAAAAAGTCAAACGGTGCTCCTTCACTTCTCAGCTCTGCCATGCGTCCAAACAGTAGTTTTATCCCCACATATGGGGTATCAGCGTACTCTGGACCCCAAGAGTTATTGTGCAATTTGTCCTATTTCTTCTGCTACCCTTGGGAAAATAAAAAACTGGGGGCGAAAATATCATTTTTGTACAAAAAAAAATATTTTTTTGTTTTTATGGCTGTACATTATAAACTTCTGTGAAGCACTTGGGGCTTCATAGCGCTCACCACACATCTAGATAAGTTCCTTGTGGGGTCTATTTTCCAAAATGGGGTCACTTGTTGGGGATTTCCACTGTTTAGGCGCATCAGGGGGTCTCCAAATGCGACATGACGCCCCAGACCATTCCATCAAAGTCTGCAATCCAAAACGTCACTACTTCCCTTCCGAGCCCCAACGTGTACCCATACAGTAGTTTTCTCCCACATTTAGGATATCAGCGTACTCAGGACAAATTGGACAACATCTTTTGGGGTCCAATTTCTCCTGTTACCCTTGTAAAAATAAAATATTGGGGCAAAAAAATCATTTTTGCAAAAAAAAAAAAGGATTTTTTATTTTTACGGCTGTGCGTTATAAACTTCTGTGAAGCACTTCGGGGTTCAAAGTGCTCACCACACATCTAGATAAGTTCCTTGTGGGGTCTATTTGCCAAAATGGGGTCACTTGTGGGGGGTTTCCACTGTATAGGTGCATCAGGGGCTCTCCAAATGTGACATGACGCCCCCAGACCATTCCATCAAAGTCTGCAATCCAAAACGTCACTACTTCCCTTCCGAGCCCTGACGTGCGCCCATACAGTAGTTTTCTCCCACATATTGGTATCAGCGTACTCAGGACAAATTGGACAACAACTTTTGGGTTCCAATTTCTTCTGTTACCCTTGTGAAAATAAAATATTGGGGACGAAAAAATCATTTTTGTAAAAAAAAAAAAGATTTTTTATTTTACGGCTGTACGTTATAAACTTTAGTGAAACACCTGGGGGTTAAAAGTTCTCACCACACATCTAGATAAGTTCCTTGAGGGTCTAGTTTCCAAAATGGCGTCATTTATGGGGGTTTCCACTGTTTAGGCAGATCAGGAGCTCTCCAAACACGACATGGCGTCCTGCCAATTCTGCGTTGAAAAAGTCAGACGGCGCTCCTTCCCTTCCAAACTCTGCCATGCACCCAAACAGTGGTTTACCCCACATATGGGTATCAGCGCACTCAGGACAAATTGCACAATAACTTTTGGAGTCTTGTTACCCTTGGAAAAATAAAAATTGGGGTGAAAAGATCATTTTTGTGGAAAAAATATGATTTTTAAATTTTACGGCTCTACGTTATAAACTTGTGTGAAGCACTTGGGGGTTCAAATTGCTCACCAAGAATCTAGAAAAGTTCCTTAGGGGGTCTAGTTTCCAAAATGGGGTCATTTGTGGGGGGTTTCCACTGTTTAGGCACATCAGGGGCTCTCCAAATGCAACATGGCATCCAATCTCAATTCCAGCCAATTTTGGTTGGAAAAAGTCAAATGGTGCTCCTTCCATTCCGAGCTCTGCCGTGCGCCCAAACAGTGGTTCCCACCCACATATGGGGTATCAGCGTACTCAGGACAAATTGTACAACAACTTATGTGGTCCAATTTCTCCTGTTACCCTTGAGAAAATAAAAAATTAGTGACTAAAAGATAATTTTTGTGGGAAAAAAATAGGATTTTTTTTTTCATGCCCGGGCATTATAAACTTGTGTGAAGCACTTGGGGGTTCAAAGTGCTCACCAAAGATCTAGATAAGTTCCTTAGGGGTATAGTTTCCAAAATGGGGTCACTTGTGGGGGGTTTCCACTGTTTAGGCTCATCTGGGGCACTGCAAACGGAACATGACCCCCATCAACGTCTGCATTCCAAAACGTTACTACTTCCTTTCCAAGCCCTGCCGGCACCCAAACAGTTTCCCCCCCCACATATGGGGTATCAGCGTACTCAGGACAAATTGGACAACAACTTTTGGGGTCCAATTTCCTTGGGAAAATTCAAAAATTTGGGACTAAAAAATCATTTTTGTGGGAAAATTGTTTTTTTTTTTTTTCACACCCAGGCATTATAAGCTTTTGTGAAACACTTGGGAGTTCAAAGTGCTCACAACAGATCTAGATAAGTACCTTAGGGGGTCTAGTTTCCAAAATGGTGTCACTTGTGGGGGTTTCCACTGTTTAGGCGCATCAGGGGCTCTCCAAACACGACATGGCGTCCAATCTCAATTCCAGCCAATTTTAGTTTGAAAAAGTCAAACGGCGCTCCTTCCCTTACGAGCTCTGCCGTGTGCCCAAACAGTGGTTTTCCCCCACATATTGGGTATTGGCGTACTCAGGAGAAATTGCATAACAACCTTATTTGTCCATTTTCTCCTTTTACCCTTGTGAAAATAAAAAAAAAGTTTGTAAAAGATCATTTTTGTGGCTAAAAAGTTAAATATTCATTTTTTCCTTCCACGTTGCTTTAGTTCCTGTGAAGCACCTGAAGGGTTGATAATCTTCTTGAATGTGGTTTTGAGTACCTTGAGGGGTGCAGTTTTTAGAATGGTGTCACTTTTGGGTATTTTCTGCCATATAGACCCCTCAAAGTGACTTCAAATGAGAGGTGGTCCCTAAAAAAAATGGCTTTGTAAATTTTGTTGTAAAAATGAGAAATCGCTGGTCAACTTTTAACCCTTATAACTTCCTAACAAAAAAAAATTTTGGTTCCAAAATTGTGCTGATGTAAAGTAGACATGTGGGAAATGTTATTTCTTAACTATTTTATGTGACATATTTCTCTGTTTTAAGGGAATAAAAATTCAAAGTTTGAAAATTGCAAAATTTTAAAAATTTTCGCCATATTTGCGTTTTTTTCAAAAATAAACGCAAGTTATATCGAAGAAATTTTACTTCTAACGTGAAGTACAATATGTCACGAGAAAACAGTCTCAGAATCGCGAAGATCCGTTGAAGCGTTCCAGAGTTATAACCTCATAAAGAGACAGTGGTCAGAATTGTAAAAATTGGCCCGGTCATTAACGTGCAAACCACCCTTGGGGTGAAGGGGTTAATAGACTGGGAACCTTTTTGTGATATTGTCCCTTTTCCCAGATTATTAGCATCAGCCTACAGCTGTGAGATTTCCCTCTGCTGGTTATGAAAATTAAGTGGGAACCCACGCAATTTTTTTTATTTAATTCTTAATTTTACACACCTGTTTCTTTAGGTATCTATTCAGATTTAAATGGACTTTGAGTGGCCTATATATTAGAAACTTCCCAAAAGTAATGTAATTTTTTTAAAAAAATGCAGTTTTACCTACTTCAAAACTGCATTCTGGATTTTTTAACTCTTCAGATGCTACACAGGAATTACTGCAAAGTGGAATGAAAAAAAAATTAAATTTTTCCTCTAAAATGTTGCTTTAGCCCCAATGTTTTCACTTTTAAAAGAGATAGCATGACAAATTGGACAGCAAAATTTGTTGCTCAGTTTCTTCTGAGTGCGCTGATATCCCATATTCTGTCAGAAACCTCTATTCGGACACATGGCAGGGCTTGGAAGAGAATGAGCACCATTTGAATTTTGGAACACAAATTTGGCTGAAATAGATTGTGGACACCATGTCGCATTCAAATAATCCTTGATGTGCCTAAACAGCAGAAACACCCCACAAGTGACCCAATTTTGGAAATTAAACCCCACAGAAATGTTATACAGGGGTATAGTGAGCAATTTGAACCCATAGATACTACACAGAATTTGATGACATTAGGTTGTCATACTGAAAATTTTCTTTTTTTTCATGAAAATGTTGCTTTAGCCCCACATTTTTTACTTTTACAAGATGTAACATGAATAGGTCGACCCCAAAGTTTGTTATCCATTTTCTTTGGAGCATGGTGATACCTCACATATTGTCAAATAGTTCTGTTTGGCAGAACAAAGTATTGTGCATCCTCCAGCTTTACTTTCAGGTCATCAGCGCTATTTGGCCTCTCCCGACCCATGAGCACTACAGTACATTTGCATTGCCCTCAGTAGGGCAAAGTAAAGTGCGCCTATGCAGGAGCGCAATTGTGAAACACTGTGTGGATGATGTAGAATGTATCATCCGAATGAAGCAAGCAGGAGGACGGCAATTGTGACGAGAGAGGAAGTGCTGAAGCAGCAATGCCCATCGGACCAAACTGTGCCGTATGGGTTTATTATAAAAAGTATTTTTTGTGCTATGAGACTGGGGACTTATATACAGCTTACTAGAATACTGTAAAAGAGGCCTTTAACTATTGTACTGTCTTTCTAGCAGCAAAAGTACTCAAAAACATTAGCATGTCTACGTAGCTTCGAAGAATCACCATTCTTTAGGATTCTGCTTAGAAGAAATGTGCATTAAAAGGTCTTGGAATGATGACCTCTGAAACTGAAATTTGTAATGCAGATTGATTTATTATTACTTATTCTTTTAGTACAGGAAATAGACATCCAGTGCCAACTGGCAGCCTGCCACAGTCCTTACTGTGTGAATTGTCTACAATAATTGCAAGGATAATGACTGGTTTGGGGCCTGTCTTGTATATGGAGGACTGCAATGCCATTACAGTCTACTTTATAAGGTTAAATTAACTACATAGGCCATTGATTTGCTGGCTAGGTAAATTGTTTCAACTGAGCTAAGCAACTAATCATGAAATTAAATTAATACATGACTTTATATAATTTGGCAATTAATTATCATTTATGATATTTTCTCTTGCTGTAGGCATGCATTCTCTTATTATAATTTCTTGAAATAAATCATTATAATGTCCATTAAATATACAATGAACTATTCCGCAAACAGTCCTGTTTGTATTTATTGTCATTAAAGAGTTTTTTCGGATAATCTTGGAAGCTCTACTGTGGAAAGGCAGAGCCTTCAGCACATTTTACTGTCCAGACCCTCTATGCAATATAGAATAATAAATATTAAAGGGGTTGTCCCTTTAAAAAAATATATACAATATATATGCAAATTGTAAAATAAACAAGTGCACTTCACTTACCCTCCTAGAAATGTTAACTTGACATGCTGCCAAATAACAGAGACTAGGACAGGGATGAAAACACTGTGCTCCGGAATGGTAAGTTAAAGGGACCCTGTCACCAGTTTTTTCCCATGTAAAGTAGCGCCAGCACCTGTAAGCCCTCTGATACAGCATACTAGAATGGTGTTTATAAGTCCCCAAGGCACTCTGCAAGGCACAAAATATAACATTTATGTAAGTCCACAAGGACAGGGTCCTCCCCCCTCTGTACCAGTCTATCATTGTAAATTTGTTTACTGTAAACGATATCTATAACTTTGTATGTAATCCCTTCTCATGTACAGCACCATGGAATTAATGAAAAATAGAGAAAAGCAACATGCCTAAAAAATGGGAACACCACCAAAAAAATATATAAAAAAATATCAAATTTTATTGAAGGCACACAAAAACACACAACAATGATTAAAAACATTAAAAACAGACAAAAATACTGGTCATGCCATATGGTAATAATGCCATGACTCCCCCCTGTCAAGAACCCACACAGCACAAAAATGTATACAATGATATGAAAAAAAAAGAAAAAAAAAATTAGATATAATGATATGAAAAAAATATCAAATAGATATGTCCCAGAAATGCACATCATATGAAGAAATCCAATTAATAAACAAAAGCTAATGATATATACACAGAAATATACATATACAGACATGGCTATTTGCAGCACCATAGACAAGAATACCTGGTAGTGAACCAATGGAGACAGGTACCGATATGGACTGCTTTGGACAGGGAGTATACGGTTGTTTTATTTTTTTACGTTTTATTACAGGAGATCGAGGGCGTCGCTTGGATCTGAGCGTATTATAAAGATATAAAAAACCGTATTGTGTTTTATTTCATTAAAATAATTTATTCTTATGCATGTGTTGTTTTTTTAAACCATTTATTAATGTAAGATTAATAATGGATAGGCGTCTATTATTAACCGGGCTTAATATCGCCTTACAATAGCAAGGTGATATTAACCCCTTATTACCCCATATCCCACCGCTACAGGGGAGTGGGAAGAGAGGGGCTGTCAAGGGGCTATGCAAGGGTTGCTGTGGCTGTACGTGGGTCTGCGGTGCTGTCCGGGGGTCTGCGGGGCTCTGCGGGGGTTGCTGTGGCTGTGTGGGGGTCTGTGGTGCTGTCCGGGGGTCTGTGGGGGTCTTCCGGGACGGTGCGGGGGTCTGCAGGGCTGTCCGGGGGCTGTGTGTGTATGCAGGCATCGTCCGATGGGACTACAACATTTACTGCTGATTTTCTGCAGATTTTGTGCGGATTTCCCCTGCAGTTTTACATCTGCGAATTTCTATAATGGAGCAGGTGTAAAACCGCTGCGGATTCCGCACATAGAATTGACATGCTGTGGATTCAAATTCACAGCAAATCTGCGCGGAAAAATCCGCAGCATATGCACAGCGTTTTTTTTCTACATAGATTAGAATGGTACTGTACAACGCAGAAAAATCTGCTGCGGATCCGCAGGGCCAAATCCGCTGCGGATCTGCAGCAGAATCCGCAATGTGTGCTCATACCCTTACAAAATCCAGCTGCTGCAGCATCTCAACGAGGATGACCCATATCGGCGTGCTGAATTGGCAGAATGGGCAAAACAAAAATTGTAACAGAACCCTCAGTTTACATAGAACATTATGTTCAGTGATGAGGCAGACTTTTTTGGGTGAGCCATTTACATGGATACACCTAAATAAAATGGGAATGTGACAGTTTTCTTGCGTTGCGTGTCTTGCATTGAAATCTGCTGCAATGACGCGGGTACTGCATTCACCAGACATCAACACAATTTCTATCAGCTCCTCACGTGTTAAACTCTGCGACATGTCAATGGCTGTAAACAAAGAGAAACTTGTAAATAACTCATGAAAGAATAAAGTTTCGTTAAAACCAAGCACATCATTGTTTTTCTTCTGAAATTCTCAATAAGTCTGATGTGTCACATGACCTTCCCATTTTAAAAAATAAAGTTGGATCCAAAACCGACTTCAAAATGGCCGCCATGGTCACCACCCATCTGGAAAAGTTTTTCCCCTCCCATATACTAATGTTTCACAAAGAAGAGGTTGACATCACCAACTATTCCAATTTTATTTAGGTGTATCCATATACATGGCCCACCCTGTAAATAATCAACTTTTTTATACTCTTTTGGTGTGCTGCCTCCAATTTTTCTTTTTTTTTTTTTTTACTGTCGTTTGTTGCTCTGAAACTTTTGGGCCAATTCATCAAACAGTTTTTGCAAGAATTTTCACGTAAAACAGTTTGATACGGTGCAAAATTTTTCCGCAATTCATGCAAATATGTAAAGTAAAAATAGAAAAATAGTATAAAGAAAGAAAAAAATGATTGTGCCTCTCAATTACAATAAATATTTATTTTACTCACTTATATAGCTCCTATAATTCCACAGTGCTTTACATATCTCAGCATTTCTGTCCCTATTGGGGCTGACAATCTAGATCCACGATCTGTATGTCTTTTTTGGAGAGTTTGAGGAAACTGGAGCACCCGGATGAAACCCACTCATACACGGGGAGCAACATGTGAGCCACTGTGCTTCCCTAAACACTGCAAAATATTGCAACTTTTGATGTTTTTGCACGTGGCCAGCTCTACCAAATTTTTTAAAAATACACGAAGTTTAGTGGAAAGGAAACTTTGCCGAGTACAGCTAATTCAGCTAATCGTCCCTAACGAGTGCATTCTTTCACTGGCACATGCATCTGGAAGATATGCCAAATTCATTAAACACCACACACCTCTTAATGAAGTTGAGTCATCGTACTTCAGCACTCCCTTCATAAAGACTGGCACACAAAATGTAAGTCTTGATTAGTCAGGTCCATATTTGCAACAATTATAATTTTTAAAGTTTGTTTTTTATTCCATACTTTCGTATAGTGACATTTTTACCATTTTTTACTTAAGAAAACAGTACAGTAAAGTTGCGACACACATTTAACTGACTGCAACGGTTGGGCTATTTTTCATTTTTCAGTTTGTGTAAAGCTGCATAAAAAGAGCCGATCATCAGAGATACGGATTTAGAAATGTGATAACAAGGCATCTTTTCATTTCAGTTCAAGGTTACATCTACAGAAGCCTTTTCATAACTTGATAACACATAGCAATCTCATGTACGTGTGTCTGAATAGTTTAATGTGTTGCATGGTAATTATTGTAAACGTTGTAATTGAAGACTGAGTCATAGCTGCAATATCTTTTATTTTATTTTTTTTTTAACAAAATCTATAAGTCTACAGGGAATGAATAACATCAGTCTATTTTACATGACAATTCTGCTAGAACAATACCATTAAAGCATTATTAACCATAAAATGCATAAACCATCAGAATTGCTGATTCAGTGCACTGTCTGCTTGCCATATTTTTTCATATATTTACTTAGCAGTATTGATTGGATATGACTTAAGCGGTGGGTGCAGCAAGAACTCGCTAATCTCAAGTACTAAACAATCACCAGTAAGCCTATTGTTCCTGACAATCAAATGTAATGACAAGTACCTGTACATTGTGGAAAACTACCTTATTTATTGCTTAAGTCACTGTACCTGTGGGATTGCTGTATATAATAAAACTGGATAATTGATCTATTGTCAAGCAGAGAAAATGGAATAGATGCTCTTTAAGTAAGAATATTTGCTTTACAGTGCAATAAAGTATTAGAAAAGATATGAACTTAACAAATTATATTTGATAAGTGTTGTCATGGCAAAAATTAAATCATGTACGTACAATGGCAAAGATGACACATTTCCTTTGTATTTTAGGCAAAAAAAATATTTTCAGCTTTTAGATTTTAAAAATTTTAAAAATTACAAAAAAGAAAAAAGAAAATGGCTCGATACAAAAAATTTGAGCACCTTGGATGGTTAGTACCTACTAGCATCCCCTTTTGAAAGGAACACAGCATGTAAACGGTTTTTGTAGCCAGCCCAGAGTCTTTCATTTCTTGTTTGAGGGATTTTCATTCATTCTTTTTGGAAAATTCTTCCAGTTCTGTGAGATTTTGGGGTTGTCTTGCCTGCACTGCTATTCTGAGGTCTAGCCAGAGATTTTCAAAGATGTTCAGATCAGGGGATGGTGAGGGCCACTGTAAAAGCTTCAGATTGTGTCTTTTGAGGTGTCTATTGTGGATTTTAATGTGTCTTTAGGATCATAATCCATTTGTAGAAAAAATCCTCTTTTTAATTATTTTACAAATGGTGTTATGTTTAAATCAAGAATTTGTTATAATTTTATTCAATCCATTCTTCCTTCTATCTGTGAAATGTTCTCCATGCCATTGGCTGCAACACAACCCTAAAACATGATAGATCCATCCCGATGCCCATGCTTAATGGTTGGTGAGATGTACTTTTTCTGGAATTCTGTGCCCTTTTTTCTTCATGCATACCTTTGATCAATGTGGCCAAAGAGTTCTGTTTTAACCTCATACAACACACTGGACTTGTTTTCCAAAATGCATTAGGCTTGAGTAGATGTTCTTTTGTATACTTCTGACACTGAATTATGTGGTGAAGATGCAGGAGAGGTTTTCTTCTGATGACCCTTAAATAAAGGCCATATTTGGGCAGGTGCCTCTGAACAGTATAACAATGTACCACACTTCCAGAGTCTGCTAATCTTTTTGAACATCTTTTGCAGTCAAGCTGGGGTTCCGATTTGCCTCTCTAGCAATCCTACGAGCAGCACTCACTGAAAATTTTCTTGGTCTTCTAGGCCTTATCTTGACCTCCACTGTTCCTGCTAACTGCCATTTCTTAATTACATTTCGAACTGAGGAAAAGGCAACTTGAAAATGCTTTGCTATCTTCCTATAGCGTTCCCTTCTTCAGAAAAATAATTGCACAAGAAAGCAAAAACTCCTTACAGCCACTTGTGGCAAACACAAGATTCTGACATTAATTTCAAAATTTTTTAGGGAGAGTTGAAAGATATTCTACTGACTTGCTTCTGCTTTCTATTTAATTAAAGGGAATATTTTACCAGTTTCTTGCCAAATAATCTGATGGTAGAATGGTTCAGGGGAAGACACCCTAATACAAGTAATTTGTCACTTACTGTGTGCTTGCTGTTCTTTTTAAATCACTGTAAAAACAGCAGGGAATTATTACTAGAGTACTAGTAAACCTGCTGCCATGTACAGTAGTTCTCATATTCATTTGTTCTGTATATCTGTCATGGTCCAGTCCGGAGTTTGTGCGCTGCTGTCCTCTCTCAGGACTGGTCATGCGGGGGTTAATTTCCTCGGCCTCGTTCTGAAGCTAGCTGGGCTATTTCAGTCCGTCACAGCCGGCTTACCAGTGTTAGTGATAGCTCAAGCTTCCAGTTTAGAGCCTCTGACCCCTGTTACCTGGTGATCCTCCTGCCTTTGACTTGTTTACTCGTGTATGACCCGGACTGACTCTGACCCCGTCTCTTGGTATCCGTCTCTGCTGCTATGTTCCCTGTCTGGCTATTTGACCCTCGGCTTTGTATACTGACTACGTGTATTGCTGCACCTTCTGGTACTTCTGCCTCTGTACGGTTTTGACTCCGCTTGCCTGACCACGCTCCCACCACTTGGTGGTGCATGTGCTTCTGATTTGTACAGCTTCTCTGTGTACTCAGTCTCACGTCCCTCCCTAGCTCCCTCTGGGGAAGATTGCACTACACTGCAGTAGTCTGACAGCTCCATCTGGTTTTGACCTATTGGCTTGTTTCTGACCACGGGCTTGCTGAGACCTGTGGTTCTTGTATGACTGATTATTCCTAACTCAGCTTTGGATGTTTTTGTTGCCACCTGGTGGTGGTTTTGGCTGCTGCAGTGCAGGCTTGTCCTGAGCACACTGGCCTGCATTTCAGCTGCTTTACAATATCACTGTTCCCATCATTGATTGACAGCTTTCTGTCTCTGAACACTGAAATCTGTTAATTGGTGGTGTGGCTGGCGTTATATAGCGCTCAGCATTCAGAGACCTTGTAGATCTGCAGCATGTGAAAGAGTGAAATCTAAATTAAGCACCCTAGTAAGTGATGCATCACTTGAATCAGTGTCTCTGTCCCTAGATCATGCTATTCTCAGATGGGTTAGCTAAAATTTAGTGATAGATTCCCTTCCACAATGAAGAAAAATGTTCTAATTGTAACTGAAATGCAGCATAACAAATGCCTGCTACACCATATCAATGATCGATCATACTAAGTCTGGCACTGATGCTGGCACCTTTTCTACCTATCTCTCCCCTTATTAGTGGAAGCATTGCATTTATTCCCCAGACAACTACTTTTATCTTGAGTATATATCGAATGTTTCTTTTGCTGTCTGTATATGCTGAGCTGTGTGTTGTGACAAATTGTCACTATTCCAAAATCACCCCAAAATTGCTGCCGCATTCCAAGCATAGGCTTTTATACAGGCTTACATAGACCCTCCTAATTGACTGCGTTACACCACATGATGTGATAGCTGCAAGGCATTATGTGGAAGCCCACATGGTCACACCTAGGATTATGTCAACATTCTGTGACTGATGCAATTTTCTGCAATGTGCAAACTTCATCTGGCATATTTTTAATAATTGACACTAATCAATAAGCAAATTGTTTGAATTTCTTCGGTAACTTTGAGTTTCAAGAAAACTTGACTTGTTTTTGATTCATATTGAATTGATTTGTTCATCTCTATGAACATTACTATTCCAGAAGTATATAAAAAGACTGAAAATCAATAAAAACTTGAGATGAAGGAGCAATTCATTGTTTGGAAACTTGGAAACACATGGGACCCTTATAAACAAAGCTGTTGACTGGAAACATTGACATTCATTACTTTCTCTCAAGTTGGCACTTGATGTTTATGCCAACTGTACCGTATTTTATGAATGTAGCTTTTCAGTACAAAGCCATCATTGAGATTCTATGGAACATTTGTCAAATTCTCTATGTATATTTTAATAAGGACATATGAGTGGCCTTCTTGAATAACCTTTTTGCTATGCTCTACACCTTTTTTTAAAGGAGCATAAAGAAAATGGATGCTTAAGCATAACAAAAATGGGAACAGCAGGAATAGTTGAAAAATAGCAGAGTGGGATCTCATGCTGATGGCTGGATCTAGATTCCAATGGATGCTAAGGGATCGATCGGCCTATGCTGTACCCCTACATGCCTTTGATTTCAAATGGAGGCTTAATGAGGCTTTCCCTCACAGTTCCGTATAAAGTCTGCCATGTTCTACTGCATGTCATATAACGGTTTATTTATTTTTAGTGTAAAATACCGTGCCATACAAAGGCGATATACATCGGCAAATAAAGTCCCTAACAAAGAACTGTAATTGGAGCACCCTACAGGGATGTGGGGTACTCGGACCCGGGCCTGCACAGTTCTTAAAGGGGATGTCATGGCAGCAGTGATCCGGTCAGTGGCCCTGGGCATCCAATAAAAATGAAAATATATATTAAAAAGGGGAATAGTTTATAGGGAAATGAGTTTGTGACGCCACCTGTGGTACTCATCAATAAAGATGTTAGCCGACGCTGCTTCAGAGTCCGCTGGGGCTGATGGTGATGCAGCAGAGTTGTTACAGCTCTCCACACGTAGAGCTAGGCCCCAGGGCAGCTGTATGTGTAAGAGATGATGATGGTGGTTGTAGTGCAGGGCAGATGACGCAGTAAATAATTGTGAGGACAGAGCAGGGTGCAGTGCTTTCAGTTTACTCACAGTTTGTTCTTACAATCCCTAGCCGGGGTGCTGTGTCCTCCAGGGAGGTGGTCCAGACAGCTCTCAGGTAATTTAGGGTACAATGTGTCAGAACCCCTTTCAGATGTTCCTTTCCTGGCCGTCTCTCTGTGCTGGTTCCCTCCTCTCCTGCCCTGTGCGTTCACACACAGTGTCCCAAGCCAGCAGCCTCGGATCTTGGCGGGCAACATGCTCTAGGTCCCCTTGGTCCTATCTGGCTGCCTTTTCAGCAAATGTGTGTGTATGCAGCTGCAGCACATGCAGATACTGCAGCCTCCGGTTACCTAGCTGAGTCCTTAGTTTCTCCACTAGACTGGGGCGATCCCTTACTGCGACCTGGTCCCTCCACCTGATTTCAGTCAGCGTAGATACGGGCCCCACAAGTGGATTGCTCACTACCGTGCCCCTAGGACCCCTTCTTCCTCTCTCTTTCACTGGAGCTTCCTTCTCTTTCTGTCTTTTCTGTCTTTCTTCTCTCTCTCTTCTGTCGTTTGGTCTAGGGACGAGCTCCTCTCTACTCACGTCCCCAGCACCGACTTGTCTGTCTGACTAACTGTAAGGTTCTATGTATATATTCCTGAAACTCAGTTTGTTCGTCAGCCATTTTACTTTCTGTCTTGCTGCAGCTATCTTGCCCTCAGTCAAAATGGAGTTTCCAGCTTGCATGTTCCCGCCCTGATTCTCTCCTTTGCTTCTTAAGCAGCCACAGCTGAGCAATCAGTGCTTCAGAATCTAGCCTGCAGTGAACCTGTGACTTGACTCCTGTAAGCCTTGGACCTTGTACTCCAGCTATTCCTACTGAGGAACTCTGAAGCACTTGTGGACTCTGAACCCTGCTCTTTGAAAGACCCACGTTTGCATGGACTTACGGTAACAGAGAAGAAGATCCTGAATCTGTATTGGAGAGTGATAATGTCACGCGGTCTTATGATATGTGTACGATGTCAGTAAACTATTCTTAAAAGAACAACACTCTATACAACATATAGATTAGCAACATCAGCATGTAAATATAGAATAGATTTACCTGACACGATATCCGTTGAACTCAGGGTTAATCTTGAGGACTTGATACACTGTCAAAGGAAAGAGGAGGACCGGGGGTCTAACCTGACCCTAAACTGGGGTCCTAACTAATCCCTCACCTTGGAGGTACTGATAATGGTTCAGAGGTCCAAGTCTCCAGCCTAACCCTGTCTCCTATCAGTCCATGAACCCTGTAATCAGTCCTAAGAAGGATACTGATTACTACCAAAGGGATATGGGCTGATCTCTGCTAAATACACAGATTAGACATATAAGACAGACTGGAGAAAACACAGACTTGCATACACACTCAAACACAGAAGGAACATAAATGATCTGGGATATTAAACTCTAAGCAAGGTGAGCTTAAAACAACTAAGGAGCTCTTTAACTTAAGTCTATACAGATACAATCCTATCTGTGGTCTGCATGAAGAATTTCACTGGCAACTCCCAACACAGACAACCAGAGATTTAAAGGAAACCAATCAACAAATAATTAATTGCAGCCGGAAGAAACTGCACCCAGTCCCAGAACTGAGCACAGACAGAATTAACTCCCTAACTGCCAAACACAAAGAAACAGCAACTCAGCTGTGAGAAGTCAGAATGTGCAACCGCGACGATCTTCGTGGCGATGCACACATGACAGTACCCCCCCTTCTACGAGGGGCCTCCGGACCCTCAGGGCCAGGTTTGCCCGGGTGAGTTCTGTGGAAGGTCCGCACCAAACGATCTGCGTTAATGTCAGACGCAGGAACCCACGTCCTCTCCTCTGGACCATACCCCTTCCAATGCACCAAGTACTGAAGGGACCGGCGATACAGACGTGAGTCAATGATCTTTGACACTTGAAACTCCAAGTTACCATTGACCACCACTGGAGGAGGAGGTAGAGGTGATGGTATGACTGGTGCCACGTACCTCTTAAGTAATGACTTGTGGAACACATTATGAATTTTAAACGTAGGAGGGAGGTCCAGACGAAATGCCACAGGATTAATTATGGAACTGATCCTGTACGGCCCGATGAATCTGGGGCCCAGCTTCCAGGAGGGAACTTTAAGTTTTATATTCCTGGTAGACAACCATACCAGATCGTTCACATTAAGATCTGGACCAGAAACTCTCCTCCTATCAGCCATACGTTTATAACGGTTCCCCATAGCACTCAGATTATTCAATACACCTCTCCACACTGAAGCAAGTGACGACGAGAAACGCTCCTCCTCAGGGACCCCAGAAGGGCCCCCCCCATTGAATGTACAAAACTGGGGATGAAAACCATATGCCCCAAAAAACGGGGACTTACCAGTGGACTCGCTCCGCCTGTTGTTAAGAGCGAACTCTGCCAGAGGCAAGAAAGAAGACCAGTCCTCCTGGTTCTCTGAGACAAAACACCGAAGATAAGTCTCTAGGCTTTGATTCAGACGCTCTGTCTGACCATTGGTCTGCGGATGAAAAGCCGAGGAAAATGACAATTGCATCCCCCGACGTAAACAAAATGCCCTCCAAAACTTGGACACAAACTGAGACCCCCTATCTGACACCACATCAGAAGGCAACCCATGAAGTCTCACAATCTCCCCAATGAACACCTGCGCCAGAGTTTTAGCATTAGGGAGGGCAGGAAGAGCAATGAAATGTGCCATCTTACTGAACCTGTCAACAACCACCAGTATGACAGTCTTCCCTGACGACTGAGGAAGGTCCGTGATGAAGTCCATAGACAAATGAGTCCATGGACGCTCCGGAAGTTTCAAGGGTAAGAGGGTCCCAGACGGACGGGTATGAGGGGTCTTAGAGCGAGCACAAACCCCACAGGACGCGACAAAAGTTAAAACATCTTTATTAACGTTAGGCCACCAAAACCGGCGAGAAAGGAGATCTAAAGTAGCCTTACTCCCTGGATGTCCTGCTAAAGCAGAATTATGATGTGCCTCAATAACCTTTTGTCTCAACTGATTTGGGACAAACAGTCTCCCTGGAGGTCCTGCAGGGGCGTCCCCCTGAGCCTCTAACACCTCCTCCTCAAGCTCAGAACATACAGCCGACACTACCACCCCCTCCTGAAGGATAGGAATCAGGTCATCCATTTTCCCGGCCCCTGGGAAACTGCGAGACAAGGCATCCGCCTTAACATTCTTAGATCCAGGGCGATAAGTGACAACAAAATTAAACCTGGTAAAAAACAACGACCATCGAGCTTGTCTGGAATTCAGACGCTTAGCAGATTCCAAATACAGCAGGTTCTTGTGATCAGTAATGACGGTGACCGGGTGGACTGCCCCCTCCAAAAAGTGACGCCATTCTTCAAAAGCCAACTTAATGGCCAAAAGTTCCCTATTGCCGATATCATAATTCCTTTCGGCGGACGACAATTTTTTAGAAAAGAAAGCGCACGGATGCCATTTACCAGGGGACGGACCCTGGGACAATATTGCACCCACCCCTACGTCAGACGCGTCCACCTCCACAACGAACGGCTGTGATGCATCTGGTTGGATGAGAACGGGTGCCGAAGCAAAACATTTTTTCAAAGAGGAAAAAGCTTGGCAAGCTTTGTCCGACCATTTAGAAAAATCCGTCCCTTTTCTTGTCATGTCAGTGAGAGGTTTGACAACAGATGAGAAATTACAAATAAATTTCCGGTAGTAGTTAGCAAACCCCAGAAAACGCTGCAGAGCCTTAAGATCCTCTGGCTGATCCCATTCAAGCACTGCTCTCACCTTTTCAGGGTCCATACGGAAACCGGAGGCTGACACCAAGAAACCCAAAAACTGAAGTTCCTGTACGGCGAATACACACTTTTCCAGTTTGGCGTATAGTTTATTGTCTCGCAAGATCTGCAACACCTGTCTCACATGCTCCTGGTGAGACACAAGATCTGGTGAGTAAATTAAAATGTCATCCAAATATACGACCACAAACAGCCCCACCAGATGACGAAAAATGTCATTAACAAAATGTTGGAATACTGCTGGTGCAGTAGTCAGACCAAAAGGCATGACAAGGTTCTCATAATGTCCCTCCGGCGTGTTAAACGCCGTTTTCCACTCATCCCCCTCTTTTATCCTAATCAGATTATACGCCCCCCTGAGATCCAATTTAGAGAACCATTTGGCGCCAACAATTTGATTGAAGAGATCAGGAATCAGAGGGAGTGGATACGGATCTCGAACAGTAATCCGATTAAGTTCGCGGAAATCCAAGCAAGGGCGTAGGCCTCCATCTTTTTTCTTCACAAGAAGAACCCCGCGGCCACTGGGGAAGATGAAGGTCTAATATGCCCTTTGGCCAGACTTTCCGAAATATAATCTTTCATAGCCTGCCTCTCAGGACCAGAAAGGTTATATAACCTAGCTTTAGGTAACTTAGCATCAGGAAGTAAATTAATAGAGCAGTCATACACGCGATGAGGAGGCAACTCCTGACACCCCTCCTCAGAGAACACATCCCCAAAGTCCTCCAAAAAAGGAGGCAAAGTACTAGGCACGACCGCACTGATGACTGTGTTCATGCAGTTACTTTTGCAAAACTCCCCCATTGGCTTATATCTCTGGACTGCCAATTAATCACAGGGTTATGTTTAACCAACCAAGGAAGTCCCAACACAATAGGAGTAGGTAGACCCTCCAACACATAACAAGATAATAGTTCCCTATGTATTGCCCCTACCCGAAGGTCAATGTTATGAACCTCATGAACAAAGCTACCTTGGCCGAGAGGCCTGGCGTCAATGGAGAATATAGGGAACGGTTTGACCAATACACTCAGATGCATACCTTGAGCCTGAGCAAACTGAGCGTCAACCAGATTAGCCCCGGACCCACTATAAAGAAGAACAGAAAATCTCTCCACTCTCGTACCAACCACCACCTCCACTGGTACAAGGAACTGAGAAGAACTAGCGGACGAAATACATACTCCCAGGTTGTCGTCCACCACACAACCTGGGATTAACAGTTTTCCGGCGACTTTTTGCTCAACAAGGCACGGGATGGACATCCCCCAACAAAATGCCCCTCTTTCCCGCAGAAGAAACACCTTCTAGTCCTGCGGCGTACCGCCAATCCCCTCCTACGAAATGATGTCCCTCCCAACTGCATAGGCTCCTCCGAACAGACAAGGGGAACCTCAACATAAGGGACTTTAGTAGTAGGTGGAGTAACAACAGGGGGCGGAGTTACCTCGCACCTCTCCCGGAGCCGTCTATCAGTACGGATAGCTAGGGCCATAGCAGCCTCCAGTGATGGAGGAGAATCATACTGAGCCAAAACGTCATCATATACCAAACCCAGGGCAGTAAAAAATCGATCTACTGACTGTAGAGCCGGGGATCCCGGAGGAAGGGAGAAGGCCCAGGATTGAGGGTCCCCTTGTAGGAGCGAGATAACAATTCCCACTCTCTGCTCTTCACTCCTGAAGATCGAGGCCGAAGCCGAAAATACAATTTACATGCTTCCCTGAAGGTAAAAAATTTGTCTCGCCCACCAGTGAACCTGTCCGGGAGAGCTACTTTAGGTTCAAATTGGTTTGCTCCGAGGGAGACAAAACTTTGGACTTAATGTCCGTCAGCTCCATGGATAATCCCTGCAACTGCAGAGCCAGCTGGGCTACTGGATCCATGGCAACTGGGAATAATTTTATGGGCCAGTGAAAATGTCACGCGGTCTTATGATATGTGTACGATGTCAGTAAACTATTCTTAAAAGAACAACACTCTATACAACATATAGATTAGCAACATCAGCATGTAAATATAGAATAGATTTACCTGACAAGATATCCGTTGAACTCAGGGTTAATCTTGAGGACTTGATACACTGTCAAAGGAAAGAGGAGGACCGGGGGTCTAACCTGACCCTAAACTGGGGTCCTAACTAATCCCTCACCTTGGAGGTACTGATAATGGTTCAGAGGTCCAAGTCTCCAGCCTAACCCTGTCTCCTATCAGTCCCTGAACCCTGTAATCAGTCCTAAGAAGGATACTGATTACCACCAAAGGGATATGGGCTGATCTCTGCTAAATACACAGATTAGACATATAAGACAGACTGGAGAAAACACAGACTTGCATACACACTCAAACACAGAAGGAACATAAATGATCTGGGATATTAAACTCTAAGCAAGGTGAGCTTAAAACAACTAAGGAGCTCTTTAACTTAAGTCTATACAGATACAATCCTATCTGTGGTCTGCATGAAGAATTTCACTGGCAACTCCCAACACAGACAACCAGAGATTTAAAGGAAACCAATCAACAAATAATTAATTGCAGCCGGAAGAAACTGCACCCAGTCCCAGAACTGAGCACAGACAGAATTAACTCCCTAACTGCCAAACACAAAGAAACAGCAACTCAGCTGTGAGAAGTCAGAATGTGCAACCGCGACGATCTTCGTGGCGATGCACACATGACAGATTGCTGAGCTTGGATTACTCTGGCCTGCTGTGTCTCCTGTTTCTGTGTCTGCAAACTGTGTGACTATTTCTGCCAACTTGTATGAAGTAATACAGGACTTTTCTATATCAAACCTGTGACTCCTGTGTTTTCATCGCACCCAAGCACAAGACGCTATATGAACTGTACTACATACATTACACTAACTCTCACCGTCTGTGGTCTCTCAGACCACTCACTAAGCTCCTCCCCTTCTCTACTTCCTCCACCCACACCCTCTACCTAGCTCCTCCAGAGCTCTGAGAGGTCTGGTGTTGGATGCAAGTGTGTGGGTTCTGGGTGTTGTCCCCTCCTTACCCGAGAGCGGAGTACCACACCTCTGGCTGAGGTGCAGTACCTCTATGGCGACTGTACCCTCAGGGGCGCCACATAATGATTCTTTTTGTTGGTCCACAGGCTCTATATACATGGGTTTTTTTTTATACCAAAACAATAGATATTTCTATCTTGTCAGATGAAAATGTCACAGCATGCATTTACTTCTTACATGGCCGTTAACATCACAAACCCAGATTCTGTACAATTAAAAAGTACATGAATATAGCCTTAAATCTCAGTCTCAGTGCTTCATTCTCCAAGTGGGAGGTGTGACTTAATCCAATGATGAAGGCTGGTATTTCTACAATCCCCTAAAGCTCTAATGCTTAGCATTCGACTGATACAAGGAATGTAGGTCAATGCCAGCTGTTTGCTGAATATAGGTATTTACATTTTATCTCACTTTTAACACATTCCTCTTTGAATAACAAACAGAGTGAAAATTGTATCCTCAGCCGATTACACATGGAGTAGATTATAATTAAAATTAATAAATGGAGCGATGTAATACATCTTTCTTTGGGAGAGAGAATAAAGAGAATAGAATTAATGCACAGAACAAACTACAGACATTAAAAATATTAACAATGGGATATACTGTAGATAATATTTTGATCGACAAGTTTTAAGCTATATTATCAAACTTACAGTTCTTAATAGGTAATAAAAACATATCTGAACACTTTTAAATAGTTCTCATTATTACATATTTTACACATAATACTTTTTACCTCTATTTACATCTGTATCCGTGTCTCCTGTCAAGAGTTTAAAGGTGACGACAGGATGTAGCGGTTCCTGAAGATTTTCAGAACTTCTGATAGGAGAAATGACCGCAATTGTGGCCAACATAATCCACATAGTGTTAAGAACTTTGACTTTGTTTTTCAAGTAGTTAGAAAGATTTTAGAAATCTATGGGATATCCACGGAAAAGAGTTGATGGTTTCACAACCGGATTATTTGGCTTTTTTTGCTATCCTTATGATATTGAATAGAAAAAGTCTTGCATATTGCAAACATTAAAAAAGGCTAATCACCAGGTCAAACATGGCCAGTTTTTGTTCTTTTTTATTTATCTGAATATTCAGTTTAGCTTTCTTTTTAAATTTACCACACAGTTTTAGAGAAATGAATGAAGGGGTTGTGGTTCACAGGGTAATAATGCAGCTCAGCCAAGAGACACTCTCACAGAGAATCATGTGAACACTGCCTCTTGATAAAGATGATGAAAAATAGTAAAAAAAAAAATAAAAGTCCATCTCTGGAATGATATGGCTAATTTAAAAAAAATACTCTGAGAAGCAGGATGAATAAAATATGAGCAAAAACTGGCTACTTTACATCTTATGACATGTCCTCTTCAATATGACACTGAGTAGGTATCATGTAACAACGTTGGCTTTTTTCAAACGTCAGTTCAAATCAATGGGTCTATTTACATGCAGTGTGTTTCCACGAACCGTTGTCCATGTGCAAAACACAATAATATGTCCTATTTTGCCAGCTGCGTAGTCGGCAATACATCCTGCACACGTGCATACATACGGATGTCATGACATGGTAAAAAGCGGTACAATTAGCAATTATAGTTGCCTGGGGTCCCTGCGATCAGCGCAACCAGGCAACAATGTTGAAAAGTTGGAGTCAGCACCCACTGTCTGGTATCATCATCAACATAATTTTTTTGGGGGGTACCCCCCCTTTACTAAAACCGGTTACAGGCTAAGCAAACAGCTGTGAGCTGTTATTAATATGCTGGACAGCTGGAACCTTTATGACTATTGACCTCTTCCCAGAATATAACAACAGCTACTTTCCCTCAGTTGGTTAGGAAAATAAGGGTTACCCCACTTATTTATTTATGTATTTAATAAGCATGATACAAAGACACATACGTTACTCCATCCCATCATTTTTAGCCGCTCGCGCTGATAGCAGAGACCAGGCAATAATGATGAAAGCTGCATTCA
>JARQOD010000005.1:346512798-346577830 GCA_033576555.1 Oophaga sylvatica
TCTGATTTTCATACAGAAAGTTTTAGATCGGTGTGTCATCTGTGTGTCCAAACTTTACGTCCATATGCCATCAATGTGACATCTGTGTGGCATCCATATTTACATGATCAAAAAGAGTTTCCTAGGTTAATAATGGCAATGAGAGTTAGACGAATTTATTAGAGTGGAATTTAATTCTACTTGAATTTGGCAAAAATCTGTGTTCTCCAGAAAAGCATGACGGCTTGCAGGACTCTTTATGCTCAGTTACTGGTAAAGAGGCTCAGGACGTCTTTGTACAGTGGTTTGCAAAAGTATTCACTCCCCTTTGGCTTTTGCTATATAGCAACCTGTGCGTAAATATTTTTGTAATCCGATTTATGTGTGATGCATCAGCAATAAATAGTCTAAGGGCTCATACACATACATCAGGATGGTCCGATTATGTGCAATTGTCATGCGATTTTTTATAGCACCATCTATTGCATTAGCGATTATCATGCCAAAATCGCATCAAATCGCAGCATGTTGCGATTTTTTTCTCACAACCGATTTCGGCTGAGAAAAAAAATCGCAAATGAGATGTCACCTATTGAATAACATTGGTCCGATTTGAATCAGATTTTTTTATCAGCTGAAAGTCATCCGTTTTCGGCTCAAGTGAGTATGAGCCCTATGTTGGAAGTTGGTGAGGTGCAGTGAGAAAAATATAGGCATAGATTAAAATTATGGGATCAAATAACTAAAAATTTGCACGTGCATATGTATTGACCCCCTTTGCAATGAAGCCCCTAAAAATTTCTGGAACAAGCAATTAGCTTCATAAGTCCACTTGTTTGCCATTTAAGTGTCACATGGTCTGTCAGTATATACACACACACCTTTCCTGCAAAGGCCTCATAGGCTGCAACACCACTAAAGGGAACCTGTCAGAAGGATTGTGCTCAGTAACTTACAGACACTGTCAGGTTGGTGCTGTGATACTGATTAAAATGACATATTGATTGATGAAATCTGTCTTGTGGTTATTATTTAATCTGTATTTGTAATTTTCAGTTAGGCCGGGATCACACTTGCGGGAAATTCGCACGAGAACCGTGCGAGTTTCTCGCAAGTGTGATCCCGACTTTAATGAGATTCTCGTGCTTTGGGGCGGCCTGTAGGCTGGACTTTATGTGGTGCTCTTCTTCCATATGCATCTATATGAGCTTATGACAGGTCACAGATCCCTCAGTGACCTGTGCCTTATTTTACATATAGCGTATACAGTCATGGCCAAAAGTTTTGAGAATGACACAAATATTATATTTTCACATGATCTGCTGCCCTCTGGTTTTTATGTGTGTTTGACAGATGTTTTTATCACAGACAGAAATATAATAATTGCAAACATATGAGTAACAAAAGCTTATATTGACAGTTAGAATGAGTTAATGCAGCAAGTCAATATTTGCAGTGTTGACCCTTCTTCTTCAGGACCTCTGCAATTCTCCCTGGCATGCTCTCAATCAACTTCTGGACCAAATCCTGACTGATAGCAGTCCATTCTTGCACAATCAATGCTTTCATTTTGTCAGAATTTTTAGGTTTTTGTTTGTCCACCCATCTCTTGATGATTGACCACAAGTTCTCAATGGGATTAAGATCTGGGGAGTTTCCAGGCCATGGACCCAAAATCTCTATGTTTTGTTCCCTGAGCGATTTAGTTATCACCTTTGCTTTATGGCAAGGTGCTCCATTATGCTGGAAAAGGCATTGTTGATCGCCAAACTGCTCTTGGAGGGTTGGGAGAAGTTGCTCTTGGAGGACATTCTGGTACCATTCTTTATTCATGGCTGTGTTTTTAGGCAAGACTGTGAGAGAGCCGATTCCCTTGGCTGAGAAGCAACCCCACACATGAATGGTTTCAGGCTGCTTAACAGTTGGCATGAGACAAGACTGGTGGTAGCGCTCACCTTGTCTTCTCCGAATGAGGCGTTTTCCTGATGTCCCAAACAATTGAAAAGGGGATTCATCAGAGAAAATAACTTTACCCCAGTCCTCAGCAGTCCACTGCCTGTACCTTTTGTAGAATATCAGTCTGTCCATGATGTTTTTTCTGGAGAGAAGTGGCTTCTTTGCTGCCCTCCTTGAGACCAGGCCATGCTCCAAGAGTCTCCGCCTCACAGTGCGTACAGATGCACTCACACCTGCCTGCTGCCATTCCTGAGCAAGCTCTGCACTGCTGGTAGCCCGATCCCGCAGCTGAAACACTTTTAAGAGACGGTCCTGGCACTTGCTGGTCTTTCTTGGGCGCCCTGAAGCCTTTTTGGCAACAATGGAACCTCTCTCCTTGAAGTTCTTGATGATGCGATAGATTGTTGACTGAGGTGCAATCTTTCTAGCTGCGATACTCTTCCCTGTTAGGCCATTTTTGTGCATTGCAATGATGACTGCACGTGTTTCTTTAGAGATAACCATGGTTAACAGAAGAGAAACAATGATGCCAAGCACCGGCCTCCTTTTAAAGTGTCCAGTGGTGTAATTCTTACTTAATCATGACAGATTGATCTCCAGCCATGTCCTCATCAACACCCACACCTGTGTTAATGGAGCAATCACTGAAAAGAGGTTAGCTGGTCCTTTTAAGGCAGGGCTGCAATGATGTTGAAATGTGTTTTGGGGGATAAAGTTCATTTTCTAGCCAAATATTGACTTTGCAAGTAATTGCTGTTAAGCTGATCACTCTTTATAACATTTTGGAGTATATGCAAATTGCCATTAGAAAAAGTGAAGCAGTAGACTTTGTAAAAATTAATATTTGTGTCATTCTCAAAACTTTTGGCCATGACTGTACTATTGTGGGGTTACAAAAAAAATTTCAACTTCATCAAAATTGCATCAGCTGCGGTGCCTGCACTGTAGCATGATACATGCCTAATATGGCTACATGCATTTATGCTTTGTTCCTATACTATCGTGGGGTAAAAAAAAAATTATCTACATCAAAATGGCGGCAGCAGCGCCTGTGCAGTAGCATGATATATGCCTAATATGCGAAAATATATATATATCTTCATTAAAATAGTAGCATCTATCGCGTTCCAGTAGATGCTACTGCGCAAGCCTTACCGGCGCCATTTTTCTGGAGAAAAAAAAGTTTTTCTCCATAAAAAATGGTGCCAGCAGTGCTTGCGCAGTAGCATCTATCGCCGACAGATGCTACTGCACAAGCACTGCCGCTGGTGCCAATTTGATGGAGCCAATTTTATTTTTCCCTAGTAAAATGCTGCTTGTGGCGGCACTTGCGCAGAAACATCTATCGTGTTCTGAAAGATGCTACTGTGCAGCCATCAGCTCCATTTGATGGAGACCCAAAAAATGTTCTCCAGCAAAATGGTGCAGGCAGTGGTGCTTGCGCAGTAGCATCTATTGCAACGCCATTGTTTTGTAACCCCACAATATGATATGCGGTATGTAAAATTGAGGGCAGGTCACTGAAGGATCAGTAACCTGTCATAAGTCCATAAGGCTGCATATGTAAGCAGAATATCACATAAAGCCCCGCCCACAGGTGAAGCACGAGAATCTCATTAACTGAAAACTACAAATACAGATTAAACAACCACAAGATGGATTTCATAAACCAATGTATCTTTTTAATCAGTATAACAGCGCCGACCTGACAGTGTCTGAAGTTTACTGAGCAAAATCCTGCTGACAGGTTCGCTTTAAGCAAGAGACACCACTAACGAAACAACACCCATGAAGACCTAGGAGATCTTCAAACAAGTTAGGGGCAAAGTTATTGAAAAGTACAAGTCTGGGTTGCATTATAAAAAATAACCCAATCTCTGATGATCCCCAGAGCACCATCAAATCCATTATCATCAAATGGAAAGAACATGGCACCACAACAAACCTGCCAAGAGCGGCCCCTCACTAAAACTCTCAGCCCGGACGAAGAGTACATTAATCAGAGAGGCAGCACAGATACAAAAGGTAACTCTAAAGGAGCTACAGAGTTCCCAAGCTGAGACTAGAATATCTGTCCATATGACCACAACATGTTGTACACTCCATAGAGGTGGCCTTTATGGAAGAGTGGGAAGAAAAAAGTCTTTACACACAAAAATTGTAAGGCTCATTTAGAATTTGCCAAAAGACGTGAGAGACTCCACAAATGTATATAGGAAGGTGCTGTGGTCGGATGAGACCAAAATTGAACTTTTTGGCCACAAGGGAAAGGGCCATATAAGGTGCCAGAACAACATCCCCACAGTGAAACATGGTGGTGGCAGCATCAAGCTGTTGGGATGTTTTTCAGGCAGCAGGCAGAGGGAAAATGGTCTGAGTTGAGGGGAAGATGGATGGTGCAAAATATAGGGATATTCTTGAGCAAAACCTGTTTCAGTCTGTCAGTAATTTGAGACTGGGACAGAGGTTCACCATCCAACAAGACAATGACCCAAAGAATGCTGTTAAGGCAACAGTCAAGTGGTTTGAGTGGCCTAGCCAAAACCCAGACATTAATCTAATTGAGAATCTGTGGTCAGACTTGAAGATTTCTGTTCACCAGAGGAAACCATCTACTTGAAGAAGCTGGAACAGTTTTGCTTTGAGGAATAGGCAAAAATACCAGTGGCCAGATGTGGAAAGCTCATAGAGACTTATCCTAAGTGACATGAAGCTCTATTTGCTGCAAAGGAGGCTCTACAAAGCACTGACTTTAGGGGGGTGAATAGTTATGCACACTGAAGTTTTCAGTTATTTTGTCCTATTTGTTGTTTGCTTCACAGAAAAAAAAAAGAAAACCAAATGTTCACTGCTGTAGGCATGTTTTTTATATGAACCGATGTGAACCCTAAAAAAAACAGTAAAATTCAAGCTTGTGAGGTAGCAAAACACGAAAATGACAATGAAATGAATACTTTCACAAGACACTGTACATGCTTATTGTAAGGTCACGTCAATGTTGTGATGTCATGACATGCGCCGAGATCGTACAATGTGCATTCTCGGCCAGAACTAGGCCATGATTGGGCCCGTGACATCCCTACACATCATGCATGTCATGCATGTCACCTTATGAATGCATGCTCAGAGACATCCTAGGCCCAGCCTAATGTGAAGATACCTGAGGTTTCAGCGCTCATTGGTGGTATGAAGATGCACCGAGGACCACATGGAGAACAGTAAGCAGAAGAGGTGAGCGATAATGTGGGTGAGTATTAACTGTTTTTTTTCCCTTAAAAATCTTAAGCTTATTATGTTCTGGGGTCTCTCCAGACCTCAGAGCATAACAAAGAACATTCAACTCACAGAGAATATATTCATCGTGAATCGAATATCTCAGTATAATTTGCATATTTGGTGAATTTGAAACTCGTCATATTCTCGTCACTTATTTCTTATGGAAATATAACCATAAAAATTAATACAGTATATGGATAATCTGTATGGGATACAATTTCTTATACACTTGTGTAGTCTCATTCATGCTACGAACAAGAGTAGTACATGCTGTCATTTTTTTTCACCACACAAACATTTAGTCTGTGTGAGAAAACTGTCATCTGAGCAGCCAAATTGAATTACATTGGCTTGTGTGCTGTCCAATTCTTACTCGGACAGCGCACGTTCATATAGTACGCTTGTCTGATCGAGCTCTAAGACTTAAACCTAATTTTAAAAAATCTCTTTACGCAAGGGTATGTTCCACAATTTTTACTGTTCACATTTCATACGCAGAAACCTGATGAATTAATTTTCCAGGTTATTACGGACATGTAGATATCTAATATGTGCAGTCTTTTTTATTATTATTTATATGTAATAAATGTTTTTTTTTTTTAAATTAAAGTACAGGAAGTCCATGATACTGTTTGGGTTTGGCACCCCGAACATCGGGTGTTTCCCACATTGTCATAATAATAATAATAATCTTTATTTATATAGCGGCAACATATTCCGCAGCGCTTTACAGTTTAACAGTTTCAAAACACAAGTCATAGGTAACAACGTTAACAATACAATAATTAAAGCAAAATAAGCCGACCCTGCTCGTGAGAGCTTACAATCTACAATCATCTGCATGACAGTGCGAGAAACATCTGCAGATTTTACCTACGGTATGATTATTACCACTGGTCAGAGAGCTGTAGTTCCCACACTGTCAGATCATAGGATGATCCAGCAGCTGTGACTGACGGGAAAAGTTTACCGCCGGTCACAGGCATCTTGTGATGAGAGAGTACTACTCCCATCAGCCTACACCTGCTGTAGCTGATAACAGCTAGAGCAGGTACGCTGATGGGAGTATTCATCAGCCGGCGCCTATGAAATAAATTTAAAAAAAAAATGATGTGCGGTCTCTTCTATTTTTGATAACCAGCACTGTCAAAACTGACAGCTCTGGGCTGCAAACCTCAGCTGTTAGCTTTATTATGGCTGGTTATCAAGAATAGAGGATCCCCATGCCATTATTCTAAATCATTTAAATCACGCATTATTGTATCACTCATGTTTAGCTTTTGAGACTCTTTTGGTCTACTTCACTTTGTCAGGCAGGTCCTATTTAAGTGATTTCTTGATTGAAAACATGTGTGGCAGTAGTCTAGGGAATTTGAGCTCAGCTTCCCAAAGATGTGATAAACCACAGTTAATTTATGTTTTAAGGGGGGAATCACTTTTTGAACACTGGGCCCTATTGGTTCAGATTTCTTTTTCCCTCAGTAATAAAAACCTTCATTTATAAACTGAATTTTGTGTGACAGACTTCCAAAAGAATAGGAAATCAGGAAGGTGGGCAAATACTTTTTCACACAACTGTATCGGAGATTACAGTACAGTTTTATGTAGTGACTTATAGCTGATGTTTTATCAGATGAAGTCGTTCATTTTTCCTTCTGGTCCAGACTGCCATGACAACTTCTTCCAGTCACAACTTACCTGTAGAGTTACAGCAAAAAGACATTTGATTTCCCACATTTCCAGCACCGCTCCCATCTATTCCCAACAAGTACAAACTCATCATCCTACTGACACATAAATGCTGAGTTGCTGCTGCTGTATGTGCCCCACATAATAATGCCCACCACTCTGCCCTTTACAACAGAAAATGCCTTTTTTATGCTCTCTAGATTCTTAAAGTGCCCATTTAACATTTAATAATGTCTTTGAGTCCCCCTGCACAGCTCCACTGTACATTGCAGCATGGGCCCACAGCTCACTTCTACACAGTATGATGGGCCCAAAGCACCCCTCTACATACTATGGCATTCCCACAGCTCCACTATACACTGTATGATGTCCCCACCGCTCCTTTATAGAAAGTATGATACACCAATTGCTTCCATGTACAAAGTATAAGGTTCATAGAGCTCCCTCTACACAGTATGATTACCACAGATCTACCCCCTGAACAGTATAGTGCCCCCACAGATCGCCTATACACAGTATGATGGCTCCACAGCTCCTTTATTCACAATATGATGTCTCCACAGCACCCCATGCACAGCATTGTGGGCCCAATGCTCCTCTATATACAATATAATGGCCCCACCACTACCCAATACACAGTATGGTGGGCTTTTCTTTACAAACTATTTTGGCCAGAATCCTTTAAAAAGCTAGCGGAAATCCCATATCAAAATTAACTGTGTGATTACTGTACTGATATACAGATAAGAGTAAAGGCTTCAGGGCAAAGGACATGAAGAGCATATAGAAAAAAATGCAGTAAAAAACCTAAGAGTAGAAATATAAAAGTAATATTTATTGATTCCATAATTAAAATAGTAAATACTGTAATATTAAAGACTAGGATGATGACCAGAGCCAGTTTTAGGCAAAGTGGGGACCTGGGCAAAAGTTTAAAATGGGGCCCCAAATGCTAACATATGGCACCATCACATAGAAACATTTTGGTTGTATTTCAGACCACAAAACAAGTGCGACAATATAGAAGTTTTGATGCTTCTTTCCCGGCCTCTTTACACCGACTGAGGAACAATGATGGGGATAGAATGATCATTAGTAGATCAATTTGTCCCATACAGTATCATATTATCAGCAGCATAGCTGCAGTTTTCACCAGGAGATGTGCTGCTGAGAACAATGATTTTTTTTTTTCCTGCATAAACAATCCAATCACTCAATGAATAGGCATCATTTTGCTTGTTTAGTTTAATACACCCCATAGTCCTCCACATAGTATAATGCACTCCATAGTCCTCCAAATAATATAATGCACCCCATAGTCCTCCAAATAGTATAATGCACCCATAATCCTCCACATAGTATAATGCACCCAATGTTAGGGTTCGAGTTCCCACTGCTGCCCAAGGGGAGTCTCGAACCGGTCCCGCATTCATCTCCGGCCACAGTGGAGCCTGCTCAGCAGAGACGTCGGTCCCAGCGTCTTGCCCATTCCAGTACTGTGCAGAGACTTGCTGCTGCCTCTCCTGGATCTGCTATTATAGCCAGTACTGGAGCAGACGTCTTTGGGACAAAGTCCTGCGTTTCCCCTTCTGAGCATGCCCAGGGTAAGATCTCTCATTGGAGATCTGGGGTCACATGTTCAGGTACTGCAGCAGCCCCTATTGGTCCGCCAGGATGGTCATGAAACTACATGTGTTTGGAACAGTTTCTCATTGGTCCTTGTTTCTAGCAGGTCCTGTAGCTGTTGCTATAAAAGGGTGGCATGGCTGGGCCGCCATGCGCTAATATCAATCATTATATGCTTAGCACCAGTGTGGTCATGCGTGTGTGTGGTTAGGGCCCGGCTGAAACAAGCCCCTAGAATACCGACTTAATCGGTGAGGAGTTTGGTTTGCTAGCTGGTCAGGGTCGGTGGCCTAGATGCCCTAGATTGCCGGCATAACCGGTGAGGAGTTTGATTGCCGTATTCAGGGCCTGGCGTTCAGATGCCATAGATTGCGGGTGACTCCCGCGAGGACATTAGCGCATGATCACGTTCTATGTTCGCTTAGCTGTTCACTATGTGCCTGGGTGCCTGACAGGACACAGAAGTTTGTCTCAGCGGCTCTGTGACGTAACAGGGTTCGCTTTCAATGCTAGACAGCGCCCTAGCGTGTTTATTTTGCGACTCAGTTGTGTTAAGTGAGTTCGCACACATCGCCATATAGCGCTGCGGCACTCCTAGCGGCTTCTGTGGATTAACAGAGTTCGCACATATTGCCACAGCGCGTTACGGCGTTCATTTTGGCGACTCTGCGGGATAACAGAGTTCGCTTCTTGCGCCATTTTACTAGCAGCAGGCTCCGCCTGCACGGTGAACCCCGGGCTGCGAACGACCTCTCCACATCTTATATTTGGTGCGTTCCGCAGACCCTAACATAATATTAGCGCCAGGGTCTGGCTAGTAAAATGGTGGATGCACAGCGTTTACAGCTGTACATCCAGCAGCTGGAGGGTAGGTTGGCGGCTCTTGAGCGCACAACCTCAGCTGTGGATGTTACCGCAGTCGCTGTTCAGACTGCTAGCGTAGCTGCAGCCAGTTTGTCCTCTGCCACCTCTGTCCCTACATTGTCCCACCTCCCGCTTCCAGACAAGTTTGCTGGTGACAGCAAGCAATGTCGGGGATTCGTGAGTCAGTGCTCCATACACCTCGAGCTTCTGGCTGCACGTTTCCCCACGGATCAGGCACAAGTGGGCTTTGTGATAGCTCTTCTGTCGGGCAGAGCGTTGGAGTGGGCAACGCCGCTGTGGGAGCGCGACGACCGTGTGGTGCGGAGCGCTTCCTCGTTTTCTGGAGGCTCTGAAAAAGGTTTTTCTAGGACCTCAGGTCACCCACGATACGGCGCTCAAACTGCTGGCAAGTACCCAGGGTTCGGCTTTGGTCAGCCATTTTGCTGTCCAATTTCGGACTCTGGCCTCGGAATTAGAGTGGCCAGATAAAGTCCTCATTCCCTTGTTCTGGAGAGGACTGGCGGGTCATGTGAAAGACGCCTTGGCTACCAGGGAGATTCCTGCCACACTGGAGAAGCTTATCGCTATTTCCACCGCGTCGACCTCCGTTTCCACGAGCGGAGGCTGGAACGTGCCCAGTGTAGGCAGAGTGTCCGGTTGGCTCCTACCTTCGCCACAGGCGCCCGACCTTCAGGAGGTTGCTCCTGCAGGATCTAAATCTCGGGTCACTCGTCCATCCCCGATTTGTTATATTTGCCAGCAGCAGGGACATTTTGCCAACCGATTTCCACAGCGGCTGAATAAACGGTCGCGCCCAGTAACCGTAGGAACAGGGACACTGGACGCCATGAGTTTTGCCCCTAAAGTGCTCCTCAAGGGGATAATTACCCACGGTTCTACCACCCTACCCGTCAAGCTGTGTGTGGATTCTGGGGCAGAGGGGAATTTTATGTCATCCTCCTTTGCTTCTCGCCACACCATGCCTTTGGTGTTGCTGGCTGAACCAGTATCGGTACGGGTGTTGAACGGAGCAATTCTGCCCTCACAAATCACCCATCAGTCTGTCCCACTCACCTTGTCTATGTCTCCTTCCCATCAGGAGAATATATCATTTTTTATCCTCCCTGAGGGTATAGATGAGGTTTTGTTGGGATTACCCTGGCTCCGCCACCACTCTCCCCATATTGAGTGGTCTTCAGGGAGAATTCTGGGTTGGGGTAATTTATGTAAAGGCAGATGCATTAGGGTCAGCGTGCAGGTCAACACCACTGAGATACCCATAGACCTCTCTCCTCTTCCCAAGGTCTATTGGTCTTATGCCGACGTTTTCTCGAAGAAGGCTGCGGAGACTCTTCAGCCTCATCGCCCCTATGACTGTCCTATTGACTTCTTGCCTGGAGCTGAGCCTCCTAGAGGAAGGGTTTATCCCCTCTCTCTTCCTGAGACAGAGGCCATGTCCCAATATATTCAGGAGAACTTGGCAAGGGGATTCATTAGGAAGTCGGTGTCACCAGCGGGAGCGGGGTTCTTCTTTGTGCAGAAGAAGAATGGTAGAATTACGTCCGTGCATTGATTATAGGGGTCTCAACTATTGTTGAGCGATACGATTACCGCAAGTATCGGGTATCGGCCGATATTAGCTCTATCGGGCTTTCGATACTTAGTTTCCGATATTTTCGTCTTATCGGATACCGGAATCGGATTTGTCGCTGTCACTGTCATGTGTCCGTCGGTCCGGGTCTGTCAGGAGTCAGCGGCACTTACCTGGCAGAAGATCTCCGGCGGTCACGGGCTGGACTGCTTGATGGCCGCCATCATCTTTCCCCGGCGTCACATGCAGTTTCTCGCGATAACTGCAGTGACTGCTGGGTAATCCCGGCCGTAAAGCAGTCAGTCCGATGACGTCACCGCCGGGGAAGCAGGTAATCAGCTGTGCTGCGTCGAGATGACAGGCTCTGCCTGTCATTGCGATGTAGCAGAGCTGGATCGTCGTGGGACTGTCGTTACTATGGACTGCGTCGGACAGGTGGTATACTGTTGGTTTGTTTTTTTTCTTTTTTTACAGGAGATCGATGGCGTCGCAGGAATGAGAGTATAATAAAAGAAATGAAAACTGTGTTGTCTTTTTATTTCATTAAAATACTTTTTTCTTGCTGTGTCTTTTTTTTTATACATTTAAAAACTTTGGGATTAATAATGGATCGGTGTCTTATTGACACCTCTCCATTATTAACCGGGCTTATTTCACCGTGCAATCAACGGTGACATTAACCCCTTATTACCCCACTTGCCACCGCTACAGGGCAGTGGGAAGAGCCGGGTAAAGTGCCACAATTGGCACATCTTTTGATGCGCCAAATGTGGGGCTGCTGTAGCCTGGTATTATCAGGCTGTTGAGGGCCAAAATCCATGGGCCTTGACAGTCTTTTAATACCAGGCCGCAGCAGTCTGCATTTTACTTGGCTGGTTAACAAAAATAGGGGGACCCCTACGCCGTTTTTTTTTCGAGGGGATCCCCTATTTTTGTTAACCAGCCAACTAAGCAGACTGCTGTGGCCTGGTATTATCAGGCTGGCAAGGTCCATGG
Organism: Oophaga sylvatica; assembly: GCA_033576555.1. Classification (NCBI taxonomy): domain Eukaryota; kingdom Metazoa; phylum Chordata; class Amphibia; order Anura; family Dendrobatidae; genus Oophaga; species Oophaga sylvatica. Next base: position 346,524,776 of record JARQOD010000005.1, read on the forward strand.
ATATTGGATCCTTACCAGCCTGAAAAACCAGGCCTCAGCAGTCTGCTTCATCTGGCTGGTTAACAAAAATAGGGGGGACCCCACGCCAAATTTTTTTCGAGGGGATCCCCTATTTTTGTTAACCAGCCAAGATATGCAGACTGCTGTGGCCTGGTATTATCAGGCTGGCAAGCAGGGTCGGACTGAGGCACCGGGACACCGGAGAAACCTACGGTGGGCCCCAGCTCCTGCGTGGTGGGCCCTGATTTGAAAGGATAGGTCGCGGGGCAGAGGGGGCGGTGGCCCCGGGCCCGCGCTCTGAGGGGGCCCACCCGGAGCTACGATACAGTTACATTCTGCGGCAGAGCAGGAGAATCGCTCTCCCTGCTCTGCCGCCCGGAAGCTATGGGGCCTGAACAGGCGTTGGGGGGGCCCGGTGCCAGCAGTGGGCCCCCCACCCGTCATCGGAGGGTCAGCTGTATCGGCATCCAGCCGATAAAGCTGACCGCATAGAGAGAGAAGGAGCGAGCGCTCCTTCTCTCCCATAATCCCCCTCTCAGCGTATGACAGCGGGCGCAATAACATCACCTGCCGGCGCCCGCTGTCAGACGCTGAGAGGGAGAACAGTGAGCAGCACAGGAGCCGGGAGGTGAGTTTTTTTTTTATTTTTTTTTTTAATGGGGGTGCAGTCGAGTCCTGGCTGGAGAAGTCGTCATGTCGGTGTGGGCCAGATGGAAAATACATGAAAAGTGAACAATTCCATTAGAAAGAACATCAGCGGTAAGTCATTATCTGTACCTGTGCTGTAATCTATTATGTTCTGTAGGACTGGTATTATTTAACACAGACCATATGGCGGTAATATCAATATTGGTCTTTTTATATATAGATTATTTTGGCCAACAGCGCGGTCATTTGCTGAGGTTCTCTGATGATGGGCCCACTCAGAAGTTTTGCCCCCACTAAACCAAAACCCTAGCTACGCCTATGGCTCTCTCTCTAGTCTTTCTTTCTCGCTCTCTGTTCTTTCCTTCTCGCTCTCTGTTCTTTTTTCTCTCTGTTCTTTCTTTCTCTCTCTTTCTTTCTTTCCTCTCTTTCTCTCTGTTTGTTCTTTCTCTCTCGCTGCTCTTTCTTTCTTTTCCTCAGTACCAGCCACTGTGCCCTCATTACCAGTCAGTGTGATCAGCAGTGCTAAATGGTTACGCTTGGGGCGAGGATATGGGTGTGATTAGCTGTGAAATGGGTGTTGTCGGGGCGTGGCCTAAAATTTTCAGCGGCGCGCAACACGCGCCGCAGCCTTTAATCCTCTTTAATGTCTTCCAAATTTGGGAGGTATGCTGTATGACCTCCCTACAACTTCTGGCCATGCTCCTGATGAGCGCGACGGATGGTCTCGTGAGGGATCTCCTCCCACACCTGGACTAAAGCATCCACCAACTCCTGGACAGTCTGTGGTGCAACGTGGCATGGCCTAAAATTTTCTGCAGCATGCACAGCGTGCCACAGCCTTTGTCCCTCTTTCCCTTATTCAAAGGTTGGGAAGTATGATGTTGGGCCGCAAGAATATATTTTCTCTGGTGGGCCCAAGGTACCCAGTCCCGACGCTGCTGGCAAGGTCCATGTATGTTGGCTCCTTAACAGCCTTAAATACCATGCCTCAGCAGCAGGGGCGTACATATAAATCATGGGGCCCCATAGCAAAAGTCTGAATGTTCCCCACCCCCCCAAAAAAAAAACCCAGAGGCATTGTAAATGTAAAGTGCCAGCACAGTGAGGGAAGTTGAGTCGCACAGAGACAGGGGTTTTGGGGGTACTCGGCACCGATCACGTCGACTTCTATGGGGGATGTCACGAGTAGCACAGCTCGGTCCGTGACCTGGGCGATCACTGGAATGTGGGATATTTCCAGGGGATGATAGAATGTTCGTGTAGTTTGTCGTGACGCCACCTGTAGTACCTGGTCAGAGGGTCCAGTGCTGCTGTGCAGGTCCTCTGGAAGGGATGGTGTAGTGCAGGTAGGTGAAAAGTCTTCTACAGTAACACGCTATCCTTCCAGGGCAGATAGATGTGAGATAGAGCAATGGTGCAAAGTGATGTAGCAAGTGGACTATGCGACGTAGTAAGAAAGCAGGAAACACTTCAAGTTAAACGTTGCATAATAAAATTTTTAATAATAACATTACAAAAGTGCAAATGGCTTATATTATGTGACATGTTTTGTTACTGTTCATACCCTTGATATGTGTTATACATGTGTGTTAATAAATACATATTCAACAAAAGTGCAAATAGCATTAGTGCCGAAGTTCGTGGAGACTTCTTAGGACTAACCCCCACCGGGGTAACTTCACAGTGTCCTTTACTTGTGCTTGTGGAGGACCCGCTCCAAACCTCCAACTGTGGTCTTGGGTGGGCTGCAAGACTTTCCTTGAGCAGACCTCACTTTCGGCCACACCAAACGGGTTTTTAGTTTCTGAGGTAGTTGAAAATAGTGCACAGTAAAGTTTTTTGTAAAACCAAGATGGAGCACCGAAGTGCCAACTATTTACAGAAAAGTTTGTGAGCCAGTACAGTTCATAGGCTTCAAAGTTCAACATTTTCATTACAGTGAAACACCATTACCCAACCTGGGTATATTAAGGCAACAATAAACTTGTTCTTCTGAACATTCACCGTCCGGGTACATCAAACCATTACCCAACCTGGGTATATTAAGGCAACAATAAACTTCTTTTTATGAACATTCACCCGTCCGGGTACATCAATAATTTAACTATTTACATACAGAGACCCTGTCCGGGTTATTTAGACTTCTTTGGCTGGCCTCTTACAGGTACCACTGGTACTCTTCTGGAGCTTGCCAAACATCCGTGACAGGAGGGTCCACCCAGACCTGATGACATCGTGTGGCCTGTACAGTGACGTCGTGACCCGCTATCTGGGTCTGTGTGGCCACCTCTTTCATTCTCCCTCCGGGTCTGGACCCCTATGTCCCGGACTGAACGAACCCCAGGGGGCCTAACAGGCGCCGGGTACGGGCCAGCTATCATTATCATGTCCATAGCTGGGGCTGCTGAGGAGACCACTGAGGGAGGCTGGGGAGATTTACGGCGTGGGGTGGGCACTTGTGCAGAGGCCTGGTTGGGGGAGGCTGAAGGCTCGTAGGGTCTGATAGTTTCCTGACACTCTGGGGAGTAGGGGTCGCACCTGGTAACATTTAGGGCGTACCATCCATTGTAACCCCAGTGTCGGGTGTAAGTCACCAAGTCTCCTGGCAACAGGTCCCTCCCCGGGTGGTCCTTCTGGGAGGTGAGCCTCCACGTCCCGCCGGGTTACAAAAACTTCTAAATAAAGTCCAGGCTCCTGGATGAAGCCCCAACCACCTTTTAACTTAAAGTTCCGTACTGCACCCTTACGCCGCGGCTCCCTCACCATACTTTTATCCTTTCTCATACGTGCCTTCTCTGCCAGGTCCTTCTCCAGGTGATGTTGCCGAAGCTTTTGGGATTCTCGCTGCTCCCTTTGTCGCTCTGCTTCCCGCTCCCGACGTCTCCACTCTTCCTCCTGACGCCGGTTGTAATTCTCCTCCACCAGCATCTCCATGTCTCCACCATCAAACGCCAGCTTACGATGTACGGTTTGCGGCAGCTCTCCTGGCCCCGCCAGTCCTGGCGGCGCTCACCTGTGGCGGAAGCAGCCGGCTCTGGAACAGATGACGGTCGGGGCTCCGGTACAGGCAGGTAGAGCTCTGGTGCCTGCGCGGCCTCCTCCATGAGGACGGGTGTCGCTTCTTCTGCCTCAGCGACGGGGGCAGACAGCGGGATCTGGGGTGCTGGTGCGGCGTTTTCTGCAGGAACGGGTGCCTCCACTGTGATACTGGCAACCGGTTCAGATTGCAAGGGCTGGGATGCCCGCACTGCCTCCTCTACTGGAACGGGTGCCTCCACCGAGATACTGGCAACCGGTTCAGATTGCAAGGGCTGGGATGCCCGCACAGGCCTCCTGTACTGGAACGGGTGCCTCCACTGAGATACTGGCAACCGGTTCAGATTGAAAGGGCTGGGATGCCCGCACGGCCTCCTCTACTGGAACGGGTGCCTCACCTTCCGGTACAGACACTTCAGGGGGTAAGAGGGATTGGCGCCGCTCCAATTGTAGTTTTAGGGCCCGCCAGCTCGCTTCCATCCTGGCGACCTCCTCCCGGTGCCGGGCCAGGTCTCTCAGGGTATCCTCCGCTTCTTCCAGCGTAGGAGGGTTTCCAGGCCGGGTGCCAAACGGTGGCTCCGTGGCGATCGGGTCGCTTCCGTGGGGGGAGAGCTCTGACTCCTCTATCTCTTCCCACTTCTGCTCACGTCCATTCGCCATCTCTGCCAAGTCACATGTGTCATTAGCATCAGGAGAGGCGACATCTTTTGTAGGGAGGCGGGACCTTCGCGTTCGTTTCCGCCCACTGAGGAGGATGAGGAGGCGGAACTCCAGAGCTGTGGGGCACGATCTTACATTGCAGTAACATTTAGAGTGTGCGGACATCGTTTCGCGCCACGGAGTGAGTGTACGCCCACGAGAGCACGCCCTTATTCTTCACCTGTGCCTCGTGGCGCAGATATGACGGAAAAATGGCAAATACAGTCTATGATGATTTTTGCAATTCTCAAGCAAAAAAACAGTTCAATTAAGGCACACAGGACTCGCTTATAGCGAGCTTCTGAATCCTGTTCGTGACGCCAAAGTTGAGTCGCACAGAGCCACAGGTTTTGGGGGTACTCGGCACCAAGCCCGTCGACTTCTATGGGGGATGTGACGGGTAGCACAGCTATGTCCGTGCCCTGGTCGCTCACTGGAATGTGGGATATTTCCAGGGGATGATAGAATGTTTGTGTAGTTTGTCGTGACGCCACCTGTAGTACCTGGTCAGGGTGACCAGCGCTGCTGTGCAGGTCCTCTGGCAGGGATGGTGTAGTGCAGCTAGGTGATAAGTCTTCTACAGGTAAGACGGTATCCTTCCAGGGCAGATAGATGTGAGATAGAGCAATGGTGCAGAGTGATGTAGCAGAGTGGAGTATGCGACGTAGTAAGAAAGCAGGAAAGGAAACAATTCTTACTACAAAGACATGCAGCATAAGGCTGCCTCAACCCCTCCCATCCAACTAGCTACACCCTGTTCTAACCAGCCTGAGCTAGACCATCCCATTGGGTCCGCCTATACTCATCTGGCATAGTGTACTGTTGAATGCAGTGGTTGGAGTCAATGGGGTGTTTCCTCCTTACCTGAGAGTAAGTTGTCACACCGCTGGGTGCGATGCAACATCTCTGTGGCGACTGGACCCTCGGGTGCTTCTGTCTTTTCACAAATGCCGGCTTTACCCGGCAATTGAATCAGAGGCTATTTTACTATGTAGAAGTGAATAAACTATAAATATATGTATATATATATGTCACAATGACGTATATATATATATATATATATATATATAATATATATATATGTATTCTAAGTGTGTATATTTTGTGTTTACAAGGAAAGAAAGTGTTTTTTTAGTTGCGATATTTTGTTCCCATAGACTTACATGGGACTTCCGGTATCGGAATCGGATATCGCCGATATTTAGTGATATCGGCGATATCATTCCGATCCGATATTTTTAGATATCGAGCAGTATCGCTCAACACTAGTCTCAACGCTATCACCGTGAAAAATAAGTATCATTTGCCGCTAATCTCTGAGCTCTTTGACAGGCTTCGGGGAGCAAGGGTATTTACTAGCTAGACCTGCGGGGTGCGTATAACCTGATTCGCATCTGTGAGGGGGACGAATGGAAGACGCATTTAACACCAGGGATGGGCATTATAATATCTGGTAATGCCCTTTGGCCTCTGTAATGCCCCAGCTGTCTTCCAAGACTTTGTGAACGACATCTTCCGGGATATGTTGACCACCTCGGTGGTAGTCTATCTGGATGACATTCTCATCTTTTCTCCAGATATGGCCTCCCACCGGAGAGATGTCTGCAAGGTCTTCGACCTCTTGCGAGCAAATTCCCTATATGCGAAGTTGGAGAAGTGCATGTTTGAGCAGGAGTCTCTACCTTTCCTGGGCTATATCATCTCCACCCAGGGATTGGCTATGGATCCTACCAAACTACAGGCTGTGATGGATTGGCAAGAACCCCACTCCCTTAAGGCGGTGCAGCGCTTTATGGGGTTCATTAACTACTATCGCCAATTCATTCCCCACTTCTCTACTTTGGTAGCTCCCTTGGTAGCCCTCACCAAGAAGGGAGCTAATCCCAAGTTGTGGTCAGAGGAGGTCACCAAGGCGTTCTCCTCCATCAAGTCGCATTTCGCCAGTGCTCCCATCTTACATCGCCCCGATGTCGATAAACCGTTTATCTTAGAGGTGGATGCCTCTTCTGTTGGTGCTGGAGCAGTCCTTTTTCAAAAGGATGCCTAGGGTCGGAAGCATCCCTGCTTCTTCTTTTCCAAGACTTTACACCAGCAGAGAGGAATTATTCCATCGGGGACAGGGAGTTACTGGCTATGAAGTTGGCCTTCTCCGAGTGGTGACATCTTCTGGAGGGGGCTCGCTTCCCCTTCCAAGTATTTACGGACCACAAGAACTGGTGTATTTGCAGACAGCCCAGCGGCTAAATTCCCGTCAGGCCAGATGGTCCTTGTTTTTCTCCCGGTTCCATTTCACCCTCCATTTCCTCTCCGGTGAGAAGAATATTCGCCAGACGCTCTATCCCGCTCCGTGGTGTCCTCTGAGGAGGTGGAGGAGGAGCCTCGGCTTATTGTCCCCACAGAAAGCCTAAGAACGGTGGCTCCGGTTTCGCTTGAGTCTGTGCCTCCGGGCAAAACTTTTGTGCCCACCAATTTGTGACCGGAAGTACTCTCTTGGGCACATTTGTCCAGGGTGGGTGGACATTTTGGAACAAAAAGGACTTCTGAGTTTCTGGCGAGGACATATTGGTCGCCGCAGATGGCCCGTGACGTCAGGGAATACGTTCAGGCGTGCGTCTCCTGCGCCAAGAATAAGTCCCCTCGACAACGGCCAGCTGGGTTACTTTTCCCTTTACCGGTGGCAGACAGGCCTTGGGAGATGGTCGGGATGGATTTTGTGGTGGGCTTACCCAAGTCTCGGGGCTGCACCATCATCTGGGTGATAACTGACCACTTCTCCAAAATGGTGCACTTAGTGCCGTTACCACAGTTACCGTCTGCACGGGCCTTGGCAGCATTATTCATTAGGCATATTTTCCGCCTACACGGTATGCCAGACAAAATTGTCAGTGATCGAGGTCCCCAGTTTGTGTCTCGGTTCTGGAGAGAGCTGTGTCGTTTACTCAGCATTGAGTTGAATCTCTCCTCTGCATACCATCCCGAGACGAATGGGTTGGTAGAGAGGGCCAACCAGACCTTGGTCACATACTTGCGACATTTTGTCTCTGGCAGGCAGGATGATGGGCATCCTTGCTACCGTGGGCTGAGTCCGCTCTAAATAATGCTGTGGCTGACTCCACCGGACAGACCACATTCCTTCTGAACTACGGTCAGCATCCGCGGGTACCAGTGCCCATGCCCATGTCTTCCGCCGATTCCAGGTTGGCAGACTGGGCTGTGGAGGCACGGGACATTTGGGACCGCACCCAGGATGCCATTCAGGCCTCCAAAGAGAGGATGAGGTCTTCGGCTGATGCCCATCGGCGCCCCGCTCCTACATTTGCTCCGGGTGACCTAGTGTGGCTTTCTGCCCGAAACATCAGGCTACGTGTAGAGTCCACCAAGTTGGCACCTCGCTTTTTGGGCCCCTTTAAAGTTCTTGAGCAGGTGAACCCGGTGGTTTACCACCTAGCCCTTCTGCCTCGCCTTGTTATCACTGACACCTTTCACGTGTCCCTCCTGAAACCCGTGGCCATTTTCCGGTTTTCCGAGTCATCTGCCGGGACGTCGGGTTCATCTACCGACGATCATGAGGTGAACGCCATTGTTGGGTGAAGGTGGTACGAGGCAAACAATTTTATTTGGTGGATTGGAGGGGTTATGGGCCTGAGGATAGGTCCTGGGAGCCTGCTGAGCATGTTCACGCTCCGCAGCTCATCGCTGCCTTTGAGCGCAGTGAGGCCCAGAGAAGGGGGGGCCCTAGGAGGGAGGGTAATGTTAGGGTTCGAGTTCCCGCTGCTGCACAAGGGGAGTCTCGAACCGGTCCCGCTGCGGTCCCCCATTCATCTCCGGCTGCAGTGGAGCCTGATCAGCAGAGACGTCGGTCCCAGCGTCTTGCCCATTCCAGTACTGTGCAGAGACTTGCTGCTGCCTCTCCTGGATCTGCTATTATAGCCAGTACTGGAGCAGACGTCTTTGGGACGAAGTTCCTGCGTTTCCCCTTCTGAGCATGCCCAGGGTAAGATCTCTCATTGGAGATCTGGGGTCACATGTTCAGGCACTGCAGCAGCTCCTATTGGTCCGCCAGGAAGGTCATGAAACTACATGTGTTTGGAACAGTTTCTCATTGGTCCTTGTTTCTGGCAGGTCCTGTAGCTGTTGCTATAAAAGGGTGGCATGGCTGGGCCGCCATGCGCTAATATCAATCATTATATGCTTAGCGCCAGTGTGGTCATGCGTGTGTGTGGTTAGGGCCCGGCTGAAATAAGCCCCTAGAATACCGACTTAATCGGTGAGGAGTTTGGTTTGCTAGCTGGTCAGGGTCGGTGTCCTAGATGCCCTAGATTGCCGGCATAACCGGTGAGGAGTTTGATTGCCGTATTCAGGGCCTGGCGTTCAGACACCATAGATTGCGGGTGACTCCCGCGAGGACATTAGCGCATGATCACGTTCTATGTTCGCTTAGCTGTTCACTGTGTACCTGGGTGCCTGACAGGACACAGAAGTTTGTCTCAGCGGCTCTGTGACGTAACAGGGTTCGCTTTCAATGCTAGACAACGCCCTAGCGTGTTTATTTTGTGACTCAGTTGTGTTAAGTGAGTTCGCACACATCGCCATATAGCGCTGCGGCACTCCTTCTAGCGACTCTGTGGATTAACAGAGTTCGCATATATTGCCACAGCGCGTTACGGCGTTTATTTTGGCGACTCTGCGGATAACAGAGTTCGCTTCTTGCGCCATTTTACTAGCAGCAGGCTCCGCCTGCACGGTGGACCCCGGGCTGCGAACGCACCTCTCCACATCTTATATTTGGTGCGTTCCGCAGACACTAACACCCAATATTCCTTCACATAGTATAATGTACCCCATAGTCCTCCATATAGTATAACGTGCACCACAGTCCTCAATTTATTATAATGCACTCCCCATAGTCCATGATAGTCCATAGAATATAATGCAGCCCACCATAGAACATAATGCAGCCCCATAGAATATAATGTAGCCCCCTCATAGAGTATAATGCAGCCCAACAGAATAGTTGTACAAAGGTAAGTATATAACCTGGGAGTAACCACACACTGATGTCCTGATGTATGTATCACATGTCAGATGAAAAATAATAGCCTTGCAAAAGACATAAATTTACATACAATTATGAATTTCCTGAGTATTGCAGTGCCAGCAGCCCAACGGGCGTTTCTTCTTTTGTGCCTTCTTCTGTGGAGTGGCATCACAGTAATAAACTGGTCTTATATAGTCGCAATGAGCCAGTAAGGAGAGGTGTCACAAATCACAATACTAATAAATGATTCATTGTTGGTATGGATTGGCGCATGTAACACTGACGCTTACTGCAAGCGATGCTACTTTATTATGCTTTGCTGTGGTGCCACTTTCTGGTCTCTTTCTGTCATCACCCTAGTCTTTAATATTACGTACTATTTCAATTATGGAATAAATAAATATTATTTTTATATTTCTGAAGTATGATGTCCTCTGCAGCTCCCCTATGCACAGTACAATGTCCCCAAAACTGTCTGATGTCCCATAGTAGTCCCCATACTGAATAATGGCCCGAGAATAGCTCCCACACTGTATAATGGCCCATTAGTAACCTCCACACTACAGTGGACCCTTAGTAGCCCCCACTCTGATGGTCACTATAGTAGCCGCACACCGTATGATAACCACAACACTAAATGATGCACCCTTTGTAGCCCTCACACTGTATGATGCCCACCACTGTATAATAGTCCCCACACTGTATGAGGACCTGCACAGTGACGCCCACACTAATGGTTTCACAGTAGTTACCACACTATATGATGTCCCACAGTAGTCTCCACACTGTATGATGTCCCCCTTAGCAGCCCCCACACTGTATCATTACCCCTTTAGTAGCCACCATGATGTGTGTTGGCACTTTTAATAGCCCCCACACTGCATGATGGCCCCCTTAATAGCCCCCACTCAGCACAATAGCCAACTTTTTAATCCCCTGTCTGTCGCCACACTGTTTGATGGCCCCTTTAGTATCTGCTATGCTGTATGATGGCACCCACAGTAGCCCCACACGCTCCCCTAAAAGCCTCCAGTCTGTATGATGGCCCCCACATCAAACCCCACACTATATTATGACAGCCCCCTTATTAGCTCCCACTCTGTATGATTTATTGCTTCTTGATATCTGGCATTTGCCTTTTAGACTTTTTCTATAAATTACATTTCAAAGGCACCCTTTTATATAGACCGAAAACTCAGACAAACAAACATAGACATTCTCATTTACAAGGGGAAATGTATCAGTATAATAGGTGATAGTCCCCTTAGTTAGCCCCCTCTCTGTATGATGTCCCCACAGTTGCCCCCACACTGAATTATGACCCTCTTAGTAGCCCCAACTCTATGATGGCCCCTTAGGAGCCCCTGCACTATATGATTGCCCCCTTAGTAGTCCCAAGCTGTATTATGGCTCCTTTAGTAGCCTCAATTCTGTATGATGGAACACATATTAGTCCTCATGCTGTATCAAGGTCCCTTTAAGTGCCCCATATTAATGATGGTCATCTTAATAGCCCCCTCACTTTGTATGATAGCCCCCTTAGTAACCTCCATGTTGTATCATGACCACTTGTAGTATCCTCTTTCTGTATGATAGCTCCCTTAGTAGTACCCACACTGTATTAAAGCCCCCTTAGAAGCCCAACTTCTGTATGATTGCCCCTTTAGTAGCTACCACTCTGTATTATTTATTGCTTCTTGATATCTGTCATTTGCCTTTTAGACTTTTTCTATAAATTACATTTCAAAGGCACCCTTTTATATTGACCAAAGACTCAGACCAACAAACAGAAATTCTCATTTACAAGGGTAAATGTAACAGTCTAATAGGTGACTGTCCACTAAAAAAAATCTGAACTAAAATCAAAGAATTCTATATTTGTTCCTGAAACCTTTTTATTTAAAATTAAAATATCCAGCTCTAATAATACAGCTCATTGCTGTACAGTACAGTGAAGGAACTCAATAGAGGCCAATCTGCCATGACCTTAGGATATGAAAAAGTAAAATGAACCAAAATAAAGTACGGTAACTTAAATTTTACTATCACTGCTGGAAATATATTTTTTTCTATGACTCTGGTTCTTCACTTTTCTCTCCATGGCTTTGTGAATTATAGTGGGAACTATAGCTTGAGCTTGCATTGATATTTATATATGAGGGAGAAGACTGAGAAAAGAAGCTTTTGTGCTCCGGTATGACGGGAAATGAACCGGAGTTACCTAGCAACACCTGTCATACTGACTTGGAGAGGAGAAAAGAGCATTTTATCTCACATGGCTTTTAATCATTATTTGTTAGACTATTAATAATAAAGGGTATGTTACATACATTCTGTAATGTGTCAATTGTTACTTCAGTTTAGGTTTTCTCCTTCTCAACTTTGAGAGCTTCTTTGTTGAAAAATATAGTCTTTATATAAATGGGTGATGGGGAGCAAATGTGCGGTAAGGAGAATGATAAAGGTAATTTAGCAGTGTGCTTTGTGTGTGGGTGGCAGCACATAGGTGACTACAAGCAATAGGAAAATACACACTAATAGGTTTATTTTTTTGAATACATTGATCACACAAAAGCATGAAATGAGAACGTTTTTTGTTTCCAAGCATTCCCAAAAGGGATAAATTCTCATTAGAGGCTGGAAATATAGAGTGTAGGTGTTACAGGAAATCATTATTCTGCTTTCTGTGTCAGAAGTCCTGCTGTGCTATTTTATAGTTTTACTAAAATACACATTGTACATGTCAATGTCACTTTTTAGGGTTCATTTTATTGAGCGAGACTCTTTTCTCAGTGTATTTAACTGTAACCTGAACAATATATATTCCTTACACTTTGATTATAAATATTAAAAAATTTGACTTTAAATAGTCATCATGTTCCCAGGTTTTATTATGCAATTGCAAATGGGCTTGCTTTAATGTGTTCATTATAGGACAATAAAATAAATGATACTGTATTCAATATCTAATATAATGTTGCCATATACCTCCCAAACATTGCTAACATATAGTGCACACTGTATGCATACAGTCAAAATAATAGCACTGTACTGTAAAGGGTGTCCGAATAATACTGCCGGGAGCAGTGCAAATAATGTAGCTGACTGAATAACACTACCTTGCAGCGCTAATATAAAAATACCATATTGTCTTCAAATGATACTTGACAAAGAACAACCATGTTCGAAACGCGTTGCTTGCTGACCATCCTGTCTTTGATTTTTTTACACTTTGATGGAATAAAGACATTTGATATTTTACCAGAAACTGGAACTCCTTTCACTTTTTTCTACACTTGCAACACGAGTGGTTGGCTCGTGGTTCCATGCGCACTGGATCCTCGTAATCTTCAATGATGAGCTGGCATTACATTTCTTTTTTTGCCCATGTGATCATACCAAGTGATGCATAGATGTATATATGTAAAATATCATAGAAGAAATATATGAACCAATATATATAAGAGTAAGGTTTTATTGTGTTTGTCTTTTATACTAATAAAGAATATCTGTTTTTAATTTATTGGGCGTTCAACTTCCTTTCTTCATAGGTTTCTGTTATCATTTTATGTAGAGGCCTCCCACCTCCCCTCCCTTGTACATAAAAACCAACTGCCATCTCCTAGATCAGTAATGGGAAAGTTTGATTTTACCCAAGAATTGAGAAGCTATAGAAAGAAACAGATTTATCTGATAAGATATATTACAGTTACCTATTTTCATGTGTACTATTGATTATCTTTAATGCAACATGTACACATAAGGGCGGCATATGATCATTCATTTAAGAAAGTACCTAGTTCATTATCATAGAACAGCATAGGCATGTTTGTGAACAAAGGTCATTTAATATTGAATATTGCTGACCAGTGATGAGCGAATAGTGAAATATTCAGATTCAGGAAAATTGGTCTTAATAATTTCTAATATCCATGTATTCGTACAGAATAACGACTCCAATGCAAGTCAATGGGAAAGCCAAATATTTTTCTGCTGTACCCAATAAACAGGTCTGAGGCATGGGAAAAAAGCTGAAATTGATGGGAATGAGCTAAAGCTAAATGGGAACAGCATGGAGAAGAAGCCTGCATGTCTTTCTGACTCACATATGGTATCTGGAAATAATGTCAGACTATTGTGCCTGTTTTACGGATTTATAAGAAGACCTACCAAACCAAACCTGAATTTTTTTTAAAAAAGAAAAATGCTAAGAAACATTTTACATGTATATAATGCAAAGTAAAAATAAAAAAAATTATACCTCCCTTTTAGCATATGTTCACACGGAGTGTTTTGGCTTTAGTTTTTCCTTAAACATTTGTGAGGGCTCTCACTCTGACATTTGGTAGGACCATCGCTCATTCCAAATTGTTAGCTAGCATTTTCAGAGTGCCAGCAAAGTGCCGTGAAACCTGAGTTTTATGAGCTCCATAGTTAATTTTTGCCACTGGATCCAAATGGAGCCACTGTCATAGTGGGTGAAGCCGCTGTGAGGTGAATATGATACAGGACTTGGGGGAGCTGTATGCTTAATGTCAGTAAATTGGATTCAAAATCATTAGAATTAAATTCTGAATACAGTGTATGCAAGCGAGGGCCTGTATTGTGGGCAGTCTGTGAGGCCTGAAACCCATGTCAGGAACATGTACAAGCCTTATTTTACTTGGAAGCAGCCTCCTCAAGGGAAAGAGAAAGGAGTGCCATTGACCAATCTGCACAAGCCTAAGCACTTCTTCTGGATTCTACCCAACCAGGAAGCCTGTATCTTTTGCATGGATTTGAGCAACAATGGAGTAATTACAGGATATGTCCCAGAGAGAGACGAGGTCTGTTGAGTGTATTACTCAGGTAACAGGCAGAGCTACAGAGCTCAGCTAAAGGCTTTAGTGTGGCAATGACCATGTTCCAATATGTGTAAGTCTGTGGCCTGCATAGGTCTGTGGAGAGTATTAACCCAGTCTCTTCAACATGCTTAAAATGTACAGAAAGTGGCTAATACCCCATCACCGTATTTTTTTACCAAAATTTATAAAATTTAAGGGAAGCGACAGTTTAATAAAACGACACAAGGCTCATTTAGGAGCCTGGAAAAGCCAGGAATGGTCTTTGTCCAGCAATGGACAATGTAAAGTGCTAACGAATATGCATCTAACAAATTGGGAAGAGACATATATGCTGACAAGGGACAACTGAACGCTGGGCTGGGACAACGAACTGAATGCGGTTGCTGGCTGTTGTGTCTGTGTAACTGCAGGTTGTAGTCAAGAGGCATTAGCATCTCCTTCCTGGACAGCAAATTGGGAAGGATGTAACACAGGGGAAGGGCCAGTGGTTTCACCCTCAGGTTTTGTACCCATGTTGTAAGGTTCTATGTATATATTCCTGAAACTCAGTTTGTTCGTCAGACATTTTACTTTCTGTCTTGCTGCAGCTATCTTGCCCTCAGTCAAAATGGAGTTTCCAGCTTGCATGTTCCCGCCCTGATTCTCTCCTTTGCTTCTTAAGCAGCCACAGCTGAGCAATCAGTGCTTCAGAATCTAGCCTGCAGTGAACCTGTGACTTGACTCCTGTAAGCCTTGGACCTTGTACTCCAGCTATTCCTACTGAGGAACTCTGAAGCACTTGTGGACTCTGAACCCTGCTCTTTGAAAGACCCACGTTTGCATGGACTTACGGTAACAGGGAAGAAGATCCCGAATCTGTATTGGAGAGTGATTGCTGAGCTTGGATTACTCTGGCCTGCTGTGTCTCCTGTTTCTGTGTCTGCAAACTGTGTGACTATTTCTGCCAACTTGTATGAAGTAATACAGGACTTTTCTATATCAAACCTGTGACTCCTGTGTTTTCATCGCACCCAAGCACAAGACGCTATATGAACTGTACTACATACATTACAAGATTCTGAAGCCAAAACGTTGGTTTCTGCTGGGTCTGGAAGGCTGTGTCTGCTGTACTGTGGATATTGGACGTCCGGTTGTACTTTCTGTGATGACAGTGGTTGTGACTTCTCACAACCATTCCAGGTGAGCAATTCCCTTAAGTTTTTTCTTTTTGCAGTGTTACCACAGGTAAACACTATTGTTTTTTTTTTTTTTCCTTTCTTTTCTCTTTTTTGTCTGCTGTAACTCTGGATATCAGATGTCTGGTTGAAACTTTCTGTGATGATAGTGGTTGTGACTTCTCACAACCATTCCAGGTGAGCAGTTCCCTTAATTTTTTTTTCTCTCTGCAGTGTTGCCACAGGTGAACACTATTGTTTTTTTTTCTCTCCTCTTCTTCCAGTAATCCTGTCTTAAAAGATCTGGAAAATGGAGGCCCGCATAAAGGAACTTTGCGGAGTGACTGATAATATCCTTGCAGATTTGCAGAATATAAAGACCCGTTTTACAAATCTACAGGACCTCAATAATCACAATTTGCAAGTGGTTGGACAGACTACCCAGGATTTGCGAGCCAGGATTGAGGTTCTAGAGGGGCGAGTCCAGGCTCCTGCCGTAGCCCCGAGTGCTGGGATTCCCAAGTTGCCCCCTTTTCGTTTTGGCGGTGAACGTGAGAAATTCAGGGGATTTATTAATCAATGCAATCTTTTTTTTTCTGCACATGCTTCACAATTTCCCACTGAACGATCTAAGGTGCTTACTATAATTATGTTGCTTACCAACAAGGCTTTAATGTGGGCAAACCCTCTGATTGAGACTGAGGATGATTGTTTGAATCACCTTGATGATTTTATTTCAGCCATGGGGCAGGTGTTTGATGACCCCAATCGAGGTGCAACAGCTGAAGCAGCCATGTTAGCTTTGCGCCAAGGTAAGCACTCGGTAGCTGAATATGCCTTGGATTTCAGGAGATGGGCCCTTGATACCACCTGGGACAGTTCCGTCAAAAAATCTATTTTTCGAAAGGGGTTATCTCCACTGATTAAGGATGAACTTGCTCGTGCCGACCCTCCCACTGCGTTAGGTGACTTTATTAACTACTGCATCCGTATTGATACTCGTCTGACTGAACGCAGGCGAGAGAGATGGTTCGAAAGCAATCGTACTAACCTTTTCCTACCTTCCTCTCCAGCTAAGGAACCTTTGAGTAGGATTACACGGGAACCTGAACCTGAACCCATGCAGGTAGACTCTTTACAACGACGGGTTAGTGATGCACGCAAGGAACATCGTTTTAAGGAGAATCTAGGTTTCTATTGTGGTAAGTCAGGGCACTTCATTATAAACTGCCCCAGCCGTTCTCATAAGACTACTGCAGCACTCATTCATTGTGAGTGTTGCGAGAGGGGATCTGTCAGGTCCGAGCCTCAGGCTCCAGAGAGATCTGCAGCAACAGATCTTCATTTCTCGGACTTAAACTCCGTTACCTCTGAGGACGTTGACTGTGTAAACGCTGCCATTTTTCAAGTTTCCTCAGCGGTGTCCCAGCTGAGTTGTAAGAAAAACAATTCTCATTGCTTTCTTTCCATCAAACTCTGGGTTGACTCAGCTTGGGTGTCTAGCTCTGCTATGATCGACTCAGGGGCAAGTGGAAATTTTATGGATGTCTCCTTTGCTCTGAAACAGGGAATACGTTCAGTGAAGAAGGCTACTCCAGTACAGATGGAAACTGTGGATGGCTCCCTGCTGACCTCTGGACCAGTGGATCAGGAAACAGAGCCTTTGAGGGTTCTTATGGGTAAAGATCATCAAGAGAAACTGTCCTTTATGCTTATCTCTTCTCCCCACTTTCCCATTATTCTAGGGCTACCATGGCTGCAGGCTCAGAATCCTACCATTAACTGGGAGACCAAGGAATTACACTTTCCAGAGAAACAGATGAGTCCAAAAGTTTCAGCTTGCTCTGTTCCTAAAGGAATCATGTCAGTCCCTGAACTACCAGCTGTATACCAGGACTATGTGGATTTATGTGACAAGAAGAACGCTGACCAGCTTCCTCCTCACCGTCCATATGATTGTCCAATTGAATTATTGCCTGGAGCAGAGATACCTTTTGGTAAGATCTACCCCCTGGCGGGGCCCGAGCTAAAGGCTTTAAAGGATTACATAGATGAAAATCTAGCCAAGGGCTTCATACGCCCCTCTTCATCTCCTGCAGGTGCACTCATCTTCTTTGTAAAGAAGAAAGATGGATCTCTGAGACCATGCGTAGACTATAGGGAACTCAATAAGGTTACTATTAGAAACCGTTATCCATTGCCTTTAATCCCTGAGTTATTGGAGAGAGTGCGACATGCCAAAATTTTTTCTAAACTAGATCTTCGTGGGAGTATCAGAAAAGAGCTGGAAGCATTATGCCAATAATCAAAATAACACTTTATTGAAAACACTCATTAAAATTACTAAAACATGAGATGTGCATCCAATAATTTCCCTAGGTGAGTATATGTACAAATAATGATCTCATATTACTTTCAAGGCTGTATGATAGATTGCAATACGTTAAAGAAATAGTATGTCATAGTGCAATATCATTGGTTGGTACATCAGAAACATTTACTGCAAGATCTTCGTGGGGCCTATAACTTAGTCCGTATTAGACCTGGGGATGAATGGAAGACTGCATTCAGGTCACGCTATGGACACTTTGAATATCTAGTTATGCCTTTTGGTCTGAGTACCGCCCCAGCCACTTTCCAACACTTGGTGAATGACATCTTCAGGGATCTCCTAGATACATTCGTGGTAATTTATTTGGATGATATTCTAATTTTTTCTAACTCCACAGAGGAACATCATGGACATGTGAGAATGGTCTTGGAACGTCTAAGACAAAATCATCTTTACATCAAACTTGAAAAGTGTGAATTCCATAGGACCGAAATTCAATTTCTGGGGTATGTACTGTCTACACAAGGAATTAGTATGGATGGAAGCAAAACCCAAGCCATCAAGGATTGGCCAAGTCCTAGAAATGTGAAGGAGGTACAGCGCTTCATCGGGTTTGCCAACTTCTATAGACGTTTCATTAGAAATTTCTCTGAGGTAGTGTCACCTATCACTCAACTTACCCGGAAAGAGTCTAGGTTTTCCTGGACTCCCCAAGCCCAGGAAGCATTTTCCCGTCTAAAAGATAAATTTACCACTGCACCTATCCTAGTACATCCCAACCCCGAGCTTGCCTTCATAATAGAGGTGGATGCTTCAGACTGTGCCGTTGGAGCTATACTCTCTCAGAGAACAGGTGAGAAGAATGTCTTGCATCCCTGTGCCTTCTTTTCCCAGCAGTTGTCTTCGGCTGAGAGGAACTACGATGTGGGCAATAGAGAGTTGTTGGCCATTATTGCCGCCTTCAAAGAATGGAGACACTTTCTTCAGGGAGCTGCACAGCAAATAGTCGTCCTGACAGACCATCGTAACCTTGAGTTTATCAGGTCAGCTAAGTGCCTGACTCCTCGCCAGGCTCGCTGGAATCTTTTCTTAAACCAATTTAATTTTATCATCTCTTATAGACCAGGATCGCGCAATGGAAAGGCTGATGCACTCTCTAGGATTTACTCAGCAGAGACACGTCCAATTACTCCTCCTAAGACTATTCTTCCTGACTCTAGATTCCTAGGAGTAATTCATAATCAAGACCTACTTAAGGACATCAAGGAAGCATACCATGCGGATTTCTTTTTGGCACAACCCCCAAGGGACGTAAGTCTTGTCTTTAAGAATGGTGTGTGGATTCAGGGACAACGTCTGTATATTCCTGAAACAGTCAGATTAAGAGTATTGCAACTCATTCACGATTCCAAGATAGCTGGGCATAGAGGAATTCTAAAGACACAGGAATTTCTTTCTCGTTTCTTTTGGTGGCCCACTTGCAGGAAGGATGTTTTGAATTATGTCACTTCATGTAAGGTCTGTGCAAGATGCAAAACACCTCGCTCCTCACCAACTGGTCTGTTACAGCCTCTTCCCACCCCGTCCCGCCCGTGGGGATCCATTTCTATGGACTTCATTGTGGAGTTACCAACCTCTCAGGGGAAGAACACCATTCTAGTGGTGGTTGACCGTCTAACAAAGGCAGCTCATTTTATCCCTTGTGTCGGCTTACCCACTGCAAAACAGACATCAGATTTGATGATTAAAGATGTGTTTCGCTTACATGGAGTTCCGGATGAGGTTATTTCGGATCAAGGGGTGCAATTCACTTCTAGGTTTTGGCAAAATTTCTGTGCAGCATTGGACATTAAAATAAACCTTTCTTCTGCTTTTCATCCCCAGACTAATGGACAGACCGAACGAACCAATCAAACCCTGGAGCAGTATCTCCGCTGCTTTATCTGCCACCTACAGGATGATTGGGTGGATCTACTTCCATTAGCTGAGTTCTCGTATAACAACTCTCAGAGTGCCTCCACTAAACAGTCTCCTTTTTACTCTAATCTAGGTTATCATTCTAACATTCTACCACGATTTCCCATAGAAACGCCTTTACCAGCAGTGGCTGAAAGAATCACGTCTTTACAGAAGAATATGGATCTTCTAAAGGAAAATCTGGAATCGGCTCAAGAAAGGTACAAGAAAGCAGCAGATAAATTTTGTAAACCTGCACCAGCTTTCAAGGTAGGAGACTTGGTCTGGCTGTCAACCAGAAATCTTAAGTTAAGGATTCCATCGTCTAAGTTGGGACATAAGTACATTGGACCCTATAAAATCAGTAAAATTATAAGTGCCGTTGCTTGTCGTCTTCAACTGCCCAGAACTATGAGAATCCACCCTGTCTTTCATGTATCCCTACTAAAGGCTGCGACACCCAATACGTTTCCTGGACGTTCCTCTCCTTGCCCTGACCCTGTGCTAGTCGATGGTCAGGAAGAATTTGTGGTGGAAAGGATTTTAGATTCCAGGTTGTATAGAAATCAGTTACAATATCTGATTAAATGGCAGGGCTACCCAGTGGAGGACAACTCATGGGAACCGGTCAATAACGTTAATGCTCCTCGCTTGCTCCGTCAGTTTCATCAGAGGTACCCACACAAGCCTGGTCTGAGGTCATCCGGAGGTTGTCCTTAAGGGGGAGTAATGTAAGGTTCTATGTATATATTCCTGAAACTCAGTTTGTTCGTCAGCCATTTTACTTTCTGTCTTGCTGCAGCTATCTTGCCCTCAGTCAAAATGGAGTTTCCAGCTTGCATGTTCCCGCCCTGATTCTCTCCTTTGCTTCTTAAGCAGCCACAGCTGAGCAATCAGTGCTTCAGAATCTAGCCTGCAGTGAACCTGTGACTTGACTCCTGTAAGCCTTGGACCTTGTACTCCAGCTATTCCTACTGAGGAACTCTGAAGCACTTGTGGACTCTGAACCCTGCTCTTTGAAAGACCCACGTTTGCATGGACTTACGGTAACAGGGAAGAAGATCCTGAATCTGTATTGGAGAGTGATTGCTGAGCTTGGATTACTCTGGCCTGCTGTGTCTCCTGTTTCTGTGTCTGCAAACTGTGTGACTATTTCTGCCAACTTGTATGAAGTAATACAGGACTTTTCTATATCAAACCTGTGACTCCTGTGTTTTCATCGCACCCAAGCACAAGACGCTATATGAACTGTAACTACATACTGTGAGACAGTGAAGGAATATGTGGTGAATGAGGTGTATATTTCACCTAAGTACCTTGCTGACTGGTATGAGCGAAATGTGTGGCTTTGTAAACCTGGTGGTAAAGAAAGGTCACTACACCTGCCATTCAGTACACGCTTGCAGCTCAGACCTGAATCCACTCAGGTGTTGATTAGGAAGCCAGAAGTAGGTGCTTGGGAGCACAGTCAGAGAGCTCATTCAGTCTGGACAGGAGTCCAGGCACGGAATTAGACTCCGGGAGGTGGGCTCTCTCTGTCTGGGTGCTCGAGGTACCCCGGACACAAAGAGGAGACTCTGCGACACTCCATGCTGGTGACTACTGAATAGGAGGTGACCTCTCTCAAGTCTGGACGTTGGAGTTGCCTTCAGACATAAAGAGGAGTGTCTGTGAAACTCCATACTGGTAACATATGTGATATGTGTTGTTTTGGGCACAGACTGGTAGAGTCTGGGTCCTGGATAGAGAGGGCCATCTATCTAAGTGTAATTAGAGGCTAGACAAGCCTAGGTCTTTTGTTTATGCTTTGTTTTTATCTGTGTGCTGTGGACTTTAATAAAACTGGTTGCGGCCAGTTTTCACCAAACTGCTGTCTGAATGAACTGTTTCCGTGCCATTCTGTCTACCCAGACAGCGATCCTAGAGCTAAATACCCCTGGAAATGTTACAATTGGCGGAGAATGCTGGGGCAGCGCAGTGCCTGATACAGTTAGTGCTGGAGTGTGTATGCAGCACAGTGGCGAGAGACAGCATTAAAGGTGAAGTCTATTGAAATAGCAGCAGAAAAAAAAAAAAAAAAGTGTGTCAGCAGAAACGTCTGTTTGGAGCAGTCTTGGAGAGACAGTGGCCCTGATAGGGTCTGCAGAGAGAAAATGTATGCACAGCAAAGCTGAACTTGTTGTGAAAATGACTGTGGAATGTGCAGCAGCAAGAGAAACGTCTGTGGAGCAGTCTTAAAGAGACAGTAGCCCTAATAGACTTTGCAAAAAAAAAAAAAAAAAAGGGTGTTTGCACAGCAAGGCTGAATTTTCTGTGGAAAAAAGCTGTGTAGTGTGTATGCCTTGACTGAAATCTGCCGTTGTGAAGACAGAGATATCTGACAGCATGGAGGCGCTGTTTGAACAAATGGCGCAAGTTAATATGCAACATAGGACTGCTGTGATTGAGACAGATGAGTCCGGCAGTATGGAGGAGCTCGTTGAGTGCATGGTGCAGGCCCAGCGAAGCATGCAGCAGAGCATGGAGCAGCAGCGCCTGCAGCACCAGCAGCACATGCAGCAGGCCCAGCAGCAATTCCTGCAGCAGCAGCAGGAGAACAACCGGTTATTTGTTGAGCAGATGACAGCACCAAAAAAGGATTTTTGGTGCCGCGTCCCGAAGTAATGTTGTGAAGGCACCGGCGTTGTCCGCTATAAAGAATGCGGTAAGACGGTCCTTGAGAAAAATGACACCTCGTGATGATGTGGAGGTATATCTTACTAGGTTTGAGAGACTGGCAGAGAAGGAGAATCTGCCACTATCTGAATGGGCCATGGCGGTCGTACCCTATCTGATTGGGGAACCCCAAAAAGTCTGGGCTGACCTGAGCAAGCAGGACAGCGAAGACTATGCCAAGTTGAAAGCGGCGATTCTTACCCGGCTGGGTGTTACGGTGACAGCCCGTGCCAGGGGAGTTCGTGACTGGAGATACAGTTGGGAGTCTGCAGTCAGCAGGCCTGATTATGGAGTTGAAAAGGTGATAGTGGACCGCTACACCCAAGCACGTCCTCCTGAGGTACAGCCGTCTGAGAGGTCGTCACTTCGGAGTTCCCGGACGCTGAACTCTCGCGGTAAGAGCGTTCCAGCTGTTGGGGACATGGGGTATGCTGATAAGCGGGTTCAGGCCCGAGGGGACATGTGGGTGGGAGAGTGTGATGGACAGTGTTGGAGCTGGCGTGAAATTGCAGCCAACTGTCCAATAGAGGGGGAGCCTATGTGTTGTGATGTTGGCAGATCCCTCTCTCCCTGCGCAGAGCCTGTGTGTGTGTCCACCTCAGCCGAAGAGACTGGACCACAGGGGTCCCCGGTGGTTGTAAGTGACTGCCCAGCACAGGCCCTCTTGGACTCAGAGAGTCCAGTGACTTCCATATGTGACAGCCTGAGTGATAGGGACTTCATCCCTGATAAGCACCTGAGTGTGGTGTACATCCATGAAGACACCAAAGTCTACCCAGAGACTGCCGTGGACTTGGTCCCCAAACTCGGGGAGGTTTCATATGAAGTGGGGGTAGTGAAGACCCTGGTGCACCCCGTTATATTGGGTAATGACTTTCCCCGGTCTAAGGATCTCTGGGGGAAAAATGTTTCTGATGGACAGTGTGATGAAGCTCCTACTGAGGGTGCGCAGTCCCGAGGGGCGGAACACAATGCTAGTGGGCCGTTAAACTTATGTGATAATGATGATGACCATGATAATATTGATAATGATAATGATGATCATGATAATGATGATGACCATGATGAGGATGCTGATATTGATAATGATGATAATGCTAATCATAATAGTGATGATACTGATGATGACCGTGATAAAGATGACATTTCTTTGCAGGTGATGTTGGGAGACGAGGATGGTGGTTCTCGGGAACCGAGTGTCCCTGACCTGCCTGGCTCCTGTGACAATTTTGGGAGTGAGCCGGTGCGAGACCCCACGCTTAAAACGGCACAGGAAAATGTAATTGTTCTGAATGAGGTTCCCCAAGAGCCTGGCTCTGAGGAGAGGTTTCCTCATGCTGCCATGAACAATAACCTATTGTATAGGGACACTGAAGTCCAGGGAGAGGTCGTAAGTCAGCTCCTGGTATCTGAGCTATATGGAAGTATAGTGCTGGGGTTATCACATAGTCACATACTTGAGGGACCACCTGAGGGAAACCAGGGACCAGATGGTGAAGTTAATGTTGTGGATGACATGTTAACTAAGGTTCCAGATCAAGATGTGAATGAGAATGAATTGTATAACCCTGACAGTGAGCCGGATGTGAATGAAAATGAAGTGTCTAACCCTGGAAGTGAGCCAGATGTGGCTGAGAAAAGGGGTCAGACAGGGATAGTGGTGGTGATAGTGAGTCATCTGATGACAATAAAGCAACCAGTGCAAGTGAGGAAGGCATGGTAGCAGAGGAGATTGAGAGTCCTGAGAGGAAGGCTGAGGCTGACCTTGCAGTCGGACGGAGGATGGCATCTGAAGATGTTGTACCGTTGGCCGGTTCCCTGGCGAAGACTAAGGTGAAAGACAGGACTCTGAAACTGAACACAGCACAAGTGGATGCTGTTGAAAATGAGAAGTTATCAATGTATGGTGTGGATCTGCATCAGGCCAAGGACTCGGAAGGTGATGCTGCAGAGGTGGAGAAAGCCATGGAAGTGGTGGACACCAGGCCAGGTGCCTCACCAGAGGCTGATGTCTCAAGTGAAGCTGTGAGGAACAAGACTGAAGATGTGGGGAATGACTCTGCCCCGGAATATGTTTCTGCTGGAGACAGCGGCGTGGACGGTGTACTGTCCGGATCCGTGGCTGCGACTCGCGAAGCTCGGGCCGGAAGTTCGGCGCCAGGTGCTCCATCGGAGTTCCCGAGCGACCCAAAGGATCTGGATAAATCCCAAGATGAGATTTTGAGACCTCGGGTTGGCCTTGGTGAGCTCAGGCGCATTTTCATGGAGTCTACACTTGAACCACGTCCCAGTGAGTGGGAGGGGCGATGTGTCGCTCCGTTGCCGCTGCAGATACACGGGAGCTCAGATGGGATGCAGAACGTGGTGGAAAAGAAGACTGATGGTAGGGCTTCTGAGCATGTCCTACCAGAAGAGCCTGAAGAAAGGGCCGAAGATGTAAAGGACGTCCAACAACTACAGGAGAAGATGCGTAGCCATGAGGATCTCCTGGAGAAAGAAGTAAGAGCTCTGAGTCTTATGCAAAGTGAGCCTGTACCAGAAGAGGATAAATTATGTGTACCGACCAAGAAAAACGATCAGCTCCCTCTACAGTGCCAATCGTTTGAACAGTGTGGCTCGGAATGGTCAGAGACCATGACAGAGGCGCTTGGGTTCTGTGAGGTAGAATTTATGAATCAACTGATATTTAAGAAAGTAGATGTGCTAAAGAAAGTTCAGGGGGAATTAGAGAAAACCCCTATACCTCCTGTGACAGTTGGTGACACAGGGTCAGTGCCCCAAAAACAGGAGGTACGAAAGTTTCTGAGGAAGAATCAGCAGAGCTGTTCTGACGTGCCTGGTCGTACTTATCTGGTGAGCCACTATACCGAGACTGAGGCTGGCACTAAAGTCAAGATGAAACCGTGCAGGATACCCGAGGCCCGCAGAGAGTATAGGCCTGGGAGGGTACAGGGTAGTGCGGATGCTTCAGATGAAGAGAAAACTGATGTTGGCTATGACAGTGGTGAGGATGAAGCTGATGAGGGCCATGACTGGTCCAGAGTTCACTGTCTCAGTTGGATTGTTGACCAGCCCTCCGGTCTGGATGACCAGCCCTCCGGTCTGGAGAAGAGGGAGGGGATATGTGAGACAGTGAAGGAATATGTGGTGAATGAGGTGTATATTTCACCTAAGTACCTTGCTGACTGGTATGAGCGAAATGTGTGGCTTTGTAAACCTGGTGGTAAAGAAAGGTCACTACACCTGCCATTCAGTACACGCTTGCAGCTCAGACCTGAATCCACTCAGGTGTTGATTAGGAAGCCAGAAGTAGGTGCTTGGGAGCACAGTCAGAGAGCTCATTCAGTCTGGACAGGAGTCCAGGCACGGAATTAGACTCCGGGAGGTGGGCTCTCTCTGTCTGGGTGCTCGAGGTACCCCGGACACAAAGAGGAGACTCTGCGACACTCCATGCTGGTGACTACTGAATAGGAGGTGACCTCTCTCAAGTCTGGACGTTGGAGTTGCCTTCAGACATAAAGAGGAGTGTCTGTGAAACTCCATACTGGTAACATATGTGATATGTGTTGTTTTGGGCACAGACTGGTAGAGTCTGGGTCCTGGATAGAGAGGGCCATCTATCTAAGTGTAATTAGAGGCTAGACAAGCCTAGGTCTTTTGTTTATGCTTTGTTTTTATCTGTGTGCTGTGGACTTTAATAAAACTGGTTGCGGCCAGTTTTCACCAAACTGCTGTCTGAATGAACTGTTTCCGTGCCATTCTGTCTACCCAGACAGCGATCCTAGAGCTAAATACCCCTGGAAATGTTACAATACATTACACATGTATTCCGCCAACCTACTGGGGTTCTGCGTATGTGAGCAGTATATGGTGTATGCTAACAGAGGTATTACGTCAAATTTATAAATTGATGTGTGGGTAAGATTTTCTAACTAGCAGCATATATATAGCATGTTTCATTTCTCATATTAATATTCTGTGTAAGGCTGAAACCTGAAGAAATGTGTGTGAAGTACAGTATATTCATGCATTTATGTTCCACAATGTCCAAGTGCAGACCCAAAAATCAACATCCAGCTCCCAGATATACTCTTAAAGAGACCGTGATAAGGGCAGAAAAAAAATATAATTATAGAATATCTGTGGTTGTTTCATAGCGCGAGTACATTTATTTATCTATCTAATTATAGAATATATAGAGATTGAGAGTAGAAATTTGACCATTGCACAATGCACAAAGTATTCCAAAAATTACCCAAAGGGTCTGTATCATACACGCCAAAAAAAGACCATGATGGGGACCTCACAATACATTTTGCAGTTATTAGAATAGGTAGAGATAGGGAATACAAATTTCACCATTGCCCAATGTGCAAAGTTTTCCAAAAATTACCCAAGGGGTCTATAGCATACACGCTGAAAGAGACCGTGATGGGGACCTCACAATACATTTTGCAGTTATCATTGCTAGAAATAGGGAGAACAAGTTTCACCGTTGCACAATGTACAAAGGTTTCCAAAAAGTTTAAAACATTACCCACTTGGGGTATTCCTATATGACCACTAAGTACTCGTTGCAGAAGCAGGAGGAGTAGGACATAATTTCCTGAACAAAAAGGGTTTGGATGGTAAGGCATGGACGTTAAGACAACTTCCAAGAAAGAACATTTGGGCTGCATTTATGTTAGGTTGTTGTCATCAGTAGGGCTTCTAAAGTTGGAGAAAATCTAGCCCTTGTTCAATTTTAGAAGAGTCAGCCTGTCTTAATTTTCTGTTGACAGTCATGTGCGCCTATCCATTATGATTGCACCAGCCGAACTAAAAACCAGCTCAGATAACACACTTGCATGAGTGAAATGGCAGCACCTCCAAGGCGTACAAGGAGAGGTCGGGCCAAGTGTGCAGCTTGGACAACCAATAATTAAAGGGCACTGAAGAATCAGGAAGGACGCTGGTACTCCTTTACCATCTGGGTCAACTTCTCCCTCCTCATCATAGTTACACCCACAGATAGCCCTTGCTGATGTGTCGGTTTCATGAAAATGGCCCAGTTAGTGGACATTTCCCACCACCCTGAGTTATTCCTGGTGTGCGTATCCTTCCCCTGTAATCGTTGTGGGTGAAAAGAGCTGGTACCTCTGCCAGCAGTGTTGTCTAAGGGTAATTTTTTCAGCAAGTCTTCCACAATGGCCCTCTGGCATGTATGCACTGAAAATGGCATGTCTGCCTCCGACATGAGAGAAGGAAATTTCTCCTTGTACCGTGGGTCAAGAAAGGTGCACAGCCAGTGTTTCGTGGTGGACAAAATGTCTTTCACGCGAGGGTCTTGGAAAAGGCATCTATACATGAACTGTGCAATGTGTAGCAGACTACAAAGAGTCAAATATTCAGTGTCCCCACCAGAATGAACACTAACCAACCTCTCTTCCTTATGACGCATCTCCTCCTCCTATTCAGGCAAGACAGGCATCATGAAGCTGGGATTGGGAGTCCTCTCTGTAGCACAGACCAAAAATGCCTGTCCCTCCTCCTCCTGTTCCTCATCATCATGCAATATGGCCTGAGAATGCTGTGTGAAGCTGAGCTGTGTAGTATCAGCCACTGTAAAGTCTTGCTCCATAGCCACCTGCTTGGCATTCAAAGCTTCCTCTTTGAGATTCTGCAGCGAATGTTTTAATAGACAGAGCAGCAGGATGGTTATGCTGATAATAGCATCATCAGCGCTCACCATCTTGGTGCAGTACTCAAAATTTTGAAGAAACTCAGAAATGTCATCGATCCACACCAACTTGGCAGTTATGTGTGGAAGCTGAGTGTTACTCTGATGATTATTGAAAAGCTGGAATTCAGACACTGCCCTCTGCTGCTCACTAAGCCTTGCCAACATATGAAAGGTCAAATTCCAGCATGTGGGCACATCACAAATCAGTCAGTGACGAGGGAAATTAAAGCACTGCTGCAGCAAAGCCATACCAGCGAAAACCTGAGATGACTTTCGTAAATGGACGCTAACATGGTGTACCTTTGCAAGTAGGTCCGGCAAGTTAGGGTATGTTTTTAAAAATTGCTGTACAACCATGTTCAGCACGTGGGCCATGCATGGAATGTGTACCAGCTTGCTGAGCTTTAAAGCCGCCACCAAGTTACTCCCATTATCGCTCACAGCCAGACCTGGTTGGAGGTTCACCGGGGAGAGCCACTGATCACTCTGATCTTTTATCCCTTTCAACAGCTCTACTGCGTTGTGAGCTTTATCACCTAAACAGATGAGCTTCAGCTGAGCGTGCTGCGACTCCGCAAAGGCAGTGCTGCTGAGCTCCTAGTTGGGGATTGATGGGGAGGCTTGTTCTGTTGAGAATGAGGAGGAGGAAGAGAGACAGGAGCTGGAATACGAGGAAACAAACTCTGATAGAAGTTGGGCCCGCTATTCTTGATGTGGGTAACGTGTGATGTCCCAGCCTCTGACTATATCCCAAACTCCACCAGGTTCTCCCAGTGCGCCATTTGGGAAATGTAGCATCCCTGTCCACAAAGAATTTGTCCACGAGTCTGTGGTTAGGTCGACCTTCCCTGTGACTGCATTGCCCAGAGCATGGCTGTTATTGTGTAACAAGTGCTTATGTAACTCGGGGATGGCACATCGGGAAAAATAGTATCAGCTGGAAATCGAGTACCATGGGGCTGCTACCACCAAGAGGTCGCGGAAAAACTCAGTTCCCACAAGCCAAAACGGCAACATTTACAGAGATAGCAATCTACCAATGTGGGTGTTTAGCCTTTGGGCCTGTGGGTGGATATTTCTGCTTCCTGTGAAACGTCTGGGGCAGGGACAACAGAACGCTGCACTGGGTCAACGAACACTCAACTTTTTATATAAATATATATATATATATATATATATATATAGATAGATACAGTACAGACCAAAAGTTTGGACACACCTTCTTATTTAAAGATTTTTCTGTATTTTCATGACTATGAAAATTGTAAATTCACACTAAAGGCATCAAAACTATGAATTAAAACATGTGGAATTATAGAATTATATACTTAACAAAAAAGTGTGTAACAATTGAAATTATGTCTTATATTCTAGGTTCTTCAAAGTAGCCACCTTTTGCTTTGATGACTGCTTTGCACACTCTTGGCATTCTCTTGATGAGCTTCAAGAGGTAGTCATCGGGAATGGTTTTCACTTCACAGGTGTGCCCTGTCAGGTTTAATAAGTGGGATTTCGGCCTTATAAATGGGTTGGGCAATCAGTTGTGTTGTGCAGAAGTCTGGTGGATACACAGCTGATTGTCCTACTGAATAGACTGTTAGAATTTGTATTATGGCAAGAAAAAAGCAGCTAAGTAAAGAAAAATGAGTGGCCATCATTACTTAAGATATGAAGGTCAGTCAGTCCGAAAAATTGGGAAAACTTTGAAAGTGTCCCCAAGTGCAGTTGCAAAAACCATCAAGCGCTAAAAAGAAACTGGCTCACATGAGGACAGCCCCAGGAGAGGAAGACCAAGAGTCACCTCTGCTTCTGAGGATAAGTTTTCCGAGTCACCAGCCTTAGAAATCGCAGGTTTACAGCAGCTCAGATTAGAGACCAGGTCAATGCCACACAGAGTTCTAGTAGCAGACACATCTCTACAACAACTTTTAAGAGGAGACTTTGTGCAGCAGGCCTTCAAGGTAAAATAGCTGCTAAAAAACAACTGTTAAGGACAGGCAACAAGCAGAAGAGACTTGTTTGGGCTAAAGAACACAAGGAATGGACATTAGACCAGTGGAAATCTGTGCTTTGGTCTGAAGAGTCCAAATTTGAGATCTTTGGTTCCAACCACCGTGTCTTTGTGCGACACAGAAAAAGTGAACGGATGGACTCTACATGCCTGGTTCCCACCGTGAAGCATGGAGGAGGAGTTGTGATGGTGTGGGGGTGCTTTGCTGGTGACACTGTTGGGGATTTATTCAAAATTGAATGCATACTGAACTAGCATGGCTACCACAGCATCTGGCAGCGGCATGCTATTCCATCCGATTTGCATTTAGTTGGACCATCATTTATTTTTCAACAGGACAATGACCCCAAACACACCTCCAGGCTGTGTAAGGGCTATTTGACCGAGAAGGAGAGTGATAGGGATGCTAAACCAGATGACCTGGCCTCCACAGTCACCCGACCTGAACCCAATCAAGATGGTTTGGGGTGAGCTGGACAGCAGAGTGAAGGCAAAAGGGCCAACAAGTGCTAAGCATCTCTGGGAACTGCTTCAAGATTGTTGGAAGACCATTTCCGGTGACTACCTCTTGAAGCTCATCAAGAAAATGCCAAGAGTGTGCAAAGCAGTCATCAAAGCAAAAGGTGGCTACTTTGAAGAACCTAGAATATAAGACATATTTTCAGTTGTTTCACACTTTTTTGTTAAGTATATAATTCCACATGTGTTAATTCATAGTTTTGATGCCTTCAGTGTGAATGTACAATTTTCATAGTCATGAAAATACAGAAAAATCTTTAAATGAGGTGTGTCCAAACTTTTGATCTTTACAGTATATATTGTGGTGTAGCAGTAATAAAATAAGATCAAAAACTATCCACTTCTGACCAGGAGACAGGTCCTCTTTAATGTCTATGAACTTCAAGTGCCCCAACAATTATGTAGCTTTCTTAGTGGTCTGTCATCCTCCTTTGAGTTCTGGATAATCTTATTTGATTACAGGAGCACATCCATGTAGTAACACTTGTTACTGCTGTTTAGTCCTAATCACTGGAATGGGTCATGCTGCAGTATCTGGCACAGCTACCTCATCGATGAACAAACCAAAACAAAATACATTTGACACTAGACTTGCTTTTTTAAAAAAATATCAGTATATCTAGTATATTTGCATTGATGAAAATAATAAATTTTCTTATTACTTGTTGCGATTGTTATGTGCAAACAGGCCTTTAGACATCATCCACAAACAAATTAATGTATTGGTCTGCATGTTTGGAACTCTCCTGAATAATTCTTGTCACCTACAAAGGTGAAAATAATACAGTAACTACAGTATTTAGATTATGATTTATTTCCTGCAGATCCTTGTCTTAATAAAGTCGATGTCTAGGTCAAAAGCCAGGTCTCATTTTTTTATTTTTATTAAATTAATTCTGGGACCTATGAAATCCCAAGTTCCTTTGTTATACCAGTCTTAAAGAAATGCAAGTACAGAACAAGAGGAATCTAGCAATCAGTTCAAAGATCTGTATGAAAATAACACCCTTTATTAAAAGTTATATTGTACTGTATATCTCTAGCATTTAGAGAATAGAAAATAGAATAGTCATGAGTACTTGTGTTTCATAAATAATCTTCCATACTCACTGCCAACACATCTGCTTAAGTAATCTATGTAGGTTTTCTGGGAGATATACCGTATTTTTTGGACCATAAGACGCACTTTTTTCCCCCAAAATTTTGGGGGAAAATGGGGTACGTCTTATGGTCCCAACATACCGGAAAGTTCAGTGGCGGCGGCGCTCCCAATGCAGCTTGGCTGCGATGTGGTGGTGGTGTCCGGGCAGCAGCGGGCCTCTGTGCTGCGTGGGGGGCTCCGCCGGCATCTCGTCCCAGCCGGAAAGCCCCCCCGCAGCTGCGACGCGGTGCCGGTGCCTCCGGTGGCGGTCCCGATCCAAGGTGCGGTGGTGGTGTTCGGGCAGCAAGCGGGCCTCTGGGCTGCGTGGGGGGCTCCGCCGGCATCTCGTCCCAGCCGGAAAGCCCCCCCGCAGCTGCGACGCGGTGCCGGCATGAGGAATGGCCGCCTGGGGCCTCCGGAAAGATGGCCCGCATACTCTCGTTCAATCTCGGCAACGAGATCTTGTCCTCGGAAGAGATTTCCAGCTGGACGAGATGCCGGCGGAGCCCCCCACGCAGCCAGAGGCCCGCTTGCTGCCCGAACACCACCATCGCACCTTGATCGGACCGCCACCGGAGGCACCGGCACCGCGTCGCAGCTGCGGGGGGGCTTTCCGGCTGGGACGAGATGCTGGCGGAGCCCCCCACGCAGCCCAGAGGCCCGCTGCTGCCCGACACCACCATCGCATCGCAGCCAAGCTGCATTGGGAGCACCGCCGCCACCACTGGATTGTGAGTAATGGCCACCCTGGCCACCCCACAGAACACAGCCACCCCACATAACAAAGCCACCCCCACAGAACACAGCCACCCCACATAACACAGCCACCCCACAGAACACAGCCACTCCCACAGAACACAGCCACCCCACAACACACCACCCCAAGAACACACCACCCACAGAACACAGCCACCCCACAGAACACAGCCACCCCACAGAACACAGCCACCCCACATAACACAGCCACCCCACAGTGCCCAACCACCCCATACAGTGGTAAGCTAAATTCGGACTGTAAGACGGACCCCCATTTGACACATTATTTTTTTTTTCCCAATTTTCCTTCTGAAAATTTGGGGTGCGTCTTATGGTCCGGTGCGTCTTATAGTCCGAAAAATACGGTACTTTATGTTGCATTGGCAATGGAAATAGTAATGTGTAAATATTTTGTGTAGAAGTCAAAATAATAATAAGTTTTCTTCCTTGCATTATTTCCACAAATACATAGCAAAATTAATTTAATCTGGCATCAATGAGACCTAATAAGTCCAAGATGATCAAATATTCTGTATTATCAGTCAATCATGTATAAGGCCGGAGTCACACTGGCGAGTTTGATGCGAGTTAGTCGCACGACTTTCTCGCATCAACACCCGGCACGGCCGCCTGCTCTGGGACCTGAGTGTGCGGCTGCATAGAAATACATTCAGCTGCACACTCGGGTCCGAGAGCGGGCGGCCGTGCCGAGTGTTGATGTGAGAAAGTCGTGCGACTTACTCGCATCAAACTCGCCAGTGTGACGCCGGCCTTAGAATGTAAATCTTAAATGCGAGCGTAAAAATCTTTGAATAAACAATTGTAAAACAAAATATTGATACAAACTCACTTATAACTTTTTTTTTTAATTTAAGTAATTTTCTAAATGGCCCAGTAATTAAATTTAAAACATGTCGTTTATTAAATTTTCTGGCTTGTCAAATGTTGGATTAATGAAATGTAATTACGAGGCACCTAAAGTAAAGAGTTAAGAGATTTCCTAATAGAGTAAGGGCTAAATTTGTATAATGAAGGATCAATAGGTAAACTTATTGATCTATAATCCTTAAAGGGGTTTTTCCACGAACAAACGTTCACTTTAATAAATAGGTTTTGGAATAATAATAATTTCCACAACTGGATGTATAAATAAAATGTTCCTGTGCTGAGATAATCTTATATATGTGCTCCTGCTGTGTACAGTGTAATGGCTGTGTCTGACCGTGCAGGGACATGGTCTGATCGTACCACAGCTCCTGGGCAGGGGTTAATGCAAAAAGAGTATAGAGACATTACAGCACAGGATCACAACTGATTCTTTTTGTGAGATAAAGCATTTTCCCTGCCTGTTTTTAAACAATGATTTCATTCATACAGCTTCGTTTAAACCCGTACGTGAAAAATGATCAGTATTTTTTATCAGTGTATGGTCATTGTGTCCATTGTTACCATCAATCTTTTTGAAATGTCTTTTAATTACATGATGTAAAGTATAAACCAGTTCTCTGGGTACTTTGGACCTGTCTGAAAAGTCACAATTTTGCCTTTTTACCATGGTTTAATTTAGTTGGATATAACTTTTTTTAGTTTTTATTCAACCAATACAACTTTCTATATACCCATTACACATACTCTCATTACATACTCAAATATAAGCATGTATTCATATTACACAAAAATATATACTACACACCCTATTACCTACAATACACACACATTACACACATACATACAGTCATGGCCAAAAGTTTTGAGAATGACGCAAATATTATATTTTCACATGATCTGCTGCCCTCTAGTTTTTATGTGTGTTTGACAGATGTTTTTATCACAGACAGAAATATAATAATTGCAAACATATGAGTAACATAAGCTTATATTGACAGTTAGAATGAGTTAATGCAGCAAGTCAATATTTGCAGTGTTGACCCTTCTTCTTCAGGACCTCTGCAAATCTCCCTGGCATGCTCTCAATCAACTTCTGGACCAAATCCTGACTGATAGCAGTCCATTCTTGCACAATCAATGCTTTCATTTTGTCAGAATTTTTAGGTTTTTGTTTGTCCACCCGTCTCTTGATGATTGACCACAAGTTCTCAATGGGATTAAGATCTGGGGAGTTTCCAGGCCATGACCCAAAATCTCTATGTTTTGTTGCCTGAGCCATTTAGTTATCACATTTGCTTTATGGCAAGGTGCTCCATCATGCTGGAAAAGGCATTGTTGATCGCCAAACTGCTCTTGGAGGGTTGGAGAAGTTGCTCTTGGAGGACATTCTGGTACCATTCTTTATTCATGGCTGTGTTTTTAGGCAAGACTGTGAGAGAGCCGATTCCCTTGGCTAAGAAGCAACCCCACACATGAATGGTTTCAGGATGCTTAACAGTTGGCATGAGACAAAACTGGTGGTAGTGCTCACCTTGTCTTCTCCGAATGAGGCATTTTCCTGATGTCCCAAACAATCGAAAAGGGGATTCATCAGAGAAAATAACTTTACCCCAGTCCTCAGCATTCCACTTTCTGTACCTTTTGCAGAATATCAGTCTGTCCATGATGTTTTTTCTGGAGAGAAGTGGCTTCTTTGCTGCCCTCCTTGAGACCAGGCCTTGCTCCAAGAGTCTCCGCCTCACAGTGCGTGCAGATGCACTCACACCTGCCTGCTGCCATTCCTGAGCAAGCTCTGCACTGCTGATAGCCCGATCCCACAGCTGAAACACTTTTAAGAGACGGTCCTGGCGCTTGCTGGTCTTTTTTGGGCGCCGTGGAGCCTTTTTGGCAACAATGGAACCTCTCTCCTCAAAGTTCTTGATGATGCGATAGATTGTTGACTGAGGTGCAATCTTTCTAGCTGCGATACTCTTCCCTGTTAGGCCATTTTTGTGCATTGCAATGATGACTGCACGTGTTTCTTTAGCGGTAACCATGGTTAACAGAAGAAAAACAATGATGCCAAGCACCAGCCTCCTTTTAAAGTGTCCAGTGGTGTCATTCTTACTTAATCATGACAGATTGATCTCCAGCCATGTCCTCATCAACACCCACACCTGTGTTAATGGAGCAATCACTGAAAAGAGGTTAGCTGGTCCTTTTAAGGCAGGGCTGCAATGATGTTGAAATGTGTTTTGGGGATAAAGTTCATTTTCTAGCCAAATATTGACTTTGCAAGTTATTGCAGTTAAGCTGATCACTCTTTATAAAATTCTGGAGTATATGCAAATTGCCATTAGAAAAACTGAAGCAGCAGACTTTGTAAAAATTAATATTTGTGTCATTCTCAAAACTTTTGTCCATGACTGTACTTTTTCTGTTAACAGCTGAATTCCGGACATGCTGGCAGCATTTTGTCAGCATTCACGAGGTGAAGATGAGCCACTAGTAAGTAATCATGGCTAGAGCAGCAGAGAAAGGTAGAAAACAGCTATAGGTGATAGGACAGCAGAAGACGGTTGGGGTTCTGAAATAAATTACAGACGTTGGAAGGAAGGCAGATGCATAAGATAGCAGCCGAGGAGGAGCAGCAGACCCAAGATTTTTGTATTTTTGCTGTCAAACTTTCAGTGTGCAAGTCTGCGCACTTCTTCCAATTGCTGTCAGTCTGACTACAATGATGTAAGTGTAAAACCACAGCCGTTAGGCAGCTTGGCAAGAGAGAGATAAAGTTTAGGGTCTGCATCAGTCCTGACAGCACTAGAAAAACATGGCAAAGCCGAGTACCCAGACAGCTCTACAAGACTGGTGACGGAGAATTCTTGAAGATCTATAGAATCTAGAGAATTTCTCTGCAAGTCCAACATACAGCGCTGAGGCAGCCAGCATACTTTATTGCTGTCAGTTGTCATGTCTGCAAACATATAGATATCCAAAACCATGGCAGGCAAGTTGCCATCACAAACTGAACAGCTGCCTAATACCCATGCACCGTTCTGCATTGGACCCTGACTTGGCGACATCACATTTGCACATGGCTTTTTGTGTGCATGAACCATGACATGCCTTAAATATAGCTTGGCTAACCAATTGAAATCTTAAATGTGAACAGTAGAAAAATGAACATAATAAGTATAATGATAAAAACCACTGCAAAACTTATTTCTTATTTTCACTTTTCGTAGCATGTGATGATAAAGCAGCAATATTTCATGGCTACCTGACATCTAAAATAAAGTGAATAGACAGGTAGCTAGAATGACAATGTTGGTTGTTGAGTTTTTACTTATAACAACAGGGGTTGAGGAATAACAAACATTAAAGCGTAAAAAAAGTGAAAGCTGCTATTGTGTGGTCCCCAGCACCAGCAACTGAAGGTTGTGACAGTCTCAGCATGGAACATGCTCTAAAGCTTCACCGAACAAACCTATGAGTGGTTTACACATTCCTTAATGACAACTGATAAAGGAAAATATCTTCTAACTTCAGTCTTGGTATAGCTGAATGTGAAGCAACAAAGGCAGTCTGGAAGAATGACATTGGCAGGTTTAAGGCTTTGCCTTATGCTTCTCACTGTGCTGAGCACAATGTATAAATAGACATTTTGATCCATTCTGACACCATCCATCATTCTTTAGGTATGCATACATAAATATAAATATATACTATATGTCAACATTCTGAATTTATATCTCATACTCTGGTTTAAAGGGTGACTGTTAAATATTTGGCCTTGTAAATAAATCCGAGCATGAGGTAGGGTACTTAAAGTGGTCACCAGGTTTTTGCACGAAAGTAACTGCAGAATTGTGAATCTTCACATCGTTCGCAGTCCACACAGGATTTTCTGGTTCTGGTGTAATGTGGTCTGTGTAGGAAGCCATGTGAAGGTACTTTTCTCTTACTCTCTGGCATATAACATGAAGGTTGGGGCCTGGTTGGGTGTGTGGACCACAACCCCAACTTTTAACTGAACAGGAACTTGATAGGGAATATATACTGCAGATTGCTGGTACACAACTTAATGAATGTTTCCTTCACAATGCAGAACATTTTCCACAGTTTCAATTCCTTCCTCTTTACTCTCTTATTCTTTATCTTTATCGTTCCTCTTTACTTAACCACAACACAGCTCAGTAGTACATTTCAGTTTATAAGATGTGCTGTGCTCAACCCACAGTTCTACATCCTTTTTCCCTTAGGGGAGCTACTTTGGCAGTATGGCCAGTTCTTATCTCTACTATGAAACTCCCGCCCATGGCACTTTCTTCATCTTATATACTCTGTCCCATTTTGGCCCGTTACCTCTCCTAGTTATAAATTCTAGGCCATACTGCCACGTGTCCTGACCTATGACAAATCTCTGTTCCTTCAGTCACTTCTCTTCTACTTTTCTGCCCTGGGTCTTGCTTTTCTCTATCTCTGTCTCCTCGCTCTCGTTGTAGACATCTATGTCATGTGGCATTGCTCACACTAGACCTTAGGTCTTTTCTTTATGTCCACTGTGACCTTTCTGCCATTCTGACAGGGAATTATATATTTCCCTTCAGCTTAGCTCCTCCCATTCTAACTAGTCCCAAACATTAACTCTAACTGTCCCTACTGTCAAACAGCACACATTAGTAATACTATTAACGCATCACACAATTCACATTACATGACATCACATTATACTTGTTCTTCAAAGGGGAATGTGGGCAATATGATCATCTTCTTAAACTGGCATTGAAAGCGGACTCTCATATGACTGTACAAATTTTATATGCATATTGCCAGCCATATTCCGACAAGATGTTTGCGGCTTCAGTCAATAGATTAATTGAGTGAGGCTATATGTATCTCAAAAAGAGATCATAAATAGGAATCCAAGTGGCGCTTTAAAACGAATAAAACCAAAACTACAGTACCTATATAATTGATAGTCCAGGAGTGCGATGTGCTGCAAAGATGATAAATTTAAAATACAGTGGGGAAAAAAAGTATTTAGTCAGCCACCAATTGTGCAAGTTCTCCCACTTAAAAAGATGAGAGAGGCCTGTAATTAACATCATAGGTAGACCACAGCTATGAGAGTCAAAATGAGAAAACAAATCCAGAAAATCACCTGCCTGATTTGGCCAGATTTATTTAGCAAATTATGGTGGAAAATAAGTATTTGGTCACCTAAAAACATGTAAGGTTTCTGGCTCTCACAGACCTGTAACTTCTTCTTTAAGAGGCTCCTCTGTCCTCCACAAATTACCTGTAGTAATGGCACCTATTTGATCTTGTTATCAGTATAAAAGACTCCTGTCCACATCCTCAAACAGTCACACTCCAAACTCCACTATCGTGAAGACCAAAGTTCTTTCGAAGGACACCAGAAACAAAGTTGTAGCCCTGCACCAGGCTGGGAAGACTGAATCTGCAATAGGCAAGCTGCTTGGTGTGATGAAACCAACTGTGGGAGCAATAATAAGAAAATGGAAGACATACTGAACCACTGATAATCTCCCTCAATCTTAGGCTCGAAGCAAGATCTCACCCCGTGGGGTCAAAATGATCACAAGAATGGTGAGCAAAAATCCCAGAACCACATGAGGGACCTAGTGAATGACCTGCGTAGAGCTGGGACCACCGTAACAAAGGCTACCATCAGTAACACAGTACGCCGCCAGGGACTTATATCAAACGTCGACTGCAAGATTTCCTACCAGCACTGCTCTCTTCAAATCCGTCCGGACCTTTTGTAAATCTTCCACTCTGCATCAGCAGGTACTATCGTTATCGTTTATTATTACTAAGCAACAAATCACGCTTATATAGCACTCTCTGACACATCATGCCTCTTTCTGTTTAAAGCATGGGAATACCGTAAATTTCATGCTCTGTCCGTCTGCCGGTGCCTGAACCCTGATCACCGGTACCACGTGCACTGCAGGACATGCACGCTATTCAAACTATACCACCGATTGCAAGATTTGACTGCTGCTCTCTGCACTCATTACATAACTGGGCAACAACAGGTACTACCAATACCGATCATTATTATTGAACATAAAGTCACGCTCATACAGCACTTTCCTACATACTATGCCTTTGTTTTAAACACAAGATCGCCATAAACCTCATCCTCTATCTGGCGGCCGATGCCTGAACGCTGCATACCAGCACTACTTACACCACAGGCTGCTTGTGCCATTCAAACCACACCGCTGATTTTAAGACTTAATACCAGTCTAATCCTTCCTCCTATAATTGTCAGTAACATCCAGCTCACCGCCCGGTTATCGCAGACCACATTTTACCGGTGCGCGCAACTATTATAGCCAATGAGTAGTGTTGAGCGATACGATACTGCAAATATCGGATATCGGCCGATATTAGCTGTATCGGGCTTTCGATTCCGAGTACCGATATTTTCGTCATATCGGATACCGGAATCGGATTTGTCACTGTCACTGTGAGTGTCCGTCGGTCGGGTCTGTCAGGAGTCAGCGGCACTTACCTGGCAGAAGATCTCCGGCGGTCACGTCCTGGACTGCTTGATGGCCGCCATTATCTTCTCCCTGGCAGTCACATGCAGTTTTTCGCGATAACTGCAGTGACTGCTGGGTAATCCCGGCCGTAAAGCAGTCAGTCCGATGACGTCACCGCCGGGGAAGCAGGTAATCAGCTGTGCTGCGCCGGGATGACAGCCTCTGCCTGCTTGCCTGCCTCTGATGTCATTCTGATGTAGCAGAGCTGGATCGTCGTGGGACACTCGTTACTATGGACTGCGTCGGACAGGTGGTATACTGCTGGGTTTTTTTTTTCATTTTTTTACAGGAGATCGATGGCGTCGCAGGATGAGACTGTAATAAAAGTAATGAAAACAATTTAACTATTTACATACAGGGACCCTGTCCGGGTTATTTATAATTCTTTGACAGGGGTGTTCCAGGTACCACCTGGTACTCTTCTGATGCTTGCCAAACATCCGAGACACCAAGGACCACCAGGACCTGATGACGTCGTGTGGCCTGTACAGTCAAGTCGTGACCCGCTATCTGTGTCTGTGTGGCCACCTCTTTCATCTCCCTCCGGGTCTGGAGCCCTATGTCACGGACTGAACGAACCCCAGGGGGCCTAACAGGCGCCGGGTACGGGCCAGCTATAGTTATCATGTCCATAGCTGGGGCTGCTGAGGAGACCACTGAGGGAGGCTGGGGAGATTTACGGCGTGGGGTGGGCACTTGTGCAGAGGCCTGGATGTGGGAGGCTGAAGGCTCCGAGGGTCTCACAAGTTCCTGACACTCTGGGGACCAGGGGTCGCACCTGGTGACATTTAGGGCATACCATCCATTGTAACCCCAGTGTCGGGTGTAAGTTACCAAGTCTCCTGGCAACAGGTCCCTCCCCGGGTGTCCTTCTGGGAGGTGAGTCTCCACGTCCCGCCGGGTCACAAACACTTCTAAATAAAGTCCAGGCTCCTGAATGAAGCCCCAACCACCTTTCAATTTAAAGCTCCGTACTGCACCCTTACGCCGCGGCTCCCTCAGGGTTCCTTTATCTTTTCTCATCCAGTCCTTATCTGCCCGGTCCTTCTCGATGTGATGTTGGCGAAGCTTCTGGGATTCGCGCTGCTCCCTTTGTCGCTCGGCTTCTCTCTCCCAACGTCTCCACTCTTCCTCTTGACGCCGGTTGTAATTCTCCACCAGCATCTCCATGTCTCCACCATCAAACTGCAGCATACGATGTCCGGTTTGCGGCAGCTCTCCTGACGCCCGACAGTCCTGGCGGCGCTCACCTGCGGAGGAAGCAGCCGGCTCTGGAACAGATGACAGTCGGGGCTCCGGTACAGACAGGTAGACCTCTGGTGCCTGCGCGGCCTCCTCCATGAGGACGGGTGTCGCTTCTTCTGTCTCAGCGACGGGGGCAGACAGCGGGATCTGGGGTGCTGCCGGTGCAGCGTTTTTTGCAGGAACGGGTGCCTCCACTGCGACAACGTCAACCGGATCACATTGCAAGGGCTGGGATGCCCGCACGGACTCCTCTACTAGAACGGGTGCCTCACCATCTGGTACAGACACTTCAGGTAAGAGGGATTGGCGCCGCTCCAAGTTTAGTTTTAGGGCACGCCAGCTGGCTTCCATCCTGGCGACCTCCTCCCGGTGCCGGGCCAGGCCTCTTAGGGTATCCTCCGCTTCTTGCAGCGTAGGAGGGTTTCCAGGCCGGGTGCCCAACGGTGGTTCCGTGGCGATCGGGTCGCTTCCGTGGGGGGAGAGTTCTGACTGCTCCATCCCTTCACACTTCTGCTCGTGTCCATTAGCCATCTCTGCCAAGTCACATGTGTCATTAGCATCTGGAAAGGGCCCCTCTTTTGTAGTGAGGCGGGACCTTCGTGTTAGTTTCCGCACACTGAGGAGGATGAGGAGGCGGAACTCAAGAGCTGTGGGGCACGATCTTACATTGCAGTACCATTTAGAGTGGTCGGCCATCTTTTTCGAGCCACTGAGTGAGTGTACACCCACGAAGAGCTCGCCCTTCTTCTTCACCAGTGCCTCGTCGTGACGCAGATATGGCGGAAAAATGGCAAATACATTCTCTGATGATTTTAGCAATTCTCAAGCACAAAACCAGTTCAATTCAGGCACACAGGACTCGCTTATAGCGAGCTACAGAATCCTGTTCGTGGCGCCCAAGTTGAGTCGCACAGAGCCAGAGTTTTTGGGGGTACTCGGCACCGAGCCTGTCGACTTCTATGGGGTATGTCACGGCTTTACCCGGCAATTGAATCAGAGTCTATTTTACTATGTAGAAGTGTATAAACTATAAATATATGTATATATATATGTCACAATGACATGTATATATATATATAATATATATATATTCTATGTGTGTATATTTTGTGTTTACAAGGAAAGAAAGTGTTTTTTTAGTTGCGAAATTTTGTTCCCATAGACTTATATGGGACTTCCGG
Source organism: Oophaga sylvatica (assembly GCA_033576555.1). Taxonomy (NCBI): domain Eukaryota; kingdom Metazoa; phylum Chordata; class Amphibia; order Anura; family Dendrobatidae; genus Oophaga; species Oophaga sylvatica. Next base: position 346,567,218 of record JARQOD010000005.1, read on the forward strand.
TATCGGAATCGGATATCGACGATATTTAGTGATATCGGTGATACCATTCCGATCCGATATTTTTAGATATCGAGCAGTATCGCTCAACACTACCAATGAGTCAACTAATCAATTAAACAACTGAGGTAAAAAGCTAACACTTTCTTTATAGAAGCTTTCCTAATATTATCTTTGATAACAGATATTATCCTTGTTAATAGATAGTACTTTGCATCATCTATTAAAACCCCTGTCAGCAGTATATAACACTGTCCTCATAACATTGTCTCTACATTTTAGACTCACGCCATTTAATCATCTGAAAGGTGAAAATAGGGCCTATGAGGAGACCTACAAAACCTTCACAACAGTGACTACTAGTGAGCCTTTTAAGCAACCAGCAACAACTAAATAATTTTTAATCGGAGTGTTTTAGTCCTACGTCCTAAATAAAAAATTCAGTTGTTATATATTTAATGTAAATAAACGTATGTTTTTACATCACTCAATAGACTGAAGAGATATTTTACATTTATTGTCTTTGCAGCACATCGCACTCCTGAACTATCAATTATATAGGTACTGTATTTTTGGTTTTATTGGTTTTAAAGCACCACTTGGATTCCCATTTATTTTCTCTTTTTGTAACAATTTGACAATAGGTAGTTATTGTCCTCCAATCAGGCTGCTTAAAACCACTATTCATTTGAGTATTAGCGCCAGTGGACCCCTTTTTTCTGCTATTTGCATTTCATAACTGCTGAGTCTCACTGTTAGCACTGGAGAATCCTAACAGTGCACTTTCGTGTCAAACTTGACAACCCCTGTAATGGACTTTTCCTCAAATTTCAATTTATATTCTATGTAGGGTCTGGGATAACTTGCTAATCATTGGAAACCCTGCAATCTCGAGAACATGGCTCAGGAACCCAATTTGTCAGGCTTTGCTGACCTGTGTTGAATAGAGAGCAGATGATTATTATTATTTATTATTACTGTGCCATTTATTCCATGGTGCTTTACATGTGAAAAGGGGTATACATAATAAAAAACAAGTGCAATAATCATGAACAAAACAAGTCACTGACTGATACAGAAGAAAAGAGGACCCTTCCTTCAAGGGCTCACAGTCTACAAGGGATGGGTGAGGATATAGTAGGCATGTCTAGAGCTGGTCTTGCAGAGATATGGTGTAGCAAAAGTTACTGCAGGTTGTAGGCTTGTCAGTACAGGGGGGTTTTCAGGTTCCTTTTGAAGGTTTCCATGGAAGGCAAGAGTCTGCTAGGTTAGGGTAGAGAGTTCCAGAGTAGGGGGGATGCATGGCAAAAATCTTGTATGCGATTGTGGGAAGAGGAGATAGGAGTAGAGTAGAGAAGATCTTGTGAGGATCAGAGGTTGCATTGAGGTAAGTACCGGAAGACTGGGTCACAGATGTATGGAGTAGACAGGTTGTGGATGGCTTTGTATGCCATGGTTAAGGGTTTCAACTGTAGTATCTAGGCAATTGGGAGCCAGTTAAGATCCGCTAGGTGCGGCAAGCAGAGCAGAGCCAAAGTAGACACAAGGATACACACAGCAGGTGGGAAAAGTTACAGATAAGGATACAACAGACAAAGAAATAGGACTGAGTACAGACAAGGTCAGGTACAGGAACAGGTACAAGAAATAAGGACGAAGGCCTAGGTATTCTGCCCCCAGGGTGGCGGACTAAGTAAGAGACACTGGTATAGACTGAGGTATGAAAGGACAGTAACAGGTCTCGGTATTAAGCCCCCAGAGAAGGCAGAAAACAGGACAGGACCTGGCAGCTCAGCAGCAAGACACTGACTGAGATAGAGCATTGCACAGGCATCCTCCTATGGGCAAGGATGCCTTAAATACCAGAGGACTCTTGGCAATTGGCTGGGGACACCTTAGGAAGGTGCACACTGACTCTATAAGAACCAAGAAGTGCCAGTGCCACCCCCTATGCACTCAGCCAGGAAGCATGCACAGAGCAGGCAGGAGACATGAGGCACACAGCATGGAGCTGGCAGAAGACAAAATTCACAGCATGGTCGGGAGTATTGAGTTAGTTGGTGTGTAAGGCAGGTGGGGGATGGAGGCCATGCAGTGATGCCAGCAGGGTTGTTACAGGTAGCAGTAGCGAGCATGCCAAGTAAGTACAAGAAGTAAAAGTAGAGGATGTCACAGGTTGAGAAAGTTGAGTACTAGTAGCAAACATACCTGTGGAAAGAATAGATAAACAGACATGCTGATTAGAGAGCAGAGATGGTAGATGGCCAGTTGCATTCCATATACATCATATTAAATTCTGGTGTAATTCATTGCATGACACTTAAGAGCTGAACTTAAATCTCTACTTCAGTAATTGTCTATGGGACTATGCGAGAAAGACAAGCGCTGTCCTTGACTAATTCCGACAGTGACATTGATAGTGAATGGAAAGGAAATCAAACATGTGCTGCATTCAATACAGTTCTGCAAAGCCCCATTCGCAGAGTTCCTGAAACCCATTCTCAAGAATGCAGGGGGCTGCAGTAGTCAGGGACCCAGTAATTAGCATGTTATCCTCATCATAACATACATCTGCGATTAGTTGCATTTTAAATTTGAGCTGCCAAGAAGACAAGAATTAACTTTGTCGATGTGCAAATTGTGGAGATCTTGTAAGGGATTGGGATGGTTAAATATAACAATTATTTACAATTTTGGATAACTCAACAGGAACTCTCACTAACAAGTACTAAACCTTAACTTTTAGTGAGGTAAAACAACACTTGAAACGTTCTGTTTGTATATTGCCTAAAAAATTCTAATATAATGTAGAGGCGATTGCCAAATTTCACTTAATGACTCCCTGGGGTATCAGCATTATAGGGCAAACAGTATAGTTTTTCCTAGAGTACAAATCCTCATAACATGTTTCACCACAGATGTGGTGTCATCATGGGATGGGACTATAACTAGAACCAAGTATATTTGGCAATCGCCTCTACATTAGAATAAAATTTCTTAGGCAATATATGGACAGACTGTCTAGTTTTACCCCAGTATTTTAATCCATAATTAAGGTTTAGGACTTGTTAGTGAGGGTTCCTGTTGGGTCATCCTAAAATTGCAATTGAGAATGAACGTTGATCACGCATCACATAATACTGCAAATGCTTACCAGGCAGTCCTGAGCCAGCCAGTTGCTTTCTTGTATCACTTGTATTACTTGTATCAGCAAACTTGGGTTACTGCCTTCAGTGCTGTTGACTGACAGTTCCATCTTGGATATAAAGAAATGGCCGCTGAAAATCAATATCGCTAATTTTTCTTTCCCCTGACATAGATTTTGGACAAGAGTTGGGAAGTTTAAATACACATTGGATAGCCAGCCAGGAAGATGTTTAATGGTCCATAATTCATTTCTTCTACTTAATCTAAAAAAAATACATTCAGTTAATTAAAATAATTTTCTTTCATTTTTCTAAGTATGATTCACGAAGCCAAAATGTCCAACTATTAAACAAACTGGTTGTTTGTGTCGTATCAGTGACTTGAGCCTTTGCTACAAAGTAAACAGCTGGGTGAATATCCTCCTAGTATGGTGCATAGTGCATATGGCTATATCATGGATCTGTTTTGTATGGAGCCATGCTAGGGCTGCCATGATAGTCTGTGAGGTCCATGCTATAAGGTTGTAGACAAAAAAATATGCTTTACAGTTAGCCCAAGGATTTTATGTTGGTTGTTAGTTACTAAGCTACATCAAAACTTTTGAGTAAAGAAATGAACAGCAATGGTTTATGTTAAGAGCTTTAACCCCTTCATGATGTATATTTGCATTAAAGGTCATGTCCTTGCCTTTGATGCAGGCTCTTATGCTGAGCCCACATCTTTCCCTCGCTTGATGGCTGATTTATCCACCAGCAGCTGTTAACCTGTTGAATCCTCTGTCAATCACTAACAGTGGGATCTAACACACACCAGCCGGAAGTGTGTTACAAATCCTGCCCATCGGCGCCCCTGTTACTTGATCACGGGATGATGATGGTTGTCATTGTACTGAGCTGCTGCTCCACAACTCCCTGTCACTTTGCAGAAAAATTATGTCCCAGTCCCAATGTTCTATCATGTGTGGGGTGGATCACACTCACTTGTAGGTTACAAACCTTCACCATTCCCAGGCCTCCATCTTCAGGAGTTGCTGTACATAGATAAAAGGGACACTCAGCCAAAAGTTAACTGTACAATTCAAGTTCAACAGATTGTAGCACGCTGTATTGGGCACCATACTTTCCTTTCCTAGTTTCCTTAACACAGCATGCCCTCAGCATTGCTATCTGCCCCTTCACCCCCCTTTAGTGTGTTTCTCACAGTATTTTGTTACGAAAATTGCAGTTTTTTGTGTCTGTTTTTCACACACTGATTTGAGTCAAAACAAGAAGTGGATTTAAAAGTAATGTAAAGTTATGATGCAAAGACATATATAAAGTGAAAACTTCAGCTTCTTGTCCCTTACATTTCTAGCTTTTACTAAAAAGATCTGCATCAAGAACTATAGAGATTTTTTCCCAAATATTGTTGTATGTGTGAAGCTACCCTTTATCTGCTATCAATAAAAGTAGTCATGTTTATAATGATACCTAACAAGCATGAAAAAAACTGTTGATGCTATTATCTATTGGGTATTGTACTGTCTATATTGTCACCTTTATGTAAACTTTGTTATTCTCTATCTCTCTTCAGAACCTAAGACGGAACTATGATAGCAACTGGAGGAGTTATAACAGGACTGGCAGCCTTAAAGAGGCAAGATTCGGCCAGATCACAGCATCTTTTGTCTCGGCCTACTTCACCACCTCCAGAGAAGAAGCCTGTAAGACGTCGTCCAAGAGCTGATGTAGTAATTGTGAGGGGGAAAATTCGTCTGTACTCCCCTTCTGGTTTCTTTCTTATGTTGGGAGTTTTAATATCTGTAGCTGGAATAGCAATGGCTGTGCTTGGCTACTGGCCTCAAAAGGAGACATTTTTAACACCAGAGCTCACATTAGAAGTTAATAAAACGCAAATACTTAAGGAAACTGGGATGATGGTAAGATTTTTTGAACAGCATCTGCATTCAGAGAAAATGAAAATGCTGGGCCCCTTTACTATGGGTATTGGTATATTTATATTTATTTGTGCAAATGCTATCTTACATGAAAATCGAGACAAAGAGACTAAAGTAATTCATATGAGAGATATATATTCAACTGTCATAGATATTCACAGCATGAGGATTAAAGAACAAAAGCATCTCAATGGGGCTTACTCGGGCTTGTATGGAGATACAGAGTACCGTCATTCTGACAACCCATGTGCATCCAAACTGGCTGCCAACACAATTGCATCCTTTCCTGGAAGCTATAGAAGTTGCAGTTCTATTGAGGATGAAGATAGCAGCTCGAGAGAGAGTAAAAGCTTTACAAATCTTCTGCCTCCACTTCTTATGGAACGCTCAGGCTCTGTGTTTGGTCTTCATGGACATTCCAACAGATTCGGAGATGACAAAAGCCTTAGCTCCAAAAAATGTGAAACAAAATCTATAGTGTCATCATCAATTAATGCTTTTACACTGCCTGTTATAAAATTGAATAACTGTGTCATTGATGAACCAGATATTAATAATATAACTGAAGACTTAGAAATCAATAGTAGCAGACCTAGAAATGTATCATTGGATTCACTGGCTATTCCATTGCCAGATGATGGAAATCGACCCTATAAATCCACTAATTCTCCTTTATCACGAAGTTACTCTATTATGGAACCAATAAGGTGTGATTCTTTATCTCCAACAACTAATAATGTAAAACTTTTATCTCCAGGAGCAGCTAGAAAGCAATTTGGATCTAACACATCTTTACATATTTTATCGTCACATTCCAAATCTTTAGACTTAGATAGGGGTCATTCTACACTGAATGTTCAAGCAGAACAAAGAAAACACCCAAGTTGGCCTAGACTTGACCGTAGTAACAGCAAGGGGTACATGAAACTTGAGAATAAAGAGGACCCTATGGATAGGTTGATTGTTCCCCAAGGGCCACCAACAAAAAAGGACTACACCAACAAGGAGAAACTTCTTATGATCTCAAGATCACACAATAATTTAAGTTTTGAACACGATGAGTTCTTGAGTAATAATCTTAAAAGAGGTACATCAGAAACCAGATTTTGAATTTTAACTATGTACTTTTTTCTCCTGTATAAAATGGAATTTGGAAAACTTTTTACAGACGTTAAGATATTTTAATTTTGTTTTTTGTTGTCAGATTGAGAACAACATTTTTCCTTGAAGTATCTAGACATCATTATTATTACTTTTAGTTGTCTCATGTTATCATTTATTTGCATATGAATAAATCTCTGATAATAAATCTCTGGGAATAGCAATATAATAATACAGTGCCCTCTGAAGTAAAATCTTCTGCCTGATAAAATATTGAGTATGAAGAGACACAAGGTATGTGTTGGGTGTTACAAGTGCTGAGGCAACCATACAACTCCCTGAGAGTTTAGTGCCCAGTTAATATGGATTAAGATAACTCATGGTCAAGACTGTCTGGTCAACCATAACTATCAGTGTACATCCTGTGATTCCTCATGCCCAATGAAAGATTGGGTATATTAATTGAATTGGAGGGACACTTTGAAAATCCATATATTATACATGGATGTACATTATTACACTGTCACATTATAGTTAGCTCCCATGTAGAATGTTACAAAACTGTGGAGTAGAACATGGTTGCCTCAAGTGAAACAAAATTTTAAATGCATAACACTTCATATGCCTTTTGTTATGCTGAGAGCCTCCATTTCTTCTCATTTTTACAAATGGAAGCCACTGACAGTAGCCAATAACTTTTGATGGGCCTTAGATGCATGCATTAAAAAGTTTGCACTTTAACTTTTCCCCAAGTAGTCCTCAATAATTGACTTTTCTATTGGAGCACATAGAGATCTACACAGAGAAAGTATTTTAAGATATTTTCCAATGATATTTGCCGGAATAACAATAAATATGTGGATGAGGTCAAAAGAAATACCTACAATAAACACTGGCCCTATGTTTGTTAATTTTACCAAATCCTTTTATATGGAAATTTCTATTAATCAATTATATGAAGTGTTCTTTTTATCATTATTCATACATACAAGCCTTTCTATTGGCATAGATGTATATAGTATATATTTTTTATACAGATATCTTTTACCATATAATTCAATAAAGTGAGTAAGTTCAAGTAGTTTGGGTAAGCCAAAGAAATGTTCCAATGGAATCTTATAAATATCATCTTATTCTTAGAGTACATGGACAAATAAACAACATAATCTCAGATCAAGATACATCAATCACAACATCAATGTGAATGTGACTGTTACCCCCAAAACAGTCAAGGGCAGTGCCCCTATGGAACTCCAAAAATACATATGCTACACAGAAAAGGGGTTGGAGTAAAACATCATAACCAAAAGTTATTAACTAATAAATAACCATTTATTTTAGATAGGATGGTACATTAGACAGAAATTTGAGTACACAATTATCCAATAATAGTGAAAAAAGACATATAATGCACAGCGGTCGCGGCAGACATGTGTCTACTGCATAATGTTGGTAATGCCTACACAGAAAACATAATCTGGAAAGCACTGGGACATTAGTATTATGTATAGTATACTCCAAAAGGAGAATCAATAAATGTCCATTCCTGTATACTAAATTTTCCTCAAGGATACCTCGATAATACAAATAATTAAGGTGCTAGTGCAGTACAAATGTTCGCAGTCCGGATAAGTGAGCATAAAGATCAATGAGGTAATATTATCGTAACGTGATAAACAGGATGTGCTTACCCATGCTGATGTGGCAATGTAGGAACGCGCCCCTACGCGCATTTCGCAGTCGCTTCCTCGGGGGGCAAGATCTTCTATCTAAAATAAATGGTTATTTATTAGTTAATAACTTTTGGTTATGGTGTTTTACTCCAACCCCTTTTCTGTGTAGTACATGGAAAAATGTGTTACCAAAGGCACACAGTAAACAGGTACACAATTTATTGATTAATGTCTAAAATTTCTTAGTACTTTTTATGGCTGCTATGTATTCAGGTCCATGTATCCAAATGTAGAAATTACAAAATGCAGTCTTTTGGTGAAACTTCAGAAAAGAGGACTCATTTTTAAAGATTTCTGGGGGTTTTTGCCTTTTTTAACCAAATTTAAAAAGTATGATATCATGAAGTTTACCTGCTATGAAATACTTTATAATTTCTGATGATATATTTCATTTTTGTATTTTAAACATTTATTGACATATGTTGCTGATATTGTTCTATGTAAAGAGTGTTTAGCTTTCGATAAAGTTCAAGAAAGAAATATCTAAAATTGATCTACTGGACAAAACAAAGATTATAGTATTGTGAAATATCAAATATATTTATTTAAAATCCATTTATATTTAATATTAAGTACATTTTTCATAAAAAATGTAAACAATGATTAAAAAAAATCCTTGCAATCATGACTATCCACAGCAGCTGACATCAAACATGAAAGAAGAACAATTTTAAAAGCATTTTCTAATTAAATATGCTCAATTTATAAAAGTTTATATTTGGTGACTGATGATCTGTATTTGCAAAGAAAAGTAAATTTCAAATCATGTTATCAGGAATTATTCTTATTTGTATGTGTAGTGTACAAAATACAATGATCACATAATAAATCATGATTGTCAGGTACACTCTGATCAACTATGAAAATCCAATCCATAACATTATCTTCTTTCCGAATATCCCAAGATAAAAGGTAGACCAATTTAAATACTTTAAATTTAAGATATAGCTATAATTTAAGATATCAATTTTTGATATCTAAAAGTTAAAAAGTAAAAGTATATAAAAAAAATACCTGAACATTTTGGTAAAATCTTATCTCTCAAAATTCAAAAACAGGAAAAAACTTCCATAAAAATGATGTAAGCAAAAAATAAAAAGACTTTGTTATAGAAAAATGCATAAATGTTGCTTGGATGGCCTAACAAAAAATATCTCTACTTAAAAAGTTTAGCTAAGTCTAATCGTAATGTGGGAAGAAAAACCCTGGTACTGAAAAAATATCTTCTGAATATTATCACCACATTAAGCTAAAGTTTAGAAGCATTACCAAATGGTCAAGTCAGGGGAATCCAACAACACTTGATGCCTTAGGTTTACTCCATCTTTAGGTTTTTGTTGGAGATGCAGTTGATGGTTACCTAGATTTATAGCCCCCCCCCAGTAACCAAGATAAGCCTTGCACTTATAGATGTTGATATTGGTATTTTTGACCATTGGTAACGCACATTATGTGCAAATATGGTCACCAAGAAAACATCTCGGTTGTGGAACCAGCTGACTTTTAATCCGTTATTTAAATGAGTGTCCATATAGAATTAGATGTGCATATGCTGAATATATAGAAATCAATGTATTCATTGCCTTTATGTACTATTCAATATGTAAGTGCTTGCATATGCTGTATACATAGATTTCCAGCTGCAGCTTAGGTTAGGCCAAGACCCCAAATAATACCTCAATGCCAAGAGATCTGCTTGGTGTAAGAGTCACCTGACAGCACCCTGGTTGTATGTCATGAGCCAGGCACCATTCAATACTTTTTTGGCAAGCTAACAATAAATGAGACTATGATGTAATGAGAGACTACCAGTGCAATATTAGTGACAACCGGCTTTGAGCATTTAGTAAAAAAGGATAGATGTTTACATGGTAAAATTGTATTAAAGCATGCTTAGAAATCTTTATGTTTTCCCCCCAAACTATATTCAACCCCAAAACATTTGAACACTAAAACTAACTGTACAGTGTTCACTGAGTAGTTTATTATAATAGTTGTGTGGTAATGTAATTATGTGCAAGTTAACCTAGCTCAACTAGTCTACTATATTTCAATTATCCATTTTCACTATGATTAACTACTACGTTAAAATATAAGAAAACCTGAAATTAACTTTTCTATGTACTGGAAAAGCTTTATTTTTATTTCACTTGATCAATAAAGGCCTCAATAACCAGAGTATATAGCTTTTGGACAGCTTATTCATCATCAGTCCTGATGTTTTTTTATAATTTTTATGCAGTTTAATGTTTCATGGTGTTTTATCCATTTAACATATCCTGATAGTCAAACATACATACAGTACAATTTTTTTGATGATTTATAAATGGGTCACATCTAGATTGTGATTTTTCTCTAAGTATACATAAGGATTCATTCATCATACAATACATCAGTAGATATTTTCACAGATTCAGTGAGTTTCAGAAATATTTGGACAGTGCCAAATTATATCATTTAGCTTCTGTACGCCAACTCCTCAAAAATATTATCATTAAATTGTGGACTTAAGCCTTAATTCAAGGAGTTTATCAGAAATATTGTATAAACCAAGTAAGAATTACAGATAATCTTTACATAGTCCCACAGTTTTGTAAGAAAAAAAACGAACAGGTGACTTATATATTTCAAGGTCCAGCGTGGCCTAACGCATTATTTCATGACAAGGTAAGTATATAAAATGGGGCTGATTTCCAGTG
>JARQOD010000005.1:346577930-346602279 GCA_033576555.1 Oophaga sylvatica
TGTGTGTGACAGTGCAGGTGACGCTGCAGTTTGCTCTGCATCCACCGCTGTTTGTAGGCATCTGCACGTGTCACTTTTTTTTTTTTTTTTTTTTATTTTATTTAGTGGAATTGGTGCAGCTCCATTATATTAGAAAAAAATCAAATCTATTAGTGTGACGTGCTTCCATCCGTATACAATACATTGGTTGCAAACACTATAGAACTACACAAAGGAGCTTTTCACAGATAGTGAATAGTTGTGTTTCAGTGTTCACTGCAGTCTGTGAGGTTTTGATTTTTTGAGTGCAGATCACGCTCCAGTTAGTTCTTCAACCACTGCCGGTTGTAGTCTGCTGAGCGTGTGTCACTGCCTCATCCTTCACATTTTTCTCTAATTGGTGCTGCTCCATTTTAGTGGAAAAAAATCTAATCTATTAGTGTGACGCGCTTCCATCCGTATACAATACATTGGTTGCAAACACTATAGAACTACACAAAGGAGCTTTTCACAGATAGTGAATAGTTGTGTTTCAGTGTTCACTGTAGTCTGTGAGCTTTTCATTTTGTGAGTGCAGATTACGCTCCAGTTTGTACTTCAACCACTGCCGGTTGTAGTCTGCTGAGCGTGTGTCACTGCCTCATCCTTCACATTTTTCTCTAATTGGTGCTGCTCCATTTTAGTGGAAAAAAATCTAATCTATTAGTGTGACGCGCTTCCATCCGTATACAATACATTGGTTGCAAACACTATAGAACTACACAAAGGAGCTTTTCACAGATAGTGAATAGTTGTGTTTCAGTGTTCACTGTAGTCTGTGAGCTTTTCATTTTGTGAGTGCAGATTACGCTCCAGTTTGTACTTCAACCACTGCCGGTTGTAGTCTGCTGAGCGTGTGTCACTGCCTCATCCTTCACATTTTTCTCTAATTGGTGCTGCTCCATTTTAGTGGAAAAAAATCTAATCTATTAGTGTGACGCGCTTCCATCCGTATACAATACATTGGTTGCAAACACTATAGAACTACACAAAGGAGCTTTTCACAGATAGTGAATAGTTGTGTTTCAGTGTTCACTGTAGTCTGTGAGCTTTTCATTTTGTGAGTGCAGATTACGCTCCAGTTTGTACTTCAACCACTGCCGGTTGTAGTCTGCTGAGCGTGTGTCACTGCCTCATCCTTCACATTTTTCTCTAATTGGTGCTGCTCCATTTTAGTGGAAAAAAATCTAATCTATTAGTGTGACGCGCTTCCATCCGTATACAATACATTGGTTGCAAACACTATAGAACTACACAAAGGAGCTTTTCACAGATAGTGAATAGTTGTGTTTCAGTGTTCACTGTAGTCTGTGAGCTTTTCATTTTGTGAGTGCAGATTACGCTCCAGTTTGTACTTCAACCACTGCCGGTTGTAGTCTGCTGAGCGTGTGTCACTGCCTCATCCTTCACATTTTTCTCTAATTGGTGCTGCTCCATTTTAGTGGAAAAAAATCTAATCTATTAGTGTGACGCGCTTCCATCCGTATACAATACATTGGTTGCAAACACTATAGAACTACACAAAGGAGCTTTTCACAGATAGTGAATAGTTGTGTTTCAGTGTTCACTGTAGTCTGTGAGCTTTTCATTTTGTGAGTGCAGATTACGCTCCAGTTTGTACTTCAACCACTGCCGGTTGTAGTCTGCTGAGCGTGTGTCACTGCCTCATCCTTCACATTTTTCTCTAATTGGTGCTGCTCCATTTTAGTGGAAAAAAATCTAATCTATTAGTGTGACGCGCTTCCATCCGTATACAATACATTGGTTGCAAACACTATAGAACTACACAAAGGAGCTTTTCACAGATAGTGAATAGTTGTGTTTCAGTGTTCACTGTAGTCTGTGAGCTTTTCATTTTGTGAGTGCAGATTACGCTCCAGTTTGTACTTCAACCACTGCCGGTTGTAGTCTGCTGAGCGTGTGTCACTGCCTCATCCTTCACATTTTTCTCTAATTGGTGCTGCTCCATTTTAGTGGAAAAAAATCTAATCTATTAGTGTGACGCGCTTCCATCCGTATACAATACATTGGTTGCAAACACTATAGAACTACACAAAGGAGCTTTTCACAGATAGTGAATAGTTGTGTTTCAGTGTTCACTGTAGTCTGTGAGCTTTTCATTTTGTGAGTGCAGATTACGCTCCAGTTTGTACTTCAACCACTGCCGGTTGTAGTCTGCTGAGCGTGTGTCACTGCCTCATCCTTCACATTTTTCTCTAATTGGTGCTGCTCCATTTTAGTGGAAAAAAATCTAATCTATTAGTGTGACGCGCTTCCATCCGTATACAATACATTGGTTGCAAACACTATAGAACTACACAAAGGAGCTTTTCACAGATAGTGAATAGTTGTGTTTCAGTGTTCACTGTAGTCTGTGAGCTTTTCATTTTGTGAGTGCAGATTACGCTCCAGTTTGTACTTCAACCACTGCCGGTTGTAGTCTGCTGAGCGTGTGTCACTGCCTCATCCTTCACATTTTTCTCTAATTGGTGCTGCTCCATTTTAGTGGAAAAAAATCTAATCTATTAGTGTGACGCGCTTCCATCCGTATACAATACATTGGTTGCAAACACTATAGAACTACACAAAGGGGCCTTTCACAGATACTGAACAGTTGTCTGCAGGGTTCACTGTAGTCTGTGAGGAATAACCACACTTAGGCCTTAACTTTTCTGACTTTCTTTATCAATCTACCAAGATGAAGAAGTCAGTGAGTAAGGCACGTGGTCGTGGTCGAGGCCGTGGATTTGCAGCAGGGAGAGGACGTGGGGATTCTGTGGCTGCTGCCGCACCCAGTGACACAGCATCCACCAGTTTTCCCCGTGAGCGTTCCTTTATGCGCACTTTTGTAGGAGCTCAGCGTACCCCCCTGCTGCGTGAAGAACAAATTGAAGCCGTTGTTGGTTGGATGGCAGCCAATGCATCGACTTCAATACCTTCCACCTCCTCTCAGGACCACAGCACTGTTGAACAACCATCAGTCTCTTCACCGCCTGCCAAATTGCCCAGGCAGTCAGAGAGCTCTGTACAGGAGCCAGCTGAGTCTCTGCTTCTGTTCTCAGAATCTGTTGGCTTGGAAACAGGGGCCCAGCCAAGCAGCATTCTGGAATGTGAAAAGAGGCAGTATGCAGTGATGCGCAACAGCTGTGTCTCTCTGAATCTGAAGAGGCGGGTGAGCCAGTGCCGATGGTCAGCACACCGCAGAACGCATCTGATGATGATGAGACTCAGTTGCCAGTTTCTGTTGAGCATGGTGCTGGCCAGACCACCAACAACAGCAGGTGTTGGAAGAGGGTAGTGGTGGAGATGATGAGGTCCAAGACCCAACATGGCGTGAGGAACAGGAAGGTGTGGGAGCAGCTCTGAGGAAGAGATTGCACCAACGGTCCAAACAGTAGGGAGAGGTAGGCTGCAGACTCGCTTGCCTGTAGCCTCCAGTTTGGCACCCGTTCGGAGCAGTTCTCTTACAACAGCCAAACCGGGCGCTCCCAGGACTTGCTCTGCGTGGTCCTTTTTTGATACAGTTGCAGATGATATTTGCTATGTCAAATGCAAGCTGTGTAATCAAAAAATTAAAAGAGGTAAAAGTGTCAGTAACCTTAATACAACAAATATGTGGAAACATGTGCGGTCAAAGCACTTTGTTGAGTTACAAAGACACACTGGAGATGTAGGCCAACCTACAGCAGCACCTACATCTTCAGCTCCTGTTGGAGCCTCTTCCTCCAGTTCACACACAGCTGGTAAGGCTTCCTCAAAGGATCGCCATGGAAGAACCTCTGTCACTGTTGTCCAGAGACACAGTGTTATTCCACCCACAGGTGCAAGTTCCCTGTCATCCTCACACACCCAGGCCACAAAACAGCCATCGGTAGCACAGGCATGGGATAAAAGACGGCCATACTCGGCAAACCATCCACGAGCACAGGCTCTGAATGCTGTCATTGCAAAACTCCTGTCCCTTGAAATGCTGTCATTCAGGCTGGTGGAGACTGACAGTTTCCGTGAATTAATGGCATTGGCAGTCCCACAATACAATGTGCCCAGCCGATTTTATTTCAGCAGGCAAGCCGTCCCTGGTCTGCAAAAGCATGTTGAGGCAAAAATTAAACATGCGCTACTAAACGCCGTCAGTAGCAAGGTCCACCTGACCACCGATGCGTGGACCAGTACCCATGGCCAGGGACGATACCTTTCACTCACTGCCCATTGGGTGAATGTTGTGGAGCCGGGTACAGATCTTGCGAGTGGCGCTGTACGTGTTCTGCCAACTCCAAGGATTGCCGGAATCAAGTCTGTCCACATTGACTCCTCCTCCTACTCCAGTTCCTCAGAATCATCGCTGCAGGAGCCGTCACGGTCTACCTCCACATGGACCCGTGGACGCTTACCTGATGCGACCGATATGAGCACAGCCGTGGCCAAAAGGCAACAGGCCGTTCTGAAATTAATTCCCATGGGGAATCGAAGCCACACAGCGCAGGAAGTCTGGAATGCCATCAAGCAGGAGAGCGACGTGTGGTTTTTGCCAGCGAATCTCCAGCCAGGCTTGGTAGTGTGTGACAATGGCCGAAATCTGGTGGCAGCTCTGGGCCTTGGCAACCTCACTCACATACCATGTCTGGCACATGTGCTCAACTTGGTCGTGCAGAGTTTTTTGAGGGACTATCCGGATCTTGATGCACTGCTGCACAAGGTCCGCCTAGAGTGCGCTCACTTGCGACGTTCCAGCATGGCCAGATCGCGCATTGCAGCTCTGCAACGCAGATTGCGCCTTCCTGAACATCGCATCATATGTGACGTATCCACCAGGTGGAATTCAACGTTACATATGTTGGAGCGGTTGTGTGAGCAGCAGCCAGCAGTTATGGAGTATCAGCTGCATCAGGCGCAATCAACACGCAATTTGCGCCGTCCACACTTCACCATTAATGAATGGGCCACTATGAAGGACATGTGCCACGTTTTGCGTGCGTTTGATGAGTCAACGCGGATGGCGAGTGCAGATGATGCACTAGTCAGCCTGACTGTCCCCCTTATCTGCCTGCTTCAAAAAACACTGCAAGCAATAAGGGATGAGGTTTTGGAAGAGGTGGAGGATGAGGAGTCACAAATTCCATCACCTTCTGGAAAGTCAGCGCAACGTGGTTCCTCACAAAGGGCTGGCAGGGCTCACTTTGTGAGGAGGATGAGGAGGAGGAGTCAATGGAGGAGGAAGACATCGCTCCAGAGGGAGGTACACAACGCTCTAGTCAGTATGTAGAGCGAGGGTGGGGTGATGCAGAGCAGGCAGAGATAACGCCTCTTGCAGAGGACAGCGTTTCTTTGCCAGTTGGGAGTCTGCAGCACATGGTTGATTTCATGCTGCAGTGCCTAAGAAACGACCGCCGCATCGCCCACATTCTCACGACGTCTGATTATTGGGTGTACACCCTCCTAGACCCTCGCTACCGGGACAACGTCAAAAGCCTCATCACACCGTTGAACCGGGAGCGTAAAATGCGGGAGTACCAAGACACACTGGTGCAATCCCTAATGTTCTACCTTACTGCCGAGAGCACTGCTGCTGCTACTGCTTTACAAAGCAGCTCTGTGCGTCGAGGCAGTGTAGAGAGCTCTGCAACAAGAGGGAGCACACGCAGTGCCTCTGCACAGGGAAAGACCAGTATGTTCAAAATGTGGCAAAGTTTTGTGGCAGCGCCACAAATGTCTACACCATCCGAGAGGGCTCCAGTCAGCGGGAGGCAACGTATCCGTCAGATGGTGACAGACTACTTGGCTTTGCCTCTCAGTGTACTCCCAGATGGCTCTTCCCCATTCAAGTTTTGGGTCTCTAAGCTGGATACATGGCCAGAGCTTAGCCAGTATGCATTGGAGGTGCTGGCTTGCCCTGCTGCCAGTGTATTATCGGAGCGCGTCTTTAGTGCTGCAGGTGGTGTACTAACAGACCGTCGCATGCGACTATCCTCCGATAATGTAGACCGGCTTACTTTTCTGAAAATGAACAAGGCATGGATCTCGCCAGAATTTGTCTGTCCGTTTTCAGATTAAATAACTGGTTCGCAACGTTATCCATGTCTCCTGTTATGTTCATCTTTCTACCACCTGAACTCTACTCCCTGGGCTCCAACACTGCCAGTTGCTGCTCAGAAGTGTCGTGTCCACAGAACAAAACACAAGCTCTACTGTTAGTGGGGTTCAGTAACGCCAGCTGTTCCCCTGCTGTGTCAACGGCAAGAAGTGTCCTGTTCCCGACACATGGACAGAAAAACACATGACCAACATGCTCCAAATAGGGAAGAGCCGTCACCCTGCTTGTTATGCTGAAAACATGAAATTGTGAAGTTTTGCAGGCCTAGAATGATAAATTTTTAAGAAAAATATGGACAAATAATAATTTGTCATCACAGCGCATATCTGCACATGTCTATTAGAAATGGTAACAAAAAATAAAACATAGTCTACTCTTCACATTTTTAAATTAATGCATAAAAGTACATTTCAGACTTATGAATTAATGCTTTTAAAGGAACTTTATCTGTACCTGTAAGATAATGCACTCAATGGATGTACGAATCATTACATCCTCATCATCATCATCACGAGTTTTATTTATGACAGACATTATAAAATACACATACTGATGCCAACTGTAACTTCAAACACCATATATGAAATGGCCAGCATGTAAACATGGTAATAATGTCCAATAATAAATTATTACATCTAGAAAGTGCATCATGCATACTGACAATAGGTACTTATACCTGCAAGTGCTGTTGAAACAACCACAAGAGATATAAATTAATACTGGTATATAGGTATCACAGTGCATAGTTACTCATGGACAATGTTGATGTAATACTGTATCTCAATTAAGTCAGCGTCAACCATTAGGCTTGTTAGTCTTGTACATTGTTAAAGAGGGAACGTAATTTTTTGGTTTGTCATAGGTGTAGTATTACACATTAAATTATTACTGCTGTATTTTTTTTTGCGTCCCTAGTGCGCAATAACGCAGCCTAACCTCACATTTGATAGTCAGCTAATTGCCACACGCTACCCTACCCTACGCGTGACAGTAGGAAGGTAGTGTTGACGGATAAAGCTTTGCGCAAACAGACATTCTTTTACCCTCTTCAACACTCTACAAGCAAAAAATGCATGATTTCAGCCGCAGACTTTATTGACGTACAGTATAACATCGGCATTACCCATCAGAGGCTGTCCACTGTGTGATACAGACATAGAATATACCTTTGCTATCCGTAGCCTTTGTTTCACCTACACTTGCAGGCACACACTTAAATTGTGACAAACAATGCCTAATGTTTTTTTAAATGGTTATTTTTTATTGTACATTATTGTGTCATCAATCACATTGATGAGTCCATGCTGGACATGTCATACATGCTATAGAAAGTTACGATTTTATGAACTTAAATAATTAAATTGTCTGTGACTGTCACATAAAATTTGCGATGATGATGATGAGTGACTATTACAAAATCCATTGTCTTCACTATGTTATAGTTTAACATTGCGTTCCTTAAGCATTATTCATAAAAAAAAAAATGTACTTTTATTCTTAAATTTACAACACTATATTTTGTTACCAATTTTTTGGGTGTTTGTGTTGTTCCATTTATTTTTGGCATGTGCATATATGCGTTTATATTTGTATTTTCTTTATTTTTCCTTCTTGAAATTAGAAAACATGTGTATCTTTGTACCGTGTTAGCCAGTAGATAGAAAAATATTTAGACTTCAGAGTCAGCAGTGGTTCATACCTTTTTATGGATAACTGAAAAGATGGAAACAAATTGCAAGCTTTCAAGGCTACTCACGTCTCTTCATCAGGGAAAGACTAACTAAAAAAATTAAGCATCACATATTTCTATACACAACAGGACACAGGAATATTGCAATAGGTAAGACAAGTAAGTGACGTGTATCAGAACTGTCATTATCTCACAGGGATGAACATAAATATTCGAACAGTTCCTAGATAAGGATAGAAAGTTTGATTGCCCTCTCATTGGCGTATTTTTTGGGGTTTTCATGACCCTGGAAGGGCATAGACGCAGATTCCTTAATTGATATAGAATGACATAAATCCATGTGATCTATTCATTCCATCACTAACAGTGTCAAAGGTCATGATGAGCTTATATTCTGAAACCTTTGTACGTTTCTCATATTTGAAGTTATATTTTAATAACAGTAATTCCATATCCATGATGCTATGACCGGGCATACAAAAGTCTTTTGCCACAGCTAAATTCATTAATTTATCTGTGATTGTGTGGCGCTGATAATTCATCCTTGTTCTCCTTTTTGTTGCCGGTCTCCCCTCACTTGTCCCTCCCTCACTTGTCTTAGCTATTCCTGTGTCCTGTTGTGTGTAGAAATATGTGATTCTTCATTTTTGGCTTTACTCTTAGCCTGATGAAGACACCTGAGTAGTCTCGAAAGCTTTGAATTTGTTACCATATTTTCAGTTAGCCATTAAACGTTATCAACCACAGAGGACTGTCAAGTATAAATATTTTTCTATTCTTGTAATTGAAATTTATCATTTTATTGTTGTAGTAAAACTTCATTTATTCTTGTTTGAAGTACATACATTTGCAATGGCCACGTAACAAGGCAATAACTCAATATTTTATGCCTACACCCTCCTTGACCCTGGGCTCCAACACCGCCAGTTGTTGCTTGGAACTGCTGTTAGCACAGTCTACACTTGCTCCTGTGTTACTGGGGTTCAGTAATGTCAGCTGTTCCCCTGCTGTGTGAACGGCAAACAGTCCTGCTGCCTCCACCATGTTCTCTTCTCATCCCTGGGTTACAACACCGCCAGTTGTTTCTCGGAAGTGCTGTTAGCACAGTTAACACTTGCTCCCGTGTTACTGGGGTTCAGTAATGTCAGCTGTTCCCCTGCTGTGTGAACGGCAAAAAGTCCTGCTGCCTCCACCATGTTCTGTTCTCATCCCTGGGTTACAACACCGCCAGTTGTTTCTCGGAAGTGCTGTTAGCACAGTCTACACTTGCTCCTGTGTTACTGGGGTTCAGTAATGTCAGCTGTTCCCCTGCTGTGTGTACGGCAAACAGTCCTGCTGCCTCCACCATGTTCTCTTCTCATCCCTGGGTTACAACACCGCCAGTTGTTTCTCGGAAGTGCTGTTAGCACAGTTAACACTTGCTCCCGTGTTACTGGGGTTCAGTAATGTCAGCTGTTCCCCTGCTGTGTGAACGGCAAAAAGTCCTGCTGCCTCCACCATGTTCTGTTCTCATCCCTGGGTTACAACACCGCCAGTTGTTTCTCGGAAGTGCTGTTAGCACAGTCTACACTTGCTCCTGTGTTACTGGGGTTCAGTAATGTCAGCTGTTCCCCTGCTGTGTGTACGGCAAACAGTCCTGCTGCCTCCACCATGTTCTGTTCTCATCCCTGGGTTACAACACCGCCAGTTGTTTCTCGGAAGTGCTGTTAGCACAGTCTACACTTGCTCCTGTGTTACTGGGGTTCAGTAATGTCAGCTGTTCCCCTGCTGTGTGTACGGCAAACAGTCCTGCTGCCTCCACCATGTTCTCTTCTCATCCCTGGGTTACAACACCGCCAGTTGTTTCTCGGAAGTGCTGTTAGCACAGTCTACACTTGCTCCTGTGTTACTGGGGTTCAGTAATGTCAGCTGTTCCCCTGCTGTGTGTACGGCAAACAGTCCTGCTGCCTCCACCATGTTCTCTTCTCATCCCTGGGTTACAACACCGCCAGTTGTTTCTCGGAAGTGCTGTTAGCACAGTCTACACTTGCTCCTGTGTTACTGGGGTTCAGTAATGTCAGCTGTTCCCCTGCTGTGTGAACGGCAAACAGTCCTGCTGCCTCAACTTTAATTTCCATGGGTACCTTCTGCTACCCATCCGGGTTCCAGTACCGTCAGCTGGTTCTCCGCAGTGCCTTTGGCGTAGGTGCCTCCATGTCGGTATCCGAGTTCCAGCAACGTCTGCTGGTCCTTGGTAGTGCTTTGGAGCACAGGTACCTCCTGCTTAGTAACCGTGTCCCAGTAACGTCAGCTGGTCCTCGGTTGTGCCATTGGCTCTTTTCCTTCTGCTGACCCTCCGGGTTCCAGCACAGTCAGCTGGTCCTCGTTACTTTCATTGGCTCTTGTACCTTCTGCTACTCATCCGGGTTCCAGTACCGTCAGCTGGTTCTCCGCAGTGCCTTTGGCCTAGGTGCCTCCATGTCGGTATCCGAGTTCCAGCAACGTCTGCTGGTCCTTGGTAGTGCTTTGGAGCACAGGTACCTCCTGCTTAGTAACCGTGTCCCAGTAACGTCAGCTGGTCCTCGGTTGTGCCATTGGCTCTTTTCCTTCTGCTGACCCTCCGGGTTCCAGCACAGTCAGCTGGTCCTCGTTACTTTCATTGGCTCTTGTACCTTCTGCTACTCATCCGGGTTCCAGTACCGTCAGCTGGTTCTCCGCAGTGCCTTTGGCCTAGGTGCCTCCATGTCGGTATCCGAGTTCCAGCAACGTCTGCTGGTCCTTGGTAGTGCTTTGGAGCACAGGTACCTCCTGCTTAGTAACCGTGTCCCAGTAACATCAGCTGGTCCTCGGTTGTGCCATTGGCTCTTTTCCTTCTGCTGACCCTCCGGGTTCCAGCACAGTCAGCTGGTCCTCGTTACTTCCATTGGCTTTTGTACCATCACCAACAGGACAAAGAAGGTTAAGACAAACTACAAGATACAGAACAAGAGACAGAAGAACAATAAGCAGAAGATCAAAAAGCAGAAGAACATTAAGTATAAGACCAAAATGAAGAGCAAAATATATGCTCTAAATTCTAAGCAGAAGAAGACTAAGCAGTGTATGGGGGTGAGTCCGTTCCTCCTCGTGGTGCCCCTGGAAAATGCCTGATGCTGCTGCAGGCTAAACTGAACGCGGACAAATACTGTTGTAATTAAAATCTTTCGTGACAGCAAGAACGGAAGGATGAAAATTCAGAGTTTTACAGATTACAAGTACAGGAATGTCTGTCACAAATAAGAATATGATGAAAAGGATGAATAGGAAGAAGATGAAGAAGTAGAATATGAAGAATAATAACTGTTTAATAAGAACAATATAAGTAATGTTAACAAAAAGATGAATAGCAAGAAGTTTTAGAAGATTAATAAGGTGAAGATGAAGAATAATTTGATGAGAAAGATGATGCTGCTGAAAATTATGAAGGAGAAAGTGTGTGAAAAGTTAAAAAGGTGAAGACCATGGAAGTTGTGAAACAGACATATTTGACAAAATAGAAAAAAGGTTAACAACATTGTCAATTTGTTCGTCAATCCGAACGTATTTCCTAAAAAAAAATAAATAATGCTATTCCATTGGATTGGGTCAAACATCTATGCCTTTAATGTCTCCTCAACCTCCCCCAATACATTCTACATTACTCTTTCTTGTTTTCCTTCATGTACAATTAACCAACAAGGCAAGAATGGGTTTTTTTTAATTTCGATATTTTGTTCCCATAGACTTACATGGGACTTCCGGTATCGGTATCGGGTATCGCCGATATTTTAGTGATATCGGCGATACCATTACGATTCCGATACTTTAGGATATCGGAAAGTATCGCTCAACTCTACTGATCAGCGCTCGGTGCCACTTGGGAGGGGTGCGAATGGGGGAGAGAGGGCAAAAGGGGGGAAGGATCATGGGGGAGAGAGTGATTGGGGTGGATTAGGAAAGATCAGGCATGGATCAGGGAAGGATTAGGAACTCTCTTCTTTCTTCAGCATTATCAGCAGTAGCAAGAGCACAGGCAGCAGCAGCAATTGTGATGTCACAAGGCCCAGCATGGCACACAGAGAGAAAGAGTGACTGCCCTGTACAAATACGCAGCTAGAAAGAAGTACAGTGTGGTCACTGCCAAGTTATATTGTGTCTGTGCCTTCTAATTGATATGATCAATGTCATCGTCAATCGCACAAATCAGAGCTGGCCCTGGTAATCTTGGCATTATTAGGCTCCAGCCTTTGCTCGGAGCTCTTACAGCACTAGACTTCAGTGTTTCAGGCAATTTGATTGCCTGAAACACTGATAAATTCTCTAATTGGCTGTTCGTAATTGAACAGCCAATCACAGCGATCATAGTTGTGTCAACTCCATGTGCCCAGCTCCAAGACTGCACCAGGATTTTAACGTGATCACTGTGACTGCGGTTGCGGTGCCGCATTAAAGATATGACACAGCCATACATCAAAGGTTGGTAAGTACCATTTGACCATGATGTATGGATTTGTCCAATGTCAGGAAGGGGTTAATACATTGATTTGACTTTGAATTTCGCTAGAATCTGAACTTTTTATTTTATTTGCTCAAATTCAGCTGTGAAACTCCTTTTAGGTCCGGATTAAAAAAAAATTATATGTTCACTTGCCCTTCTTATAGCCCATACACGTTCTCTGCATGGCTACTGTCGCTCTTTCTAGTCTATTCTTCCTTTTCCACAATGCTCCTCGACATCATGCAATGTCATGAGCATATTGGAATGCTGGTCCAAATGCAAAGGATCAGGTGGGAAGCTGGGTGGAGGGGGCATGTAATGGCCAGTTCCAGGTGAGTACTTAGATACTTTTAAAACTCTAGTTTATTTTTCTCTGGGCCCAGAACATAATATTACATGTCTGATTAACATCAAATTAATTTGATACCACTCAAATTTCCTAATTGAAGTGTTGCAAAATTGTGGAATTTGAATATCGTGGTACAGTATTTTTCCTACGTATTGATTACCTATTTTGCGGATAAGTTTTCAATATCAAATCAGTGGGGCACTGACACCAGGCATCCTCATCGATCAGCTGTTATAACCTCCCACAGCAGCCAGCTGTAAACAGTGCAGCAACACTGCAGGTTAGCTTCTAATATTTGAAGTAAACTATCTTAAGAATAACTCATCAATATCAATATGCAGTAGTAGAAAATCCTTTTAAGTTAGTCATTTAAGAAGAACAGACTTTTATTACTTGGGTTATGTGTCCACAATCCGGAAGTAGCAGCGCTTTGGACACAGTGTATTTTCCCTGAGCCCAAAGCACTGCATTCTACACGCAGGTAATTCACATGTGTTCACTGAACCATGCTGATTTACCACATTCAATACATTCTATTGATTAAATTTCTGTTGTGGAGACTACCATCTCCGAAAGAAAAATTGCCATGCTGGAGGCCTGAAAGACGAGCAGCATGTCAGTGTCTGCGCGTGATCCGCAGGCGCACATACATGCATAGTGGACATGAGATTCCTAGAAATCCCATCCACTATGCTGTAACATCTGGCAGCTGCGGTTTTGATGCTGCTTAAATAGGCAGCGTCAAAACCGCAGCAATTCCTGATCGTGAGCACATAACATTAAAGATTTTGCATTGGTTGAGTAGTTTGGAAATGGTATTTTTGGAAAAAAAAAACAGTATGGCACACAGTTTAGTTGTCCATTTTCATTGTGGAAAAAGTTTTGGTTAAGATCATAATTGTTAACCAACAGTTCTTTCAAAAGGAATACAAAAATTGTGATAGAAAAATCTAAGTGTGTAAATGATTCTAGTACATGGACATAAAATAATATAAAAATAGAAAAAATTACAGCAAATATAAGGACCACACATGCTGATAACTCATTTGGTAAGCAATACAAAACATGTCAACATATAAGATGTAAGAAACAAATTAAGGTACTGTGTATTTCATATACATAATGTAATTACACAAAATATTATAAAATAGAATTATAAATGTGGAAGTAATTAACATTCTACTGATACATACACAGTTATACATATTCCCAGGGTGCAGAACTGTGACCTTCCTTCCGTTCAAACACAATTTAAATTAATGTAAAAAAAGTATTTTCCAATGGAAAATAGTAATAAAACCTCAGGTTCCGTGAAAGCTTTTTCAGCTTTTTATTTAGTTATCAATGTTATACGTGTACGTTATAAAGTCCTCATTGTCCTGTAGCTAATGTCACCAAGAGTGATTACTATTCATTCAATACAAATGGGTATGCAGATTTTTTTTTTCTTATTTTAATTAGTATTTTACAGAAACCAGCCATGGTGGAAATTGGGTGTACAGCAGCAGTGTATCTACTGGCTAACACGGTACAAAGATATACATCTTTCCTGTATCAGACATCCTTGTAACGGAGCATCCTTTATTTGAAGCTTGATATCAATGAATAATTCACCTGCCGGTATTTGAAAGGAGTCAGGAGGATCTTTGAATAGATATGCCTTTATGTATGAGATAAACCACCAGAGGAATAAAATAAATACAAATGCAGTGATGCATAAGATATAGCAATGAGGTCTCTGTACAGTAAAATGTGCAAACTAACAAGACACACATGTACTTCTGTCATAGAAACTTAGGGATAGCATCCTGTGAAATATTTGATCTCATTTAAATAAACATGTGCTTCTAGAAATCTGGAACAGCTACCAGTGTGACAGCACAGGCAGAAGCGTAAAGACAACAGTTGCAGCGGTCGCCACAGTGACAGAGCCTGGTGGGTGAGAGGCCCACCGTAGCAATCCCCCACTTCAGCTGGATGTGAGTCCTCAGATTCACATGCAGCTGAAGTTTATTGCAGTGTACAGACCTTTCAGGTCAGTGCACCGCAATATACGCTGCAAGATAATCAGAGGCCAGAAGATGATGTTGGTGTGCATGTGACCAAGGACGGATGCATGTCAGTGACGTCATGCGCTCCCGTCGCACGTGGAAATCATCTGCTGGCTTCAGAATTGGAAACCACATGCCGTTGTAGCGATTGGAAGTGAGTGGGAGCGTTTGTTGTTTTTTTTCACTGTATTGAACAACATCGGGGCTATATACCAGGATGGGGGCCATATACAGGATGAGAACCATATATCAGGATGGGAAGATATACCACGATGATTGCCATATACCAGGATGAGGACATATATTAGAATGAGGCCCAGAATGAGGGAAAATACCAGGATGAGGGCCGTATACCAGAATGGGGTCATATACCAGGATGAGGCATAGGATGAGGGCAGTACACAAGGATGGGGTTATAAACCAGGATGGGGGTCATATATGAGAGTGAGGGTCATATACCAGAATGGGGACATATACCAAGATGAGGCTCAGGATTAGGGCCTCATACCAGGATAGTGACATAAACCAGAATGAGGCCCAGGATGAGGGCCACATGCCAGGTTGAGGGCCATATACCAAGATGGGGAGATACATCATGATAGAGTACATATACTCGGATGGGGACATATACCAGGATAGGGCCAAGGATGAGGGCCATATATCAGGAAAGGGACACATAGCAGGATAGGGCCCGGGATGAGGACACATGATTGGGCCCAGGCTGAGTGCCATATACCAGAATGAGGCCCAGGATGAGGGCCATATACTGGGTTGAGGGCCATACACCAGGAGTGGGACATATATCAGGATGAGGGATAAATATACCAGGTAGGGAACATATACCAGGATGAGGCACAGGATGAAGACCATATACCAGGATGAGAGCCATATATCAGGATGGGGGACATAAACCAGGATGGGGCCAAGGATGGGGGCTATATACCAGGAAGGTGACATATATCAGGATGGGGCCCAGGATAAGGGTCATATACTAGGATGGAGACATATACCAGGTTACTTGGAGGAGCAGGGCCACCTGATGATCAGAGGGGGCCCGCATCTCTTCTGGTCATTGGACCCCAGCAGCAGGCTTCTGCCGGTGCAGAAACTGAACCTGCGTCTGAGACGCAGGTTGTTAAACTTTATTGCCATTCGGGCCTGCACGGCAATAGTTAAAAGCCGACATCCAATCGGAGGCTGGCAGCTGACGTCAGCGCGAACGTCGCTGGCGTATGACGTTATTGTCATTCGTCGGCAAGTCCACGCTGAAATGCCTGGGGTGAACGGCAGCGCTGGACTGCGGCCAGGTAAGTAGAAAGTGTTTTTTTTTTATTGAAAGCGGCAAGCCTGGGCAGACTGGAGACATGGGGGCAAGATGGGAGACACGGGGCAGGATGGGAGACACGGGAGAAGGATGTAAACACATTTGGCAGAATGGAGACCTGGGGCAGAATGGAGACATGGGGAAGAATGGAGACATGGGGGCAGGATGGGAGACACGAGGGCAGGATGTAAACACTTGGGCAGAATGGAGACCTGGAGACCGAATGGAGACATGGAGGCAGAATGGTAGACACGGGGCAGAATGTAAACACATAGGACAGAATGGAGACATGGGGCAGAATGGAGACATGGGGGCAGGATGGGAGACACGGGGGCAGGATGGGAGACACAGGGGCAGGATGGGAGACACAGGGGCAGAATGGGAGACACAGGGGCAGAATGGGAGATATGGGGCAGGATGGGAGACATGGAGGAGAATGGAGACACGGGGGAAAATGGAGACATGGGGCTGGATGGAGACATGGGGCAAGATGGGAGACATGGGGCAGGATGGGAGACATGGGGCAGGATGGGAGACATAGGGTAGGATGGAGACAGATGGTGCAGGATCATGGGGCAGGATTGATATGATGGAGAAAGATGGGGCAGGATCATGGGGCAGAATCTTGGGACAGATGGGTCAAGATCATGGGACAGATGGGGTAGGATGGGGAGATCATATGGGGCAGAATGGATACTCATGAAGGCAGGATGGGAAAACATATGGCAGGAGCCAGGAATGAGATACACGGGGCCAGGATGGGGGATATTATTACCATGGGGCTAATTAAGGGATATTATTACTGCAATGATGTATTTATTTTATTTTTTTGAGGATACTGTTTTAAATGGGGGGGTCGGTCCTGTTACTGTGCGGAGCGACACTGTCGCCTTTTTTTCTTCATCTGGTGTAGACGTTGGGAAAAAAATTAAGTAATGTGTTCTGCAAGCGGAGCTTTAGATAACTGTGTTATTTCCTGCAGAGTCGAGCCCTGGCTGGAAGACATGATGACGGTCTGTGCTGGATGAAGATGTAGAGCAAAGATGAAGGACTTCACCCAGAGATGTCACTGTTGAGTCAATGTGTTACCTGTATACTGACACTATACTCTATATACAGAGTTCCTGTGTACAATGTCACCAGTGATCACTGTATTACCTGTACACAGACAATGAATACTAAATACAGATCTCCTGTGTATAATTGCACTTAAGGTGATAGTATTGTGTCTTTTTATTAATGATCAGTGTTGTAATATTCAGTTACCGTGTTGTTATGATTTGGTAGCTGAGGAGAGCAGGCAAAAACGGCAATACACCAGAGAGGTTGGAATCTACTGGATTGCAGTACCCTGACTAACCACAACTAAAGGCAGCCGTGGAGCGTTCCTACGTTGGTCCTAGACGCCTCGTCACAGCCTGAGAGGTTAACTACACCTAAAGATAGAAAGAGGAAAGCTATCTGCCCCGGAGCAGATACCCAAAGAACATAGGAAGCCCCCAAACATGTAATGGCGGTTAGACAAGAAGAAATACAGACACAGACAGAAAATAGTATGAGCAAACGTTGGGGCCCAATCTACCTGGACAGAAAAGGATAGGAAGGACACTTACTGCAATCCAAAAAACCCTTAAAAAATACCAACTCTACTAATTGCAAAAACACCTGAGATCACACGACCTCTACCACCTAAATTAGTTCTCTGGTGTCACAAAACTAAGCCGCAGCCACTGAAAAAACTGGAAAAGGCAAATGAACAAATAACAGTGGCTCAGATAAACTGAGAGGAGCACAAGCCCCCGGAGGGGACCTGGCTGACCTCCACAGAAGTGCAGGGAACAATGCAAAAAGCAAGCACAAAAATAAAAGCAGAAAATATCTTATCTGATAGCAGAAGATGCAGGCAAGACTCAGCAAGCTTCCAAGTGAACCAGGAACCAAAGTTGAGACAAGAACAATTGATCACCGGCAACCTCCCTTATATAAGACCAGTCTGTATCTCCTGATTGCCAATCATCATTGAATGGTTCAGTACTATTTGTAACCATCAGAGGGAGCTTCTGCTCAGAATTCATTTCTAACACATTCACAACACCATGTGGTGGTAATATGTGGTCTGGTCATGGTGTGGTGGTATTTGTCCCTTGTATGTGCTATTATTCGGTCACTGTGGTGGTAATATGTGGTCAGGACATGGGGTGGCTGTATTTGTTCCTTGTATGTAGTATTATAGGTCACTATGTGGCGGTAATATGGTGTCTTGTCATGGTGCGGTGGTATTTGTCTCTTTGGATGTAATATTATTGGTCATTTTAAAAGTTGAAAAATAAATAAAAATATACCTAAATTGTAAAGGTGACAAGTGCAAGAAGAACTCCACAGGCACAGCTCTCCGGCGCCCCCTTTGTCTCTCAGGTCAGTAAGGGAACTGCACCTAGAGCAAATGGCTGCCGGGGAGGGTGTCCTGTTACCCACTGGATATTCTAAGATTCGTGATCAGAGTAAAAGCATCAGTCCAAGATTAATTTTATGGTTTAATTGCCTTAAGGGCGCACTAGATAATTACAGAAATAAACAGTAAGCTATACAACGGAATTACAATGGATTTGCTGTCAGAGTAAAATACAACAATAATGGTACAAGGCTTAGAGGTATTAGCTAGAGGTCAATATTACCAAGTTGTAGGGACATGTGGAGGAAGGGAGCTCTGCGATCCACAGGTGAAAGTCTTAGTTGCTGGACAGTCCCCCAAAATGTGTGCCGCTGCTCCCTTGGCAGGTCTGTCCCTTGTTTCTTCTTGCTGCTGTGAGTATGGATCCAGTCTGCCCATAGCTCACAGTTCTTAAATCTGCTAGGCCCCTCCCCTCGGTGTCCGAGGGTGGGCTGACAATCTCCACCCTTAGCCCCCTGCAGAATTTATTCCCAATATCTAGCAAAGGGGTTAACTTTCTTCAGGACGATCGGATCAGGACACGAGAGGTACCAGAGGATGCAGTATGTTTTGCCTGTTGCATGGATATCAAACCTGGCCCGATTGGGTCATTGTGGATGGCCAATCTCTATATCTCAGCCCCCCAAGCCATCACCGACTCGGGAGTTGCACCATCACATGCCCAAGGTCCGCAGGGTCACACAGATATTTTTATGAGAATGTACCTACAAAGATGTGCTCATAATTCATAATCCTAGAACGGAGCCTTCATGTCTGGGATATACAATAGATGTGTTTTCATGGTCTTGCTGAAAGGTATAGTCTAACTGAAGCCCCCAGGCATCTCATTACCATGCTAACAAACCTTACTATTCACCATGCTGGCTTGGCTCCTAACTCGTTACCATACGAAAGACCTGGCCATTCAAACATGGGCCTGAATTACTTAGCATACTAAAAGCCCCTTTTGATTCACAGTGGACATCAAACCCTGTCGTATTGAATATGCCAGCAGGCCCTGGGGCCAGATGCAGTTAGCAGCCTGTGGCTCTGTGAACAGACAAAATGGAGGCTGGTATAGGCCCTATCCAAGATTGTGGCTGTCCCTACCTCACAATACGTGTAGTAAATAAATGAAAGTCCACCACTATCCCAAGGATACGTCCACCCCGACGCGCGTTTCGGCGTCAGCCTTCGTCAGGGGGTCATATTCCAGGTCCTAACTAATGCCAATCCTCGCTTAGAAAAGTCTTCATCTGTATGGGAACTTATGCATCCTCTCTTTAGACTGAAATCTACATCTCTGTCGAGGGGTAGTTATCCTGCTATAATTAAAAACGCCTGTGACTTAAGAGGCGGAGTGCTCAGTCAGAAAGTAAATGAATACATATTTCTAAACACTGACCGTCACATCCAAACATAGACCAAGTATGAACAGGTACACATAAATTGGCCATTTTATGTGCTAAGCTTTCTCAATTTTTCATATTTGTTAGATAGTGATGTAATTCATTTTTCATATCTCATGTTTGCAAGCTATGGCGCTGCAGTGTGCTTCATTTTTTTTTTGAGTGTGTATGAGTTAGTGAC
Organism: Oophaga sylvatica; assembly: GCA_033576555.1. Lineage (NCBI taxonomy): Eukaryota > Metazoa > Chordata > Amphibia > Anura > Dendrobatidae > Oophaga > Oophaga sylvatica. The sequence continues at coordinate 346,597,970 of JARQOD010000005.1, forward strand.
TCTAGGTTAAGCACCTGTTCACACTTGGTCTGTGTTTGGATGTGACGGTCAGTGTTTTGAAATATGTATTTATTTACTTTCTGACTGAGCACTCCGCCTCTTAAGTCACAGGCATTTTTAATTGTAGCAGGATAACTACCCCTCCACAGAGATAATAAATGACCTTATTGAAAGACATACCCATATATAGATTACTGCTTGTTTAGTATATCAAAGTGATAGGGCATATTTGGATGGATATAAATATACGGACAATCGCTAAATAACTGATATCGCTGAAAAGAAACGATCAAAAAGTCCCAGAATAAAGTACAAAATATTTTATTAAACATCAATTTATAAAAAGAGCAGGGAAAAACAGTGACAAAGGCTTATGCCAATAAGCACTAGTGGGAAGAAAAGGACACACACAGGTGGAAAATTGGCCAAATTACATGGATGAAAAATAATCACAAAACTGCTAATGCAGAGATTGCATATGTATATAGCTATTGGCCAACATAGTCATTAAGATGTTAATATCGCTGCAGGATTGCATATGGCAATCAAAATGTCCCAGGGTAATGATTTTATTTCCATAGTTCTAAGCACAAAATTGCATCAAAATATCCCGGACATTACTGCCACCTAAACACATAGGGCATCACAAAAATTTGCAGTTAATGCCATAAAGAGTACCGGTATACCTGTTTAGGTGAAGAGACTGACACCAGGTGCGTCCACCCCGACGCGCGTTTCGGCTACTGTGCCTTCCTCAAGGGGTGATGGGGAAGTGAAGGTGAGGGTATAAAAGCAGCCTGCCACCAATCATGTGTAAGTTACACACCTGTTCCATAATATTGCATTAGTCATAATGTCACTCAGAAATCAGCAAAAATCAACATTCACTAGTATCAATAATCATATGTAGGCCCGCACAGATAAACACAGCTTACTACCACTGAAAATTCCACTGCTGCCCAGGGATTTAATGTATACATATCCAAGGCGCAAGATCGTCATCAGAGCGCGCTTGGAACAGCCTCCAGTGACGCGCCCGTCGTCCCAGCAACCAGGACGCCTGACGGCGTCGGCGTCATGTGCCCGATGACGTCACAACACGTGACCGATCACCATGGCACAGTGAGATGCCGAGAACCGCCAGGCATATCAGAGTCACGGAAGGGGGCGCGTACCGGCCGTAAGTATAATAGAGACGGCAGTAATGTGGAATTGAGTAGTATCAGACCACTATGTACCAAATAACAAAAGAATCAAGTATAATATAAAGGCAAACCGTCCTTAATAGAAAAAGGATTGGCACATCACATGATCTGACAACAGTGACAGATAAAGAAGTCATGTGGCATATGTTAAGCATGGAAATATTAATCAAATAAAATAATAGTAATAATACAACCATCAATTGCTTATTATAAGACATGGGCAACAATGATAATAATTATAATGATTTGCTGGTTGGTGTGGATGATTTAGTCTGATGAGATGAGAGCATCAAACTCATGGTCAGATATTCTCCATCAATAACATGAAGGTGGAAGGAAACTGAAAAAAATATAAAAACAATTAAAATCAAAGAAAACACCACATATGCTTAAAACAGAAGATCAGTCCTGACCATAGAAAATTCTATAGGAAAGAAGAAAAGCTTAGAGTTTCGTTAAGGCCCTTAGGATGGACCGTGTCTAGAACCCAGATCCATCTGGTTTCTTTTTGGGACAATATCTGACTTAAATTACCACCACGAATCCCTGGAATTAACATGTCAATACCTTTTACTCTAAGTAAAGAGCTGTCACAGTTATGGTGTAATTTAAAGTGACGAGGCAACGTCCTAAGTGTGGCTGGATCCCCATGACCGGCCGCCGCCTGGATGCCCAACACATGTTCACGCGTGCGCACCTTCAATTGACGAGTCGTCATACCGATGTAAATGAGATTGCAGGGGCATGTGGCAAAATATATCACATAACGTGAATTACATGAAATATTTTTCCGAATCTCATAAATTCTTGTTCCTGCAGAATTGGAGAAGGTGGCACTGCGGTCAATGTTAGGGCAGGCGACGCACCGACCACACGGAAAACAGCCACACCTAGGACGTCCAGACTGAAAAATACCACAATCTGTATCAACATGGTAGTGACTATGTACTAATTGGTCTTTGAGGTTCGTTGCTCGTCTAAATGTGATACTCGTCTGTCAGAGATAATTTGATTTAGTATGGGGTCAGTCTGGAGAATGGGCCATGCCTTTTGGAGACAATTCCTCATACGAGTGGCTTGAGAATGAAAGCCCGTTATGAATCTAACAGTCCTAGGAGAATTGTTCTTACTTTCCCTGTTATATAGCAGGGAATGGCGGGTAGAGTGTTTGGCCCGATTGTAGGCTCTTTTCAAGACCCGTGTACTATATCCCCTCTCTTTGAACCGTTGAAATAATTCTCGAGCCTCTTTTTCAAATTCTTGATCGCTAGAACAAATACTGCGGATACGCAAGAATTGTCCTATTGGGATCGAGTTGATCAGAGGTTTCGGATGGGCAGAAGTGGCATGTAATAACATGTTGGTGGAGGTCTCCTTTCTGTGGACACCAGTTTGTAAGACGTCATTAGTGTCTCTTACCACTGTGACATCAAGAAAGTCAATACTATTGACATCAGAGTTGGATGTAATGTGGATGTTCTTATCATTCTGATTGATCTCAGACAAAAAATTGTTCAAAGAAATTGAATCCCCCTGCCAGATCAAAAATATGTCATCAATGTACCGCACCCAAAAGGGAATGCGGTCCATTGATGACATACGATCCGGCAGGGAGAGGTCCCTCTCCCACAGCCCCAGGAACAAGTTGGCATAGGATGGGGCAAAGGAGGCTCCCATGGCTGTCCCCTGGAGCTGCAGGTAGAAGGACCCTTTGAAAGTAAAAAAATTATGAGTCAAAGAGAATTCCAGGAGCTCCAAGACGAGTTGAATGATGCCCTCAGGTAAGTTTGACATATCCAAAAAGAATTTGGTAGCATAGATACCATCGGAATGTTTTATGTTGGGAGGAGTCCCGAGGAGATAATTTGCATATTCCCAGTGCCTTCTGGGATAAGTGAAGAGTCTCCGCGAGCTCAAGGAACACTGGATTTTGGCTGTTGCAGCTGAAAGGAGGACATCAGTAAACCAGGGGAGGAGTCCGAGGAGATAATTTGCATATTCCCAGTGCCTTCTGGGATAAGTGAAGAGTCTCCGCGAGCTCAAGGAACACTGGATTTTGGCTGTTGCAGCTGAAAGGAGGACATCAGTAAACCAGGGGAGGAGTCCCGAGGAGATAATTTGCATATTCCCAGTGCCTTCTGGGATAAGTGAAGAGTCTCCGCGAGCTCAAGGAACACTGGATTTTGGCTGTTGCAGCTGAAAGGAGGACATCAGTAAACCAGGGGAGGAGTCCCGAGGAGATAATTTGCATATTCCCAGTGCCTTCTGGGATAAGTGAAGAGTCTCCGCGAGCTCAAGGAACACTGGATTTTGGCTGTTGCAGCTGAAAGGAGGACATCAGTAAACCAGGGGAGGAGTCCCGAGGAGATAATTTGCATATTCCCAGTGCCTTCTGGGATAAGTGAAGAGTCTCCGCGAGCTCAAGGAACACTGGATTTTGGCTGTTGCAGCTGAAAGGAGGACATCAGTAAACCAGGGGAGGAGTCCCGAGGAGATAATTTGCATATTCCCAGTGCCTTCTGGGATAAGTGAAGAGTCTCCGCGAGCTCAAGGAACACTGGATTTTGGCTGTTGCAGCTGAAAGGAGGACATCAGTAAACCAGGGGAGGAGTCCCGAGGAGATAATTTGCATATTCCCAGTGCCTTCTGGGATAAGTGAAGAGTCTCCGCGAGCTCAAGGAACACTGGATTTTGGCTGTTGCAGCTGAAAGGAGGACATCAGTAAACCAGGGGAGGAGTCCCGAGGAGATAATTTGCATATTCCCAGTGCCTTCTGGGATAAGTGAAGAGTCTCCGCGAGCTCAAGGAACACTGGATTTTGGCTGTTGCAGCTGAAAGGAGGACATCAGTAAACCAGGGGAGGAGTCCCGAGGAGATAATTTGCATATTCCCAGTGCCTTCTGGGATAAGTGAAGAGTCTCCGCGAGCTCAAGGAACACTGGATTTTGGCTGTTGCAGCTGAAAGGAGGACATCAGTAAACCAGGGGAGGAGTCCCGAGGAGATAATTTGCATATTCCCAGTGCCTTCTGGGATAAGTGAAGAGTCTCCGCGAGCTCAAGGAACACTGGATTTTGGCTGTTGCAGTTGAGTTTTGGCTTATATTT
>JARQOD010000005.1:346602379-346676285 GCA_033576555.1 Oophaga sylvatica
GTCTGACAGGGGCCGGCAGGTGAGTTATTGCGCCCGCTGTCATACGCTGAGAGGGGGTTATGGGGAGAAGAGCCTCGCCCTTCTCTCTCTATCGGTCATTTTACGGCTGGAGGGCCTTTTAAGCTGCCCCTCCGTGAGGGGGGGGGGCCCCACGCGGGCCCGACCCCCCAATCCCCTGGTCAGGCCCCATAGTTCCGGGGGGGCAGGAGGGGAGGATTCCCCCGCCTGCCGCAGAATGAAACGTATCGTACCCGGGGGGGCCCCTCTCCCCCGCGACCATCCTTTAAAATTTCGGGGCCCCACCACCAGGGCTGGGGCCCCCCCTGGTTTCCCCGGTCCCCCGGGTCCTCATTCCGACCCTGCTTGCCGCCTGATAATCCAGGCCACGCAGTCGGGCTATCTTGGGGGTTTTAAAAAAATTTTTGGGGATCCCCTCGAAAAAAATTTGGCGTGGGCCCCCCTTTTTTTTGTTACCAGCCAGATGAAGCAGATGCGGGCCGGGTTTTTCGGGGCCAAGGACCTATCCAGGGCCCTTGCCAGCTTTAATACGGGCCACAGCGTTGCATATTTGGCTGGTAACAAAATTGGGGATCCCCTCAAAAAAAATTTGGCGGGGGTCCCCCTATTTTTTTTCCCACCAAAAAAAGCAACTGTGAGGCCTTGTTTTTAGGGGGGAAAGGGATCCCAATACCAGGACCTTCGCCTGAAATCCGGGCCCAAACAGTTGCTTAGTTTGGGCGGTTTTAACAAATAGGGGACCCCAAAAAAAAACGGCGTGGGGGCCCCCCCTATTTTGTTACCACCCAAAGTAAAAATAGATGTGCGGCGGGTTTTTTAAAACTGTCGGGCCCCGGTTTTGGCCCTAAAACCCCGATAATCCCGGGCTCAGAGCCCCACATTTGGCGCATAAAAAGTGTCCCAATTGTGGCACTTTACCCGGTCTTCCCCTCCCCTGTAGCGGGGGAAAGGGGGAAATTAAGGGGTTATGTCCCGTTGATTGAAGTGAAAATAACCCCGGTTAAAATGGAGATTAAATTTTGACCCGATCTTATTTACCCAAAGTTTTAAAATGTAAAAAAAAAAAGACACGCAAGAAAAAAGATTTTAATGAAATAAAAACGACAACCAGTTTTCATTTTTTTTTTTAACTTCATTCCTGCAAACCCCCATCGACCCCTGTAAAAAAAAGGAAAAAAAAAACCAACGTATACCACCTGCCGACGCAGCCCATATAACGCTTTTCACGGCGACCCCAGCTCTGCTACTCGGAATGAAAGGGAGGCTGTCATCCCGGCGCAGACAGCTGTTTACCTGTTTCCCCCGGCGGTGACGTCATGGGATGATGCTTTCGGCGGGATTACCCAGCACACTGCAGTATCGCGGGGAAGAAACTGCATGTGACCGGGGGGGGAAGATGAGGGCGGCCATAAACCGTACGGCCTGACCCGGAGTCTTTGCGTAAGTCCCGTGACCCTGACAGACCGACGACGGGACATCAAGTGCAGTGAAAAATCCGATTCCGGTTTTGATTAGGGAAAAATTCAAAACAAGTATCGAAAGCCGAAAGCAAATTGGCCGATCCCCATTTTTTGGGGGTTCGTATCGCTCAACATACTTTAACAATTTGATTAAAATTGTCTAAAGGCTTTTTTTCAAAAAGGGATTTAGGCCAGAGACAATATTGCCCCCTTTATCTGCTGGCTTCGCACTACATCGGACGCCCAATTCTATGTTCTCTTTTGGTTAGGTTATTTTGGGGAATTTTTCCGGGAGATATTCATAAGTCCCAAAGTCCGCCCTGCACAAAGGATAATCGGGCGATTGGAAAGAGGGGAAACTTTTTGATTTTTTCCCAATGGACGAAGGGGTCTTACCCCCCTGCCTAGTGATTCAGATATAAATCTTCCAATCTTGCAAGGCTTTGTTTTCCCCCTCTGTGGGGGGAAAACAAATCTTCATTTAGGGTCAAAGAAAAGTCTTTTAAATAATAGGGTCTACAAAAAGATGTAGTCCTTGATATGTGAATTTTTTCAAAGAGTTCAGGGGGAAGGAAAGGGGCCCTTACTAAGTACAGATAACAGTTTCAATAATGTGTGTGACTCAAATAATTTCCTTTTTGGTTTTCTTCGGGGCAGGTGATAAAGGGCTGCATTCTCTTTTAGGGTAAAATTTTATCCTCTGGTTGTTCTTTGTCCTGAGTGTCGTCATTGAAGAGGCAAACCTTAATGAACCTTTTTTTGGAAAGTGAATCCAGACGGGGCTCCAGCATTAGTGGTTGGCATTGATTTCCCAAAGATAAAATTTTTTTTAGAATTTCCCTATTCCGCTAAATTTGACGTTTTTAGTTTCCTGAATCCTCTAACCAGGGTCCGACTTTTTTTCCGATGGGGATTGAGCCACCAAAAAGTGGACATTTTGACTTAATTTTACGTTCGGGGTATCTTTTAAATTTGTCAAGATTTAAAAAAAGTTTTGGATTTAAACCCCCAACAGTTGCAGAAGGGGTAAGAAAATTATTAAGCCTATTCCCTGTTTTGATGAAATCAAAAATCCCCCACGGAAAGGTGGGGGTTCTCTTACCTTAACCCCTGGGAATCATTTTGCTGTTAGATCTTCCCAAAAAAGCCGATTCAACCCCTAAAGGGTTTTTTTCAACAGCCTTTTTTTATGTCAAGGGCCCGATTTCAAAGGCTGATCAATGGGGGCTGGGTTCATGCACTTTCCCAAAACCTGCTCAATCTACCGAGCCATGCTTTTTTTTGCTAAAAAATCCATATCCAATGAAAAGGGAAAAAACCTTGCAAAACACAGCAAACAAATAAAAAATGCCTTTTTGAAAACATTCCCAATTTTTAGATTACTGCTTGTTTAGTATTTCAAGTGAAGGGCAATTTGGTGGATATTTAAATATACGGCAATCGTAAAAAATGATTCGCTGAAAAGAAAAGATCAAAAAAGTCCCCGAATAAGTACAAAATTTTTATTAAAATCAATTTTTTTAAAAAAAAGAGGGAAAAACATGACAAAGGCTCATGCCCTAAGCACTAGTGGGAAAAAAAGGACACACCAGGTGGGAAAATTGGCCAATTACATGGTGAAAAATAATCAAAAAACTGCTAGCGGATTGCATATTATTAGCATTGGCCAACGTCATAAGAGTTAATTCGCTGCAGGATTTATATGGCTCAAAAGTCCCAGGGTAATGATTTTTTTTCCATATTTAAGCACAAAATTGCATCAAAATTTCCCGGCATTGCTCCCCTAAACCATGGGGATCAAAAAAATTTCGTTTGCCCAGAAGGAATTACCTGTTTGGTAAAGGATGACCCCGGGGGTCCCCCCCCGAAGCGTTTGGGCTACGGGCCCTTTCCCTCGGGTGATGGGGAATGAAGGGGGGGGTAAAAAGCAGCCTCCACCAATCATGGTAATTTTCACCCGCCCCATAATATTGCTTTAGTCATAATGTCACTCAGAAATCAGCAAAAATCAACATTCGCTAGTATCAATAATCATAATTATGTTTAATAAAATATTTTGTACTTTATTCTGGGACTTTTTGATCGTTTCTTTTCAGCGATATCACCCTCCACAGAGATGTAGATTTCAGTCTAAAGAGAGGATGCATAAGTTCCCATACAGATGAAGACTTTTCTAAGCGAGGATTGGCATTAGTTAGGACTTGGATTATGAAAAACGCCTTAACATGGCTTCCAGGTACACATAAATTGGCCATTTTATGCGCTAAGCTTTCTCAATTTTTCATATTTCTTAGGCAGTGATGCAATTCATTTTTCATATCTCATGTTTGCAAGCTATGGCACTGCAGTTTGCTTCCTTTTTTGTCTGAGTGTGTATGAGTTAATGACTCTAGGTTAAGCACCTGTTCACACTTGGTCTGTGTTTGGATGTGACTGTCAGTATTTTGAAATATGTACCAGAATGGGGGACAGGTACCAGGATGGAGCGACATACACCAGGATGGGGAATATGTACCAGTATGGTGGCCATATACCAGGATGTGAGCCATATACTATATTCGAGGCCATATACCAGTATGAGGGCCATATACAAGGATGGGGGGCATATACCAAAATAGGGGCCATATACCAGGATGGGGACATACACCAGGATGGGGAACACATACCAGCATGGGCTGTGCATTATACTATATGAAGGACTATGGGCTGTGAATTATACTACATGCATGACGTAGAAAGCCGAGTGACGGATCAAGAGGGCCCGGGGATGGCGGAGGTACCAAGGGGACTCGGGGGAATAATTTCTCTCTACTCTGACATGTATTTCATGTCCCAAACCGAGGTCGGTTTATAGAATGCTGTAGATAAGCCCTGTAAGGCGGTGGCCGTAACTTGTATCGGTCAAACCCTGGTGACAGGTTCACTTTAACACACTACGACATCATGGATTAAAATACTGCAGGGTATACAAGGTCCATCTTCTCACGCCATCATATGTCCAGGCCCATTTGAAATAAGCCAATAACCATCTGGATGATTCAGTGGAGGCACTGGAGATGGTCATGTGGTCAGATGAGCCCAAAGCAGAAGTTTTTGGTATGGGTCTTCCAGCATGACAATGACCCGAAACAGTCAGGGCTATTAAGGAGTGGCTCTGTAATAAGCATTTCAAGATCCTGGCCTAGCCAGTCTCTAGACCTGAACTCAATAGAAAATTTTTGCAGAGAGCTGAAACTCAATATTGCCCAGTGACAGCCTCGAAACCTCAAAGATCTGGAGAAGATCTGTATGGAGGAGTGGGTCAAAATCACTGCTGCAGTACAGGTCCTTCTCAAAAAATTAGCATATAGTGCAAAATTTCATTATTTTCCATAATGTAATGATTACAATTAAACTTTCATATATTTTAGAATCATTACACACCAACTGAAATTTGTCAGGTCTTTTATTGTTTTAATACTGATGATTTTGGCATACAACTCCTGATAACCCAAAAAACCTATCTCAAAAAATTAGCATATCAAGAAAAGGTTCTCTAAACGACCTATTACCCTAATCTTCTGAACCAACTAATTAACTCTAAACACATGCAAAAGATTCCTGAGGCTTTTTAAAACTCCCTGCCTGGTTCATTACTCAAAACCCCCATCATGGGTAAGACTAGCGACCTTACTGATGTCAAGAAGGCCATCATTGACACCCTCAAGCAAGAGGGTAAGACCCAGAAAGAAATTTCTCAACAAATAGGCTGTTCCCAGAGTGCTGTATCAAGGCACCTCAATGGGAAGTCTCTTGGAAGGAAACAATGTGGCAGAAACGCTGTACAACGAGAAGAGGTGACCGGACCCTGAGGAAGATTGTGGAGAAGGACCGATTCCAGACCTTGGGGGACCTGAGGAAGCAGTGGACTGAGTCTGGTGTAGAAACATCCAGAGCCACCGTGCACAGGCGTGTGCAGGAAATGGGCTACAGGTGCCGCATTCCCCAGGTAAAGCCACTTTTAAACCATAAACAGCGGCAGAAGCGCCTGACCTGGGCTACAGAGAAGCAGCACTGGACTGTTGCTAAGTGGTCCCAAGTACTTTTTTCTGATGAAAGCAAATTTTGCATGTCATTCGGAAATCAAGGTGCCAGAGTCTGGAGGAAGACTGGGGAGAAGGAAATGCCAAAATGCCTGAAGTCCAGTGTCAAGTACCCACAGTCAGTGATGGTGTGGGGTGCCATGTCAGCTGCTGGTGTTGGTCCACTGTGTTTCATCAAGGGCAGGGTCAATGCAGCTAGCTATCAGGAGATTTTGGAGCACTTCATGCTTCCATCGGCTGAAATGCTTTATGGAGATGAAGATTTCATTTTTCAGCACAACCTGGCACCTGCTCACAGTGCCAAAACCACTGGTAAATGGTTTACTGACCATGGTATTACTGTGCTCAATTGGCCTGCCAACTCTCCTGACCTGAACCCCATAGAGAATCTGTGGGATATTGTGAAGAGAAAGTTGAGAAACGCAAGACCCAACACTCTGGATGAGCTTAAGGCCGCTATCGAAGCATCCTGGGCCTCCATAACACCTCAGCAGTGTCACAGGCTGATTGCCTCCATGCCACGCCGCATTGAAGCAGTCATTTCTGCAAAAGGATTCCCGACCAAGTATTGAGTGCATAACTGAACTTTATTATTTGATGTTTTTTTTGTTTGTTTTTAAAAAAACACTTTTATTTTATTGGACGGTTGAAATATGTTAATTTTTTGAGACAGGTGTTTTGGGTTATCAGGAGTTTTATGCCAAAATCATCAGTATTAAAACAATAAAAGACCTGACAAATTTCAGTTGGTGTGTAATGATTCTAAAATATGTGAAAGTTTAATTGTAATCATTACATCATGGAAAATAATGAAATTTTGCACTATATGCTAATTTTTTGAGAAGGACCTGTATATGCAAGCTTGGTCAAGAACTACAGGAAATGTCTGACTTCTGTAATTGCAAACAAAGGTTTCTAAATCAAATCTTAAGTTCTGTTTTTCTATTGTATCAAATACTTATTTAATGCAATTAAAATCCAAATTAATTTGTAAAAATCATACAATGTGATTTACTGGCTTATTTTTACCGTTGTAGTATACCTATGATAAAAATTACAGACCTTACCATTCTTTGTAGATGGGAAAACTTACAAAATCATCTGTGTATCACATACTAATTTTCTCACTGCATATATCAGGGAGGGAGGTCCCTGTCCAAATATTGAACATGGGCCCATAATACACTAGTTATGCCAATGAGTACAGGCTATAAACGTCCTAGAAATCTTAGGCTATAACACGTCCTACTGACCTTGTGTAATTTTCAATTTGTAGTAGAAGTAAAATAAAAATATTTAAAGCTAGAACAGTGATCTTGGATATTGCAACCTTTTTATCCAATATACTATAATGTATCATTGACAATTTAGTCTGGAAAAGGATCCTTCCCAGGAAGTATAAATGTCTACTGAAGAAAGTATGGTAATAACCTTCATTCAACATAATGTGATGTGTCCTACTTTTTCTTGTATAGGTCATTTTTATGTGAATCCTTCACTACAATAGGAGCAGATTACAAGGAGTTTTCTTCTAGATAAGTTATAAAGTATTTGAAATCAAAGCATAAAGTCAAAGGTATGTCTTTATCATAACATTTTATTTTAAATTGCTCATTGTTAAATCATACTTAAAAAATAGATATGAAATCACAATGAAATATTTAAATATCTATAGAAATCTCAAATCAAGATGAAGTATGAAAACTGCAAAATGATGGATAAGGTGTAATCAGCTAAACTGTTCACACATGATATTGAATCAATGAATCCCTTAGAGTAGGTATTCTTATCTGGGACATGTTTTGGAAACATATATGCTTACTAGATATGAGCAGATCTTTTGAATCTTGATTTCGCTGCCTTGGGCAAATTTGCACAAAAAATCTGACTTGCGGAAAATTAATTTGTGCAAATCTCAACACTGGAAAACTTTTAATTGCTTGGTAAATATATGTGGGGAAAGGAGAGAGAGAGAAAGAACCCTGCTGATCATAAGAGCTTACACTTTACAGGAAAGAGAGAGAGAGAGGACATCGCTCACCAAAAGAGCATACACTCTACAGGAGAGAGCAGACTCTAATGAACAGAAGAGGTTACACTCTACAGAAGAGAGGAGTCACTGCTGATCATAAAAGATTACACTGAGAAGAGAGAGAACCCTGCTAACCATAACGGCTACACTTTAAAGGAGAGATTAAGATCAGGGCCCCACTAGCGTCGCACATCCGATGTGTGGATATGCCATAAATGTCTGTGATGAGACAACCCCATTAAGCCATTTGAAGAAGAGAGAAGACACTGAAACTTTCAAACCTTAGCATCCATACTGGCATAGTAAAGTGCTTTATTATCATCATATTATACTGCTATTTTTCTATTTATAATGTTGTTCTGCATATATTTAAATTAGATCTTAAATCTATTACAATTTTATATACAGCTACACTGAGCAAAAGCACAAGGGTAATGTTTTTAGAAATACAAAGAAATGCCCTTAGAACTGATTTGTCTGTTACGTTATATGGGTTAGCTTCTTGATTAATTGGGTTAATGCACTTTCTATATTAAACTGAAAATGAAATAATCTCTTGCTGTCCTTTGTGTACTGTCGACAACCTTGTCCTTTCCATCACCTGCTGTCTCACAAAATAGTCCGATTTTTTTTGCTCAGTATTTTCTGACTAATATTAGAACAATCCTTTAAAGTCTTACTTCTCATCTATTAAAAAAAGACATTTGTATGTTTATCCTTTGGAAGAAGCAAGCTTCTGATTTGCGCTGCAGCTGTGATCAATGATATTAAAGAAAACCTTTCGCAAGTTTGAGTACATTTTTTTTCTTTAGTTTTCAAATCTTCCTCCCTGTTGTGGAAATATTAACTTTAAATGTTTAGGTTATAATTTATGATAAGACTAACTGGATGCTACTAAAGATTCTTCTCTGATGGCGTGTACTTTGTCCCATGTATAACATTGAACAATCATAAGCAGTTGGCACCATGCAGGAAAAAAAAACATGTCCTGCTTTCAGCCTTGATCTTCGCAGCTACTGTGTAATATAGCTCGGAGCTGAGTGAAAAGAAGAGGTTATAGCACAACCAAGTTTGATTACAAATACTTCCAGAATTCCTCTCCTGATAGCGTGGGGCGATAAGCAGAGCAGACAGAGCTGTGAGAGGAGAGCTGCAGATACAGAGATATTAGTAATGACACACAGCTCTTTCATATTATCCCTATCCCCCATATTATCCCTATCCCCCCATATTAACTGCCAGAGACCAGTGCTCTTTTTTCCCTTGAAAAGTACATGCAAAGTATGGAGACGCTTGAGCTTATCATAAATTATAACTTTAATTTCGCCAACTGTCAGAGCTGAGAATTGATAAAATAAAAACTTGTTTTATATATCTCTGGATATGATGTAGCCAGTTGAATATGCTCAAACTGGTGAAAGGTCATCTTTAAGAAAATTTATAGAGGACTCACCAGATCTCCTAACATGTCTGTTGTAGCAAGAAATTGTGTTTTTATGAAATAGCAATATTAAAGCATTATTTCTTATAACTTTGCATTGTTAATTTCTTTGTAATTCGTACTAGATATTTCTGAATAAGTGCTAACTGGATGTTACTAGTTAGAGTGAGACCCTAGATACTCTGATCAATCAGTGCTGTGAGTATCGGACACACCCCTTTCATAAGATGAATGGGACTGTATTGTAGGGGATCAGCTCCCAGGTAGACGCAAGTGCACACACAGGGGTCCGATTCTCTGGTTCAAAACAAACGTGCGATTTATTAAATGTCAATAAATCATCCAACTTAAACAAAAACAGCCTCTTTTGGGTAAAAAAGGCATAACATAAAAAAATGGAAAATGAACACTCCATATATTGCATGGGCCATGGGCTCACCTGTTTAAATGTCAGACCTTCACTCGGCCTCTAGCAGACAAGGAGCCACACAAGTAAGGTCTTTTCATCTTACGCACACCATCGCTAATGATACAGATGGACTTCCATATATCCGCGTGACCTGGACATGCCCACATTTCCATCAAGGATCTGTCCGGCAGCCATCTTACTATATATGTATATATATATACTGTACATATATGTACTTTTTTTTATTCTATGCTACAACATGTGGAAATCATGCCTTATATTGTTGGGGCTTCCATAATTGCTTACCCACTAATTTTATTCCATTTTGCATCTTTATTGCAGAGATCATTTATACCATACCTGTCTTTATGAATTGCATTTAATAAAGTTTATCATGTTTTAACAATTTGATTTGCCATTTTCTGTCCTGGCACATAACTTCTTTTGGTTTTCTTAAATATATACAGTGCCTTCTGGGACACTTACCCTCATTGGGATTACAAGTTTCGTTGCCTATTATAAATTCAGGTAAATCAGAAAAGAGGAACAGCACAATCCACAGTTCTAAGAAAATATGCTTCAAAATTATTTCAAAGTGAAAACAAGTGTTTACTATAACAGACATGTAACGAGACCTGCTAGGTCTTCTTTAATCCCTTAAGGGTCGAGCCACATTGAAGTTTAAAGAGGCTGTCCACTACTTTTACATTGATGGCCTATGCTTAGGATAGCTCATTAATGTCTGATCATCCTGGGTCCGACACTCGGCATCTCCGCCGATCAGCCATTATCAATGGAGGTGGCGGCTGACAGGAAGTACTTGTCTACTTGTAGTGGCTGCCGCAGGGTTCTACATATCCGGCTCGTAATGATTTGAATAGGAGGTGGATGTGTAGTACCCTGTGGCAGCCACTACAAGTAGACGGAGCAGCAACCTTTTGATGACCGGGCCTCCTTTTTTAAATCTGACCAGGGTCACTTCATGAGGTAATAACTCTGGAATGCTTCAACGGATCCCACTAATTCTAAGATTTTTTTTGTGACATATTGTACGTCATGAAAATTGCAATATTTGTTTGAAATTACTTCCTTTTTTGTGGAAATTTTGAAAATTTCACAAATTTCTAAATTTGTATTCTTACACCCTTAAACAAGAGAGTTATGTCACACTAAATAGTTACGCAATAACATTTACCACATGTCTACATCAGCACAATTTTTTAAACATAATTATCTGTTAAGAAGTTTTACAACAAAATTTACTAAACCATTTTTTAGGGACCACATAACATTTGAAGTGACTTTGGGGGACCTATATGACAAAAAATACTCAAAAGTGACACCATTTTAAAAACTGCACCCCTCACAGTTTTCAAAATCACATTCAATATGTTTATTGGTGCTGCACAGGAAATAAAGCAATGTGAAAGGAAAAAATTAACATTTTGAGCCGAGAAAATACAAATCACATTTGTGTTAGCTCCAAATGTTTTATTTCCACGAGGGTGACAGTAGAAAATGGCCCCCAAAATTTGTTGTGCAATTTCTCCTGAGTACACTGATACCCCATATGTTATGTAAATCTGCTGTTCGAGCACATTGCAGGACTTGGAAGGGAAGGAGCGCTATTTAATTTTTGGACTGCAAAATTGTCTGGACATATTTGCAGAGTCCCTGATGTGCTTAAACAGTGTAAACCCCCCAAAAGTGTAGTGGGCATATTGAACCCACAGGTGCTTTTCAGAATTTTAAAACATTGGACTATGACAATTAAAAATTACATTTGTTTCTCCAGAAATGTTGTTTTATCCCCAAATTGTTCATCTTCACAAGGGTAACAGGAGAAAATGGATCATACAATTTGTTGTGCAATTTCTTCAGCGCTAATACTCCATATTTCTGATAGAAAAGGGAAATCCTGCTAAAATGTGGACAAGTAGGGTCCCAATCAGTACTCAAATGTATGAATGAGGACCTGGGAAAAAGAGGGTGAGGGAAAAGAAAGGGAGAGCGCTACCTAAGAGTAGTAGATGAGTCAATCTTGCTTGGTGAGAAAAGTACAACTTCAATCTTGCTCATCTGGTGTGGTTGTGCAAGGAGGCACAACACTGGGAAAAGTTTGCAGACACCGGTATGCTGCCCATCTGTAATAGCATGGAGATGATTTTCCTCCAAGTGATATTGCGAATAAAAAAGTTTCAGGGCGCTTCTTTCAGAGGATACTTAACCCAATTTGAAGTAAGAGGGTTATATAGCCAAAGAACTAAGTATCTCTGATGTTGAATCAGATAATATTTTATTGGCTAGGTAAAATGCAAAATTTTATAAAAGACAATAAAAACATTAAAACATTTTTGTTATAAAAAAACACAACGTGTTTTGGCCATGTAGGCCTTCATCAGTTGCATAATAAAAATATTGTGTGGCAAGCTATTTATTCCCCATTTTCATTGCTAATGGGTGTGGTTGTGCTAACTGAGGAACCAATCGCTATCTATCAAACTCTTTAGCAGTTAAAGTATGTATATTGTAACTTCATCCCCAAGAAAAGAATGTTGTACACACATATTATATAATATCATCCCTCCTTCACCTATTCCAGGGTTAAAACAGTATATCTGTAAATTTTAGGCAATCACACGTCAGTGTACATGTTCAAAAAAAAAAAACGCACCTGTACATATGACTAATTAAACACCTCACTAATCTTGGTGCAAGCGGTCAAACGGTAAACTAGAAGAGCTGCAGGTACTAAGGATAATAAGAAAAAAATAAGAAAAAATAAAAAAAAATAAACATTTCCAAAAAAAAAATTAAAATAAAAAAAAAGGAAAAAACAAGACAAGCGGGGAATCTATTGATTGATCTATACGAGGTCAGAGATCTCATTCAGTCCAACAGGGTACAGACTGCCAATTCTGTATATTCAATAGGACTCTTTAGCATTAAGAACTGTTTTTTTTTTCTCGTTGCTGCAGGTATTTGTTTTATTGGCTTTTATACATTCAAAGATTTTGTTATGTCCGGAACCACAGCGCTTTGGAGGAGCGGAAATTCCGCACCGTCCAAAGCCCCGCCCCCTTCTGTACGTGCGCTCATTCCGGATGTGAAAAGACGCACCGCATGTCCGGAAACGCAGGTCTTCTGCCTGCGTGTTTTACAGCATAGTGGAGACGGGATTTCTTGAAATCCCCTCCACTATGCTGTAGCATCTGGACGCTGCGTGTTTGACGCTGCGCCAACGCACAGCGTCAAACACGCAGCTAATCCGGACTGTTTCCTGATAGTGGAAACATACCCTAAGAGTGAAATGCTTAGATAAACTTTGTTTCAAAAACCCTATTTTCACATTATGTCTATGACCATTGATTCGATTTCGTAGTGACTGTGTAGTGCGGCCGACATATAAAAGTCCACACACACCGGTCACCACATACAAAACAAAATCAGAACCACAGGTTAATTCTTGGGTAAAATTGTATGTGGTATTGCTGTTTTTTATATTTACATTTTTCTTACCATGATCTATAAATTTACAACAGTCACAATGTTTTTTTCCACATTTAAAAATTCCTTTTTTCTCATTTTTTGGACAGATGGCACGTTTATTGGTGTTGTTTTTTTGGGGTGTGTAAATAAGTAGGTGTTATATAATTTTTAATTGTTTGACCTCTTCTAAATACAATATTAGATCTTTTGGGGATCAGACCTTTGAGTATTGGGTCTTTCCTCAGTAAGTACCAATATTTTTCAAGAATATAGAGGATGGATTGGTGGCCTTTATTGTAGGTGGTAATGAAGCTATATTTCCACTTTGCTGTGCTATCAATAGCATCATGTTTTGAGGAATGTTTCTTCAAGCAATCATCCTGTGTGAGAGTGAGATTGCGTTGATATGGTGCATGTACTAATGATTTTGGATACCTTTTTTCTTTAAATCTGGAAAGTAAATCCTGTGATTGTTGTACATAATCTGCATTGGATGTACAGTTGCATCTAATACGACATACTCAAATGTATGAACAATTTGGATTGGAACTCAAAGATATATTCATAATACCCCATATGTGAAAGATAACTACTGTTTGGGCACACGGCAGGGCTCAAAAGGAAAAGAGCGCCATTTGACTTTTGAAGTGCAAATGTAAGAATTTCGGATGTTCCTTGGAGCCTTGTTTTACAATGTCCAAGATGGGGTCTGGTACTGTACTTCGCCATGCCTCTGAACTTCCTGTCTATTCTGCTATTTTAGTCCGGGTCAGGAGATCCTTCTTGCCTGAGTATTTTGTGCTGTTGGCTCCTGAGCTTCTGCTTGTGTGCTGGAGAACTCCATGCTGCTGCTGCTCATTACCCGGTGGTCTGCTTCTCCAAGTTCTGCTGCCTTCAGTCCTCTGTGCGTCTCACTGATCCTGTCCATTGTTACTATTGTCTGGACTTCTACAGTCATGGCCAAAAGTTTTGAGAATGACACAAATATTAATTTTTACAAAGTCTACTGCTTCACTTTTTCTAATGGCAATTTGCATATACTCCAGAATGTTATAAAGAGTGATCAGCTTAACAGCAATTACTTGCAAAGTCAATATTTGGCTAGAAAATGAACTTTATCCCCCAAAACACATTTCAACATCATTGCAGCCCTGCCTTAAAAGGACCAGCTAACCTCTTTTCAGTGATTGCTCCATTAACACAGGTGTGGGTGTTGATGAGGACATGGCTGGAGATCAATCTGTCATGATTAAGTAAGAATGACACCACTGGACACTTTAAAAGGAGGCTGGTGCTTGGCATCATTGTTTCTCTTCTGTTAACCATGGTTATCTCTAAAGAAACACGTGCAGTCATCATTGCAATGCACAAAAATGGCCTAACAGAGAAGAGTATCACAGCTAGAAAGATTGCACCTCAGTCAACAATCTATCGCATCATCAAGAACTTCAAGGAGAGAGGTTCCATTGTTGCCAAAAAGGCTTCAGGGCGCCCAAGAAAGACCAGCAAGCGCCAGGACCGTCTCTTAAAAGTGTTTCAGCTGCGGGATCGGGCTACTAGCAGTGCAGAGCTTGCTCAGGAATGGCAGCAGGCAGGTGTGAGGGCATCTGCACGCACTGTGAGGCGGAGATTCTTGGAGCAAAGCCTGGTCTCAAGGAGGGCAGCAAAGAAGCCACTTCTCTAAGAGAAAAAACATCATGGACAGACTGATATTCTGCAAAAGGTACAGGCAGTGGACTGCTGAGGACTGGGGTAAAGTTATTTTCTCTGATGAATCCCCTTTTCGATTGTTTGGGACATCAGGAAAAGCCTCATTCGGAGAAGACAAGGTGAGCGCTACCACCAGTCTTGTCTCATGCCAACTGTTAAGCATCCTGAAACCATTCATGTGTGGGGTTGCTTCTCAGCCAAGGGAATCGGCTCTCTCACAGTCTTGCCTAAAAACACAGCCATGAATAAAGAATGGTACCAGAATGTTCTCCAAGAGCAACTTCTCCCAACCCTCCAAGAGCAGTTTGGCGATCAACAATGCCTTTTCCAGCATGATGGAGCACCTTGCCATAAAGCAAAGGTGATAACTAAATGGCTCAGGGAACAAAACATAGAGATTTTCGGTCCATGGCCTGGAAACTCCCCAGATCTTAATCCCATTGAGAACTTGTGGTCAATCATCAAGAGACGGGTGGACAAACAAAAACCTAAAAATTCTGACAAAAAGAAAGCATTGATTGTGCAAGAATGGACTGCTATCAGTCAGGATTTGGTCCAGAAGTTGATTGAGAGCATGCCAGGGAGAATTGCAGAGGTCCTGAAGAAGAAGGGTCAACACTGCAAATATTGACTTGCTGCATTAACTCATTCTAACTGTCAATATAAGCTTTTGTTACTCATATGTTTGCAATTATTATATTTCTGTCTGTGATAAAAACATCTGTCAAAACACATAAAAAACAGAGGGCAGCAGATCATGTGAAAATATAATATTTGTGTCATTCTCAAAACTTTTGGCCATGACTGTAGAGAGGAGCTGCTCGTCTCTGGAATGGCTGTGGTCAGTAGGAATTCTGAAATCACTATCTTTTTCTTGGACTGTGTTTGTGTGGGCTGCAGTGCTGGACTTGAGCGGGACTTTTCAGCCTAAAAGGTACATATAGTGATCTTCTCCTTTAACTCTTTACCTGTGTATTTTTGGACTTCTATGTCCAATGTGCATTTTCACCCATGATTGCTGGACTTCTACGCTTAAGTGCCTTGTGCATGCACACTCATATTGTTGCTGGACTTCGTCGTTAAGTGCCATGTGCTTACTCCTGTATATTACTGCTGTACTCCTATGTTTGGTGTCTTGTGCACTCCTGTGTCATATTACTGCTCGACTGGATCGTATTAGCCGTCGCGTCCAGCTATTCAGTTATTGAACATTTCTATATTGTGCTGTGTATTCATTACAAGTGCAGGAAGTGCTCTGCTAGTTATGTTTCACTTCTTTAATATACTTATTTGCATCAGCTTTGGTCTCAGATTTGTTTTATCCCATGCAATCAAATTCCGTAGTACCCACGTAATTGTTACAGCAAAATTGTCTGGAACTCTCAACTCTAAATATTTTTCTGGAATAGATTTGTACATGCCATGTCACATTTGGAGAGCTAGCTCCTAATATTCCTAAACAGTGGAAACCCTCCACAAGTGACCCTATTTTGGAAAATAGACTTCTTGATTAATTCCTTTAGGGGCGTAGTGAGTAATTTAAACCCACAGGTATTTCAAAGAATTGTGCAAAATTTAGCTGCAGTTCAAATTTTTGCAGTAAAATGTTGTTTAAGCCCCAAGTTTTTAATTTTCAAAAGGGCTAATAGGAGAAAATGGACCACAAAATTTGTTACGCAATTTTTGCTGAGTGCGGCAGTGTCGCAGTATGTGGTCAAAAACTACTTTTTAGGCACAGTGCAAACCACAGAAGGAAGGAGCGCCATATTGGAATACAGGTTTTGCTGGAATGATTTGTGAGTGCCATGTCACTTTGACAGAGATTCTTCCTGAGGTGTCAGAACAGCAGGACTCCAATAAGTGACCCCATTTTACAAACTACACCTTTTAATGAAATTATCTAGGGATTCAATGAGCCTATTGACAACACATGTTTTTCACAAAATGTTATACCATTGAGTGGTGAAGAAAAAAAATATTTGTACCACTATAATGTTGTTTTCCTATGGGAAATAGGTAAAAATGACCATATAATTTGTTACACAATTTTTTGTGAATGTGGCAATGCCCCATATGTGGCTGTATAGCACTGTTTGGCCACATGGCGAGATTCAAGAGGGAAAGAGTGCTATATGACACTTGGAGAACAAATTTTCATAGAATAGTTTGTGGAATCCATATACAGAGTCTTTAAATGCCAATAAAGAAGAATTTCACTCAACTGACCCTAATTTGGAAATTACACACTTCTGTGAATTCATCTTCAGTTGTAGTGAAGATTTTATTAGCAATGGATGTTGCTAAATGAAAATGCAAATATGCTATTGTAGTGCCCAGTACGGTGCAGTGCCTATAATATTGTAGTGACCACTACATTATTCCCAGCCCTGCTTCTGGAGACATGCACCCTGTAAATTAAGTGGTCTCTCCTCCCTACAGTAATGTAAAATATGTGGATGCTAAGTGCGAATTAGGCTCAATATGGGGCTCAGGAGGAGGGAGGCATTTAGATTTGTGAGCATACATTTTACTGGATTTCTTTTGTTGGGAGCCATGTCATTTTTCCAGAGATGTTGTGCTACCAGTAATGTGGACACACCCTATATTTCTGTTAACAGATGAAAAACCTGAGTGAGGGTTTGTCATTTGTAGAATGAGCAAAAACTTTTATTGATGACATATGACATTTTGGAGTACAGAACATTTTGGATCACATTTATCCTTTGCTTTTCGCTGAGCACTTACAATCTGCAAAATACTCTTGCTTCTATTCGACGGTTATTATTCCCATAGTCCTAATTTAAGGAGGTTGAAAGCACTTCAACAATATATAATTAACATGATCTATTATGTTAAGGTGCCGTATAGATGAGAAATGATAGGAGACAAAAGTACGAGTAAAAGAATATCTTTATTTAATAACAACATTAAAAAACTGATTTAAAAAGACAGGGCAGGAAGGGGTCTCCAATTGGTGGGGAAAGTAAAGAGCAGCAAACAATGGTAAAGTGCACAGTAGAATATAATGCAAGCACCATAATTAAAAGGGCCGGGCAATAATATAACTCCTAAATTCCTAGAAAAGGAGACCTACTGGTACATGTGACGTAAAAGAAACTAATTCTAATAACATATGACATATAGTTTACAAGCACCCTTTGTTAGGGGTCAAGTTCCCACTGCTGCAAAAGGGGAGTCTCGAACCAGTCCCGCTGCGGTTCCCCATCCATCTCCGGCTGCAGTGGAGCCTGCTCAGCAAAGACGTCGGTCCTAGCATCTCGCCCGGTCTAATGCTGTGCAGAGACTTGCTGCTGCCTCTTCAGGTTCTGCTATTATAGCCAGTACTGGTCAGCGGCGAGCAGACGTCTTTAGGTCTAAGTCCTTTGTTGCTTCGTCTGAGCATGCCCAGGGCGAGATCTCCCATTGGAGATCAGGGTCACATGCTCAGACACAGCTGCCACTCCTGTTGGTCCTTCAGGAAGGTCCTCTGGCTGTTGATGTTCTGAAGCAGCCTCCCATTGGTCCTTCCAGGAAGGTCTTTTTCTCGTGTCTGCTATTAAAGGCTGTCCATACTGCACGGTCGTGCGCTAGGATCAATTGCATTATGTGCTTTGTGCCAGTGTGATCATGCACGCATGTGGTTAGGGCTTGGCTGAAATAAGCCCCTAGAATATCGGCACCTCCGGTGAGGAGATTTGAGTGCACGTGGTTAGGGCTTGGCTGAAATAAGCCCCTAGAAAACAGGCACCTCCGGTGAGGAGATTTGGGTGCATGTGGTCAGGGCTCGGCTGAAATAAGCCCCTAGCATATCGGCTTCTCTGGTGAGTAGATTGCTTGATTGCGTTGCTGTCTGCATGATCACGGACTGCTATCCGCACAGCAGTTATCTGTGTATCCCTGTGGGGTTAACAGGACTCAGTACCTATCTCTGCGTCTTTACCTCAGCGACTCTGTGGTGTAACAGAGTTCGCTTATATCGCCATATAGCGCTGCGGCATTCCCGCTAGCGGCTCTGTGGATTAACAGAGTTCGCACTAACTGCGTTTATTTTAGCGACTCTGCGGGATAACAGAGTTCGCTACTTACGCCATCTTCCTGGCAGCAGGCTCTGCCTGCACGGTGGACCCCGGGCTGCGAACGCACCTCTCTACATCTTATATTTGGTGCATTCCGCAGACCCTAACACCCTTTTCCCTCCATTTTTCATTTCTGGGCTTTGTCTCTTTTTCTCCTCTCATAGTCAGCTATCAATATAGACTTTTCAAAACTTGGCATACATAAAGCAACTAACTCGTGCTTGCTAAGCCTTGTCCTTGTCTGCCTTTTCTAGGAATTTAGGAGTTATATTATTGCCGGTCCTTTTACTTGTGGTGCTTGCATTATATTCTACTGTGCACTTTACCATTGTTTGCTGCTGTTTATTTTCCCCACCATTTGGAGGCCCCTGTCTTTTCAAATCATTTTTTTTAATATTGTTATTTAATAAAGATATTCTTTTACTTCTATTTGATGGTATCTGACTTTTAAGAGATGCACAAAACTGTGGCTGATCGTGCTTTTATGCATGCCTAAAAAGATGAGTATAGCTGGATCATAGGTCAGACAGCATCCACGGTGTCTTTATCTGCCTCAGTATAGACAATATTCCACCTGAGGTTCCGTCAGAATCACTTATTTTGGAGTTTTACACAGAAACCCTGGAGTAAGCGCCCAGTGTAGAGAATAGAATAAATGTGAGTCTTACTGCGATTTTTGGCATGCAGAATGAACAACTCAACAGCAGCTGAAGAACTGGTTATATTTATTTTTTACACTGTTCCTCATGGGGTATAAGTTCCTCATGGGGTACATCTTTATTGTATCAAAATGGGGTATAAGTGATAAGATGACTTTATTCTTGGGGTCAGTGGAATTACAGAGATACCAGATTCATATAGTTTTTTATGTTTAGCTAATATCACACACTAAAAGATGCTTTTCTTTACAAAAACAAGTTTTTGCATCACCATATTTTGAGAGCTATAATTTTTCTATATTTCTGCAGACAGAGTCATGTTAGGGCTTGTTTTTTGCGAAATGAGTCAACGTTTTTATTAGTACCATTTTCGGGCAAATAGCATTTTTGATCGCTTTCTACTCTGATTTTTGGGAGGCAGAATGATGAAAACACTAGCAACTCTTTTAAATCTATGCCATTCACCGGGTGGCAAAAAGTGATAAGGCAGCTTTATTCTTAGGGTCAGTATGATTACAGCGATACCACATTTATATAGTTTTTTATGTTTTGTAACTTCTGCACGATAAAAACAATTTCAGTGAAAAAATTATTGGTTTTGCATCACTATATTCTGAGAGCTTTGTCTTTTTTTATTTTTCAACTGATGGAGTTGTCGTGAGTCAAAACAAAAATAAAGTATATATAAATAAATATATATATATATATATATACATATATATATATACAGGTCCTTCTCAAAAAATTAGCATATAGTGCTAAATTTCATTATTTTCCATAATGTAATGATTACAATTAAACTTTCATATATTTTAG
Source organism: Oophaga sylvatica (assembly GCA_033576555.1). Classification (NCBI taxonomy): domain Eukaryota; kingdom Metazoa; phylum Chordata; class Amphibia; order Anura; family Dendrobatidae; genus Oophaga; species Oophaga sylvatica. The sequence goes on from JARQOD010000005.1 coordinate 346,622,572, forward strand.
ATTCATTACACACCAACTGAAATTTGTCAGGTCTTTTATTGTTTTAATACTGATGATTTTGGCATACAACTCCTGATAACCCAAAAAACCTGTCTCAAAAAATTAGCATATCAAGAAAAGGTTCTCTAAACGACCTATTACCCTAATCTTCTGAATCAACTAATTAACTCTAAACACATGCAAAAGAATCCTGAGGCTTTTAAAAACTCCCTGCCTGGTTCATTACTCAAAACCCCCATCATGGGTAAGACTAGAGACCTGACTGATGTCAAGAAGGCCATCATTGACACCCTCAAGCAAAAGGGTAAGACCCAGAAAGAAATTTCTCAACAAATAGGCTGTTCCCAGAGTGCTGTATCAAGGCACCTCAATGGGAAGTCTGTTGGAAGGAAACAATTTGGCAGAAAACGCTGTACAACGAGAAGAGGTGACCGGACCCTGAGGAAGATTGTGGAGAAGGACCGATTCCAGACTTTGGGGGACCTGAGGAAGCAGTGGACTTAGTCTGGTGTAGAAACATCCAGAGCCACCGTACACAGGCGTGTGCGGAAATGGGCTACAGGTGCCGCATTCCCCAGGTAAAGCCACTTTTGAACCATAAACAGCGGCAGAAGCGCCTGACCTGGGCTACAGAGAAGCAGCACGGGACTGTTGCTAAGTGGTCCCAAGTACTTTTTTCTGATCAAAGCAAATTTTGCATGTCATTCGGAAATCAAGGTGCCAGAGTCTGGAGGAAGACTGGGGAGAAGGAAATGCCAAAATGCCTGAAGTCCAGTGTCAAATACCCACAGTCAGTGATGGTGTAGGGTGCCATGTCAGCTGCTGGTGTTGGTCCACTGTGTTTCATCAAGGGCAGGGTCAAAGCAGCTAGCTATCAGGAGATTTTGGAGCACTTCATTCTTCCATCGGCTGAAATGCTTTATGGAGATGAAGATTTAATTTTTCAGCATGACCTGGCACCTGCTCACAGTGCCAAAACCACTGGTAAATGGTTTACTGACCATGGTATTACTGTGCTCAATTGGCCTGCCAACTCTCCTGACCTGAACCCCATAGAGAATCTGTGGGATATTGTGAAGAGAAAGTTGAGAGACGCAAGACCCAACACTCTGGATGAGCTTAAGGCCGCTATCGAAGCATCCTGGGCCTCCATAACACCTCAGCAGTGTCACAGGCTGATTGCCTCCATGCCATGCCGCATTAAAGCAGTCATTTCTGCAAAAGGATTCCCGACCAAGTATTGAGTGCATAACTGAACTTTATTATTTGATGGTTTTTTGGTTTGTTTTTAAAAAACACTTTTATTTTATTGGACGGTTGAAATATGTTAATTTTTTGAGACAGGTTTTTTGGGTTATCAGGAGTTGTATGCCAAAATCATCAGTATTAAAACAATAAAAGACCTGACAAATTTCAGTTGGTGTGTAATGAATCTAAAATATATGAAAGTTTAATTGTAATCATTACATTATGGAAAATAATGAAATTTAGCACTATATGCTAATTTTTTTAGAAGGACCTGTACTGTAAATATATACTCCTCTATCAATAAAACGCAGCCTCTGTGATCCCAGCAGTCCCCTTAGATCAACAACTGATGACATTTACTTACAAACTGCATACACTTGTAATTTTGGGAAAACAATGTTAAGGTTTCTGTCACCTTTGTGTATACAAGATATGCCCCACAATGCGGCAGCAACAAAAAAACTAGTACAGATGACACCAGGATTCAAGAGGAAGCAAATGCTTTCGCATCAATTGTCAAACACTGAATGCAGCAGAGAAAAGGAATGTTTATATAGCACAATGTTACATCAAATTCATCTGCACAATCAATTTTCTGTTCTTATTTTCAGAGGCCCTTTGAAAAATGAAAGCAAAGCTCTTCAATGTTTCCTCTGCACTATTTTCAATAGATTTTCTTCTATATGCTGTATTATATTGTAAGATCAAGCTTTGTATAAATCAATGCTTTTCCCAAAGAGGCTGAAGAGTACCTCCTCACCTGTTTACAAGGAAATGTGGGTGGATATACACATCTATCAATATATATATACAGTGGGGATAAAAAGTATTTAGTCAGCCACCAATTGTGCAAGTCCTCCCACTTAAAAAGATGAGAGAGGCCTGTAAATGACATAGGTAGACCACAACTATGAGAGTCAAATGAGAAAACAAATCCAGAAAATCACCTTGTCTGATTTTGCAAGATTTATTTTTCAAATTATGGTGGAAAACAAGTATTTAGCCACCTAAAAACATGCAAGATTTCTGGTTCTCACAGACCTGTAACTTCTTCTTTAAGAGGCTCCTCTGTCCTCCACTCATTACCTGTAGTAATGGCACCTGTTTGAACTTGTTATCAGTATAAAAGACATCTGTCCACAACCTCAAACAGTCACACTCCAAACTCCTCTATGGTGAAGGCCAATGAGCTGTAGAAGGACACCAGAAACAAAATTGTAGCCCTGCACCAGGCTGGGAAGACTAAATCTGCAATAGGCAAGCAGCTTGGTGTGATGAAATCAACTGTGGAAGCAATAATAAGAAAATGGAAGACATACAAGACCACTGATAATCTCCGTCGATCTGGGGTTCCACGCAAGATCTCACCCCATGGGGTCAAAATGATCACAAGAACGTTGAGCAAAAATCCCAGAACCACACGGGGGACCTAGTGAATGACCTGCATAGAGCTGGACCACTGTAACAAAGGCTACCATCAGTAACACACTACGCCGCCAGGGACTCAGATCCTGCAGTGCCACACGTGTCTACCTGCTTAAGTGAGTACATGCCCGGGCCCGTCTGAAGTTTGCTAGAGAGCATTTGGATTATCCAGGAGAGTATTGGGAGAATGTCATATGGTCTGATGAAACCAAAGTAGAATTGTTTGGTAGAAACAAAACTCGTTGTGTTTGGAGTAAACAGAATGCTGAGTTGCATCCAAAGAACACCATACCTACTCTGAAGCATGTGGGTGGCAACATTATGCTTTGGGGCTGTTTCTCTGCAAAGGGACCAGGACGACTGATCCATGTATATGAAAGAATAAATGGGGCCATGTATCGTGAGATTTTGAGTGCAAACCTCCTTTCATTAGCAAGGGCATTGAAGATGAAACGTGGATGGATCTTTCAGCATGAAAATGATCCCAAGCACACTGCCAAGGCAATGAAGGAGTGGCTTCACAAGAAGCATATGGTGTGGCCTAGCTAGTCTCAAGATCTCAACCCCATAGAAAATCTTTGGAGGGATTTAAAAGTCTGTGTTGCCTAGTGACAGGCCCAAAACATCACTGCTCTAGAGGAGATCTGCATGGAGGAATGGGCCAACTTACCATCAACAGTGTGTGCCAACCTTGTGAAGACTTACAGAAAATGTTTGACCTCTGTCATTGCCAACAAAGGATATATAACAAAATATTGAGATGAACTTTTGTTAATGACCAAATACTTATTTTCCACCATAATTTACAAAATAAATCTTGACAAATCAGACAAGGTGATTTTCTGGATTTGTTTTCTCATTTTGACTTTCATAGTTGGGTCTACCTATGATGTCAATTACAGGCCTCTCATCTTTTTAACTGGGATAACTAGCACAACTGGTGGCAGACTAAATACTTTTTTTCCCCACTGTATATACACACTCCTTAACCTTGAAAATCATACACCAAGAAGGAAAAGTTGTGGAAATCTGGAAATCACTGAATGGATAGACATTATGTTACTGATGTGTAAATGATGAAAAAATGAAAACAACTCAGTATCGAGTATTAGTGCCGTGAGCAGAAATACATGCACCTACATGCCTTGATATGTTATTGATAAGTAGTGTTGAGCAATACGATACTGCAAATATCGGGTATCGGCCGATATTAGCTGTATCGGGCTTTCGATTCCGAGTACCGATATTTTCGTCATATCGGATACCGGAATCGGGATTGTCACTGTCACTGTCAGTGTCCGTCGGTCGGGTCTGTCAGGAGTCAGTGGCACTTACCTGGCAGAAGATCTCCGGCGGTCACGGGCTGGACTGCTTCATGGCCGCCATCATCTTTCCCCGGCGGTCACATGCAGTTTCTCGCGATAACTGCAGTGACTGCTGGGTAATCCCGGCCGTAAAGCAGTCAGTCCGATGACGTCACCGCCGGGGAAGCAGGTAATCAGCTGTGCTGCGTCGAGATGACAGGCTCTGCCTGTCATTGCGATGTAGCAGAGCTGGATCGTCGTGGGACTGTCGTTACTATGGACTGCGTCGGACAGGTGGTATACTGTTGGTTTGTTTTTTTTCTTTTTTTACAGGAGATCGATGGCGTCGCAGGAATGAGTGTATAATAAAATTTATGAAAACTGTGTTGTCTCTTTTATTTCATTAAAAGACTTTTTTCTTGCTTTGTCTTTTTTTTATACATTTAATAACTTTGGGATTAATAATGGATCGGTGTCTTATTGACACCTCTCCATTATTAACCGGGCTTATTGTCACCGTGCAATCAACGGTGACATTAACCCCTTATTACCCCACTTGCCACCACTACAGGGCAGTGGGAAGAGCCGGGTAAAGTGCCACAATTGGCACATCTTTTGATGCGCCAAATGTGGGGCTGCTGTAGCTGGTATTATCAGGCTGTGAGGCCAAAATCCATGGCCTTGACAGTCTTTTAATACCAGGCCGCAGCAGTCTGCATTTTACTTGGCTGGTTAACAAAAATAGGGGGACCCCTACGCCGTTTTTTTTTCGAGGGGATCCCCTATTTTTGTTAACCAGCCAAGCTAAGCAGACTGCTGTGGCCTGGTATTATCAGGCTTGCAAGGTCCATGGATATTGGATCCTTACCAGCCTGAAAAACCAGGCCTCAGCGGTCTGCTTCATCTGGCTGGTTAACAAAAATAGGGGGGACCCCACGCCAATTTTTTTCGAGGGGATCCCCTATTTTTGTTAATCAGCCAAGATATGCAGACTGCTGTGGCCTGGTATTATCAGGCTGGCAAGGTCCATGGATCTTGGCTCCTTAACAGCCTGAAAATCCAGGCCTCAGCGGTCTGCTTCATCTGGCTGGTTAACAAAAATAGGGGGGACCCCACGCCAATTTTTTTCGAGGGGATCCCCTATTTTTGTTAATCAGCCAAGATATGCAGACTGCTGTGGCCTGGTATTATCAGGCTGGCAAGGTCCATGGATCTTGGCTCCTTAACAGCCTGAAAATCCAGGCCTCAGCGGTCTGCTTCATCTGGCTGGTTAACAAAAATAGGGGGGACTCGACGCCATTTTTTATTCGAAGGGAACCCCTATTTTTGTTAATCAGTTCCCTCTGACGTCACTGATTGTGTCCCTGGCTGACCTGAAGTGAAAGTGGAAAGCAATCAATTAAGCTTTCCACTTCCTCTCCTGTCAGCCAGGAGAGGAGCTCATTCATTTGGGGGTTTACTGTGAGGCTGCAGCATTAGCTGCGGTCCCTGCAGTAAACATTAACCCTTTCTGAAGGATTACACCGTGGGACCTGACTGTGCATGGGATAGGTAAGAATAATTTTGCTTTTTTATTTTATTTTTATTACAGGAAATGGTTTTTGCAGTCAAATAAAAGATGGTCAAAAACATGTGTCTTTATTTCATTAAAATGATTTTTAATTAAAGTGTGTGTGTTTTATTTTTATTTATAGGATTAATAATTGATAGTTGTCTAATTGACAGCTCTCAATTATTAACCTGGCTTAAGGTCACCTTTCAATTGCAATGTGGCTTTAACCCCATATTAACCCATTCGCCACCGCTACAGGGCAATGGGAATAGACGGGCAAAGTGCCAGAAAGGGCGAATCTAATTATAGATTTGTCTTTTCTGGGGTGTCTGGGGGCAGATGTTAGTAGCCAGGGGGGGCCAAAAATAATGGTCCCTCTCTGGGCTATTATTATCTGCCCCCATTCGCTGGCTTTGTCTGTCTGGTTGCGAAAATAGGGCGGGAGCCCACGCATTTTTTTTAAACAATTTTACACCTCATATATATATATACATGTCATTGAATTTGTGACACATATATATATATATATTTATATTTATAGTTCATACACTTCTACATAGTATAATAGCCGCTAATTCAATTGACGGCTTTTGTGAAAATGCAGAACCCGACATGAAATGACACTTGGTGTACATAGGGTTAACCATGTTTTTCATGTCCTTTGCTATCTGATTTGCACAAACAATTACATCAGTCTATGTGTGCAAAATTTCACACCTGTAGGGGTTAATTAAAGGTGTAAATTCGTAGCAAAAAAGTCCGTTTTTTTTACAACGAATTTACACCTTTAATTAACCCCTACAGGTGTGAAATTTTGCACACATAGACTGATGTAATTGTTTGTGCAAATCAGATAGCAAACGACATGAAAAGACATGGTTAACCCTATGTACACCAAGTGTCATTTCATGTCGGGTGCTTCTGTCTTTTCACAGAAGCCGGCTTTACCCGGCAATTGAATCAGAGGATATTTTACTATGTAGAAGTGTATAAACTATACATATATGTATATATATATATATATATATATATGTCACAATGACATGTATATATATATATATATTCTATGTGTGTATATTTAGTGTTTACAAGGAAATAAAGGTTTTTTTTAGTTGCGATATTTTATTCCCATAGACTTACATGGGACTTCCGGTATCGGAATCGGATATCGCCGATATTTAGTGATATCGGCGATACCATTCCGATCCGATATTTTTAGATATCGAGCAGTATCGCTCAACACTATTGATAAGGTTATAAGTGGTTATTCCAGCAATGTTCTGCCAATCTAAATGCACTTGGGCACACAGATCATCATGATCCACTGATGACAGCTCCCTTTGTAATTGCTAACTAATGACATTCTAGATGTGCTTAATGGAGGACAAATCTGCAGACGATGTGGGCCATGGTAGCACATTGAGGCCACATAGACTGCTCCATGCAGTCCATGGTATGACCTGGTCCAGCCCTTCTTTAATAAATGTAAAGATAGATTCACAGAATGTTTTGAAATTATGCCAAATGGGCTAATTAAAAGTCAACTTTTTTGTTTTTTTGTTCACACTCAGCACATGTGACAGACGTGACAGAGTCTAGAGACGCCGTGGAGAGTGATCTGCTGCCTGCAACATCCTTCAGCATGACTAGTTTGGCAGTGGGTCAGTAATGGTGTGGAGTGGCATTTCTTTGGAGGGCCACACAGCCCTCCACGTGCACGTCAGAGGTAGCCTGACTGCCATTAGGTACCAAGATGAGATCCTCAGACCCCTTGTGAGACCATATGCTAGTGCAGTTGGCCCTGGGTTTCTCTTAATGCAGGACAATGCCAGACCTCATGTGGCTGGAGTGTGTCAGCAGTTCCTGCAAGATGAAGGCATTGAAGCTATGGACTGGCCTGCCCGTTCCCCAGACCTGAATCCGATTAAGCACATCTGGGACAGCATGTCTCGCTCCATCCACCAACGTCATGTTGCACCACAGACTGTCCAGGAGTTGATCTCCCTACGGTAGCCACGGGTTATCTCCTGCCGCATGGAGGTCAGCGGCGACGCAGCGGAAGTACCCCGACCAGCGGCCTCCACGTAAAATTGCATTATTATTAAATCTTCATAAATAAGCTACATACATATTCTAGAATACCCGATGCGTTTGAATCGGGCCACCATCTAGTATATAATAATAATGTTGTTTTTTTACATAACTAAAATGTTTTTTTTCTCCAACACAATTTCTACATCGATAACATCAAATAAATAAGAATTTTGCTAATTTAAGGCCCTGTGAATTTAAAACTGAATATCATTTTATTACATATTAAGACAAATAAATGGAAATTTAAAATATACAGCAATTAAGAAAAAATGAATAAATTAAAGTTAAACTAAGATGAAAAGATTTATAAATGTGTTTTTATGCAACCACCTGCAAGAGTATGCTAATTAAGATTTAAGCAAAATTACATAATAAATCAAAACAGAAAAAAAATAAAAGTTAGTGAACAGCTCCAAAAGAAGAAAAATGTGTGTTTACTACACTGTTATTAATATTTTTTATCCCATTGCAATGCTACTAATAATATAATACACAAACTTAGCATACATACTATATACAATTTAATATATAAACTTTAGTTTGCCTAAACCTTGAAAGCAAAATAAATTGCAATTGTACTTTGGGTACCTTCTCGAATTTGTATGGCGTCACCTGTCAACCCCCAATTCTGGTTTTTACAGCTGTGATGTCACAAGCATGTGATTGAGGTCAACATGAGCATAAACCAAATGTAATGCTGCAAGTATACATGAAGCGAAGAGAAGTATCAGCAGAAAACCATACCAATAAGTAGAGTAAGTACTCTGGAATTTCTTCTGTTTCCATATTTTAGGAATGCAAAAACATACTTCATATCCTGAATACCAATTTTAAAACTTTTAATCATCCAGCACTCTACATGGGAGGTTGTGCTTATGGCACTTCAATTGTATTTGACTGGAAGCAGCTAATTCTAAAATATTTGGAAAAAAACAGTTAGTTGTTCTACTTTCCCATCAAGTTACCCTTCCTATAGCTTTATTAGCTTAAGTAATAAGAATTGATGTAGTTGACATTGAAATGGGCACTGTAGGTGTGTTTACTGTCCTCCACTCCCTGCCGACTTTGCTTCCCCATTGACTTGCATTGGGTTTCGTGCTTCAATCGGACCTCCGACTTTTCCCGATAGTCGGCTGATTTCTTTCGATTCGACTTTTGAGAAAGTCGGGTTTCATGAAACCCGACTCGACCCTAAAAAAGGCAAAGTCACTCATCTCTACCAATGATTAGAAAAACCTCTTTGAAAACTGCCAATTCTGGGGATTGTGAAGAAACAGTACTAATAAAAGTAGCTCAGTCAGGAGCTGAGATGGAGGAGGGAGTGAGTAGATAACTGCTTTATAGAAATCAATGGGCTGGAAAGATCTGAATGAGTAGCTTACCACTCTCCTGGACTGTAACTACTGCACATCAGCTAGGTTTCAGCACTTGGTCTTCTTGGAGGGAAGCTGTACATTATGTAAGATAAAAGTTCTCACAACAGCAGACTGAAAGCAGATAGAAAAAGCAACTTATTTGTAAATGTGCCTATTTTCCTGCTGTCTAACTATACACATTTAATCACATGACAGAACCCCATTTAAGCGATTAATTATATTTATTTTGTGTGATTTAAGATCAAAGCTTTTCCAGGTTTATACATTCATTATTTATCTGTAATGGGTACTGCAGTGAAGGAGCAAAAGAGTTCAAGCAAGTGCAGATTATTTTTGTTTTGTCAGAGGGGCCTTTTCCCTGATAAAATAGCATATTTTTGACCTATGATAAAAAATAGTCCATCAATTAAGAAAATCCAATATCTAAATTATTTTATTTGCCGTCTTCAGATAAATTGTTTCCATAGCTTAACATTCCTAACTAATAATCTAGGAAAATCTACAGTATTATCCACCATTCAATGTAACCATATTGTTTATAAGTTCCTGATTGGCAACTGTTAGAGTAGAGTTTAGTTAATTTAAAAACGTATAAATATTAAGATTCAGTTATGATACTTTTTGGCTGTCATACAAAAGAAAACGTGCCTTCAAAAATCAGCATCTGCAAAGTGACAAATACTTCCATCTGATAAAGTGTTGGCTGTATAGTTTTTATCTTAGGTTACATAACTACATATGAATGTAAAAATTTTAAATTGTCTGCATTGGTTATTTATTTGGTCCTACATTGAGATTTATGAAGAAATAGAAAATGGGTATAACATTTTACGGGAGAGAATAGCACAGTTTGAGTCTGCTATTCTTTTGTGTTAAAATACTGTTCTGGAATTGTTGTGCTTCCATGTTCTTCTAAAATAGCATGATCTCTTTCAGGTGGAGGCCACTGCAAGTGAACATCAATTAAAGTATTTCAAGTCAAGGGTGTTCACAATGGGGAAGGTGGCAGGCAAGGGATACATACTTATAACTGTTCCTTTACAGCACTTTCATTTGTATTCAGATAAATATAATGGAGAAGTAGGAAAATAGGTATTAAGTGCAGTTTTCACAAAACTGAGTCCAGCCAAATATTTCTAATTATCGTATTTACTCTTCCTCCTTACCAATGAAAAAAATCTGTTTATGACCCTCTTTCGAGAAATTCCATAGCAGCAATCATTTTACTCCCATAAAATGGCATGCAATGAAATATGCCAGAATTTCTTTTTAATAAAAACTATTAATCAAACAGTTCAAAACGATTTCTGCATGCCTTATACCTGTATATCGGTGCCAAATTGCTCAACTGATTTAGAGAGCTATTATAAGGATGTGTGGAAGCAAATTTTTAGGAAAAAGATTCAAAGTGTGCTGGTTTTAGAATTTCAGAAATACAGATCTCAAATTTTTAACATGCATGTTTTGAGTTAGAAAACTGGGATGGAAAAACTTGTTTATTCCTGCAGTATAAAATATATATGGAATCTTTCAAGAAAGTTGTACATGGGGTGAAGTGAAAAGTCATGATCACGCCTGGACAATGCAGTTTACCTTTCGAGTTCAAGTTTGAGCATTCGGATTATTTTGTGTTTGACGATTTATGAGAATGCTGCTAATATTCTGGTTTTTTAAGAATAGCTGTCACTGGAAAGATAACTGGACTGATCAGGAAAATAAGTGACAAAAGGTAACTTCTAAATAATCTGATTTGGAGCATAAGATGACAGCTGTAATGCATATTTTTATTATTCTCATAAACCAAAATATTACAAAGATTTTTACATTTTAATTCTCTCCTTTGAATTATATGCTTTGATAATTGCCCACAGCTTTTCCAGGAAAACACACAAAACATCTGGACCTAACACTCTCTCATCTCCATGACCTTTAGATCTGCTTGTAGCAATTTATAAGTGAAAAACACTGTAAAATCTGACATGCACAAGGACTAGTGTTGAGCGATACTGCTCGATATCTAAAAATATCGTATCGAAATGGTATCGCCGATATCACTAAATATCGTCGATATCCGATTCTGATACCGGAAGTCCAATGTAAGTCTATGGGAACAAAAAATCGCAACCAAAAAAAACCTTTCTTTCGTTGTAAACAAAATATACACACATAGAATACATATATATATATATACATGTCATTGTGACATATATATATATACATATATTTATAGTTTATTCACTTCTACATAGTAAAATAGACTCTGATTCAATTGCCGGGTAAAGCCGTGACATACCCCATAGAAGTCGACGGGCTCGGTGCCGAGTACCCCCAAAACCTCTTGCTCTGTGCGACTCAACTTGGGCGTCACGAACAGGATTCTGTAGCTCGCTATAAGCGAGTCCTGTGTGCCTGAATTGAACTCGTTTTGTGCTTGAGAATTGCTAAAATCATCAGAGAATGTATTTGCCATTTTTCCGCCATATCTGCGTCACGACGAGGCACTGGTGAAGAAGAAGGGGGTGCTCTTCGTGGGTGTACACTCACTCAGTGGCCGACCACTCTAAATGGTACTGCAATGTAAGATCGTGCCCCACAGCTCTTGAGTTCCGCCTCCTCATCCTCCTCAGTGTGCGGAAACTAACACGAAGGTCCCGCCTCACTACAAAAGAGGGGCCCTCTCCAGATGCTAATGACACATGTGACTTGGCAGAGATGGCTAATGGACACGAGCAGAAGTGTGAAGGGATGGAGCAGTCAGAGCTCTCCCCCCACGGAAGCGACCCGATCGCCACGGAACCACCGTTGGGCACCCGGCCTGGAAACCCTCCTACGCTGCAAGAAGCGGAGGATACCCTGAGAGACCTGGCCCAGCACCGGGAGGAGGTCGCCAGGATGGAAGCGAGCTGGCGTGCCCTAAAACTAAACTTGGAGCGGCGCCAATCCCTCTTACCTGAAGTGTCTGTACCGGAAGGTGAGGCACCCGTTCTAGTAGAGGAGTCCGTGCGGGCATCCCAGCCCTTGCAATGTGATCCGGTTGACGTTGTCGCAGTGGAGGCACCCGTTCCTGCAAAAACCTCTGCACCGGCAGCACCCCAGATCCCGCTGTCTGCCCCCGTCGCTGAGACAGAAGAAGCGACACCCGTCCTCATGGAGGAGGCCGCGCAGGCACCAGAGGTCTACCAGTCTGTACCGGAGCCCCGACTGTCATCTGTTCCAGAGCCGGCTGCTTCCTCCGCAGGTGAGCGCCGCCAGGACTGGGGGGCGCCAGGAGAGCTGCCGCAACGACATCATAAGCTGCAGTTTGATGGTGGAGACGTGGAGATGCTGGAGGAGAATTACAACCGGCGTCAGGAGGAAGAGTGGAGACGTTGGGAGAAGGAAGCAGAGCGACAAAGGGAGCAGCGCGAATCCCAGAAACTTCGCCAACGTCACATCGAGAAGGACCGGGCAGATAAGGACCGGATGAGAAAAGATAAAGGAACCCTGAGGGAGCCGCGGCGTAAGGGTGCAGTACGGAGCTTTAAATTGAAAGGTGGTTGGGGCATCATCCAGGAGCCTGGACTTTATTTAGAAGTCTTTGTGACCCGGCGGGACGTGGAGACTCACCTCCCAGAAGGACACCCGGGGAGGGACCTGTTGCCAGGAGACTTGGTGACTTACACCCGACACTGGGGTTACAATGGATGGTACGCCCTAAATGTTACCAGGTGCGACCCCTACTCCCCAGAGTGTCAGGAAACTGACAGACCCTCCGAGCCTTCAGCCTCCCCCAATCAGGCCTCTGCACAAGTGCCCACCCCACGCCGTAAATCTCCCCAGCCTCCCTCAGTGGTCTCCTCAGCAGCCCCAGCTATGGACATGATAACTATAGCTGGCCCGTACCCGGCGCCTGTTAGGCCCCCTGGGGTTCGTTCAGTCCGGGACATAGGGGTCCAGACCCGGAGGGAGATGAAAGAGGTGGCCACACAGACCCAGATAGCGGGTCACGACTTGACTGTACAGGCCACACGACGTCATCAGTCCTGGTGGTCCTTGGTGTCTCGGATGTTTGGCAAGCATCAGAAGAGTACCAGGTGGTACCTGGAACACCCCTGCCAAAGAATTATAAATAACCCGGACAGGGTCCCTGTATGTAAATAGTTAAATATGTAAATAGTTAAATTGTTGATGTACCCGGACGGGTGAATGTTCATAAAAAAAATTTTTAATTTAATAAAAACACAACACAGTTTTCATTACTTTTATTACAGTCTCATCTTGCGATGGCATCGATCTCCTGTACAAAAAATGAAAAAAAAAACAGCAGTATACCACCTGTCCGACGCAGTCCATAGTAACGAGTGTCCCACGACGATCCAGCTCTGCTACATCAGAATGACAGGCAGAGCCTGTCATCCCGGCGCAGCACAGCTGATTACCTGCTTCCCCGGCGGTGACGTCATCGGACTGACTGCTTTACGGCCGGGATTACCCAGCAGTCACTGCAGTTATCGCGAGAAACTGCATGTGACCGCCGGGGAGAAGAGGATGGCGGCCATGAAGCAGTCCAGGCCGTGACCGCCGGAGATCTTCTGCCAGGTAAGTGCTGCTGACTCCTGACAGACCCGACCGACGGACACTGACAGTGACAGACCCGACCGACGGACACTGACAATGACAGTGACAATCCGATTCCGGTATTCGATATGACGAAAATATCGGTATTCGGAATCGAAAGGCCGATACAGCTAATATCGGCCGATATCCGATATTTGCAGTATCGTATCGCTCAACACTAACAAGGACATTAATTATCCAAAGGAATAAGAATAAAAGTTCAGCTGCAAACAATCCGTACTGTCATGTGTAAAGAAAGGCTAACAATTGGAAACAATGAAGCTGCAGATGACCATGGGGGAATATGAATGGTAAACTAAACTGCAGAATATCAAACTGTATAATGTCATATAGGTAAACTAGGCAATGCAAGGTATACCGTATTTTTCGACTATAAGAAGCACTTCACCCCCCCAAAGTTCAGGGAAATGGCCGCTGGAGGCGGCACATTCACAGACTGCGATCTTGGGCCTGGTCGATGTCTCAATTCGCCTAAGCACCGCCTCCGGCAGCCATTTCCCTGAAGTTTGGGGGGAAAAATTGCTTCTTACAGTGCAAAAAATATGGCCTACAGCTTCAGTAAAATGGCCACCGTAAAAGCAATGCACTCCGTTCTGCCTTATCTCTGATACCTTGCCTGCAGCATCACACTCTGGGAGAACCCCTTCTCCCACCCAGGGCTTGCAGCACTGCTTCACTTCTTCTGCTGCCGACTTACTGAGGAAGAGACCATGCCTCCTGTGACCCTGCTCCACCGCCGACCCCATGTAAAATGCCTTAAATTCGAATTATAAGATGTACCCTTATGAAAAATCTTTTTTTTCCTATTTTCCTCCCCAAAATTTGAGGTGGGATATATGGTCTGGAGCGTCTTATAGTCTGAAAAATATGGTATCTTTTCTCCTTGTTAAACTGAATCATAGGTCAAAAATTGTATAATTTGCCTATAGTTGATAAAGATAAAGAGTTTATCACACTGTTGGAACTGAAATGATGCCATCAGCCTTATGATTTCAACAGCTATTGATTTCAATATGGTGGTGCTACAGGTGAACTTGTGACTCCAACTCACAAATGCTTTGTAAAAAGTGGATAATTCCTTTAACTATATAAAAAGTGCTTAATGTAAGTTAAAGAACTTATTAATACACTTCACAGGAGAGCATTTTTGCGTCTGGACGTGATGTGACCAGTGCTTTGTGTGAAGGGGCTACTGGCTGTGCATTATAATAATGAAATCAGCCATCTTCACTGTGTATGCATTGACTGTAACAGAAAAAGCCAGTAAGCTTAAAGAAGATCTATCAAAGGGTCCCAAGTAACCAATTTTTGCCACTATTTTATTCCCTCTGCTACCTTGAGTAATGCAGTTTTATTTAATGCACCATATAAATCCAGACATATGGAAGGCCCAAAAGGCAAAACCCATAAAAATTAGAACGAAATAAAAAGGCCCATATATATAGAACTGTATAACGGATTTGAAAAATACAAAAAACGGACTAGTTACTATAAAACAAGAACAAAACTGTCCGCTTTTGATGTAATGACAGCTCTTCCTTAATTATTGAAAAATGCAATCATCGCCTCTATGCCTCTTTCTACGCAGTATTGGTCATGTGCCAACAGAGGAAACTATCCTATCTGTTAAGCACAGGAGTCGTGATGAAGCTGCTGAACCCAGGAGCAAAATGGATGGCACAAAGCATCTTACATAACTAAAGTATTTTTAAGTTGGTCATATTTTATATTACAGAAAGTGTTTTTTTTGTTTCTTTTTGGGGCTCCTATTCTATGCCAATCTGAAAGCGGCATGCAATCAGAGTCATTTTTTGTGTGGCTTTGGTTAAAAAGTAAAAAAGAACACAGTAACAAGAAACTGGCTAACATGAAACACAAGCATAACGAGCATAAATATTTTCATCATCAAAAAGGTGGCACACAGAGCCTGATAATATACTTGTACAAATATCCTGAATACATTGTCATAATGTCGCCACTTGCTGTGTCCTATGGAGCTGTGAGTGACAGCTTAGCCATCCTATAGATAGCAGAGTCATGTTGGGCTGTTAGTGTTGTGTTTGGGTTTCCTCCAGGTGTTTTCCTTTCCAGATAATTGCCAGGCTATTTAACTGGCTGGTAATGATAGGTCATTGCCAACTATAGCTGCTACTCAGTGGTGTGCTTACTCTTTACTCTGTATTCTGATCTTTTGTTGCCAGACCTTGGATTGGCATTTTGGCTACCAGTTTGTATAACTCATTTTGCCTTTGACATATTTTGACCTTGACTACCAGACCCCGGACTTTGCC
This sequence comes from Oophaga sylvatica, assembly GCA_033576555.1. Classification (NCBI taxonomy): domain Eukaryota; kingdom Metazoa; phylum Chordata; class Amphibia; order Anura; family Dendrobatidae; genus Oophaga; species Oophaga sylvatica. The sequence goes on from JARQOD010000005.1 coordinate 346,638,479, forward strand.
CCTGACAATATGTCTGTCTTATCCCTTTGTCATTTCATTACTTTGCTGGCTTTTGACCTTAGAGCCCTTGACCACTCATTGCTAGTCCATGAGTTGTGGCTAGTGTCACAATTAGGCTCTGATTTACACACTGGTTATCCCTATTCACTGCATGATGTTCTTTTAAGAAGGTAGTGCAATTATTCCGTTACTAATTGTTTAAAATAAAAGTTATATTTTAGTTTAGGGTCTTCAGTTAGGGCACCTCTAATTGCCTTTGACAATTTGTGGTTAAATATACTATATTTGAGGGCCAAGGGCATCATATGTCTTCAAACATAAAATAAAGTAAAAATAAATTGCACAATGCTTTAAAGAGGTTCAGTATTTGAAAAAACTTTACCTTCTTTTCAGTATTGCAAGTCATCCATATTAGAGGGAACAGGACCAGGCACATCCTGGGCACTGAATATGAGCAAAAGTGGCACTGTTTCAAGGCAAAAGGCAAAACTGTTTTCAAATCCTTGACAACTTCTTTAATAAAGCCATTCAAACCATAATCATGTTTTTACAAATGCAAAGTACTTCAGATCCAGAGAAATGTAATTTCTGAGGAAAAAAAATGTGTGTTACATCAAAGATCAAGTGCATCAGTGACTTATCGAGAAGTGTTTAGGTATTGGTACTTCTGAATCCATGCTTTCATGAATAAGAGATAAGAAGTATTCTTTCAAAGCACCACTTGATAATCTGGGCTCAATGCTTGAAAGGAATAGTAGAACTTGACTACAGATAGCAAGCATTTGCGTTTCGGAATTTCCTAAATGCTCTGGATATCGGCCTTATGGTGACTAGGAGAGGAGGATGCCTCTTGCTTACATACATTGTGCTGCTTTTCGTTATATACTGGTTAACAAAACTGTTCTTTTCAACCATCGTCACAAAATTAAATTGATTTACTGACAAAAATAGCACAGCCCTACTTTCCGAACCATCAAATATCACCTAGATACTGCTGCTATGTACCATGCAGTGGGCTGTCTACCAAATTACACAGCAATCACATAATTTGTCATTTAAATAAATGAATGACAATTAAATGCATCTATTTAAAATGAAAATGCTACAGACAGCTGTGTCGAAAACTCTATCTTCAGATGTATAATAGATTTCAATGCTGAGCAGTGTTTTTTATGCACATAATAAATGCTAGCAGAGCACTATTGCACTATTGGCTGTCTATATATATATGTGTGGTCCTTAAAGGAGTTTACCATATATAATTATTTTAGGCTAATGTTTTCCGCTATGTGAAAATAACAACAGAGCTTTTATTCACCTTCCCCTTTCCAGTTAAATCTCTTTGTCTCTACTACTATCTTTGTTGACAAGCTGCCGTGGTGATATCCCAACAAGTGTCGGTGACCACTGCAGCCAAATGTTAGGCTCAGAGGCTCATGTCTTCTACATTGACAACATTGCTGAACCCAATGAGTAGTGGCAGTGTTCACATATACCGCTGCTGCATGTCAACAAAGATAGTAATAGCTGCGGAGAGGAACTGGGAACTGCTAGAGTTGGGGAACGTAACAGCTCAGTTTATTATTTTCATTAAGAGGAAGCACATCAGCATACAATAATTATACACAGAATCCTCCTTTAACGTTTTGAGTGTGGAGCATCAATCTTCAGTCTCCATTTTGAACCTACTGTAAGTTCAAACATTCACTGAGAGTGCCAGTGGTGTCTCTGTGCTGTCCATGGTGCTCACAATTAGCACTGCTAGATCATGTCACCTAGCATGCTAGCTGTTAGCACTGGATAGCACAGAAACGCTACTGGTCAGTTGTTTCCAATGAATGTTGGAACTTGGAGACAGAGAAGAGAATAAGGACATCAGTGCAAAAATTAAGGACAGCCACAAGGACATTGGACTGGAGATTCCATAATAGACACAGAAAGCACCAAAAAAGCTGAAAAGATCTGCTAGTTGGATTTACAGTGGGTTCGGAAAGTATTCAGACCCCTTAAAATTTTTCACTCTTTGTTTCATTGCAGCCATTTGATAAATGCAAAAAAAGTTCATTTTTTTCTCATTAATGTACACTCTGCACCCCATCTTGACTGATAAAAAACAGAAATGTAGAAATTTTTGCAAATTTATTAAACAAGAAAAACTGAAATATCACATGGTCATAAGTATTCAGACCCTTTGCTCAAACACTCATATTTACATCACATGCTGTCCATTTCCTTGTGAATTCTCCTTGAGATGGTTATACTCCTTCATTGGAGTCCAGCTGTGTTCAATTAAACTGATAGGACTTGTTATGTAAAGGCACACACCTGTCTATATAAGATCTCACAGCTCACAGTGCATGTCAGACCAAATGAGAATCATGAGGTCAAAGGAACTGGCCAAGGAGCTCAGAGATAGACTTGTGGCAAGGCACACACCTGTCTATATAAGACCTCACAGCTCACTGTATATGTCAGACCAAATGAGAATATTGAGGTCAAAGGAACTGGCCAGGTAGCTCAGAGACATAATTGTGGCAAGGCACACATCTGGCCAAGGTTACAAAAAATTTCTGCAGTACTCAAGGTTCCTAAGAGCACAGTGGCCTCCATAATCCTTAAATGGAAGACATTTGGGACCACCAAAAGTCTTGCTAGACCAGGCCATCCAGCCAATCTGAGCAATGATGGGAGAAGAGCCTTGGTGAGAGAGGTAAAGGAGAACCCCAAGATCACTGTGGCTGAGCTCCCTAGATGCAGTAGATGGTAGAAAGTTACACAAAGTCAACTATCACTGCAGCTTTCCATCAGTTGGGCCTTTATGGCAGAGTGGTCCAATGGAAGCCTCTCCTCAGTGCAAGACATATGTAAGCCCGCATAGAGTTTGTTAAAAAAAACACATGAAGGACTCCCAGACTATGAGAAATAAGATTCTCTGGTCTGATGAGACGAAGATAGAACTTTTGGTGATAATTCTAAGTGGTATGTGTGGAGAAAACCAGGCACTGCTCATCATCTGCCCAATACAATCCCAACAGTGAAACATGGTGGTGGCAGCATCATGCTATGGGGGTGTTTTTCAGCTGCAGAAACAGGACGACTGATTGCAATTGAAGTAAACATGAATGCAGCGAAGTACAGAGATATCTTGGATGAAAACCTCTGCCAGAGTGTTCTGGACCTCAAACTAGGCCAAAGGTTACCTTCCAACAAGACAAGGACCCTAGCACACAGCTAAAATAATAAAGGAGTGGCTTCTGAACAACTCTGTGACCATTCTTGACTGGCCCAGCCAAAGCCCTGATGTAAACCAGGTAAGCATCTCTGGAGAGACCTGAAAATGGCTGTTCACCAATGTTCACCATCCAACCTGACAGAACTGGAGAGGATCTGCAAGGAAAAATTGCAGAGGATCCCCAAATCCAGGTGTGAAAAGCTTGTTGCATCATTCCCAAGAAGACTCATGGCTATACTAGCTCAAAAGGGTGCTTCTACTCAATACTGAGCAAAGGGTCTGAATACTTATGACCATGTGATATTTCAGTTTTTCTTTTTTAATAAATTTGCAAAAATTTCTACATTTCTGTTTTTTCAGTCAAGATGGGGTGCAGAGTGTACATTAATGAGAAAAAAAATAACTTTCTTGCATTTACAAAAGAGTGAGAATTTTAAAGGGGTCTGAATACTTTCCGAACCCACTGTATATTCTAAAATTCAAGTACTGAACTGTAAACTTAGGCCTTGATTCATAAAAGCTTCTATGACATTCTACGAATACTGGTGTTAAAAGCTTTGAAAAGTCACAAAATGTTTGCACAAAATGGAGTTTTGTCCAGCTCTGCCAAAATGTAGGGAGCTGGTACTTAACAGGAGCACGGCGAGGCATGGAAACCTCTGCTCATTAAATTTTAGATGAGCGTCGGCGTTCACTAAGCCACAAACCTTACTTCAGTCCCCAACTAAAGTAAGATTATGGTAAGTGCACATGGAGGCAAATGACACTTTGTGCCTCACCTGATTCATTAACAGGCATACATCTCTTAATAAATCAGGAGCCTTGCACTCCAGCCAGCCAACCCCCTCATCAAGACCACCATAAAAAAAATGGTTGTGGTGAATCAGGACCACAGTGTTTTATCATATTCTATGGGTGTGCATAGTAGGTTAAAGTGCAAATTTTGGATTTAGAAGTCTTTAGGAATTTGAATATACAGTGCCTACAAGTAGTATTCAACCCCCTGCAGATTTAGCTGGTTTGATAAGATGCAAATAAGTTAGAGCCTTCAAACTGCAAACGAGAGTAGGATTTATTAACAGAAGCATAAATCTTACAAACCAAAAAGTTATGTTGCTCAGTTGAATTTTAATAAATTTTAAACATAAAAGTGTGGGTCAATTATTATACAACCCCTATGTTTAATATTTCGTGGAGTAACCCTTGTTTGCAATTACAGCTAATAATCGTCTTTTATAAGACCTGATCAGGCCGGCACAGGTCTGTGGAGTTATCTTGGCCCACTCCTCCATGCAGATCTTCTCCAAGTTATTTAGGTTCTTTGGGTGTCTCATGTGGACTTTAATCTTGAGCTCCTTCCACAAGTTTTCAATTGGGTTAAGGTCAGGAGACTGACTAGGCCACTCCAACACCTTGACTTTTTCCCTCTTGAACCAGGCCTTGGTTTTCTTGGCTGTGTGCTTTGGGTCGTTGTCTTGTTGGAAGATGAAATTACGACCCATCTTAAGATCCTTCATGGAGGAGCGGAGGTTCTTGGCCAAAATCTCCAGGTAGGCCGTGCTATCCATCCTCCCATGGATGCGGACCAGATGGCCAGGCCCCTTGGCTGAGAAACAGCCCCACAGCATGATGCTGCCACCACCATGCTTGACTGTAGGGATGGTATTCTTGGGGTCATATGCAGTGCCATCCAGTCTCCAAACGTCACGTGTGTGGTTGGCACCAAAGATCTCGATCTTGGTCTCATCAGACCATAGAACCTTGAACCAGTCTGTCTCAGAGTCCTCCAAGTGATCATGAGCAAACTGTAGACGAGCCTTGACATGACGCTTTGAAAGTAAAGGTACCTTACGGGCTCGTCTGGAACGGAGACCATTGCGGTGGAGTACGTTACTTATGGTATTGACTGAAACCAATGTCCCCACTGCCATTAGATCTTCCCAGAGCTCCTTCCTTGTTGTCCTTGGGTTAGCCTTGACTCTTCGGACAAGCCTGGCCTCGGCACGGGAGGAAACTTTCAAAGGCTGTCCAGGCCGTGGAAGGCTAACAGTAATTCCATAAGCCTTCCACTTACGGATGATGCTCCCAACAGTGGAGACAGGTAGGCCCAACTCCTTGGAAAGGGTTTTGTACCCCTTGCCAACCTTGTGACCCTCCACGATCTTGTCTCTGATGGCCTTGGAATGCCCCTTGGTCTTTCCCATGTTGACCATGTATGAGTGCTGTTCACAAGTTTGGGGAGGGTCTTAAATAGTCAGAAAAGGCTGGCAAAAGAGATCATTAATCCACACATGTGAAGCTCATTATTCTTGGTGCCTGAACTACTTCTTAAAACTTTAGGGGGACCAAACAGAAGTATTGTGGTTTGAGGGTTGAATAATAAATGACACTCTGAATTAACTTTTAACGTTTTAAAAAAAAAAAATTTCAAACATTTTTTTTGCTGCAGTGCATTTCCCACTTCCAGGCTGATCTACAGTACAAATGTCACAATGCCAAGTTAATTCCGCATGTGTCAACCAGCTAAATCTGCAGAGGGTTGAATACTACTTGTAGGCACTGTACATATACAGTATGTGATTGAGGGCAGGGTGCGTTTAAATATCCTCTCTTATTGTAGAAATATTCTCGGTTAAGCATTAATTTTAAAGGACTTTTTTACACCCCCAATTTTTAAGTGTTTTAAGTGTTTTTTTAATATGCCATGGATTTCAAGTGTTTTTCTTAAATTTGAAGCTCTCTAGAGCAGTAGGTTAACTGTAGATCAGTGGCTTTCTTACCTTGATCTGGCACATTGCACTGGAAAGCTCAACACTGGCAAATAGACACTATGGCTCTACACTAAATAGTTGAAGTTGCTATATGCCAATGTACTGTATGATATTTCATTGGGAGCTGTATTTTGGGTACATATTTCTACAATACAACACATGATTTTTTTTGTTGGTTCTCTACTAAAAGACAATCGGTACAAAGGTAGAAAATGATCCCATAGAAGCCGATACATTTAGCTTTGCAGTTTCATTCAACTAAAAGGTTGTACTGTATGGATCAGCAACATGGCCATGGGCATAAAGCCTGTATCCTCTGCATTGTACTGGATATCCAGGCAAATCTCAGCAAACTTCACATCTTTGCTTTCTGGAGGTGGCTTAACTATATGGCTTGTAGCAGAACAGAAGAAGGGCAACAGGCCACCCTCATTACTGTTTCTCCTATATAGACAGCATCGCTTAAAGCAGGGGTCCTCAAACTACGACCCGTGGGCCACATGCGGCCCGTCAAGGATATTGATCCGGCTCCTGGGCCTGGCCGACATTGAACTTCACTAAAGTTCAATGCCGGCGGGCCCTGTAATCGCGGGCGGAAAGACGAGGCGGCGAGGAAAGGCAATGCTCGGCCCTCCGTATGCAGCACACACAGACGACGTGTTTGTCATTAAGCCGCTTACGCGGCCTGATGGCGTTGCACCGCCTGTGCCATTTGAAAACGCCTCTTCAGAGCAGCCGGGGACACAGGTGAGCACTGGTATTTTTTTTTTTAAATGCCGGGTCCTATTGAGAACATTTACCTGCCTACTGGGGACCAATGCTGCCTATTGGGGACATTTACCTGCCTATTAGGGACATTTACCTGCCTATTGGAGACATTTACCTGCTTATTGGGGACATTTATCTGCCTATTAGGGACATTTACCTGCCTTTTGGGGACATTTACCTGGCTATTGGAGTCATTTACCTGCCTATTGGGGACCTATGCTGCCTATTGGGGACCTTTACCTGCCTATTGGGGACATTTACCTGCTTATTGGGGACATATTCTGCCTATTGGGGACCTATGCTGCCTATTGGGGACCTTTCCCTGCCTATTGGGCACTCTCGCACCACACCAGTCTGAGCTTGAGGTAAAAGCGGAGTTCCAACAATATGGGCACTGGTGAGGCTGAAATGATATGGACTGGCAAGGCTGCATTGATTGGAACTGATCAGACTGCATTGATGGGAAGTGCAGTCTGTATGTCTCTGTGTGGGCAATTTCGTTGCTGGTATATTGTTTTTGTAGCGCTGCATATATATATTTGGAATCCCTAGGAAACAATGATGTCAAGAAAGAGAAAAAATTGACTCGGAGTGTAGGATATTCAAAGAACCCATTGAAAAATCGGTAAGTTTGTTGATTTAACTTACCGATGTGCTCACTCGGATTCAGGTCTGGGGAACGGGCAGGCCAGTCCATAGCTTCAATGCCTTCATCTTGCAGGAACTGCTGACACACTCCAGCCACATGAGGTCTGGCATTGTCCTGCATTAGGAGGAACCCAGGGCAACCACACCAGCATATAGTCTCACAAAGGGTCTGAGGATCTCATCTCGGTACCTAATGGCAGTCAGGCTACCTCTGGCGAGCACATGGAGGGCTGTGTGGCCCTCCAAAGAAATGTCACCCCACATCATTACTGACCCACTGCCAAACCGGTCATGCTGAAGGAGTGGAGTGTGTCAGCAGTTCATGCAAGATGAAGGCATTGAAGCTATGGACTGGCCTGCCCATTCCCCAGACCTGAATCCGATTGAGCACATCTGGGACAGCATGTCTCGCTTCATCCACCAACGTCACGTTGCACCACAGACTGTCCAGGAGTAGACGGATGCTTTAGTCCAGGTCTGGGAAAAGATCCCTCAGGAGAAGATCCGCTGCCTCATCAGGAGAATGCCCAGGTGTTGTAGGGAGGTCATACAGGCACGTGGAAGCCACACACAATACTGAGCATCATTTTGACTTGTTTCCACTTTCGTTTTGGGGGTCTCTCCAAATCCAGGCCTCCATTGGTTCAAAAATTTGATTTCCATTGATGATTTTTGTGTGATTATGTTGACAGAACATTCAACTTTGTACAGAACAAAGTATTCAATGAGAATATTTCATTCATTTAGATCTAGGATGTGTTATTTGAGTGTTCCCTTTATTTTTTGAGCAGTGTATATCCATTATCAGCAAAATAACTCCAAAAATAAAACACTGGGAGGCCGACAGTCTCCAAACTCACAGGAGTGATTTCCATTATCTACTGAAAGTATATACTGTGTATAAGATTTTTATATTTGGAGGTAAACTCCATAAATAATTAGTATACAACTATTAGAAGGTGCCTGTGTACCTCCTTTAGGCCATTAAAGTGATTCAAAGACGAGCAAATAACTGTGCCGTCATCAAACGTACCACGAATACATCATCATTATAGTAATTCCTGTGTTTCCCGGGGGATCAGCTCTTTCTTCGCTTCTCTTATAATAATTGTATTATTGTAATACTGGCAGCGTTGGACATAAATTTTGTACAGAGATGTATTTAACATGGCTAAAAATAAGCATGAAATGTCTATGGCCTCACTTGTTACTGATGCACTTCAAATGTACGGTAACTCCTAACTAAAGTATACAAAGGGAAACACTACAGGACATAGATCTGCTATAAGAATGATGATTACCCCTCGATTGAGTATCCAATAAATCAGATCCTGACAGCCTGCCAATGTTCTGTCACTAGGAGATAAGCAATAAATTAATATATTCCACCTTCACCACACACTATCAGCGTAACCTTCCTGCCCCATATAATGAATTGTTGGCATCTGTGGTCAGAAACCTGTAGTGTGCAATTCCCTCAATACACCACTACACACACATTTCCAGTCATCTATAGGTAGCACAATATTATTATTTCATACCATTATACCTGGTAGAACCACTAATGGATTTGAAGGCAGTGAATTACTCATTTATGTCTGGAATAACAGCCACACAACATATACAGTATGACTTTTCACACTATGTAAGATTATGTTGCTTTATTGTAGTCATGTTTATCCAACTAGGTATTCCTTGTCCTTTAGATAAACAGGTGATGGATAGAGAGATAGAGAAATAGATATGGGATAGATAGATAGATAGATAGATAGATATGGGATAAATAGATAGATAGATAGATAGATAGATAGATAGATAGATAGATAGATATGGATAGATAGATAGATAGATAGATAGATAGATAGATAGATAGATAGATAGATAGATAGATAGATATGGGATAAATAGATAGATAGATAGATAGATAGATAGATAGATAGATAGATAGATAGATAGATATGGGATAGATAGATAGATAGATAGATAGATAGATAGATAGATAGATAGATAATAGATAGATAGATAGATAGATAGATAGATAATAGATAGATAGATAGATAGATAGATAGTAATAGATAGATAGATAGATAGATAGATAGATAGATAGATAGATAGGATACTAAACATTCAAAGAGAGATAATTTGCAGCCAGGTTAATCCATTGTATACATGCACAGCAGGCAGGTACCAAGTCCCCAGTGAAAATTCCTGCTGGGAATAGGGTGGAAAATCTATTGAACTGAGCTGACCTCCTGCTCACGTGCTGATGGATGCAGAAAGTGCTGATAACTGTATACGCCTCTCAATCTCATGCAATGTTCAGTGAAATAGCTTTTTTCACTTGTAATTGAATATGTGCCTGACAAGCTGCCTCTTCAGATTTCTGGAGATATGGTGTAGCGCTTAATTAGCTAATCATGTAATGACAGATTGTGGTGTCCCCTGAGCTCCCAGTCTGGGGCATTCGTCTCACCTTCCCTCAGCTTGTCCTCTCTGGCCTCATGGAGGTGGGAGGCTGGATGGTGACTTCCTCGGCTGAGCCCTGACATGTGTTTCCAGCAGGCACAGAATCCAGCAAGTAGTTGCCAAGGCTGAGCCTTCTGACTGAGCTTTCAGCTGGGACGCCTCTTTGTGGAACATTTATTCTCCATGATCCAGTAGTCACCTTTACAAGTGCAGATCTTTGCGTTTGACAACAATCCAGATGTATCTTCCTGGTAAGGGTTAACAAGAGGAGCCTGCTGTGCATATGATTGTGTGTTCCTTAGGGACAGAAAACAGGAAATCAGATCTAAATAAAGAGATTCCGACAAGCGATGCCACTTTCTTCTGAGTTCTCTACAAGCTGGATGCTAGAACATGTCTTCAGCCTCACATATCTCAACTTTACTAGGTGTGTAGAGCGGCATCCAACACTCATACAGAAAAGTGACCCCAAATATGTGCAGAATTCCTAACGGGAACACATGGAGGATGGGAGTGACTATAGTGATACCTCCCATCCTCCATAAAAATAAGTTTTACATAAAGTTGAGTGATTGTGCCACATTTCTGTGAATACTTTTGTGCCATATATCCAGCATGAAGTATGATGTAGGAATGACACGTTACACACATGATCCCCACTATACATTACTATGGAAGCCTATAGAGATACCATCCCATGTAACAAGTGGAACAATGGGCTTGTTCTTTAACTTTACTCTTTGCTCAGGCAATACCTGGTACCACTCCCAAAGTGTCCCCAACTCACCTTAGCTGCTGCTGTGGCATGTGCAGCTCCCAGAGGTCCTCAGTGTCTGCTGCAGGTGGAGAAGACCTCCCCATCCATGGATCCACAATGTGCAGCTCTCCTCTCCCTGCTGCTGATCATTGCTCTGCTATCACTAGGAAGAGTGAGGGGTGGGGAGGGACTGATAGGAGGAGCAGCAGCAGAGGAGGGGCAGCTGGCACCCACACCACCATAAAACAAAGATGTGCTGCTCTATTTCCTAGAAACTGGAAAAGAACCACTATGTGACATGTGATGATATATAACTAAGCTTCAGGGATGGTGGTCACTAGTCCATGTAATGAATAGAGGGCCAGCAAAATGTCATGACTTGGCCAGATTAATGAACATGGACACTTCATGGGTTAATGTCAAATATAGTTCTATTTAACAATTTATCTTTAAATACAAACAATTGTGATACATTTGTTCTTGTTTTTCTAACAGTGGTTGTGTTGTAAGGACAGTAGTTACGTTTTCTTTACCTATCCCGTAAAGATCCTTAATTAATGCTTTAATGATATCTGTTGCCAAGGTAACCAATATAGATATGGAACCTGTGTGATGTATTTATGTGTGTGCTGTGGAAATATACATTGCACGTCTCCATAGGTAACACAGAGCATGAATGTATCTGATATCGTCGGAGTAAATTCACCCCTGGCAGATGTGCGGCAGACGTTTCTGCGACTGCAGGGATCTATGCACGATGCTGCAATTTCAGATGTATAAAAGGGAATTTACAGTCACAGAAAAGTCTGCAGAATGTGATTTTACCCCTTCAGCCATATATTAAGGTGATGATATAAGGAATAAAACATCTTCATATTAAGTATGTAGGACTCACACCAATCTCATATTTGATGACCAATTCTAGGGATACTGTAGGTTATCAATATGTAAGTGATGTTTTATTAATTATGATTAATGGGACTTCGACCTCTGGGACGCCCCTGATTCTGAGCATAAAGGGTCCCTGTCACCAGTGTACTTCTGCATCCTCTCCTAAGCTTTCCCATTACGGCAGTATTCTTGGTGGTGCAGGGAGCTGTAAGGCGACATCTGAAAATGATCCATTAAAAAGAATCCAATGTATTCAAGTCTTTTGTGGTCTTTAATGATAATTCATCAAAAACCTGGAGATGCTAATTCTGCATCAATAATTATGGACAAAATCATTTGTTATGAGAATATTTATGATACTTATTAGTCCCTCAGTACCAAACCATCTAAGCAATATTGGATGATTTATGCTTTTCAACCCCAGTTTTCTATGTCACATTATATTGATTTATGTGGCACATTGTGTGCAAATCAATGCAGTGAACTGGCAGAATAACTAATCTGAGAAAGTATTATGATGTGCTGATTACTGGGAAAGTCTGTCTCTGACATTACAGAGCAAGCAGAAAAGCACGCTATGTCAGAAAACTTTCCCATTATACAATGTAATGACATTCACTTGTAAAATGCATTTGAATTGTCATTAAGTGATTAAATAGATATTAAAAGTTAAATTTAGGAATAGCAAAAACATTTACTTATCTACTAGGGACGATAAGTAAAACTAGGGTACATATACAGTATACGGATTAATACAGGCTTATAAAGTGAGACTTGAGCATCTAACAGGTGATGCTGGATGACACGCTCTTTAGAAAGTTTTACAAAATTCCATACTGCCATCTGGTGGTTAGTTAATAAAAAAATACATATCATTAACTGGTCAATGTAAGTTTGGATTTATAGGACTATAGAGAAAAACAACAGTGCTTGTAGACAACAGAAAGCAACCAGTGAGATAATTTCATTTCTTTACCTGGTCTAGAAAAATAAAATTGTGATGTTAATGGTTGCTATAGTCAACCACTCTGCTTGTTGTTCACAGTAGTTACATGGTCACATTGGTTAAAAAACTGGAACACAGGTTCATCAAGCTCCACCTTCACCACTGATTATAGATTATCACTTTATTATTTACAACTAGGGATGAGCAAACTTGGTCGGAAAACATTCACCAATCTCAAATTTGGCACGAACATAGCACATTCGGATTCATGTTCGGTTTCACACACATTTTTACTCAAAGTCGGCAAAATTTGGTCATATTTCAGTAAATCATTGTGTTTCCAGTGCACCCTTCCTTCAGAGTGAGGTATATTGGTAGCCAGACCATCCAATCTCTCAGAGTTACCCGTAATCCGGACCCAAGTGTGAACAACAATTACTTAGTGCTTACATGCACTAAAGAAAAAATACTCCGGGTTACATCAGCAGTCTTCCCTGTGATACATACCTCCCATTAATTATGTGGCCATTAGTCACACTACAGCCCCCACACTGCAATTGTTCACTGCAGGTTCTTCTGGCTCAACACTGAAATGCTCCACTGCCAGATGTTCTTCCTCAACACTGCAACGCTAGCATAAAGGTTCTTCAGCCTCAACACTGCAATGCTCTACTGCTAGGTCTTTAGCCTCAACACTGCAATGCTCCACTGTTGGGTCTTAAGCCTTTAGCCTCAACACTGCAATTGTCCACAGCTGGGTCTTTATCTTCAACACTGCAATTGTCCACTGCAGGGTCTTTAGCCTCCACACTGCAATTGTCCATCGCCGGGTCTCTAGCCTCAACACTGCAATTGTCCACTGCAGGGTCTTTAGCCTCAACACTGCAATTGTCCACTGCAGGTTCTTCTGGCTTAACACTGAAATGCTTCACTGCCGGGTGTTCTTCCTCAACACTGCAATGCTACCATAAAGGTTCTTCAGCCTCAACACTGCAATGCTCCACTGCTGGGTCTTTAGCCTCAACACTGCAATTGTCCATCGCTGGGGTTATGTTCTGCTACAAGCACTAAGGAAAGAAGGGAGAACTGTCCCTACGATAGAACTAAGCTAGATCCCTACGATGTAACGGGGAACCTGATCCTGAGATCAGACCCGCTAAAGTCCTCAGCTAGTCTGTACGAAGATCTATAGATGCGAGGAAGGGATCCCTATCAGAACTAGGGACTGGGAGAAATATGGACACCTCCTAACAGAAGTTGTAGCAGTAAATGACAAAAAAAACAACATAGAAAATAGAGGTCCGAAGACCAAGCAAAACTGACTGAGTAAGGTAACAAAGCACCTGGCTAGCTTAAGAGTAGAAATTACAATGAAGTCCAGCAAAGCGAGAAGGGCGGAGCAGGATTAAATAGGCAAAAAAGGTCATGTGACCAGTAGAGTTGAGCATTCCGATACCGCAAGTATCGGGTATCGGCCGATATTCGCTGTATCAGACTTTAGATACTTAGTTCCGATATTTTCCATATATCGTATACCGGAATCGGAAGTTCCCATAATTCTTTGAGAGGCAATGTGATTTTAGTCAGCCAATGAGGAATCCTAAGAAGTGTGGGCACATCCTGTACTGCTGCGGTCATGTTAACTAATGGCATGGCTGTGATTGGATGCTGAAATGATGTCAGAATGCACTATAAAAGGCGCCGCCGCCATTTTAGCATCACTGTGCTGTGAATTCAGATAGGGACAGAACGCTGCTCTGCTGACTCTGAGGGACAGTTAGAGATTGCGATTTTGTGTACTGTGCTTTAGGCAGGCTAGTTTACCAACCGCTGTGTAAAGCTTCCTTTTGCCTTGCAGTGTTGTTTTCACAGCTCTGCAAGGTGTGTGCGTGCGTGCAGGTGACGCTGCAGTTTGCTCTGCATCCAACGCTGTTTGTAGGCATCTGCACGTGTCACTCACAGACTTTTTTTTTTCTTTAGTGTAATTCTTGCTGCTCCATTCAATTGAAATTATAGTGTGACGTGCTTCCATCTGTATCCAATACATTGGTTGCAAACACTATAGAAGTACACAAAGGAGCCTTTCACAGATAGTGAACAGTTGTGTTTCAGTGTTCACTGCAGTCTGTGAGGTATTTTTTTTTTTAAATGCAGATCACACTCCAGTTACTTCTTCAACTAATGCTGCGTGTACTCTGCTGAGCGTGTGTCACTGCCTCATCCTTGAAAAAATAACCGTGTGCACAACCAAGAAGGTGCCAGAGTAGGTTCCCACACCGTATCTAATAGAAAATGAACTCGGCACTCAACTTTAGTATAGTGAGAATAAAGATTTTTATTCACAGTAGTAACACGAAACGTTTCGGTCCTATATCATGGACCTTCATCAGTCACAGATACTACTGGGAAGGGGGTTGATCCACATAGGGAAGAAAGAAAGGGCTGGATATAGCCTGTATTGGTGGGGTGAGATGAGGAAGAGGACAATGCCTCTATTGCACTAGTAACCTGTTGTGAAGGAGTCCGGCAGTGAGGATAGGTCTCTGCATTGGACGCGGTGTCCACTGCTAGTCTGAGCGCCATTACACCGCGTCCAATGCAGAGAACTATCCTCACTGCCGGACTCCTTCACAACAGGTTACTAGTGCAATAGAGGCATTGTCCTCTTCCTCATCTCACCCCACCAATACAGGCTATATCCAGCCCTTTCTTTCTTCCCTATGTGGATCAACCCCCTTCCCAGTAGTATCTGTGACTGATGAAGGTCCATGATATAGGACCGAAACGTTTCGTGTTACTACTGTGAATAAAAATCTTTATTCTCACTATACTAAAGTTGAGTGCCGAGTTCATTTTCTACTATCTACTGCCTCATCCTTGTCATTTTTCTAAAATTGTTGCTGCTCCATTCTATTGAAAAAAACTAAAATCTATGAGTGTGACGTGCTTCCATCCTGATACAATACATTGCTTGCAAACACTATAGAAGTACACAAAGGAGCCTTTCACAGATAGTGAACAGTTGTGTTTCAGTGTTCACTGCAGTCTGTGAGGTTTTTTTTTTTTTTTTTGAGTGCAGATCACGCTCCAGTTACTTCTTCAACTAATGCTGCGTGTACTCTGCTGAGCGTCTGTCACTGGCTCATCCTTGTCATTTTTCTAAAATTGGTGCTGCTTTATTCTATTTTAAATTTACTAAAATCTATTAGTGTGACGCTCTTCCATCAAAATACAATACATTGCTTGCAAACATAATAGAAGTTCACAAAAAGGCCTTTCACAGCAAGTGAACAGTTGTGTTCAGTGTTCACTCTAGTCTGAGGTTTAAATTTTTGGTAGGAGTGTAGATCCCGCTCCACTTACTTCAACCACCGCTGCGTGTACTCTGCTGAGTGTCTGTCACTGGCTCATCCTTGTCATTTTTCTAAAATTGGTGCTGCTACATTCAATTTCAAATAATTAAAATCTATTAGTGTGACATGCTTCCATCCGTATCCAATACATTGGTTGCAAAGAATATAGAATTACACAAAGAGGGCTTTCACAGCTATTGAACAGTTGTGTGAAGTGTTCACTGTAGTCTGAGGTTTTCAGATATTATTATATTTACTTGTATGCTTTTATTTAAAAGCCAAGAACAATGAAGGCAAACATTCGCACTGCCGCTGTTGTCAAAGTTCAACCCACATTATGCACTTCCAACATTGCAGCTTTTGAGGCATGATGTGAGTTTGATTTGCCTAAGTTATGGAGTGACAAAATGGCTCAGGGAACAAAACATAGAGATTTTGGGTCCATGGGCTGGAAACTCCCCAGATCTTAATCCCATTGAGAACTTGTGGTCAATCATCAAGAGACGGGTGGACAAACAAAAAATTAAAAATTCTGACAAAATGAAAGCATTGATTGTGCAAGAATGGACTGCTATCAGCCAGGATTTGGTCCAGAAGTTGATTGAGAGCATGCCAGGGAGAATTGCAGAGGTCCTGAAGAAGAAGGGTCAACACTGCAAAATTAGACTTGCTGCATTAACTCATTCTAACTGTCAATATAAGCTTTTGTTACTCATATGTTTGCAATTATATTTCTGTCTGTGATAAAAATATCTGTCAAACACACATAAAAACCAGAGGGCAGCAGATCATGTGAAAATATCATATTTGTGTCATTATCAACACTTTTGGCCATGACTGTACAGTTCAGGTGGTAGAAAGATGAACATAACAGGATACATGTATAACGTTGCCAACCAGTTATTTAATCGGAAACAGGACAGGCAAATTCATGCGTGATCCATGCCTTGTTCATTTTCAGCAAAGTAAGCCGGTCTACATTATCGGAGGATAGTCGCATGCGACGGTCTGTTAGTACACCACCTGAAGCACAAAAGACGTGCTCCGATAATACACTGCCAGCAGGGCAAGCCAGCACCTCCAATGCATACTGGCTAAGCTCTGGCCATGTATCCAGCTTAGAGACTCAAAACTTGAATGGGGAAGAGCCATCTGGGAGTACACTGAGAGGGCAAGACATGTCGTCTGTCACCATCTTACGGAAACGTTGCCTCCTGCTGACTGGAGCCGTCTCGGATGGTGTAGACATTGGTGGCGCTGCCACAAAACTTCGCCACATTTGGAACATACTGGTCTTGCCCTGTGCAGAGGCGCTGCTTGTGCTCCCTCTTGTTGCAGAGCTGTCTCCACTGCCTCGACGCACAGAGCTGCTTTGTAAAGCAGTAGCAGCAGCAGTGCTCTCGGCTGGAATGGAGAACATTATGGATTCCGACAAGCTTACAACCTGCAATGATCCTCAGTGTACTCAACCATCGTACGACCAGCTGTACCCTTTCCTATTGCATTCTCACCCATCCCTGCAGACTGTGAGCCCTCGCGGGCAGGGTCCTCTCTCCTTCTGTACTTGTGTGTCCCTTGTCCAGCACATCTTTATTGTACCTGTCTATATTTTTCCCTTGTCATATGTAAAGCGCCATGGAATAAATGGTGCTATATAAATGTATAATAATAATAATAATTGCAGCAGTGTGTCTTGTTACTCCCGCATTTTACGCTCCCGGTTCAACGGTCTGATGAGGCTTTGAAAGTTGTCCCGGTAGCGAGGGTCTAGGAGGGTGTACACCCAATAATCAGACGTGGTGAGAATGTGGGTGATGTGGCGGTCGTTTCTCAGGCACTGCAACATGAAATCAACCATGTGCTGCAGACTTCCAACTGGCCAAGAAACGCTGTCCCCTGCAAGAGGCGTCATCTCTGCCTGCTCTG
The DNA here is from genome assembly GCA_033576555.1 of Oophaga sylvatica. Lineage (NCBI taxonomy): Eukaryota > Metazoa > Chordata > Amphibia > Anura > Dendrobatidae > Oophaga > Oophaga sylvatica. Next base: position 346,656,237 of record JARQOD010000005.1, read on the forward strand.
CATCACCCCACCCTCGCTCTACATACTGACTAGAGCGTTGTGTACCTCCCTCTGGAGCGATGTCTTCCTCCTCCATTGACTCCTCCTCATCCTCCTCACAAAGTGAGCCCTGCCCAGCCCTTTGTGAGGAACCACGTTGCGCTGACTGTACATAAGGTGATGGAATTTGTGACTCCTCATCCTCCACCTCTTCCAAAACCTCATCCCTTAGTGCTTGCAGTGTTTTTTCAAGCAGGCAGATAAGGGGGACAGTCAGGCTGACTAGTGCATCATCTGCACTCGCCATCCGCGTTGACTCATCAAACGCACGCAAAACGTGGCAGATGTCCTTCATAGAGTCCTTCGCCAGTCCTTACACTGGCTGCCCATCCATTAGAGGATCCAATTCAAAGTACTTGTTCTCACCCACAAAGCTCTCCACAGTGCAGCACCCCCCTACATCTCCTCCCTCATTTCTATCTATCGGCCTAACCGACTGCTGCGCTCTGCAAACGACCTTGGACTAACCTCTGCACTAATCCGTACCTCCCACTCCCGACTCCAAGACTTCTCCCGCGCTGCGCCAATCCTCTGAAATGCTGTACCCCAAGAAATTAGGACTATCCGCAATTTGCATGGTTTCAGGCGCTCCCTCTAAACACATTTGTTCAGAGCGGCCTATCACATTCACTAATCAAAGACATTCTATGTGTGTGTGTGTGTGTGTGTGTGTGTGTGTGTAGCCCATTCACTATCTCCATCCATCCATCCCTCACTCCCTCAAAATGGCTGGACCATCATTGTAAATACACCATTGTATATAAACACCTGTATTTTGTAGCTCCCCCTCCTCATTGTAGATTGTAAGCTCTCACGAGCAGGGCCGGCTTATATTGCTTTAATTATTGTATTGTTAACGTTGTTACTTATGACTTTTGTTCTGAAACTGTTAAACTGTAAAGCGCTGCGGAATCTGTTGGCGCTATATAAATAAAGATTATTATTATTATAGAGGCCCACTCAGTAGTGGTGAAGTGTGAACGGCGCAAATTGCGAGTTGATTGCGCCTGATGCAGCTGATACTCCATTACTGCTGGCTGCTGCTCACACAACCGCTCCAACATATGTAACGTGGAATTCCACCTGGTGGGTACGTCACATATGATGCGATGTTCAGGAAGGCGAAATCTGCATTGCAGAGCTGCAATGCGCGATCTGACCATGCTGGAACGTCGCAAGTGAGCGCACTGTAGGCGGACCTTGTGCAGCAGTGCATCAATATCCGTATAGTCCCTCAAAAAACTCTGCATGACCAAGTTGAGCACATGTGCCAGACATGGTATGTGAGTGAGGTTGACAAGGCCCAGAGCTGCCACCAGATTTCGGCCATTGTCACACACTACCAAGCCTAGCTGGAGATTCGCTGTCAAAAACCACACATCGCTCTCCTGCTTCATGGCATTCCAGAGCTCCTGCGCTGTGTGGCTTCGATTCCCCATGGAAATTAATTTCAGGACGGCCTGTTGACGTTTGCCCACGGCAGTGCTCATATCGGTCGCAACAGCTAAGCGTTGTGTGGTGCATGTGTGGGGTGCACGCATCACAGGAAGCAAAGCATCATAGAAGACAAGCATTGAGTAAACGGCAGTTATTCATGGCAGTTAATCAGGGCTGGAATAAGGTAGTCCACACTTTGCTATATTTTTAATCCTGAACAAAACATTTTCATAAATATTATGTTTATCAAATACCCTTATTATTATTATTACACAACCTCATGCATGTTTTGCAATATATTTTACATTTTATTTTAGGATATTTGTTTCTTGTTTTTTGTTATGTTTTTAATTATGTACATTAACTGTATCCTCCTGTGTTCCCTTGCCTTCCACAAACATCGCCCCATCCCCCCTTCATCATGACTCATACACATGAGCCCCTCCATACTTCCCTCTCCCATGTACAGTTCCCATGCACTCATCACCTTCCTGAGAAACCTCAGCCCATCTAGCCGAAACACATCACTGAAAAAACCAACTTACAACACCAACAACTACCTGCTCTTTATCTTCCTACTCCTATTGATTTCAGGGGACATCTCCCCCAACCCTGGTCCACCATCCCCCAACCTCAATCCCTACCCTACCTCATATCGAAACCATAATAATCTTATTAATATTAATTGCACTCCCTCATCTCCTTCGTTTAACTGTGCCCTCTGGAATCCACGGTCTGCATGCAACAAGCTAACCTTCCTGCACAACTACTTTCTGAACAACTCTCTTCATCTGTTGGCACTGACTGAAACCTGGATTCAGGATTCTGACACGGTTTCCCCTCCTGCCATTTCCTATGGTGGCTTATAGTTCTCACATTCCCCGAGACCCTCAAACAGACATGGTGGTGGAGTCGGCATACTCCTGTCCCCACAATGCACTTTCCAGGTCATCCCCCCAATTCCATCACTCTCATTCCCTTCTTTTGAGGTCCACACCATCATGCTCTTTCGTCCCCTCTCCCTCAGAGTAGCGGTCATATATCGGACCCCAGGCCCAAAGTCATTCTATGTGTAAGTGTGTGTGTGTAGCCCATTCACTATCTCCATCCATCCCTCACTCCCTCAAAATGGCTGGACCATCATTGTAAATAGACCATTGTATATAAACACCTGTACTTTGTAGCTCCCCCACCTCATTGTAAATTGTAAGCTCTCAAGAGCAGGGGCGGCTTCTATTGCTTTAATTATTTTATTGTTAACGTTGTTACTTATTACTTGTGTTCTGAAACTGTTAAACTGTAAAGCGCAGCGGAATCTGTTTGCGCTATATAAATAAAGATTATTATTATTATTAAGCGTTCACTGGTCCATGTGGAGGTAGACCGTGACGGCTCCTGCAGCAATGTTTCTGAGGAACTGGAGTAGGAGGAGGAGTCAATGTGTACAGACTTGATTCCTGCAATCCTTGGAGTTGGCTGAACACGTACAGCGCCACTCGCAAGATCTGTACCCGGCTACACAACATTGACCCAATGGGCAGTGAGGGAAAGGTATCGTCCCTGGCCATGGGTACTGGTCCACGCAGCGGTGGTCAGGTGGACATTGCTACTGACGAAGTTTAGTAGCGCATGTTTAATTTTTCACGCAACATGCTTTTGCAGACCAGGGACGGCTTGCCTGCTGAAATAAAATCGGCTTGGCACATAGTATTGTGGGACTGCCAATGCCATTAAGTTACGGAAACTGTCAGTCTCCACCAGCCTGAATGACAGCATTTCAAGGGACAGGAGTTTTGCAATGCCAGCATTCAGAGCCTGTGCTCGTGGATGGTTTGCCGAGTATGGCCGTCTTTTATCCCATGCCTGTGGTACCGATGGCTGTTTTGTGGCCTGGGTGTGTGAGGATGACAGGGAACTTGCTGCTGTGGGTGGAATAACACTTTGTCTCTGGACAACATTGACCGAGGTTCTTCCATGGCGATCCTGTGAGAAAGCCGAACCAGCTGTGTGTCAGCTGGAGGAAGAGGCTCCGACACGACCTGAAGATGTAGGTGCTGCTGTAGGTTGGCCTACATCTCCAGTGTGTCTTTGTAACTCAACTACGTGCTTTGTACCCACATGTTTGCACATATTTCCCACCTCTTCCGACAAGCCTACAACCTGCAATGATCATCAGTCTACTGAACCACCACACGATCAGCTCTTCCCTCTCCTAGTGTATCCTCAACCACCCCTGTAGATTGTGATCCCTCGCGGGCTGGGTCCTCTCTCCTTCTGTACTTGTGTGTGCCTTGTATTGCTCATGTTTACTGTAATTGTCTATATTTGCCCCTCTTCACATGTAAAGCGCCATGGAATAAATGGCGCTATTAAAATCTATAATAATAATATTACTGGTATTGACGTTACTGACACTTTTACCTGTTTTTACTTTTAGAGTACACAGCTTGCATTTCACATAGCAAATATCATCTGCAAGTGTGTCAAAAAAGGACCACGCAGTGCAAGTCCTGGGAGCGCCCGTTTTGACTTTTGGAAGAGAACTGCTCCGAACAGGTTCCAAACTGGAGGCTACAGTCAACCGAGTCTGCAGCCTAACTCTCCCTCCTGTTTGTACCGTTGGGGCAATCTCTTCCTCAGAGCTGCTCCACCACCTTCCTGTTCCTCACGCCATGTTGGGACTTGGACCTCATCATCTCCACTACCTGAGTCTCATCATCATCAGATGCGTTCTGCGGTGTGCTGAGCATCGGCACTGGCTCACCCGCCTCTTCAGATTCTGAGAGACACAGCTGTTGTGCATCACTGCATACTCCCTCTTCTTCACATTCCAGAATGCTGCTTGGCTGTGCCCCTGTTTGCAAGCCAACAGATTCTGAGAACCGAAGCAGAGACTCAGCTGGATCCTGTACAGAACTGTCTGACTGCCTGGGCAATTTGGCAGGCGGTGAAAAGACAGATGGTTGCTCAACAGTGCTGTGTTCCTGAGAGGAGGTGGAAGCAATTGAAGTCGATGCATTGGCTGCCATCCAAGCAACAACGGCTTCAATTTGTTCTTCCCCCAGCAGGGGGGTACGCCGACCTCCTACTAAAGTGCACATAAAGGAACGCTCGGAAGTGCTGTTAGCACAGTCAACACTTGCTCCTGTGTTACTGGGGTTCAGTAATGTCAGCTGTTCCCCTGCTGTGTGTACGCCAAAAAGTCATGCTGCCTCCACCCTGTCCTCCTCTCATCCCTGGGCTCCAACACCGCCAGTTGTTGCTCGGAAGTAATTGGCACGGGTACTGACTCCTGCCCAGCCTGGTTACAGCACGACAGCTGTTTACTGGCAGTGTCAACGTTAATTAGCCTCCAATAAGTTGTCCTGTTGTGTTGCATTCGGGTTAGCCGACTCTATGGTGCCTGCAGTTTAGGTGATTCCTATGTGTGCTGTGGGATATCTAAATAAAGTCTGTTTCCGTTGTGACAATAGGACAAGCACCCACTGTAGGACTGTGTGATTCGGTAACTGCGGACAGCTTGCGGCCTGTCAACTTATATTTTCATGGGTGCCTTATGGTACCCGTCCGGGTTCCAGTACCGTCAGCTGGTTCTCCGCAGTGCCTTTGGCCTCGGTGCCTCCATGTCGGTATCCGAGTTCCAGCAACGTCTGCTGGTCCTTGGTAGTGCTTTTGAGCACAGGTACCTCCTGCTTAGTGTTGAGCGATAGTGCTCGATATCTAAAAATATCGTATCGAAATTGTATCGCCGATAGCACTAAATATCGTCGATATCCGATTTCGATACCGGAAGTCCAATGTAAGTCTATGGGAACAAAATATCGCAACTAAAAAAAACCTTTATTTCCTTGTAAACACTAAATATACACACATAGAATACATTATATATATATATACATGTCATTGTGACATATATATATACATATATTTATAGTTTATACACTTCTACATAGTAAAATAGACTCTGATTCAATTGCCGGGTAAAGCCGTGACATACCCCATAGAAGTCGACGGGCTCGGTGCCGAGTACCCCAAAAACCTCTGGCTCTGTGCGACTCAACTTGGGCGTCACGAACAGGATTCTGTAGCTCGCTATAAGCGAGTCCTGTGTGCCTGAATTGAACTGGTTTTGTGCTTGAGAATTGCTAAAATCATCAGAGAATGTATTTGCCATTTTTCCGCCATATCTGCGTCACGACGAGGCACTGGTGAAGAAGAAGGGCGTGCTCTTCATGGGTGTACACACTCACTCAGTGACTCGAAAACGATGGCTCTAAATGGTACTGCAATGTAAGATCGTGCCCCACAGCTCTTCAGTTCCGCCTCCTCATCCTCCTCAGTGTGCGGAAACTAACACGAAGGTCCCACCTCACTACAAAAGAGGGGCCCTCTCCAGATGCTAATGACACATGTGACTTGGCAGAGATGGCTAATGGACACGAGCAGAAGTGTGAAGGGATGGAGCAGTCAGAGCTCTCCCCCCACGGAAGCGACCCGATCGCCACGGAACCACCGTTGGGCACCCGGCCTGGAAACCCTCCTACGCTGCAAGAAGCGGAGGATACCCTAAGAGGCCTGGCCCGGCACCGGGAGGAGGTCGCCAGGATGGAAGTCAGCTGGCGTGCCCTAAAACTAAACTTGGAGCGGCGCCAATCCCTCTTACCTGAAGTGTCTGTACCGGAAGGTGAGGCACCCGTTCTAGTAGAGGAGTCCGTGCGGGCATCCCAGCCCTTGCAATGTGATCCGGTTGACGTTGTCGCAGTGGAGGCACCCGTTCCTGCAAAAACCTCTGCACCGGCAGCACCCCAGATCCCGCTGTCTGCCCCCGTCGCTGAGACAGAAGAAGCGACACCCGTCCTCATGGAGGAAGGCCGCGCAGGCACCAGAGGTCTACCAGTCTGTACCGGAGCCCCGGCTGTCATCTGTTCCAGAGCCGGCTGCTTCCTCCGCAGGTGAGCGCCGCCAGGACTGGGGGGCGCCAGGAGAGCTGCCGCAAACCGGACACTGTAAGCTGCAGTTTGATGGTGGAGACATGGAGCAGCTGGTGGAGGAGAATTACAACCGGGGTCAGGAGGAAGAGTGGAGACGTTGGGAGAAGGAAGCAGAGCGACAAAGGGAGCAGCGAGAATCCCAAAAACTTTGCCAACGTCAGCTGGAGAAGGACCGGGCAGATAAGGACCGGATGAGAAAAGATAAAAGTACGGTGAGGGAGCCGCGGCGTAAGGGTGCAGTACGGAGCTTTAAATTGAAAGGTGGTTGGGGCTTCATCCAGGAGCCTGGACTTTATTTAGAAGTTTTTGTGAACCGGCGGGACGTGGAGGCTCACCTCCCAGAAGGACACCCGGGGAGGGACCTGTTGCCAGGAGACTTGGTGACTTACACCCGACACTGGGGTTACAATGGATGGTACGCCCTAAATGTTACCAGGTGCGACCCCTACTCCCCAGAGTGTCAGGAACCTGTGAGACCCTCGGAGCCTTCAGCCTCCCACATCCAGGCCTCTGCAAAAGTGCCCACCCCACGCCGTAAATTTCCCCAGCCTCCCTCAGTGGTCTCCTCAGCAGCCCCAGCTATGGACATGATAAGTATAGCTGGCCCGTACCCGGCGCCTGTTAGGCCCCCTGGGGTTCGTTCAGTCTGGGACATAGGGTTCCAGACCCGGAAGGAGATGAAAGAGGTGGCCACACAGACCCAGATAGCGGGTCACGACTTGACTGTACAGGCCACACGACGTCATCAGGTCCTGGTGGTCCTTGGTGCCTCGGATGTTTGGCAAGCATCAGAAGAGTACCAGGTGGTACCTGGAACACCCCTGCCAAAGAATTATAAATAACCCGGACAGGGTCACTGTATGTAAATAGTTAAATTGTTTATGTACCCGGACGGGTGAATGTTCATAAAAAAGTTTTTTAATTTAATAAAAAAAAAAAAACACAGTTTTCATTACTTTTATTACAGTCTCATCCTGCGACGCCATCGATCTCCTGTAAAAAAATGAAAAAAAAAAAAAAAAGTATACCACCTGACCGACGCAGTCCATAGTAACGAGTGTCCCACGACGATCCAGCTCTGCTACATCAGAATGACAGGCAGAGCCTGTCATCCCGGCGCAGCACAGCTGATTACCTGCTTCCCCGGCGGTGACGTCATCGGACTGACTGCTTTACGGCCGGGATTACCCAGCAGTCACTGCAGTTATCGCGAGAAACTGCATGTGACCGCCGGGGAAATATGATGGCGGCCATGAAGCAGTCCAGGCCGTGACCGCCGGAGATCTTCTGCCAGGTAAGTGCCGCTGACTCCTGACAGACCCGACCGACGGACACTGACAGTGACAGTGACAAATCCGATTCCGGTATTCGATAAGACGAAAATATCGAAACGAATTATCGAAAGGCCGATAGAGCTAATATCGGCCGATAGCCGATATTTACATTATCGTATCGCTCAACACTACTCCTGCTTAGTAACCGTGTCCCAGTAACGTCAGCTGGTCCTCGGTTGTGCCATTGGCTCTTTTCCTTCTGCTGCCCCTCCGGGTTCCAGCACAGTCAGCTGGTCCTCGTTACTTGCATTGGCTCTTGTACCTTCTGCTACCCGTCCGGGTTCCAGTACCGTCAACTGGTTCTCCGCAGTGCCTTTGGCCTCAGTGCCTCCAGTTCGGTATCCGAGTTCCAGCAACGTCTGCTGGTCCTTGGTAGTGCTTTTGAGCACAGGTACCTCCTGCTTAGTAACCGTGTCCCAGTAACGTCAGCTGGTCCTCGGTTGTGCCATTGGCTCTTTTCCTTCTGCTGCCCCTCCGGGTTCCAGCACAGTCAGCTGGTCCTCGTTACTTCCATTGTCTCTTGTACCATCTGATACCCGTCCGGGTTCCAGTAACATCAGCTGGTTCTCGGAAGTTAGACAACCGTAAAGACCACCCCGAAGAAGATGACAACCCCAAGGACGACGAGCATCAAGCCAACCAGCCTGAACACCATCACAAAGAGGAAATAAAAGATTACCCAGAAGAAATCACCAACAGGACAAAGAAGGTTAAGACAAACTACAAGATACAGAACAAGAGACAGAAGAACAATAAGCAGAAGATCAAAAAGCAGAAGAACATGAAAAATAAGACCAAAATGAAGAGCAAAATATATGCTGTAAATTATAAGCAGAAGAAGACTAAGCAGTGTATGGGGGTGAGTCCATTCCTCCTCGTGGTGCCCCTGGAAAATGCCTGCTGCTGCAGGTTAAACTGAACACGGACAAATACTGTTGTAATTTAAATCTTTTGTGACAGCAAGAACGGAAGGAAGAAAAATTCATACTTTTACAGATTACAAGTACAGGAATCTCTGTCACAAATAAGAATATGATGAAGAAGATGAAGAGGAAGAAGATGAAGAAGTAGCATATGAAGAAGAATAATAGTTTAATAAGAACAATATGAGTAATGTTAACAAAAAGATGAATAACAAGAAGTTTAAGAAGAAGATAAAGAAGGTGAAGATGAAGAATAATTAGATGACAAAGATGATGCTGCTGAAGATTATGAAGGTGAAAGTGTGGCAAAAGTTAAAAAGGTCAAGAGCATGGAAGTTGTGAAACATACATATTTGCCAAAATAGAAAAAAGGTTAACAACATTGTCAATTTCTTCGTCAATCCGAACGTCTTTAAAAAAAAAAATTATTAATGCTATTCCATTGGATTGGGTTAAACATCTATGCCTCTCCTCAACCTCCCCCAATACATTCTACATTACTCTTTGTTGTTTTCCTTCATGTACAATTATCCAACAAGCCAAGAATGGGTTTTTTTTAATTACGATATTTTGTTCCCATAGACTTACATTGGATTTCCGGTATCGGTATCGGGTATCGCCGATATTTTGTGGATATCGTCGATACCATTCCGATCCGATATTTTTGGATATCGGAAAGTATCGCTCAACTCTAGTGACCAGCAAGATAGAAAAAACCTAACAGGAGAGTTCTAACAGCTGGGTCCTTAGCCTCAACACTGCAATTGTCCACTGCAGGGTCTTTAGCCTCAATACTGCAATTGTCCACTGCAGATTCTTCAGCCTCAACAACGCAATTCTCAACTGCTGGTCCTTCAGCCTCAACACTGAAATTCTCCACTGCTGGTCCTTCAGTCTCAACACTGACATTCAACATTGCAGGTTCTTCATCCTAAACAATGAAATGCACCAATGCCAGGTGTTCTTTAGCCAATTCTCCACTGCAGTTTACTGAAATTATCCACTGCAGCTTTTCCAGACTCAGCAATGACATTCTCCACTGCCGGGTCTTCATCCTTAACACTGACTTTCTCCAATGCAGGTTCTTCAGGCACAACAATTCACTGAGTAGCCAAACAATATGGGAGTACCAAATTAAACCAACAATGCTTTCAGGTGGCCATCCAGTACGTTGGTTCAAAGGGCTATTGGTGTGTGTGTAACCTTGAGGCAGGGCAGGCCTTGCCTTAAATGCCTAGGCAAACAGTATGGCAGTACCAAATTAAGCTTAATGGGAAGTTAGGTTTAATGTGGCCATCCAGTATGTGGCTTCAAAGGCTTATTGGGATGCATGTAAAGTTGGGGCAGGGCAGGCCTTGCATTCAATGCATAGGCAAACAGTATGGCAGTACCAAATAAAGCTTAATGGGAATTTTGTTTTAATGTGGCCATCAAGTGTTGTCATATGCAACAGATGAGAACTTATATTATATGTGAAGGAGGACTTTATGCTGACCTGACAGTAGATGGCGATGTTGTGTAACGTTTCCTTCTTTAATGTATTGTATAAGAATTAGTCTCTGTTTAGCTTCACTTTCGTTTTGTTCCTGTTAGCTGATGCAATGCTGTAATGTCTGTGCATTATTCCTTCACCTCATGTTCAGAGAAGTAAACGCTTGTTATCCCATGCAACTGGCTCTGTGAAGTTTCCTCTGCAAAGGTGTGGATTCAGAAGCTGTGCAACAGGTTATTGACCCAGGCACCCAGACACCCAGACCCAGGAACCCAGATACAGCGTATCCAGATACAGAGAATCCAGACACCACAGATCCCAGGACATTGGAACTTTCAGTAAGACCCTGGTGAATGCAGAAGAATTCTTCAGTGCAAGTCTCTCCAAACAAGTAAGATAAGTTGAAAATGATGAATAGCACAGAGCTAAAACTCACAGTAGCTAAACTGAATGATGAGAACTATCAGCTATGGAAGTTCAAAGTAGAGATGTTATTGTCTAAAGATGATTTATGGGAAGTAATCATTACAGATAGACCTGATGAAGATAATCAGACATGGGATAAGAAAAATAGACAAGCGAGAGCTACCATCAGCGTATTAGTGGATGATGCTCAATTAATACATATAAGAAATGAAGAAACAGCGAAAGGAATGTGGGAAGAATTAAGAAAGCTATATGAGAGACCTAGCTTAAATCACAAGTTATTTCTACTAAGAAAGCTTTACAATATGAGACTAAATGCAGACAGTGACATGCAGAAGCATATATTTTCTATTATGAAAGTGATATTACAGCTAAGATCTATTGGTTAAGACATTAAAGAAAGCCATATAGCAGCAATGTTATTGTGCAGTTTACCAGATTCATATACAGCTTTAATAAATGCACTAGAGACAAGACCAGAAACTGACATTACATTAGAGTTTGTGAAAATAAGACTCATAGATGAATATCAGAGAAGGAAAGAACAAAGCAATGATTCTTCTACTGAAAAAGATAATGGAAATGCTTCTTAAAGCTACAGAACTTAAAAAACCCTATAATAAAGAGACAAGAGAATGCTTCAGATGTAAGAAAAAAGGTCATTTAAAGAAAGACTGTACTATATGGAAAGCAGAAAAGAAATTACACCATAAAGATAATATACAGAAGGTGAAAAACACAATTTCTGATTCATGTGAAAATAATTGGAATGGCACATTTAAAGTAACTGATAAGAAATCATCACTTGGTTGGTTTATTGATTCAGGAGCAACGAGTCATATGACAAGTGACAAGAATTTCTTTACTGATCTTGATTTAAATAAGAAAGTAGCCATTTATCTTGCAGATGGAAGCAAAATAACCGCAGAAGGTATCGGACAAGGTATGCTAAATTGTTCAAACAAGTTCGGACAAGATTCAAAGATACTTGTACAGGATGTGTTGTATGTTCCAAAATTGGAAGGCGGATTATTATCTGTGAAACGTTTAACAGAAAAAGGACTTACAGTAAAATTCAAAGATAATGAGTGTGCAATTCTTGCAGGAAACAAGTTGATAACCAAAGTCAAGGCAGATGAACAATTATATCATTTTGACAAACCAAAGGAACAGATGAAGGTATGTACACATGATCACAAAAACTGTATTCACATGTGGCATAGACGTCTAGGACATAGACACCCGGACAGTATAAGGAAACTACAGAGAAAAGAATTGACAAAAGATTTAAAGATATCAGATTGCTCAATTACCGTAAGATGTGAATGTTGTATAAAATCCAAAGCCACAAGGATATCTATTCCAAAAGAAAGTGAGATAAAAGCGAAAGACCACTTGATTTGGTGCATACTGACGTTTGTGGACCCATGAAAGTGACTACATCAGGAGGCAATAGATACATGTTGACTTTTATAGATGACTACTCAAGATACACAGTCACATACTTAATTAAGAACAAAAGTGAAGTTTTTGATAAACTTGTAGACTATGTAACAAGATCAAGTAACAAATTTCAAAGGAAGTCAATTGTCATCAGAAGTGATAATGGAGGTGAATTTACAGGTCACAGAATAGAAGACTACTTTAGACAAAATGGAATAGAACAACAAAAAACTGTTCCATACACACCTGAACAAAATGGAGTAGCAGAAAGGAAAAACAGAACTAACAGAAATGATGAGATGTATGCTGACAGATTCTAAACTACCAGAGAAATATTGGGGTGAGGCAGCAATGACAGCTACATATCTACAGAACCGACTTTTTTTCCAGAAAACTGAAGAAAACTCCATATGAACTGTGGCAAGGTATGAAACCAAGTGTCAATCATTTAAAAGTTTTTGGATGTAAAGTTTTTATATTCATTCCAACAGAAAAACGTTCCAAACTTCAAAACAGATCCATGGAAGGAATATTCGTTGGATATAGTGAAAACTGCAAAGGATATAGAATCCTAGATCCCAAAACAGACAGAGTTACAGTGAGTAACAGTGTGACATTCATTGAAGATTTAAATGAAGACATTATGATTTCAGTTGAAACAAAAAATGAGAAAAACAATAGTGACATAACTGAAGAAATATCTGATGAGAAAGAAGCAGAAATGAATGAAGAACAAAATACTGAAAGTGAAGAATCACAACTACAAGTAGACACAGAACCAAGACGTTCAATAAGAGAGAACAAAGGAAAACCACCAAAACGTCTCTCATACAAGACAAGTATAAGAAAAATCTATGAACCTACCTCTTGGAAAGACATACCTAAACTTCCTGAAGAAGAAGCTAATAAATGGATAGAAGCAACAGAAACAGAAATTAAATCAATGCATGATTCAAATTCATGGACACTAACAGATTTGCCAGAAGGAAGAAAAGCCAAAGGATGTAAATGGATTTTTAAAGTAAAATACCAAAGGGATGGTACACCTGAAAGATATCAAGCAAGACTCGTAGCTAAAGGGTATTCTCAAAAATATGGAGAAGACTATGATGAAACATTTGCTCCAGTTGTCAAACACACTACAATAAGAACTTTACTTACAGTTGCAGCAGTGGAACAGATGGAACTAAGACATCTGGATGTAAATACAGCTTTTTTGAATGGAGATTTAACAGAAGACATTTACATGGAACAACCACCAGGATTCAAAGATGAAAGAAATCCAAACAAAGTTTGCAAACTACAGAAAAGCATATATGGTTTTAAAACAAGCAGCTAAAGCGTGGAATGACAAAATCACGGAAGTACTAACAAATGAAAAATTTCAAAGAAGCAAAGCTGATCCATGCTTGTACACAAAAAGGCTGAGTAATAGATGGATTTATGTACTCATATATGCAGACGACATTTTGATTTGTTTTGAACAAGAAAGGGATAAAGAAAACATTCTAAAAATCCTGAAACAAAATTTTGAAATCAAAGACTTGGGAAATGTAAAACACTACCTAGGAATACAGATAGAAAGAGAAGAAGATGGAAGTTTCCTACTGAATCAAAATCACATGATTCAAGACATGACAGAAAAATTTGGACTAAAGGATGCAAAAACAGTAAAGTCTCCAATGGAAACTAATTATCTCAAAGAGATGAACAGTGAAGAAAATATGCTACCAAACAATGAAGAATACAGAACAGCAATAGGAAAACTACTGTATCTAGCGACCATTACAAGACCAGACATCGCAGCTGCAGTAGGAATCCTGAGTAGAAAGGTATCAAAACCAAATAATGCTGATTGGAATGCCGTGAAGAGAGTAATACGTTATTTGAAAGGATCTAGCAATGTTAAGCTGAAATTACCCACAGGTGATAATTGCATTTTAACAGGATATGTTGATGCAGATTGGGCTGGAGACCCAACTGAAAGAAGATCTACCAGTGGACATATTTTTTTTCTCTCAGGTGGACCAATAAGTTGGACAAGTAAGAAACAGTCAATTGTGACACTGTCTTCAACAGAAGCAGAATATGTTGCAGCAGCACATGCGAGTCAAGAAGTACTGTGGTTAAGACAATTGTTAACAGACCTAGGACAACCACAGTTGGAACCAACAAAAATAAAAAGAGACAATCAAGGATGCCTTGTTCTTGCTCAGATGGAAAGAGTCAATCCAAGAACCAAGCATATTGATGTGAAATATCATTTCTTGAGAGATCATCAGGACCAAGGAGTATTAAAGTTGGAGTATTGCCCTACTGAAGAAATGACAGCAGACATTTTCACGAAGGCGTTGAATGCTGATAAACATCAGAGACTAATAAAAAAGTTGGGTTTGATTGAATAAATCCTTACTGTTGAGAAAGGGTGTTGTCATATGCAACAGATGAGAACTTATATTATATGTGAAGGAGGACTTTATGCTGACCTGACAGTAGATGGCGATGTTGTGTAACGTTTCCTTCTTTAATGTATAAGAATTAGTCTCTGTTTAGTTTCACTTTCGTTTTGTTCCTGTTAGCTGATGCAATCTGTAATGTCTGTGCATTATTCCTTCACCTCATGTTCAGAGAAGTAAATGCTTGTTATCCCATGCAACTGGCTCTGTGAAGTTTCCTCTGCAAAGGTGTGGATTCAGAAGCTGTGCAACATCAAGTACGTGGGTTTAAAGGCTTATTGGGGTGCGTGTAACTTTGGGACAGGGCAGGCCTTGCATTCAATTCATAAGCAACCAGTATGGGAGTACCAAATGAATACTTGGAACTTTGGTTGCATGTGGTCATCCATGTCTGTTCAAATGGTTGTTGTGGTGCGTCCAAATTTTGGGCAGCCCTGCCATTCACTGCATACGCAATAACAGTATAAGGGACCCACTCTTTAATAATGGGAACAACAAAGCATAGCCGGATGATGGCTCTCTAAGAAAAGCGAGGGCCCACTGATGACACTATAAAAATAGACTTTGTGACTTTCATAGTCTCTCCTTCATAAATGAATCAGGATGTGTCTGATGATGTGTCACACAGCACATGGCCAAATAAGGTTGTAAAGTGTTAAAATGACATTTCCCAATTTGTCTTGGTTGAAAGGAATGGTAAAGTTGAAAAACGCATCAAAAAGGCTATGTGTGAACATAGCCCAAGTGGTGGAGGATCATTTTTGTTTTGGGTTATTTATTTTGCCTTACATACATATCTTTACACTGGAAAGGATGTTCCTTAACATATTTCACAGGAAAATCCATTTTGGTATCGTTTTTGTAGTTTTTATTGTGCGCCTGTAAAAGTGGCATAAGACTCTGACAACTTTGTTCACAGCTGTGACCTGTGTGTCAGAAATGCTTCCTGGGGTATTCCCCATGATGTTCCCATGTCTTTGAGCACTGTTTCCATCAATTTCAGACATTTTTAGACCCTAAAAGGACCCCCAGGTGGGGGTCACAGCAAAAATGCTCCGTTTTTCCATAGACTTACATTGAGCTCGTTGCCCGGGTTGAGCACCCGAGTATTCCAATTTGCTCGACCTGAGCAACAAGCACCCGAGTATTTTAGTGCTTGCTCATCACTAGTTATTAGTAGAGTTGACCGAAACAGGTCGGTCAGATTCAAAAGTCGCCGTCTTTCGCCAAAGTCGGGTTTCGTTGGCCGAAACACGACCATAGCGTGAGGTCGGCCATGCGGTCGTCAAAACAAGCGCCAACGTTGAGTTTCCCAGAATGCTTTCAGGCGCCTTTTTTCAGCCAATGAGCAAGGACGTACACTGTGGGCAATGAGATGACATGGGCAGAGTCCACCACCATCTTAGAGAAGGGCATTGCAGTGATTGGCTTGCTTTGGGGGGGCGTCATAGTGTCTATAAAAGCCCTGACCGCCGACCCCCTTTTTACTTCTGCCGATCTTAACAATAGGGAGAGGTTGCTGTTTATCAGTAGGGAGAGAGTTAGGGCTGGAAAGAGAAGTTCTTATGTGCTTGTGCTGATAGCAATTGTGCTGTACAGTTAGTGTGCAGTGACAGGGGAGGATTTTCTTGTGTGCAGCAGCGCTGGTAATTAGACTGCCTGCCAGTGACAGGGGAGGATTTCCTTAGGTGCAGCAGTGGTGGTTAATAGGCTGCCTGCTAGCTGTATTGCTGTGTGTACACTGCGGTGAAGAGTGCTTTTTACACAGTACTAATACTTTTATTCTTTTTTCTGCACAGTTACTGAGCGTTCATTTTTTCCCACACTGTATAGAGCTGTACGCTCCTCACACACTAGCGTGTACCGGCTGCTATCACGGACAAATACATGCTGACCATCTGTGTGTGACTCTGGAAATATATACGGAGATTTACAATTTCACCTACACTGTATACAGCTTTTTGCTTCTGATACAGTACCCTTTTTCTGCTTTTTGTATTCAGGTCAAATCCATACTGAGTGAGCGTCTTTGTGTGACTCCGGAAATATATACAGAGATTTAAAATTACCCCAACACTGTATACACCTGAACGCTACTGATACAGTACCATATATCTGCTGGTATTTTGGGTACATTTTACCAAACATGAGGAAGTATGGTGGAAGAGGACGTGGGCGGGGGGGTTAGCTGTTATTCCCCATTGACTTGCATTGGGGTCGGGTTTTGTTTTTTTGTCGACCTCCGACTTTTGCCGCGAGCTAGTCGGCCGATCTCGTTCTATTTGACTTTTGCAAAAGTCGGGTGGTCCGAAACCCGACTCGACCCGAAAAAAGGCAAAGTCGCTCATCTCTAGTTAATAGCTCCAACTGCCACCTCCTATCTCAGTAACGGGACAATCTGTATTCACTGAAAACAGGTTTAATCCATGAATTGAGAATTTTGAGAATAGTCAGTCCAGAAGGCCAGACTTTTTAAAAAGTTCAGTTCAGGATCCGAACTTGATCCTGAAACCCATATAAGTCAATTGGGACATGAACTTCAGTTTTTATATTTATTTTTGTATGGAACTCACTCAAAAACCTACATTTAACCAAACTAAAACTAGCTATCTAAAACAAGGAGGTGTAGGTCCAAGTGGAGGAAGAGGTGATAGTGGTGGAATGGGTGGAAGAGGCAAGGGAGGAGTAATCCAACACTGCTTTTTGTTTTGTGTTTTATTTTAAGAACTGACTTCAAAAGAGCATAGAATTAATTCAAAATAAATTTACAGGCTGCAACCTCGGGTCAGAGGTCCAACTGGACGAGGAGGTGGACGTGACGGTATAGGTGGAAGAGGCGGTAGCAAACACATTTTTTGAGTTTTTTCATTTGGGGAGGAGGCACAAAAATTAAACAAATGACAAATAACCCACTACTGGGTGTTAGGGGTCGAGTTCCCGCTTCTGCACAAGGGGAATCTCGAGCCGTCCCTGCTGCGGTCTCCCATCCGTCTCCAGCCGCAGTGGACTCTGCTCAGCTTAGACGTCAGTCCCAGCGTCTCGCCCAGTCTAACATTGTGCAGAGTATTACTGCTGCTCCTCCAGGCTCTGATCTCAATCTATTGTAGCTAGTACTGGTTAGCGGCGAGAGAACGTCTTTAGAACAAAGTCTTTGCTTTCCCCTTCTGAGCATGCCCAGAGTAAGATCTCTCATTGGAGATCAGGGGTCACATGCTCAGGTACTGCAGCAGCTCCTATTGGTCCACCTGGAAGTTCATGAAACCACTTGTGTTCTGGAGCAGTTTCCTCCTCCTTATCTGGCAGGCCCTGTAGTTGCTACTATAAAAGGGTGGCATGGTCGTGCCGCCATGCGCTAGTATCAATCACATTATGTGCTGTGCGCCAGGGTGATCTTGCATGCATGTGTTAGTGCTCGGCTGAAATAAGCCCTTAGAATACTGGCACCTTCGGTGAGGAGATTGTATGCACGTGTTTAGGGCTCGGCTTAAATAAGCCCCTAGAATACGGCTTCTCCGGTGAGGAGATTGTCTAATTGCGTTGCTGATTGCGTTTCTACGGACTGCTGTCCGCACAGCAGTTATCTGTGCATACCAGTGGAGTTAACAGGATACAGTCCATATTTCTGCGTTTCTACCTTAGCGACTCTGTGGCGTAACAGAGTTTGCTTATACCGCCATATAGGGCCACAGTGTCCATAGTTGCGACTCTGTGAAGTAACAGAGTTCGCCATACCACCATCTTACTAGCAGCAGGCTCTGCCTGCACGGTGGACCCCGGGCTGCGAACGCACTTATTATTTATATTTATTTTGTGCGTTCCGCCAGCCCTAAAATAATACTAGCGCCAGGGTCTGGCTAGTAAAATGGCGGACGCTCAGCGTCTACTGCAGGACATCCAGCAGCTGGAGGGTAGGTTGGCGGCTCTTGAGCGCACAACCTCAGCTGTGGATGTTACCGCAGTCGCTGTTCAGGCTGCTAGCGTGGCTGCAGCCAGTGTGTCCACTGCCACCTCTGTCCCCATATTATCCCATCTCCCACTTCCAGACAAGTTTGCTGGTGACAGCAAGCAATGTCGGGGATTCGTGAGTCAGTGCTCTATACAACTCGAGCTTCTGGCTGCACGTTTCCCCACGGATCGGGCACAAGTGGGCTTTGTAATATCTTTTCTGTTGGGCAGAGCGTTGGAGTGGGCCATCCCACTGTGGGAGCGTGACGACCGTGTGGTGCGGAGTGCTCCTCATTTTCTGGAGGCTCTAAAAAAGGTCTTTCTAGGACCTCAGGTCACCCATGATGCGGCTCTCCAACTCCTGGCAAGTTCACAGCTGTTTCCCGCAACACTGGAGAAGCTTATCGCCATATCTACCCGCATTGACCTCCGTTTTCACGAGCCGAGGTTGGAGCGGTCCCAGTGTAGGCAGAGGTTCCCGGGTGGCTCCCACCTTCGCCAGACCTCTGGAATCTTTCAGCCAGGCGCCCGACTCCCATGAGTCCATGGAGGTTTCTCGAGCAGGACCTAAGTCCCGGACCGCTCGAGCACCCATGGTCTGTAACATCTGCCAGCAGTTAGGACATTATGCCAACAAATGTCCACAGCGGTCGGGAAAACGGTCGCGTCTAGTGATCTTGGGAGGAGGTTCACTAGACACTGCGGCATTTTCCACCAAGTTGTCCTTTAAGGGGACAATTACTGTAGGTCCATCCACTCTCACCGCCGAGCTCTGTGTGGATTCTGGAGCCGAGGGGAATTTCATGTCCTCTGCCTTTGCTCTCCGCCACACTATACCTCTGGTGATGCTCGCCAAACCGGTGACTGTGCGTGTAGTGAATGGATCGAATCTGCCCTCACAAATCACCCACCAGACTATCCCTCTCATGTTGTCTATGTCCCCTTCCCATCAGGAGAGTATTTCCTTTCTCGTCCTGCCCGAGGGAATAGACGAGGTGTTGCTGGGAGTATCTTGGCTCCGTCACCATTCTCCCCATATTGAGTGGTCCTCTGGGAGGATACTGGGTTGGGATGATTCATGTAGAGGCAGATGTGTCAGGGAGTGCATTCAGGTCACCACCACAGAGATACCCGTAGATCTCACTTCTCTCCCCCAGTGTTATTGGTCATATGCAGACGTTTTCTCCAAGAAGGCGGCGGAGACTCTTCCGCCTCATCGCCCCTACAACTGTCCTATTGGTCTCTTGGAGCAGAACCTCCTCGGGGAAGAGTCTATCCCCTCTTGCTTACTGAGACGGAGGCCATGTCTCAGTATATTCAGGAGAATCTGGCAAGAGGGTTCATTAGGAAGTCGGTGTCACCAGCAGGGGCGGGGTTCTTCTTCGTGCAAAAGAAGAACGGAGAATTACATCCATGTATTGACTACAGGGGTCTTAACGCTATCACCGTCAAGAATAAGTACCCATTGCCCCTAATCTCTGAGCTCTTTGATAGGCTCCGAGGAGCAAGGGTATTTACCAAGCTAGATCTACGTGGTGCCTATAACCTAATTCGCATCAGTGA
>JARQOD010000005.1:346676385-346789037 GCA_033576555.1 Oophaga sylvatica
TTTTTTTCCAGAAAACTGAAGAAAACTCCATATGAACTGTGGCAAGGTATGAAACCAAGTGTCAATCATTTAAAAGTTTTTGGATGTAAAGTTTTTATATTCATTCCAACAGAAAAACGTTCCAAACTTCAAAACAGATCCATGGAAGGAATATTCGTTGGATATAGTGAAAACTGCAAAGGATATAGAATCCTAGATCCCAAAACAGACAGAGTTACAGTGAGTAACAGTGTGACATTCATTGAAGATTTAAATGAAGACATTATGATTTCAGTTGAAACAAAAAATGAGAAAAACAATAGTGACATAACTGAAGAAATATCTGATGAGAAAGAAGCAGAAATGAATGAAGAACAAAATACTGAAAGTGAAGAATCACAACTACAAGTAGACACAGAACCAAGACGTTCAATAAGAGAGAACAAAGAAAACCACCAAAACGTCTCTCATACAAGACAAGTATAAGAAAAATCTATGAACCTACCTCTTGGAAAGACATACCTAAACTTCCTGAAGAAGAAGCTAATAAATGGATAGAAGCAACAGAAACAGAAATTAAATCAATGCATGATTCAAATTCATGGACACTAACAGATTTGCCAGAAGGAAGAAAAGCCAAAGGATGTAAATGGATTTTTAAAGTAAAATACCAAAGGGATGGTACACCTGAAAGATATCAAGCAAGACTCGTAGCTAAAGGGTATTCTCAAAATATGGAGAAGACTATGATGAAACATTTGCTCCAGTTGTCAAACACACTACAATAAGAACTTTACTTACAGTTGCAGCAGTGGAACAGATGGAACTAAGACATCTGGATGTAAATACAGCTTTTTTGAATGGAGATTTAACAGAAGACATTTACATGGAACAACCACCAGGATTCAAAGATGAAAGAAATCCAAACAAAGTTTGCAAACTACAGAAAAGCATATATGGTTTAAAACAAGCAGCTAAAGCGTGGAATGACAAAATCACGGAAGTACTAACAAATGAAAAATTTCAAAGAAGCAAAGCTGATCCATGCTTGTACACAAAAAGGCTGAGTAATAGATGGATTTATGTACTCATATATGCAGACGACATTTTGATTTGTTTTGAACAAGAAAGGGATAAAGAAAACATTCTAAAAATCCTGAAACAAAATTTTGAAATCAAAGACTTGGGAAATGTAAAACACTACCTAGGAATACAGATAGAAAGAGAAGAAGATGGAAGTTTCCTACTGAATCAAAATCACATGATTCAAGACATGACAGAAAAATTTGGACTAAAGGATGCAAAAACAGTAAAGTCTCCAATGGAAACTAATTATCTCAAAGAGATGAACAGTGAAGAAAATATGCTACCAAACAATGAAGAATACAGAACAGCAATAGGAAAACTACTGTATCTAGCGACCATTACAAGACCAGACATCGCAGCTGCAGTAGGAATCCTGAGTAGAAAGGTATCAAAACCAAATAATGCTGATTGGAATGCCGTGAAGAGAGTAATACGTTATTTGAAAGGATCTAGCAATGTTAAGCTGAAATTACCCACAGGTGATAATTGCATTTTAACAGGATATGTTGATGCAGATTGGGCTGGAGACCCAACTGAAAGAAGATCTACCAGTGGACATATTTTTTTTCTCTCAGGTGGACCAATAAGTTGGACAAGTAAGAAACAGTCAATTGTGACACTGTCTTCAACAGAAGCAGAATATGTTGCAGCAGCACATGCGAGTCAAGAAGTACTGTGGTTAAGACAATTGTTAACAGACCTAGGACAACCACAGTTGGAACCAACAAAAATAAAAGAGGACAATCAAGGATGCCTTGTTCTTGCTCAGATGGAAAGAGTCAATCCAAGAACCAAGCATATTGATGTGAAATATCATTTCTTGAGAGATCATCAGGACCAAGGAGTATTAAAGTTGGAGTATTGCCCTACTGAAGAAATGACAGCAGACATTTTCACGAAGGCGTTGAATGCTGATAAACATCAGAGACTAATAAAAAAGTTGGGTTTGATTGAATAAATCCTTACTGTTGAGAAAGGGTGTTGTCATATGCAACAGATGAGAACTTATATTATATGTGAAGGAGGACTTTATGCTGACCTGACAGTAGATGGCGATGTTGTGTAACGTTTCCTTCTTTAATGTATAAGAATTAGTCTCTGTTTAGTTTCACTTTCGTTTTGTTCCTGTTAGCTGATGCAATACTGTAATGTCTGTGCATTATTCCTTCACCTCATGTTCAGAGAAGTAAATGCTTGTTATCCCATGCAACTGGCTCTGTGAAGTTTCCTCTGCAAAGGTGTGGATTCAGAAGCTGTGCAACATCAAGTACGTGGGTTTAAAGGCTTATTGGGGTGCGTGTAACTTTGGGACAGGGCAGGCCTTGCATTCAATTCATAAGCAACCAGTATGGGAGTACCAAATGAATACTTGGAACTTTGGTTGCATGTGGTCATCCATGTCTGTTCAAATGGTTGTTGTGGTGCGTCCAAATTTTGGGCAGCCCTGCCATTCACTGCATACGCAATAACAGTATAAGGGACCCACTCTTTAATAATGGGAACAACAAAGCATAGCCGGATGATGGCTCTCTAAGAAAAGCGAGGGCCCACTGATGACACTATAAAAATAGACTTTGTGACTTTCATAGTCTCTCCTTCATAAATGAATCAGGATGTGTCTGATGATGTGTCACACAGCACATGGCCAAATAAGGTTGTAAAGTGTTAAAATGACATTTCCCAATTTGTCTTGGTTGAAAGGAATGGTAAAGTTGAAAAACGCATCAAAAAGGCTATGTGTGAACATAGCCCAAGTGGTGGAGGATCATTTTTGTTTTGGGTTATTTATTTTGCCTTACATACATATCTTTACACTGGAAAGGATGTTCCTTAACATATTTCACAGGAAAATCCATTTTGGTATCGTTTTTGTAGTTTTTATTGTGCGCCTGTAAAAGTGGCATAAGACTCTGACAACTTTGTTCACAGCTGTGACCTGTGTGTCAGAAATGCTTCCTGGGGTATTCCCCATGATGTTCCCATGTCTTTGAGCACTGTTTCCATCAATTTCAGACATTTTTAGACCCTAAAAGGACCCCCAGGTGGGGGTCACAGCAAAAATGCTCCGTTTTTCCATAGACTTACATTGAGCTCGTTGCCCGGGTTGAGCACCCGAGTATTCCAATTTGCTCGACCTGAGCAACAAGCACCCGAGTATTTTAGTGCTTGCTCATCACTAGTTATTAGTAGAGTTGACCGAAACAGGTCGGTCAGATTCAAAAGTCGCCGTCTTTCGCCAAAGTCGGGTTTCGTTGGCCGAAACACGACCATAGCGTGAGGTCGGCCATGCGGTCGTCAAAACAAGCGCCAACGTTGAGTTTCCCAGAATGCTTTCAGGCGCCTTTTTTCAGCCAATGAGCAAGGACGTACACTGTGGGCAATGAGATGACATGGGCAGAGTCCACCACCATCTTAGAGAAGGGCATTGCAGTGATTGGCTTGCTTTGGGGGGGCGTCATAGTGTCTATAAAAGCCCTGACCGCCGACCCCCTTTTTACTTCTGCCGATCTTAACAATAGGGAGAGGTTGCTGTTTATCAGTAGGGAGAGAGTTAGGGCTGGAAAGAGAAGTTCTTATGTGCTTGTGCTGATAGCAATTGTGCTGTACAGTTAGTGTGCAGTGACAGGGGAGGATTTTCTTGTGTGCAGCAGCGCTGGTAATTAGACTGCCTGCCAGTGACAGGGGAGGATTTCCTTAGGTGCAGCAGTGGTGGTTAATAGGCTGCCTGCTAGCTGTATTGCTGTGTGTACACTGCGGTGAAGAGTGCTTTTTACACAGTACTAATACTTTTATTCTTTTTTTCTGCACAGTTACTGAGCGTTCATTTTTTCCCACACTGTATAGAGCTGTACGCTCCTCACACACTAGCGTGTACCGGCTGCTATCACGGACAAATACATGCTGACCATCTGTGTGTGACTCTGGAAATATATACGGAGATTTACAATTTCACCTACACTGTATACAGCTTTTTGCTTCTGATACAGTACCCTTTTTCTGCTTTTTGTATTCAGGTCAAATCCATACTGAGTGAGCGTCTTTGTGTGACTCCGGAAATATATACAGAGATTTAAAATTACCCCAACACTGTATACACCTGAACGCTACTGATACAGTACCATATATCTGCTGGTATTTTGGGTACATTTTACCAAACATGAGGAAGTATGGTGGAAGAGGACGTGGGCGGGGGGGTTAGCTGTTATTCCCCATTGACTTGCATTGGGGTCGGGTTTTGTTTTTTTGTCGACCTCCGACTTTTGCCGCGAGCTAGTCGGCCGATCTCGTTCTATTTGACTTTTGCAAAAGTCGGGTGGTCCGAAACCCGACTCGACCCGAAAAAAGGCAAAGTCGCTCATCTCTAGTTAATAGCTCCAACTGCCACCTCCTATCTCAGTAACGGGACAATCTGTATTCACTGAAAACAGGTTTAATCCATGAATTGAGAATTTTGAGAATAGTCAGTCCAGAAGGCCAGACTTTTTAAAAAGTTCAGTTCAGGATCCGAACTTGATCCTGAAACCCATATAAGTCAATTGGGACATGAACTTCAGTTTTTATATTTATTTTTGTATGGAACTCACTCAAAAACCTACATTTAACCAAACTAAAACTAGCTATCTAAAACAAGGAGGTGTAGGTCCAAGTGGAGGAAGAGGTGATAGTGGTGGAATGGGTGGAAGAGGCAAGGGAGGAGTAATCCAACACTGCTTTTTGTTTTGTGTTTTATTTTAAGAACTGACTTCAAAAGAGCATAGAATTAATTCAAAATAAATTTACAGGCTGCAACCTCGGGTCAGAGGTCCAACTGGACGAGGAGGTGGACGTGACGGTATAGGTGGAAGAGGCGGTAGCAAACACATTTTTTGAGTTTTTTCATTTGGGGAGGAGGCACAAAAATAAACAAATGACAAATAACCCACTACTGGGTGTTAGGGGTCGAGTTCCCGCTTCTGCACAAGGGGAATCTCGAGCCGTCCCTGCTGCGGTCTCCCATCCGTCTCCAGCCGCAGTGGACTCTGCTCAGCTTAGACGTCAGTCCCAGCGTCTCGCCCAGTCTAACATTGTGCAGAGTATTACTGCTGCTCCTCCAGGCTCTGATCTCAATCTATTGTAGCTAGTACTGGTTAGCGGCGAGAGAACGTCTTTAGAACAAAGTCTTTGCTTTCCCCTTCTGAGCATGCCCAGAGTAAGATCTCTCATTGGAGATCAGGGGTCACATGCTCAGGTACTGCAGCAGCTCCTATTGGTCCACCTGGAAGTTCATGAAACCACTTGTGTTCTGGAGCAGTTTCCTCCTCCTTATCTGGCAGGCCCTGTAGTTGCTACTATAAAAGGGTGGCATGGTCGTGCCGCCATGCGCTAGTATCAATCACATTATGTGCTGTGCGCCAGGGTGATCTTGCATGCATGTGTTAGTGCTCGGCTGAAATAAGCCCTTAGAATACTGGCACCTTCGGTGAGGAGATTGTATGCACGTGTTTAGGGCTCGGCTTAAATAAGCCCCTAGAATACCGGCTTCTCCGGTGAGGAGATTGTCTAATTGCGTTGCTGATTGCGTTTCTACGGACTGCTGTCCGCACAGCAGTTATCTGTGCATACCAGTGGAGTTAACAGGATACAGTCCATATTTCTGCGTTTCTACCTTAGCGACTCTGTGGCGTAACAGAGTTTGCTTATACCGCCATATAGGGCCACAGTGTCCATAGTTGCGACTCTGTGAAGTAACAGAGTTCGCCATACCACCATCTTACTAGCAGCAGGCTCTGCCTGCACGGTGGACCCCGGGCTGCGAACGCACTTATTATTTATATTTATTTTGTGCGTTCCGCCAGCCCTAAAATAATACTAGCGCCAGGGTCTGGCTAGTAAAATGGCGGACGCTCAGCGTCTACTGCAGGACATCCAGCAGCTGGAGGGTAGGTTGGCGGCTCTTGAGCGCACAACCTCAGCTGTGGATGTTACCGCAGTCGCTGTTCAGGCTGCTAGCGTGGCTGCAGCCAGTGTGTCCACTGCCACCTCTGTCCCCATATTATCCCATCTCCCACTTCCAGACAAGTTTGCTGGTGACAGCAAGCAATGTCGGGGATTCGTGAGTCAGTGCTCTATACAACTCGAGCTTCTGGCTGCACGTTTCCCCACGGATCGGGCACAAGTGGGCTTTGTAATATCTTTTCTGTTGGGCAGAGCGTTGGAGTGGGCCATCCCACTGTGGGAGCGTGACGACCGTGTGGTGCGGAGTGCTCCTCATTTTCTGGAGGCTCTAAAAAAGGTCTTTCTAGGACCTCAGGTCACCCATGATGCGGCTCTCCAACTCCTGGCAAGTTCACAGCTGTTTCCCGCCACACTGGAGAAGCTTATCGCCATATCTACCCGCATTGACCTCCGTTTTCACGAGCCGAGGTTGGAGCGGTCCCAGTGTAGGCAGAGGTTCCGGCTGGCTCCCACCTTCGCCAGACCTCTGGAATCTTTCAGCCAGGCGCCCGACTCCCATGAGTCCATGGAGGTTTCTCGAGCAGGACCTAAGTCCCGGACCGCTCGAGCACCCATGGTCTGTAACATCTGCCAGCAGTTAGGACATTATGCCAACAAATGTCCACAGCGGTCGGGAAAACGGTCGCGTCTAGTGATCTTGGGAGGAGGTTCACTAGACACTGCGGCATTTTCCACCAAGTTGTCCTTTAAGGGGACAATTACTGTAGGTCCATCCACTCTCACCCCGAGGTCTGTGTGGATTCTGGAGCCGAGGGGAATTTCATGTCCTCTGCCTTTGCTCTCCGCCACACTATACCTCTGGTGATGCTCGCCAAACCGGTGACTGTGCGTGTAGTGAATGGATCGAATCTGCCCTCACAAATCACCCACCAGACTATCCCTCTCATGTTGTCTATGTCCCCTTCCCATCAGGAGAGTATTTCCTTTCTCGTCCTGCCCGAGGGAATAGACGAGGTGTTGCTGGGAGTATCTTGGCTCCGTCACCATTCTCCCCATATTGAGTGGTCCTCTGGGAGGATACTGGGTTGGGATGATTCATGTAGAGGCAGATGTGTCAGGGAGTGCATTCAGGTCACCACCACAGAGATACCCGTAGATCTCACTTCTCTCCCCCAGTGTTATTGGTCATATGCAGACGTTTTCTCCAAGAAGGCGGCGGAGACTCTTCCGCCTCATCGCCCCTACAACTGTCCTATTGGTCTCTTGGAGCAGAACCTCCTCGGGGAAGAGTCTATCCCCTCTTGCTTACTGAGACGGAGGCCATGTCTCAGTATATTCAGGAGAATCTGGCAAGAGGGTTCATTAGGAAGTCGGTGTCACCAGCAGGGGCGGGGTTCTTCTTCGTGCAAAAGAAGAACGGAGAATTACATCCATGTATTGACTACAGGGTCTTAACGCTATCACCGTCAAGAATAAGTACCCATTGCCCCTAATCTCTGAGCTCTTTGATAGGCTCCGAGGAGCAAGGGTATTTACCAAGCTAGATCTACGTGGTGCCTATAACCTAATTCGCATCAGTGAGGGGGACGAGTGGAAGACAGCTTTTAATACCAGGGATGGGCATTATGAATACCTGGTGATGCCCTTCGGACTCTGTAATGCTCCCGCTGTTTTCCAAGACTTTGTTAATGACATCTTCTGAGATATGCTTTCCACCTCTGTAGTAGCCTATCTGGATGATATTCTCATATTTTCACCAGATATAGACTCTCACCGGAGGGATGTCAACAAAGTCTTCGACCTCTTACGGGTAAACTCCCTCTATGCCAAGCTGGAGAAATGTGTGTTTGAGCGGGAGTCCTTACCTTTCCTGAACTATATCATCTCCGCCCAGGGATTGGCTATGGATCCTGCCAAACTACAGGCTGTAATTGTCATGTGTGCATTGCCACGAAGATCGTCGCGGTTGCACATTTTGACTTCTCACAGCTGAGCTGCTGTTTCTTTGTGTTTGGCAGCTAGGGAGTTAATTCTGTCTGTGCTCGGTGCTGGGACTGGGTGCAGTTTCTCCCGGCTGCAATTGATTATTTGTTGATTGGTTTCCTTTAAATTCCTGGTTGTCTGCTTGGGGAGTTGCCAGTGAAACCTTCATGCAGACCACAGATAGGAATGAATCTGTATAGACTTTAGTTGTGAGCTCCTTAGTTGTTCTAAGCTCAACTTGGTTAGAGTTTATTTCCCAGACCATTTATGTTCCTTTGGTGTTTGAGTGTGTATGCAAGCGAATGTTATCCTGTCTGTCTTATATGTCTAATCTGTGTATTTAGCTGAGATCAGCCCATATCCCTTTGGTGGTAGTCAGGATCCTTCTTAGGACTGATTACAGGTTTCAGGGTCTGATAGGAGACAGGGTTAGGTTGGAGACTTGGACCTCTGAACCATTATCAGTACCTCCAAGGTGAGGGATTAGTTAGGACCCCAGTTTAGGGTCAGGTTAGATCCCGGTCCACCTCTTTCCTGTTTCAGCTCATCAAGTCCTCAAAATTAACCCTGAGTTCAGCAGATATCGTGTCAGGTAAATCTATTCTATACTTACATGCTGATGTTGCTATACTAGTTGTTGTATAGAGTGTTGTTCCTGTATTAATAGTTTACTGACATTGTATACATATCATTAGACAGCGTGACATTTTCACTGGCCATAAAGATTATCTCCAGTTACCATGGATCCAGTAGCCCAGTGTCATGGGTGCATCGCCACGAAGATCGTCGCGATTGCACATTCTGACTTCTCACAGCTGAGCTGCTGTTTCTTTGTGTTTGGTAATGAGAGAGTTAATTTTACCTAGCTCTTTGCTAAGACTAGGTTCAGCCTCGCCCGGCTGCTTTGGATTATGTTCTAATTAGTTTCCTTTATATTCCTGCCAGTCTGGGTGTTGGATGCCGGTGAAAGCATTCATATAGTTTAGCAGACTGGATCGGTTCTGGGAATACTTAAGCTAAGAGCTCCTTAGTTGTTTTTACTCTTACAGCTTATAGTTTATCTCTGAGACCTATGGTGTTCCTACTGTGTGTGAGTGTTGTATGTAAGACTTTATTTACTTTATTTCTTATCTTTCTTGTATGTCTTTCTGTTCATTAACCGTTACCTGGTCATTCCCTTTGGTGGTATTCAGGGTCCTTCTTAGGACTAGATTACAGTTGGCAGGGATTGATAGGAGACAGGGTTTACGCTGGTGGCCTGGACCTCTGTACCTTTAACAGTACCTCCAGGTTGAGGGATTAGTTAGGACCCCAGTTAGGGTCAGCTTAGACCCCGGTCACCCTCTAGCCGGAGACAGCGTATAACGGATTCCGTTTTGACCCACTGGACTTTCTGTCAGGTAAATCTATGTTATCATATAGCTATGCACATGTTATATAGTATGTTGCCCTTTTGATATAGATTATTGTCATCACATATATATATCTGCTATACAGCGTGACACCCAGCTGGCTCTGCAGTTGCAGGGATTATCCATGGAGCTGACGGACATTAAGTCCAAAGTTTTGTCTCCCCTGGAGCAAACCAGAGTTGAACCTAAAGTAGCTCTCCCGGACAGGTTCACTGGTGGGCGAGACAAATTTTTCACCTTCCGGGAGGCATGTAAATTGTATTTTCGGCTTCGGCCTCGATCATCAGGGAGTGAGGAGCAGAGAGTGGGAATTGTTATCTCACTTCTGCAAGGGGACCCTCAATCCTGGGCATTTTCCCTTCCTCCGGGATCCCCGGCTCTACTGTCTGTAGATCAATTTTTTACTGCCCTGGGATTGGTATATGATGACCCAGATCGGGTCTCTCTTGCTGAGACAAAATTACGTAAGATACAGCAGGGAGATCGTCCGGCAGAGGAATTTGCTTCTGAGTTTCGTAGATGGGCCACAGATACTCAGTGGAATGACCCAGCTCTTAGGAGCCAGTTTTGTCATGGGCTTTCTGATAAATTAAAAGATGTTTTGGCTCAGTATGAGTCTCCTCCTTCTCTGGAGGCTGCTATGGCCTTAGCTATCCGTACTGATAGACGGCTTCGGGAGAGGGGTGAGGTAACCCCACTCCCTGTTGTTTCTCCACCTACCACTAAAGTCCCTTATGTTGAGGTTCCCCTTGTCTGTTCGGATGAGCCTATGCAGTTGGGAGGGACATCATTTCGTAGGAGGGGATTGGCGGTACGCCGCAGGACTAGAAGATGTTTTTTCTGCGGGAAAGAGGGACATTTTGTTGGAGAATGTCCATCCCGTGCCTTGTTGAGCCAAAAGTCGCCGGAAAACTGTTAATCCCAGGTTGTGTGGTGGACGACAACCTGGGAGTATGTATTTCATCCGCCAGTTCTTCTCAGTTCCTTGTACCAGTGGAGGTGGTAGTTGGTACGAGAGTGGAGAGATTGTCTGTTCTTCTTGATAGTGGTTCCGGGGCTAATCTGGTTGACGCTCAGTTTGCTCAGGCTCAAGGTATGCATCTGAGTGTATTGGTCAAACCGATCCCTATATTCTCCATTGACGCCAGGCCTCTCGGCCATGGTAGCTTTGTTCATGAGGTTCATAACATTGACCTTCGGGTAGGGGCAATACATAGGGAACAATTATCTTGTTATGTGTTGGAGGGTCTACCTACTCCCATTGTGTTGGGACTTCCTTGGTTGGTTAAACATAACCCTGTGATTAATTGGCAGTCCAGAGAAAAAGCCAATGGGGTGAGTTTTGCAAAAGCAACTGCATGAACACAGTCATCAGTGCGGTCGTGCCTAGTACATTGCCTCCTTTTTTGGAGGATTTTGGGGATGTTTTCTCTGAGGAGGGTGTCAGGAGTTGCCTCCTCATCGCGTGTATGACTGCTCTATTAATCTCCTTCCTGATGCTAAGTTGCCTAAAGCTAGGTTGTATAATCTTTCTGGTCCTGAGAGGCAGGCTATGAAAGATTATATTTCTGAAAGTCTGGCCAAAGGGCATATTAGACCTTCATCTTCCCCAGTAGCCGCGGGGTTCTTCTTTGTGAAGAAGAAAGATGGAGGCCTACGCCCTTGCTTGGATTTCCGCGAACTTAATCGGATTACTGTTCGAGATCCGTATCCACTCCCTCTTATTCCTGATCTCTTCAATCAAATTGTTGGCGCCAAATGGTTTTCTAAATTGGATCTCAGGGGGGCGTATAATCTGATTAGGATAAAAGAGGGGGATGAGTGGAAAACGGCGTTTAACACGCCGGAGGGACATTATGAGAACCTAGTCATGCCTTTTGGTCTGACTACTGCACCAGCAGTATTCCAACATTTTGTTAATGACATTTTTCGTCACCTTGTGGGGCTGTTTGTGGTTGTATATTTGGACGACATTTTAATTTACTTGCCAGATCTTGTGTCTCATCAGGAGCATGTGAGACAGGTGTTGCAGATCTTGCGAGACAATAAACTATACGCCAAACTGGAGAAGTGTGTATTTGCCGTACAGGAACTTCAGTTTTTGGGTTTTTTGGTGTCAGCCTCCGGTTTCCGTATGGACCCTGAAAAGGTGAGAGCAGTGCTTGAATGGGATCAGCCAGGGGATCTTAAGGCTCTGCAGCGTTTTTTGGGGTTTGCTAACTACTACCGGAAATTTATTTGTAATTTCTCATCTGTCGTCAAACCTCTCACTGACATGACAAGAAAAGGGACGGATTTTTCTAAATGGTCGGACAAAGCTTGCCAAGCCTTTTCCTCTTTGAAGAAATGTTTTGCTTCGGCACCCGTTCTCATCCAACCAGATGCATCTCAGCCGTTCATTGTGGAGGTGGATGCGTCTGACGTAGGGGTGGGTGCTATATTGTCCCAGGGTCCGTCCCCTGGTAAATGGCATCCGTGCGCTTTCTTTTCTAAGAAATTGTCATCCGCCGAAAGGAATTATGATATCGGCAATAGGGAACTTTTGGCCATTAAGTTAGCTTTTGAAGAATGGCGTCACTTTTTGGAGTGGGCAGTCCACCCGGTTACCGTTATTACTGATCACAAGAACCTGTTGTATTTGGAATCCGCTAAGCGTCTGAATTCCAGACAAGCTCGATGGTCGTTGTTTTTTACCAGGTTTAATTTTGTCGTCACTTATCGCCCGGGGTCTAAGAATGTAAAGGCTGATGCCTTGTCTCGCAGTTTCCCAGGGGCCGGGAAAACGGATGACCCGAGTCCTATCCTTCAGGAGGGGGTGGTAGTGTCGGCTGTATTTTCTGAGCTTGAGGAGGAGGTGTTAGAGGCTCAGGGGGACGCCCCTGCAGGACCTCCAGGGAGACTGTTTGTCCCAAATCTGTTGAGACAAAAGGTTATTGAGGCACATCATAATTCTGCTCTGGCAGGACATCCAGGGAGTAAGGCTACTTTAGATCTCCTTTCTCGCCGGTTTTGGTGGCCTAATGCTAATAAAGATGTTATAACTTTTGTCGCGTCATGTGGGGTGTGTGCTCGCTCTAAAACCCCTCATACCCGTCCGTCTGGGACCCTTTTACCCTTGAAACTTCCGGAGCGTCCATGGACTCATTTATCTATGGACTTCATTACGGACCTTCCTCCGTCGTCAGGGAATACTGTCATACTGGTGGTTGTTGACAGGTTCAGTAAGATGGCACATTTCATTGCTCTTCCTGCACTCCCTAATGCTAAAACTCTGGCGCAGGTGTTCATTAGGGAGATCGTTAGACTTCATGGGTTGCCTTCTGATGTGGTGTCAGATAGGGGGTCTCAGTTTGTGTCCAAATTTTGGAGGGCATTTTGTTTACGTCGGGGGATGCAATTGTCATTTTCCTCGGCTTTTCATCCGCAGACCAATGGTCAGACAGAGCGTCTGAATCAGAGCTTAGAGACATATCTCCGGTGTTTTGTCTCAGAGAACCAAGAGGACTGGTCTTCTTTCTTGCCTCTGGCAGAGTTCGCTCTTAACAACAGGCAGAGCGAGTCCACTGGTAAGTCCCCGTTTTTTGGGGCATATGGTTTCCATCCCCAGTTTTGTACTTTCAATGGGGGGGGCCCTTCTGGGGTTCCTGAGGAGGAGCATTTCTCGTCG
This sequence comes from Oophaga sylvatica, assembly GCA_033576555.1. Lineage (NCBI taxonomy): Eukaryota > Metazoa > Chordata > Amphibia > Anura > Dendrobatidae > Oophaga > Oophaga sylvatica. The sequence continues at coordinate 346,689,448 of JARQOD010000005.1, forward strand.
TCACTTGCTTCTGTGTGGAGAGGTGTATTGAATAATCTGAGTGCGATGGGGAACCGTTAAAAACGTATGGCTGATAGGAGGAGAGTTTCTGGTCCAGATCTGAATGTGAACGATCTGGTATGGTTGTCTACCAGGAATATAAAACTTAAAGTGCCCTCCTGGAAACTGGGTCCCAGATTCATCGGGCCGTACAGGATCAGTTCCATAATTAATCCTGTGGCATTTCGTCTGGACCTCCCTCCTACGTTTAAAATTCATAATGTGTTCCACAAGTCATTACTTAAAAGGTATGTGGCACCAGTCATACCGTCACCTCTACCTCCTCCTCCTGTGTTGGTCAATGGTAACTTGGAATTTCAAGTATCAAAGATCATTGACTCACGTCTGAATCGCCGGTCCCTTCAGTACTTGGTGCATTGGAAGGGTATGGTCCAGAGGAGAGGACGTGGGTCCCTGCGTCTGATGTTAACGCAGATCGTTTGGTTCGGACCTTCCACAGAACTCACCCGGGCAGGCCTGGCCCTGAGGGTCCGGAGGCCCCTCGTAGAAGGGGGGGTACTGTCATGTGTGCATTGCCACGAAGATCGTCGCGGTTGCACATTTTGACTTCTCACAGCTGAGCTGCTGTTTCTTTGTGTTTGGCAGCTAGGGAGTTAATTCTGTCTGTGCTCGGTGCTGGGACTGGGTGCAGTTTCTCCCGGCTGCAATTGATTATTTGTTGATTGGTTTCCTTTAAATTCCTGGTTGTCTGCTTGGGGAGTTGCCAGTGAAACCTTCATGCAGACCACAGATAGGAATGAATCTGTATAGACTTTAGTTGTGAGCTCCTTAGTTGTTCTAAGCTCAACTTGGTTAGAGTTTATTTCCCAGACCATTTATGTTCCTTTGGTGTTTGAGTGTGTATGCAAGCGAGTGTTATCCTGTCTGTCTTATATGTCTAATCTGTGTATTTAGCTGAGATCAGCCCATATCCCTTTGGTGGTAGTCAGGATCCTTCTTAGGACTGATTACAGGGTTCAGGGTCTGATAGGAGACAGGGTTAGGTTGGAGACTTGGACCTCTGAACCATTATCAGTACCTCCAAGGTGAGGGATTAGTTAGGACCCCAGTTTAGGGTCAGGTTAGATCCCGGTCCACCTCTTTCCTGTTTCAGCTCATCAAGTCCTCAAAATTAACCCTGAGTTCAGCAGATATCGTGTCAGGTAAATCTATTCTATACTTACATGCTGATGTTGCTATACTAGTTGTTGTATAGAGTGTTGTTCCTGTATTAATAGTTTACTGACATTGTATACATATCATTAGACAGCGTGACAGTAATGGACTGGCAAGAACCCCATTCTCTTAAAGCGGTGCAGCGCTTTATGGGGTTCATTAATTATTATCGTCAGTTCATCCCCCATTTCTCGACTTTGGTAGCTCCGTTGGTAGCCCTCACCAAGAAGGGAGCAAATCCCAAATTGTGGTCTGAGGAGGTCTCCAAAGCGTTCTCTTCCATCAAGTCGCATTTTGCCAGTGCTCCCATATTACATCACCCTGATGTTGATAAGCCGTTTATTTTAGAGGTGGATGCCTCTTCTGTTGGTGCTGGAGCAGTCCTTTATCAAAAGGATGCTCAAGGTCGGAAGCATCCTTGCTTCTTCTTTTCTAAGACATTTACACCAGCAGAGAGGAATTATTCCATCGGGGACAGGGAGTTGCTGGCTATGAATTTGGCCTTCTCTGAGTGGAGACATCTTCTGGAGGGGGCTCTTTTTCCCTTCCAAGTCTTCACCGACCACAAGAACTTGGTATATTTGCAAACGGCTCAGCGGCTAAATTCTCGCCAGGCCAGATGGTCCCTATTCTTCTCTTGGTTTTACTTCACCCTCCATTTTCTCTCCGGAGACAAGAATGTTCGGGCCGACGCTCTCTCTCGCTCCTTAGTGTCATCAGAGGAGGAGGATGAGGAGCCTCGGCTTATTGTCCCCGAATAGAGCCTGAGAACTGTAGCCCCGGTTTCGCTAGAGTCTGTGCCTCCGGGCAAGACTTTTGTGCCCACTAATTTGCGACCGGAGGTACTCTCTTGGGCACACTCGTCCAGGGTGGGTGGACACTTTGGGGCAAAGAGGACAACAGAATTATAGGCGAGGACATACTGGTGGCCACATATGGCCCGTGATGTCAGGGAGTATGTTCAGGCGTGTGTCTCCTGCGCCCGGAACAAGTCCCCTCGACAACGGCCAGCTGGGTTACTTTTCCTTTGCTGGTGGCAGACAGGCCCTGGGAGATGGTCGGTATGGACTTTGTGGTGGGCTTACCCAAGTCTCGGGGTTGCACTATCATTTGGGTGGTCACCGACCACTTCTCCAAAATGGTGCACTTAGTGCCGCTACCCCGGTTACCTTCTGCACGGGCCTTGGCAGCATTATTTATTAGACACATCTTCCATCTACATGGTATGCCAGACAAGATTGTCAGTGATTGAGGTCCCCAATTTGCATCTCGGTTCTGGAGAGAGTTGTGTCATCTACTCTGTATTGAGCTAAACCTCTCCTCTGCATATCATCCCGACACTAATGGGTTGGTAGAGAGGGCCAACCAGACCTTGGTTACATACTTGCGACATTTTGTCTCTGCCAGGCAGGATGACTGGGCATCCTTGCTCCCGTGGGCGGAGTTTGCGCTAAACAATGCTGTGGCTGACTCCACCGGACAGACCCCATCCCTCTTAAATTACGGCCAGCATCTGTGGGTACCGGTGCCCATGCCCGTGGCTTCCGCCGACTCCAGGGTGGCAGACAGGGCTGTGGACGCATGGGACATATGGGACCGCACCCAGGATGCCATTCAGGCTTCCAAGGAAAGGATGAGGTCTTCTGCCGATGCCCATCGGCTTCCCGCTCCGACATTTGCTCCTGGCGACCTAGTGTGGCTCTCCGCCCGAAACATCAGGCTACAGGTGGAATCCACTAAGTTGGCACCCCACTTTTTGGGTCCCTTCAAGGTTCTCGAGCAGGTGAACCCTGTGGTTTACCGTTTGGCCCTTCCGCCTCGCCTTGGTAACTCCGACACCTTCCATGTGTCCCTCCTAAAACCCGTGGTCATCTCCCGGTTGCCTGAGTCATCTGCCGGGACGTCGGGTTAGTCTACGGACGATTACGAGGTGAACGCCATTGTAGGGTGCAAGGAGGTACGGCGCAAAAAAATTTTTTTAGTGTATTGGAGGAGTTATGGGCCTGAGGATAGGTCCTGGGAGCCTGCCGAACATATTCATGCTCCGCAGCCTTTGAACGTAGCGAGGCCCAAAGAAGGTGGGGGCCCTAGGAGGGGAGGTAATGTTAGGGGTCGAGTTTCCGCACAAGGGGAATCTCGAGCCATCCCTGCTGCGGTCTCCCATCCATCTCCAGCTGCAGTGGACTCTGCTCAGCTTAGACGTCGGTCCCAGTGTCTCACTCAGTCTAACATTGTGCAGAGGATTACTGCTGCTCCTCCAGGCTCTGCTATTGTAGCCAGTACTGGTTAGCGGCGAGCAGACGTCTTTAGGACAAAGTCCTTGCTTTCCCCTTGTGAGCATGCCCAGAGTAAGATCTCTCATTGGAGATCAGGGGTCACATGCTCAGGTACTGCAGCAGCTCCTATTGGTCCTCCAGGAATGTCCTGAAACCACTTGTGTTCTGGAGCAGTTTCCTATTGGTCCTTATATGGCAGGCCCTGTAGTTGCTACTATAAAAGGGTGGCATGGTCGTGCCGCCATGCGCTAGTATCAATCACATTATGTGCTTTGCGCCAGGGTGATCTTGCACGCATGTGTTAGGGCTCAGCTGAAATAAGCCCCTAGAATACCGGTACCTCCGGTGAGGAGATTGTCTGATTGCGTTGCTGATTGCGTTACTACGGACTGATGTCCGCACAGCAGTTGTCTGTGCATACCTGTAGAGTTAACAGGACACAGTTCTTATTTCTGCGTTTCTACCTTAGCGACTCTGTGGCGTAACAGAGTTCGCTTATACCGCCATATAGGGCCACAGTGTCCATAGTTGCGACTCTGTGAAGTAACAGAGTTCGCCATACCGCCATCCTACTAGCAGCAGGCTCTGCCTGCACGGTGGACCCCGGGCTGCGAACTCACATATTATTTATATTTATTTTGTGCGTTCCACCAGCCCTAACACTGGGACAGTAACCCAACCTTTGAGCCATGTGTAGAAGACAGGTCTGATAATAGTGTGTATTAGCTCTGCTCCTCTTGCTCCTTTTCCTCCTTCCTACCACTTTATCCATTCATGGCCTGAATTGTTTTTTCCACTAGGCATATAAGTGGTATAATAATGCTTATGATGGTGTCATCAGCTTTGGCCATATCAATAGAATATTGGAAGCAGCGCCACAAGGCACATATATTCCACATGGAGGCCCAATTATTGGTGGTGAAGTGGTGCTGTTCTGCAGAGCGACTCAGCTGTGCTTCCTGCAGATGAAACTCTATTATTACCTGCTGCTGCTCGCACAGTCTCGCCATCTTATGCAAGGTGGAGTTCCACCTTGTTGGTACTTTGCATATTAGCCAGGGAGTGGGAAATCAGAAGTGACGCTGAAGCGCAGACAGGCAAGCAGCAGAGTGAGAACGCTGAAATTGCGCACACACTGCTCACACTTTTAGCAGCAGCTCTGTTATGTGTGAGTAGCTTTTTAGAAAGCTCTGCACCACCAATAATAATAATAATAATCTTTATTTATATAGCGCAAACATATTCCGCAGCGCTTTACAGTTTAACAGTTTCAAAACATAAGTCATAAGTAACAACGTTAACAATACAATAATTAAAGCAAAATAAGCCGACCCTGCTCGTGAGAGCTTACAATCTACAATGAGGTGGGGGAGATGCAAAGTACAGGTGTGTATATACAATGGTGCATTTACAATGATGGTCCAGGCATCTTGAGGGACTGAGGGATGGATGGAGATAGTGAATGGGCTACACATACACACTTAAACATAGAACGACTTTGATTAGTGAATGTGATAGGCCACTCTGAACAAATGTGTTTTGAGGGAGCGCATGAAATCATGCAAATTGTGGATAGTCCTAATTTCTTGGGGTAGAGCATTCCAGAGGATTGGCGCAGCGCGGGAGAAGTCTTGGAGTCGGGAGTGGGAGGTAAGGATTAGTGCAGAGGTTAGTCGAAAGTCGTTTGCAGAGCGCAGCAGTCGGTTAGGCCGATAGATAGAAATGAGGGAGGAGATGTAGGGGGGTGCTGCACTGTGGAGAGCTTTGTGGGTGAGAAACCAGTACTTTGAATTGGATCCTATAATGAATGGGCAGCCAGTGTAAGGACTGGCGAAGAGCGGACGCGTCTGAGTACCGATTAGCCAGATGGATGACCCTGGCTGCTGCATTAAGGATGGACTGGAGAGGGGATAGTCGAGTAATGGGGAGGCCAAGTAATAGAGCGTTGCAGTAGTCCAGGCGGGAGTGGATCAATGCTACAGTGAGGGTTTTTGTTGTTTCCATGGTGAGAAAAGGGCGGATTCTAGAGATGTTCTTTAGGTGTACATGGCAAGAGCGGGCAAGAGATTGTATATGGGAGGTGAAGGAGAGATTGGTGTCAAACATAACAACCAGACAGCGAGCCTGCTGCCGGGGTGTTATTATGGTGCTGCCCACAGAGAGGGAAATGTCAGATTTAGGGAGGTTAGTAGACGGCGGGAGCTGAAGGAGTTCAGTTTTGGAGAGGTTAAGTTTCAGATAGAGAGCGGACATGATGTTGGAGACTGCGGACAGACAGTCGGTGGCGTTCTGTAGAACAGCGGGAGTAAGGTCGGGGGATGACGTGTATAGTTGTGTGTCATCAGCATAAAGATGGTACTGAAAGCCAAATCTGCTGATGGTCTGTCCAATTGGGGCCGTGTAGAGAGAGAAGAGAAGGGGGCCAAGGACTGAGCCCTGGGGTACACCGACAGTCAGAGGAAGAGGAGATGACGTGGAGCCAGAGAACGAAACACTGAAGGAGCAGTCAGAAAGATAAGAGGAGAACCAGGAGAGAACAGTGTCCTTAATACCTAGTGACTGGAGCCTAGACAGTAGGAGACAGTGGTCAACAGTGTCGAAAGCTGCAGAAAGGTCGAGAAGAATGAGCAGAGAGTGGTCGCCGTTATGTTTTGCTGTCAGAAGGTCATTGGTCACTTTGATGAGTGCAGTTTCAGTCGAATGTAGGGGGCGGAAGCCGGACTGTGAAGGGTCTAGGAGGGAGTGAGTGGAGAGGTAACGGGTAAGGCGGGAGTAGACTAGGCGCTCCAAAAGTTTAGAGATAAAGGGGAGATTGGAGACCGGTCTGTAGTTGTTTGTGCAGGAAGGGTCGAGAGTGGGTTTCTTTAGTAGCGGAGTAATGATGGAGTGTTTGAAGGAGGATGGGAAAATGCCAGAGGAGAATGAGAGATTAAAGATTGTAGTTAGGTGAGTTGTGACAACTGGACAGAGAGACTGGAGGAGATGTGAGGGGATGGGGTCGGTAGTGCATGTAGTCGTATGAGAGGAAGAGAGGAGTCTGGAGACTTCTTCTTCTGTGATGGGATCAAATGTGGATAGTGTGCCAGGGGAAATGCAGGGTGGGATGGGAGTCACAGCACTTGGTGGTTGAGAGCAGATTTCCTGACGGATAGTATCTATTTTTTCTAAAAGTGGGAGGCCAGGTTGTCAGCACAAATGTCTGTGATAGGGGCTTGTGCTTTTGGCCTGAGGAGGGAGTGAAAAGTGTCAAAGAGTTTCTTGGGGTTGTTGGCTAGTGAGGAGATCAGGGTGGTGAAGTAGGTCTCTTTGGCGAGGTGAAGGGCAGCATTATAAGTTCTTAAATGAATTTAAAGTGGATGAAGTCTTCTAGTGTGCGGGTTTTTCTCCAGAGGCGTTCAGCACTCCTAGAGCATCGCTGAAGAAGTCGAGTTTGCAATGTGAGCCAGGGCTGTTTTACTGTGTGTTTGGAGGTTCTGAGGGTGAGCGGTGCTACTTGGTCAAGGGTGCTTCTAAGAATGTCATTGTAGTGATGAACAGCCAGATTAGGACAGGAAAAAGAGGAGATTGGGGACAGCGATGAGTCTAGGGAGTCTGAAAGTGTCTGAGGGTTAATGGCTTGTAGATTTCTGAATGTGTGGTAGGTAGGAGTGCGCTGGGGTGGTGGAGGATTTGTGAGCGTGAAGGAGAGAATGTTGTGGTCAGAGAGTGGAAGCGGTGAGTTATTTAGGTGGGAGATTGAACAGAGGCGGACAAAGACCAGGTCAAGGGTGTTGCCATCCTTGTGTGTCTCAGAGGTTGAAAGCTGTGAGAGGCCTAAAGAAGTGGTTAGTGATAGAAGCTGAGATGCAGATGTGGAAGTAGGGCTGTTAATGGGGATGTTGAAGTCTCCAAGGATAAGGGTTGGTAGTTCTGAGGACATGAAGTGGGGCAGCCAGGCTGAGAAGTGGTCAAGGAACTGGGTGGGCGAGCCTGGGGCCGATATATGACCGCTACTCTGAGGGAGAGGGGATGGAAGAGCCTGATGGTGTGGACCTCAAAAGAAGGGAATGAGAGTGATGGAATTGGGGGATGACCTGGAAAGTGCATTGTGGGGACAGGAGTATGCCGACTCCACCACCATGTCTGTTTGTGGGTCTCGGGGAATGGGAGAACTGTAAACCACCATAGGAAATGGCAGCAGGGGAAACAGTGTCAGAATCCTGAATCCAGGTTTCAGTGAGGGCCAACAGATTAAGAGAGTGGTTCAGAAAGTAGTTGTGCAGGAAGGATAGCTTGTTGCATGCAGACCGTGGATTCCAGAGGGCACAATTGAAAGAAGGAGATGAGGGAGTGCAAGTAATATTAATAAGATTATTATGGTTTCGGTATGAGGTAGGGTAGGGATTGAGGTTGGGGGATGGTGGACCAGGGTTGGGGGAGATGTCCCCTGAAATCAGTAGGAGTAGGAAGATAAAGAGCAAGTAGTTGTTGGAATTGTAAGTAGGTTTTTTCTGTGATGTGTTTGGGCAAGATGGGCTGAGGTTTTTCAGGAAGGTGAGGAGTGCATGGGAGCTGTACATGGGAGAGGGAAGGATAGAGGGGCTGATGTGTATGAGTCGTGATGGAGGGGGGATGGGGCGGTGAATGTGGATGGCAAGGGAACACAGGAAGAAAGAGATAAAGTACATAATGTAAAAGAAGGCAAAGTGTGGGGTACCTGATTCCAGCCCTGATTAACTGCCATGAATAACTGCCGTTTTCAAGATGCTTGTCTTCTGTAATGCTTTGCTTCTGGGATGCATGCGCCCCCACACTGCATGTGCCCCTTAGACTACTCCTAAATATATAGCCCACACTACAGGGTCAGGACAGTGGGATTGTGGGAGCTGCTTTGGGATAATTTGGCAGCTGGGGCCAGCACACCAGGGGGTGGTTAGATCATCAAAGGCACTAGAGATGGCTACATCTATATGATATAGCACCTTCCACCTGATAACATCTACAGAGGCCCCAGTCACAGGAATACACAGCAGTAAGTATTAAGCACAGTGCAAAAAATGAATTATACAAAAGCTTTACCAGGCACATTAAACTATGTTGCAAGATGGTACAGCAGTGGTTGGCAGCAATCAGAAGTATGGAGTGCATACCATTACTATATATTTCCACATGCAAGACAGAAAGGGATTGTGTCATTCAGCTGTTTGATTCCAATGAAGGGATTGGAGCATTCAGGCTGCTTAATAACAATGAATGGAGTGCATACATGCAGAGAGGATCAATTCAGAGGTTGAATGATTTGGTTACCATTACTATATATTTCCACATGCAAGACAGAAAGGGATTGTGTCATTCAGCTGGTTGATTCACCAATGTCATCACATGGGCCAGTCAAGGGATGTCCATCAAACTGGCTAGGCCCAGTGCTGCTATGAGATTTAGTCCGTTATCGCACACCACCAGGCCGTGCTTGAGGTTCACTGGCACCAATCAGTCTTCTGTATATTGTTTGATCCCAGTCCACAGCTTCCCAGAATTATGTGATTTGTCCCCCAGAGGAGTTTAAGAACAGCCTGCTGTCATTTTCCCTTAGCTGTGCTAACGTTGGTGGTGCAGATTGTGCTGTGACCAAATGAGGAGGTAGTGGAGGAAGCAGAGTAGAAGGAGGAGGCAACCTTGACAGATAAACATCCAGCAATACTAGGTGATGGTAAAACATGAGCTAGAACGCTTTATGCCTCTGTCCCAGCCATCACTACATTTACTCAGTGGGCAGTTAGGGAGATGTAACGTCCCTGGCCGTGCTTACTGGTCTGCATATCGGTAGTTATGTGGACCTTGCCACTGATGGCATTGTGCAGTGAACACCTTATTTTATTCGCAATATGTGTGTGCAGGGCAGGGTTGACCCACCAGGAAAAGTAGTGCCGGCTGAGAACAACGTACTGAGGGACTTCCACCGCCATCAGTTTTTTAACCATAAGTGTAACAAATACGTGGGTACTATGGAATCTGATTGCGTGGAATAAAACGAATCTGAGACCGAAGCTGATGCAAGCAAGCATATTAGAGAGGTGAAACAAAGCTTACAGAGCTATTTCTGCAATTATAATGAATGCACAGCGCAATATAGAAATGTTCAATGACTGAATAGCAGGGCACGACCGCTAGGATATGAACCAGTTCAGCAATAATATGATGCAGGAATGTACAAGGCACCAAACGTAGGAGTCCAGCAGTAATATGCAAGAGAAAGCACACGGCACTGAACGAGGAAGTTCAGCAATAATATGAGTGTGCATACACACAGCACTTAAGCGTAGAAGTCCATCAATCATACGGGTGAAAATGCACACGGGACTTAGAAGTCCAGCAATACACAGGTGCAGAGTTAGAGGAGAAGGTTACTATATGTAACTTTTGGGCTAAAAAGTCCCGCTCAAATTCAGCACTGCGGCCCACACAAACACAGTCCAAGAAGAGATAGTGATGTCAGAATTCCTACTGACCACAGCAGTTCCGGAGGCGAGTAGCTCTTCACTAGAGGTCCAGACAATAGTCAACCATGGACAGGATCAGTGAGATGCACAGAGGACTGAAGGCAGCAGAACATGGAGAGGCAGACCACTGAGTAACAAGCAGCAGCAGCAGCAGCAGCAGGGAGTTCACCAGCAAACAGGCAGAAGCTCAGGAGCCAACAGTTCAAAATACTCAGGCAAGGAGGATCTCCTGACCTGGTTTAAAATAGCAGAACAGACAGGAAGTTCAGGGGCAGGGCGAAGTACCAGACTCCATCTTGGATGAGGGTGAATCAGGCTCCAAGGAACATCCGGAATCCTTACAATAAGTCTCCAACAGCCGGAATGGCATCAGTTCAAAGGCCAGTAATTTTGAAATGTTGTTATTTTTTCAGGACCATGCTGTCTCATACTTTCTTTGCAGGGAGGTAGGTGGCCATGTTGATAAAGAGTGGGAGAAAGAGGCTGACACAGCAGTAGAATAGGTAGCAGGAGGAGGCTCAGATCTGCTATACTTTTTAAGGTGTGTACTCCACTGCCTCTCGTGCTTGTAATTCAGATGACTCTTCATACAGGTGGTGCTTATGTTCAGAATATGTATGCCTTGCTTCAGAATCAAACCACCTGTCACTTGTCATCAGCACATTTCCTGAAAAAATGCTACTCCAGGGAGTTTGTAGTTGTCTTGACTAAGTTGATTTCAGCAGCTCGGTGAGCATAAGCAGCTGAAATACTGGCTATGGGCCACCCGCTGTGCTTTTGCATATTGCTCTCTCATTTGCTGTGCTGCTGGGGCAGTCGCCACCTTCTCTTCCTCTGAATTGTGCATGTTACTAGGATGGCTTCCGCTCCGTGTGAGGTTTAGGATCACATCATCTCTGCATCATCTTCTATGGACTCCTCAACCCTCACCTACTTGCAGATCTGCACAGTGCAAAAAGAAGCTGAAGTTTGCAACTGAGTTTTGTCCTAATCTGACCTGATGCTGTTGTCCACTGATGGCATGCCTTAGCCATCCCATGTAATCATGGCTGATGCCAATTATTTATTTACCAGACTAGTAGGAAACATACACCGATCAAGAAAAATTATTTATTTGGCCTAGAAATGGCAACAATATGGCTGATGCCAATTATTTATTTCCCAGACTACTAAAAAACACACAACGATCCGGAAAAATTATTTCTTTAGTATAGAATTGTCAACAATCTGGCTGATGCTAATTATTTATTTGCAACAGTACTAGAAAACACACATCGTTCCAGAGAAATAATTTATTTGGCCTACTAACAGCAACGAGATGGCTGCTGCCAATTATTTATTTCACAGACTACTAGAAAACACACACCGGTCCAGAAAAATTATTTATTTGACCTAGAAATGGCAATGAGATGGCTGATGCCAATTATTTATTCGCTATAGTACTAAAAAACACACATTGGTCCAGAAAAATTATTTATTTGGCCTACTAATGGCAACAAGACTAGAGATGAGCGAATTTGTTCAAATTCAGTTCTGAATACGATCGGAACCAAATATTGTTTTTGCAATATTCATTGAACACAGCCAAACGTCATTAGAATCAATGGGAGTAGAAATTACCAAATATGTTCGGAACCGATCATAAGACATAAATTCGCACAAATATTGTTCGAATATGGCTTGTATATGTCAAAATCAGAATCGGAGACAAAATCCAAACAAATTAGCTCATCTCTAAACAAGACGACTGATGCCAATTACTTATTTCCCAAACTACTAGAAAACGCACACACAGGTCCAGATAAATTATTTCTTGGGTCTACTAATGGCAACGAGATTGCTGATGCCAATTATTTTTTGCCCAGACTACTAGAAAACACACACAGGTCCAGAAAAATGATTTATTTGGCTCAGAATGGGCAATGAGATGGCAAATGTCAATTATTTATTTGCAACAGTATTAGAAAATGCACAGGTCAAGAATTATTATTTGTATATATTGTGACCTAGATATGGCAATGAGATGGTTCAGAAAAATAATTTATTTGCCCTATAAAGTGCAATGATATTCCTGATGCCAATTATTTATTAGGAACAGTACTAGAAACCACACACCATACCAGAGAAATTATTTCTTTGACCTACTAACTGCAACGAGATGGCTGATGCCAAATATTTATTTCCCAGACTTCTAGAAAACACACACTAGTCCAGAACATATATTTCTTTGGCCTAGAAATGTTAACAGGATGCCTGATGGCAAATATATACTTGCAGCAGTACTAGAAAATACACACCAGTCCAGAAAGTTGTTTTTTGGTCTACAAATGGCTACAACCAATTATTTATTTGCAATTGTACTAGAAAACACACATCGGTCTGGAATTTTTTCTTCTTTGGCCTAGAAAAGGCAATGAAACAGCTGATGTCAATTATTTATTTCCCAGACTACTAGAAAACATTCTCTGATCCTGAAAAATTATTTCTTTGGCCTACAAATTGCAACAAGATGGCTGATGCTAATTATTTGTTTCCCAGACCCAGTAAACACACAACTGCTTAAAGGCTCACTCCTCCGCCAGGCGGGAGGGACAGGGTACACACAGCAGCTGAATGGCACAGTACTCCGACAGGCAGAGGGTGCAGAGTACAAAGAGCATCTTAGACACACAGTACTTCGACAAGTGAGGAATGCAGAGTACACACAGAAACTTAAAGACTCGGTACTTCCATAGGCGGAGGGTGAAGACTGGTACACACAGTGGCTTAACGACAGTACTCACACAGGCGGGAGTGTAGAGTACACAAAGCGGCTTAAAGGCACAGTGCTCCCACAAATATGGGTTTTAGAGTATACACAGCAGCTTTTTGGCATATTAGGCTCGTGTCACACTAGAGAGGAATACTGACGAGTGAGAGGCGTCAAAATAAAGCATTACACTCGCACCAATGTTTCTCTTTGGGGCAGCTCTGATCATCCGTATATTTCTCGGCCGTATTTTACAAGCCGAGAAAATCGCAGCATGCTGCGATTGTCAGTGTATTACGCCAGTAGTACGCCAATGCAAGTCTATGGGTGCGAGAAAAATACGGATTACACATGGACCACACGTGTGACTTGGGAGAAATACGCAAGACTTCTGCAGGTCACAGGAAATGGGGCAATCCATGAATCAGGAAGCTGATACATGCAAATTAGCTCAAAAAGAGCGCCAGACATCCCGGAAGAACGCCTCCAAGGAGTCCAGCAGCACGTCTACACATATTAATGTAGAGATGCTCATCGTTTTGGTCCAGGAAAGGCCCGAAATTCGGGACCAACGGGTGTCACACTACTCAGACCGGGCCAGAACATAAGCGGCATGGAGGCGCATCTGTGTGCAGATGTTTCCGAAGTTTGGTGACAGCCCACGCGAGGAAAAGCAGCAAATGAGTAAGTTACCTGATTTTTGTCCAATCATCTTAAAGGCCACAATGTAATAATTGACCACAGTATCCCCTAAAATCTGATGATAGCTTTTTAGTAAAAATAGTTTTTAAGCGCCAAAGTGTTATTATACTGACATCTGACTAGGCCCAAGGACTATGTGAAATGTTTTTGTAACAATTTGGCAATGTGCAGCTAGGTAAATTGTGAATTTATATGTCACATTGCAGTGGAAGATGTCATGAGACGCTGGCGCAGCATCCGCGACCAGTACCGGCGGGAACGTCAGCAGAGGGCCAGGAGTGGGGCTGCAGCACCGACCAAGCGGAAATATATCTACTTTGACTGCCTTGGGTTTTTGGCTCCTATTCTGGATCTCAGACCGTAAGTACATACATCACACGACATTACACATATGCTGTTTAGGGTCACATCTCCAACATTTTCTATTTCAATTTAATTTCCTAACAGAACTCAGTCCAACCTCATTGAGAGGGAGACAGGGTCGGATTATGAGGCCATTATAGATGCGGGTGGGTGGAGGTGAAGAGGTGGCTGGCCTATCTTCTGAGCCTCCCAGCTGCATCCCCCAAGCTCCACCAGCACCAGGACCTGACCCAACAGCTGCACCAGTACCAGTACCTGACCCACCAGCTGCAGCAGCACCCGGCAGCCTTGAGGAACCAGCCATCAGCAGCAGCCCTACTGTACCTCTGGGGGGCTCCACCAGCCTGCTGCCATATCCCGCCGTGGGAGACGAAGGCGAGACAACACTGCCTCTGATATCCTGAGGCATGTGGTCACAGGGGTCCTCAATTATCTGTCAAGGGCAGCTGTGGATGAGGGTGAAGAGGCTTATTCGCGTAGCCTTGCCCGTTACCTACGTCCCCTACCCCGTGAGGTCAGGCTACGTGTGCGAGGATCCATTCAGATCCTAATTGATGCATGCACACCCCCCAATACCCCATATGAGGTTTTTGAATTCCTTGAGAGGTGGCAGCTCTCACCCCGTAACTTCTTTGCCTTACCCTCCACCCAGATGTGCATGCTCAATTAGGATCTGAGGGACCTCCTGCTTGTGCGCCTACACCTCAACCCATTCCCCCACAAAACCAACCTTGGCAACAACAGGGTCAAATGGCAGCCTATAACCCAACTGCCCAATATGGCCACTTGTACAGATAAAGTGTTGGAGGCTGGTCCCAACCTGGATTTGGTCAACATGGCCATATTGGGGGGTATGATTCTCGTGGGTACCAGCATCCCCAGGAGTATAATCTCATTTATCATTATGGCAATGTGACCACACAGCAATCTGACCGTGGCCCAACAGAGTGATGGTCAAGGTGGTCACCCAAGCCAGCAACAAAGAGAAGCTGGGCACCCGCCCACACCTCCACCAACATACCACCAACTGTGATTTTTTATTTTTCTTATATATTATTATTTATAAAATTGTTTGTTATTTTTTTATCTTTATTTTTACTACATGTTGTGTAAAGCATATTTGCACTAATCTGAATGCCTCCAAACACCATATGATACACATATGGTCGTCACTAGCCAAAGTGACAGTTTATTATTTTGATTTATATTATTATTTGTACAAATGTTTGTTTTTTTTTATGACTTATTTTGATACTTGTTGTGTAATGAATATTTACACTAGTCTGCTTTTATCACAAATACCATATGAAAAAAATATGGTACTCACTACCTCAAGTGACAGTTTGCCAATATAAACAAAATGTTAATGGCAAGTTTCAACACTTCTTTCATTAATTCTTTATAGAACACCATCTACACATCTGTAATGAACATTAACACAATATCCAAAGACAATGTAAGGGAAAAAATATATTTATCTAGAAACACATAACAACATTACAGCATTGATAATGCCTCATCTTGCCAGGTAGTAGTACCTTGAGGTGACACAAAATACTGGGTAAATATATCACGGACTTTGAGTCCTGAGAGTGGACGCCGTAAAGGGATGACATGTGGCCTAGGCATATCCCCATTGTTCACCACACATTCACCAACATCAGATGGGGCACAATCATGCATTCTTGTGAAATTATGTAGGACAACACAAGCTTTGATGACCTCATTGACGTTGGCTTCACTCAGCTGAATGGCAGACTGGAGGACCCACCATTTTGCACAAAGAATGCCAAAGGCACACTCCACCAGTCGCCGGGCCCGTGATAGGAGCAAGTTAAAGATCCTATGCCGGTGCTCAAGGTTTCGTCGTGGATATGACCTCATTAAATTCCTTGACAATTGAAAGGCCTCATCCCCAACTTCAACATACGGCACAGGTTCAAGATTGGAGCCAGGAAGCTGACGTGGTGGTGGTAGGTCCAACTGGTTATTGCGCAGCGGCCGACCCATAATTGAAGAATTAAAGACTATAGAGTCTCCAGTTCTTCCATAGGCCCCAATGTCTACAATTGTAAACTTGTAGTTACTGTCAACCAGAGCCAACAGCACTACTGAAAAATATTGTTTATAATTATAGAATTGGGACCCTAAGTTTGGCGGCTTACGCACATGGATGTGCTTCCCATCCAGGGCTCCAATACAATTGGGAAATTGGCATTGCTCCTCAAATCCCCTGGCAATCCTCATCCAGTCTTCCATATTGGGCTCAGCCATGACCACTTGATGAAGTCTGATCCTGATTTGGAAACATGTATCACAAACTATGCCAGATATGGTTGATCTCCCTATCAAAAACTCCAGATGGAGTGCGGCATATGAAATGCCAGTTGTCAGGAACCTACAAATGAACAAATGTAGAGAGATCAAACATTACACTAGGCAAAAGGTTTCACAAATTCAATATAGATCACCAGAATAGTGTGTAAATTACAAACATGCCAAACATTAATTATACACAAGTCAAAGGTCTATGTGAATTTTACATAAACATCATAGTATTGTTACTTAGAGCTGATATTTGGGATATATTAAGAAGATAAGTAAGCAAAAGGGATAAGTGGCAAATAAAAGTTGTGGGAAAATACATCATCAACATACAGTATGTAGCTGAGGAATACATACCGTAATGTAAGCAGAAGTCGCTCCTCTGCAGAGATAGATTTGCGCATCCTGGTGTCCTGGTAGGTGATCCCTGGGCGCACATATCTCCAACAAAATATCAAATGTGGCAATGCTCATCCGACAATATAGAAAAAACTTGTCAGGATGTGTCCGAAGAAATGCATAAAGGCGGTGAAAATGGCCTTTAGTGAGGTGTTGCCTCAAATGCGGATGAACCCACATTCTTCTCCTCCTCCGCGGATCAACTATCACTGGGTATGGCTGCCCAAAGGGGCGGGACAAAACCCAGTTGTACAAAACCCGGTCAGTTGGGGTGAACTGAAGTGTATGACACATTGTGCCAAACAAGCAGCAGTACTCCAACACAAGCATAGCACAAAAATGGCCAGATTGGGGGCTGCCACCTGATGCAGAGCCAATAAATAGGGTTGCTGATGATGGTTTAAATGATTTTCAGGCCTAAAAAACCGTTATATGTCCATTTTGCAAGGTCGTGAGAAAAAAGCGCAATACGGATGCCATACAGATGACATACGGATGCTAACATGCGCAAAATACGCAGCCACACCTTGACAACGGATGACATACGGAACACTGTTCAGGGAACTTTTCTGCGTATTACGTCCGTACAATACGGTCTGTATTTTTATACGTTGGGTCTGACGCCTGCCTTACTCTGACAGTAATGGGTTTCAGAGTGCACACAGAGGCTTAGAGGCACAGTACTCCCACAGGCAGGCTGGAGGTGCAGAGTACATCCAGCAGTTCAAACTCCTATAGGCGAGGAGGCAGAGTACACACAATGGTTTATAGTCACAGTACTCCTACAGCCAGAGGGTGCAGAGTACACACAGAGGCTTAAAGGTGCAGGACTTCCATAGATATTGGTTGCAAAGTACACACAGCGGCTTTAGGCACATTACTCCCACAGATATGGATTGCACAGTATACACTGCATCTACTGCATCTTTTTTGCAGAGTGTGTAGTCAGAATCTGTCCCTCACTCCAGCTGCACCCTATCACTACTAAACTAATAAAAGCAGAATGGTGGAGACACTCGTGATCCAGCCTTTATATAGGCCTGGTCATGTGGTGTGCCGAATAATTACATCCATGCGAACCCAAACAGGAAACCGGATATACAGTAAAATTCTGTGTTAGGTGATTGTTACCGAACCCCACGTGTAAGGTACAGACCTCAAACTTTACCATTTGGGTTTGCTCAAGCCCATTATTGAGTTCTGAAAAAAAATATTTAAAGAGTAACATTGTTTTATTCCAATGACTGTATTCTTACCCATATCTTTTTGATGATTTTGTATCAACTATTACTTTTATACTATGCTATACTATATTATTTTATGTATGTTAATGGGACTATATTCAGGTATCTAAATGCAAAAAGGAGAATTATATTCAGGTAGTCAGCTCTGCAATGCCTTTTTTCAAACGTTTGATAGGTCGATCCAGACGTCAACAGAATGAACCTGGCAGTGGAATTGTCATGGGGCAAATGTTACAGAATTTTGAGGCCACTAGTTTGTACCGTTTCAATTTCAATGTGTTTTGTGGATTCAAGTAAGAGTCTTGATCAATTAAGATAGAATAGATCACTAATTTTCTATTCTTCAAATGTTGGAATGTACTATGTAATTTCATTATTGTTATTGTTTACATGTTCCCAAGGTAACTGGGCAATTGTGCAGACATCCTAAGATTGACAGTTTGCTGACATCATGTTGCTATAGCAATGATGACGTTTGCACCTAGTAAATGTCAAAATATGTGCGCTTATCTTTAAATTAGCCTAATGCATGTATTTTACATATTGGCTGCATGTATTTGTGCATTCATATTATTTTCATATATTTGAAGCAATGTAACTGCTGTGCTGATGTTTCTGCAGGTGTTATTAGCTTATTTTATATTTCATTACATTCTAGATTACACATTTTGTAGTTTACAGTTCGGCCTCAAATAGAGAGGTTCTCTAAAATATTAGTATTTGTGGCTTAATCTTATGGCAGACCCTCATTGTTTGATAACAGGGGATCCATACTCCAGGCCTCATTTATTTGCATTGACACATTAGCTTATAGGTACAAGCAGCTTTGCCTGGTAATGTTGCTTTCACTAGAAATATAATGTTGCTGTTCACTAGAATAATGTCAAAGAACTTAGATAACCCTTTTAATTTAGTTGGTGCAATATTTGACTTAACCTATGTACTCAATAAGCACATAATTTCTTTTCTTGACTCCTGAACAATCATTTCTAAAAAAAAAAACAAAAAAAAAACACAACCACTTTGATTGCTGTTGGTCTACAGTATATTCAGACACATGCAAAACTAAACAAAGTAGCATAATCTACAGTACCAATCAAAGTCTGTACACACCTGGTTTTCCTTGTTCTTATTCGAAAATGCACAATGTAGATTCAGACTGAAGTCAACAAAACCATGAGGAATACATATGGAAACAAGAAGTAAAGAAACACACGTGTAATAAAACATTATATGTGTTAAACTTTGAAGTACCCAACATGTACTTTGATGGCAGCTTTCCGTATTTTTGTCATTATCTCGAGCAAGTTTATCAGATAGTTATCAGGCGTAGGTATCCCTCAAGAGTTCATTTGTGTAATAATCTAGCTTGAGGTGTATTTTACAGAGACACTGTTGGTATACAATGTGCCAGAAAAGTTATGGACTCATTGCCAGAGCACGAATCAAAAAAGGGGAGGCAACCTATGATGTACCTATATTATTATTATTTATTTATATAGCGCTTACATTCTACAGGATGATGGGGAAGGAGACAGCAGGTTGGTGGGTCACAGCAGTTCCGGTGTTGGTTGAGGCGATATCTCCGGTTGTGGTGAGGAGGTAGCAGGGTCAATGCAGGCTGTAAGCTTTTCCTGAAGAGGTGGGTTTTCAGGTTCCGTCTGAAGGATCCGAATGTGGTTGATAGTCGGACGTGTTGAGGCAAAGAATTCCAGAGGATGGGGGATATTCGGGAGAAGTCTTGGAAGCGGTTGGGTGAGGAGCGAATAAGTGTGGAGGAGAGAAGTGATAGGCCGTGAAGGGGTTAAAATGTAAACAATGACAATATATTTGATTTGCCTAAAATACAAAGAAAATGTAGCATCTTTAACTTTATGCTTTTTATAGATCATTTTATCTTCAACTTGCTTAACTATTCACAATAACAGTAACTTTGACCAGGGGTGCCCAAACTTTTACATGCCACTGTATATGCATACATCAACAGTACCAACATCAGAATATGAATAAAACACAAGAACCACCATAAATACATGAATACAGCACCAGAACTTTCATCTGTACATGAATACATCACCAGTGCAAATATCAGTAAATACATCATGCGTACATCATCAGAACCATCATCACTGCATGAATATAGCACTAAAACTATCATCACTACTAGACTACATCTCAAAAAACAGCATCAGTACATGAAAGAGCACCAAAACCATCATTAGTAACTTAATACAGCACCAAACCATTATCAGTATATGAATACATTACCATAACCATCATTAGTATATGAATACAGCATCAATGCAAACATGAGTAAATAAATACATTACCAGAACCATCATTAGTACATTAATACAGCACTATAATTACCATCAGTACTAGGATACATCACCAGAACCATAATGAGTACACAAATTCAGCACCAGAACTATTATCAGTACATGGATACAGTGCTAGCACAGCCATTAGTACATGAATACAGCGCCAAAACCATTATAAGCCCATTAATTCAGAACCATCAGTATGTGAATACATCACTAGAAGCATCAACAGCATATGAATAAAGCACCAGAATCATCATCTGTACATAAATACAACATCAATGCAAACATCAATAAATCAACACATTACCAGTCATCATTAGTACATGGATACAGCACTATAATTATCATCAGTACTAGAACACATCACCAGAACCATCATCAGTACACAAATACAGCACCAGAACATCATCAGTACATGAAAATAACACTAGAACCATCATCAGTACATCATAAAGTTACCAGAACTATCATCTGAATATGAGTGCTAAACCAAAACCACCATCAGTAGACTAATACAGAACAGAACTAATACAAAACCATCATAAGCCCATTAATATAAAACATCTCTGTTACATGAATACATCACCCGAACATCATCAGTTTATGCATACAGTACTACAACCATCATATGTACATGAATACAGCAGCAGTGCAAACCATAAATTAGTACATCATCACAACCATCATAAGTAAATGAATACAGCACTAGAACCATCATAAGTACTAGAATATATCAGTGCACAAATACAGCACCAGACCCAACATCAGTACATGAATAGAGCACCAGAATCATCATCAGTACTTGAGTACTTGAAAATGTTACCAGAACCATCATCAGCTTTTGAATACAGCACTAAAACCATCATCAACAGAGGAATTCAGCAGCAGAACCAACCTCAGCCCCTGATTTTACAACCACCAAATGTATACGAATACAGCACCAGAATCATCATCATTACATGAATACAGCATCACAACCATCATCAGTACACAAATACTTGGCAAAAATCAAGCCACATTAGTTCTTACTCAAAGGCTGGGATTTTTGGGGAAATTGCTGGATTACTTTTGCCAAGTACTCCACCCAGTGACCAGCTGAGAATTCATCATGCGGGAATTTGTGGATCCAAAAGCTACACTGGACTTCAGGAGAGCTGCTAAGCATTTTTTCCATCATTTATCAGTACCATAAATACAGCATCAGAACCATCATCATTATATGAATAGAGCACCATAACCATAATTAGTACATGAAAACATAACCACAAACATATTCAATACTTGTTTACATCGCCAGCACCAAATCAGTACATGAGTACAGAACCACCATCATGCCATTAACAATTGTAAGTAAAAAGTGGGATCTGCTGGAGCCACAGTGCTAATTAGATGCAGGCAGTATCACAAATAAACATTTACACCCAAGTACCTTATTTACAGTGGCATGTAAAAGTTTGGGCACCTCTAGTAAAAATTTATGTTATTGTGAACAGTTAAGCAAGTTGATGATAAAGTGATCTATAAAATGGCTAATGTTAAAGATGACACATTTCCTTTATATTTTAGGGAAAGAAAATATAAATTGTCATATTTTACATTTTAGAAATGACAAAAAGGAAAAAGGGCCCATGCAAAGGTTTGGGCACCCTTGGAGATTTGTGAGCTCAGATAACTTTTTGACCAAGATTTCATATCTTAATTAATCTAGGATTATGGCTTGTTGACTATCACCACTAGGAAAGACCAAGTGATGCAAAATTTCCCAGCTTTATAAAATCCCAGCCTTCTTAACTTTGTGCCATAAAACAGCAGACATGGGTTCTTCTACGCAGCTACCTCGCAATCTGAAAATAAAAATGAAAGAGGCTATTAGAAGATAGCAAAGCTTTTTAAAGTTGCCGTTTCCTCAGTTGAAATGTAATTAAGAGATGGAAGTTAACAGGAACAGTGGCGGTCAAGATAATGTCTGGAAGACCAAGCAAAATTTCAGTGAGAGATGCTCGTAGGATTGCTAGAGAGGCAAATAAGAACCCTGCTTGATTGTAAAAGACATTCATAAACATTTAGCAGACTCTGAAGTTGTGGTACATTGCTCTACTGTTCAGAGACACCTACACAAATATGGCCTTCATGGAAGAGTCATCAGAAGAAAATCACTCCTGCATCCTCACCATGCAAATGAACAGGTGGGAGCAAGGAGATCTGCAATCCTGGATCAGTTACACCAGTTTTGTCAGGAGGAATGGGCCCAAATTCTGACGAACTATTGTGAGAAGCTTGTGGAATGATATACAGTACCAAACGTTTGACCCAAGTCATTCAGTTTAAGGACAATGGTACCAAATACTAATGAAATGAATGTAAACTTTTGACTTTGTAGTAAGTAATAAAATGCCTTAACATATTCTCTCTCATTATTCTGGCATTTGGCAAATATTAATAATTATGGTAATTCTAATTAACCTAAAACGGGAAAGGTTTAGTCTGATTTCATGTCATATATTGAGAAAAACATGCATATGTGTCTTTTTATATAGTGTATGGAAGCTTTAATTTCATCTGTGTGTATATATAGTATATACAATAATTTATGCATTTTTTATGCTACTTTAGATTGGTAAATGTTATCTCTGTTTCCTTCAGTGCCCCAATTTAACAGGTGTCTTTAGATCCAAGGATTGCTCTTACGGTAGGTTGAACTCAATGGAGAAACCAGCCAACAGAAAATGTTGATAATATTGGATGCTTTTGGTTCAGATTGAAATAATGTAGCCCTTGCTTGTCATAGCTGTAATTATGCTTAATATTGGGATGTAGTCTAATAATTATTATCTGAAATATATTCTTAAAACTATGTGTTACAAAACCCCCCAGCACCTCGAATATGATATGCCAGTATGATAGGTGCACCCTGGGCAGAGGTAAACGAGATATCCCACTTCTGACCTCCCCCCACCTTTGTAAATCTCATGGTAAATGATCGAGGGCCGCCGGACACCTGCAGCTATTGTAATGTATTTCTGGCGTCTTAATTGAAGCCTGTTATCTACTGGCCTGTCACATATTGATTGTCCTGTCCTCTGTATGTATATATATTCTGAGACCTGTGAGTAAAAGGTTGTCACACTGGAAATACGTGGAGAAGCAGTGATCTTTTATATGTTCCCATGTAACAAAGCCTTTCGAGCCATCATCCTTCATTCAGAAGACAGGAAAAGCAGAGTGGACCTCCTGAAACACAGGGTGGTAATGTAAGAGGTATTACAGCACAGTAGACCCCATTACACTGGTGGCAGCAGTGGGATATCTCGTTTACCTCTGCCGAGGGGTCGCAGCTGGTCGGCTGATGCTTTAGGGACATGCATCTCACATTGCACCTATCATACATGCATATCATCTTCGGGGTTCTGGGGATTCTGTAACACTATGTAATCATTTATTCTCATTCTACTCCTTGTGGATAATATTTCTCCAAATGGGAGTAACTTGTAAAACTCACAGGCCATTCCTTTACAGATTATCCTTCCAGATGGTCTAAGTCTTTGCTGACTTCAATCCTACTAAGCTGCCAAGATACTTATTATTCTGTGTTACATCAACTAACATGTTGTTCACGACTTTCTGTACCTGCTTCCAAAGCTATCCTTTACAATGTAGTATGTCCTGATGGCACTCAAGATCAAATTATCGAAGACAAAGGTAAAATAAATGCAAGGTATATGCTAAAACAATTTGCAGCATTATGTACATTAATGTAGAATACACAGCTACTAGCATTGAGAATTTGGACTTTGTGATTATGACGTTGATTCTGCATAGAGCATGTAAACTACAGGCTGATGAATGTTTATGGTGATTCTGCTGATTTTATTGTTTTTAGAGCACTCATATCTAATAGTTAAGGGTTTATTATTGTTAGAAATCTAAGTTTTTCTCTACAGTTTCTGTATTTTGTCACATTATTTTCTTAAACTGCGGTTCATATTATGTTTGCTCTACATTCATCTAAAAGTTCTTTGCAAAAGTTCTTGACCCTCTTTATTCTTTTTCTTTCATGATCAAAGCATCCACTCTGTGCTATTCTTTATTGTTGCTTATGTTTATTAACATTTTAAGGTTAGCTAAGCATAGATGTTCAACTTTTATGCTTATTTATTGGGGCAATTTTTAGTTACAATCTAGCCCTTTAGAAAAAAGTTCACATTTTTAATTTTAGGCTTTCATATTTATTTTCTTTTATTTTACATATGTTTCTCAGCTATAATTCTCAAATGTTTACTTACTGATTCTCATCCCTAATACAAGACTACTGAGTTTCCGAAATGCATTAGGGTAGGTCCCAGATCTATGGTACTGTGTGCCTGATCAAGATGTCTTCTCACCAATACTACTGAGTAATGACTCCTAACAGTCCAAACAGCAGAGAGGATCTCTGCAACTCAGAAACCATAAGTACTTTGTAATAAGCCTAGTAATATCAAGAACACAGAGCTCCAACAAATACTGTTTTGAACTATTTGGACACTACCTGGTTCTGTGCGTGAGCTGTTTGGCTCTACTAAAGAGGAATTGTCATCAGGATTATCAATGTTTAACTAAAGGTATGTGCATAAAGGAGCTGTTATACTGATTTAATAGATCTACAGCCTGGGTTTTGTTAAAGCATCATTAGAAATTTCGGATTCCTAAACTCTTCATACATCGGAGTGGTACTGTGAGGCGGGTCTGTAGGTAGTGTCTTCAGTCTGGCACTGTCCCTCCGCTGCCTATGATGTCTTTATCTTTTTCCTCATTTAAATTTTGTACTGGTGTTATCCTAGCTGAGGGCAGCGCTTATGAAGATTGATCTGGTGGCGGATTTAGGAAAATGGCAACGGTGGGGACGCATGTGCTGATCGACGCCCATCAGTTTTCAGTAAAATGCTGCCATAGCGGAGCATGCGCAGAATGATATCTCAGTTCAATAAGCGGAGATCTAAATCTACGCCTTCGGCATTATTTTCCTGACGTCTGCCACCAGAACAATTTGCACAAGTGCTAGGACATCGCAAAATTTACATGAGGAAAAAGATAAAGACACCAGAGGCAGCAGTGGGGCCATGTCAGAGTCAAAGACACTACCCATAGTCCCTCCCCACAGTCCCAACCCACAGTCCCACCCTAATGCACGAAGAGTTTAGGAATCCAAATTTTCTTAAATACAGTACAGTCATAAAATGAAAAAAAAAGCAATTGTATAGTTTGTCATGCTTGTCTATAACTGAGGCTCTCATAGCAAAAGTTCTATGACAGAGTATATTTTTTAATCATATCAACCAATCAGAAAGTTAAATTTACCATATATACTCGAGTATAAGCCGAGATTTTCATACCATTTTTTAGGGCTGAAAGTCCGCCTCTCAGCTTATACTCAAATCATACACCAGGGGGTCAGCGGGGGAGGCGAAGCGCAGCTGTCCTATATACTCACCCCCTCCTGGCGCGATCTCTGCAGCTCCTGCTCTTCTCCCATGGTCTCCGGTGCCTGTGTTCAGCGGTCACGTGGAACCGCTCTTTAAAGTCATGAATATGCGCATGATGAGCGTTACTACGTTACCGCTGAAGTTAGGCATAGCTGCCGGAGACCGTGTGAGAAGAGTAGGGGCTGCAGAGACCGCGCCAGGAGGGGGTGAGTATATGCGATAATCACCTGTCCCCGTTCCACCACTGCGCACCGCTCTGTCCTCGTGTCCTCTAGCTGTGAATGTTCAGGTCAGAGAACTCACTGACAGAGTACCCAGAAGACAGCGGCATGCAGCGTTGGACTGGGGACAGGTGAATTTCGCAGGTACCGGGATCTGAGCCAGCAGTGACACCGGCACCTGTCCCCCATAGCGCGCCGGTGTCCTCGCCTGCTCAGGACACCAGCACCTTGCCCCAGTGACGAGAGGTGAGTGTGTCTTTTTTTATTATTATTATTTGCAGCAGCATATGAGGCATAAAATATATGGGGCATAATAAATGGGGCAGCATCTTATGGGGCATAATATATGGGGCAGCATCTTATGGGGCATAACATGGAGCATCTTATGGGGCATAATATAAGGGGCAGCTTATGGGGCATAATATATGGGGCAGCATATGGGGCATAATCTATGGAGCATCTTATGGGGCATAATCTATGGAGCATCTTATGGGGCATAATATATGGAGCAGCATATGGGGCATAATATATAGAGCAGCATATGGGGCATAATATAGGGAGCATCTTATCGGGCAGCATATGGGGCTTAATCTATGGAGCATCTTATGGGGCCATAACCTTTATGGAGCAGCATATGGGGCATATTCTATGGAGCATCTCATGGGGCTATTATTAACCTTTGTGCAGCATTATATGGGGCATATTTTGTATGGTGCATCTTATGGGGCCATCATGAACTGTATGGAGCATTATATGGGGCTCCTGATTCAATATGGCTATTCAAAAACATTTAACCTACTTTAATTTTACTTTTATTGGTATCTCTTTTTATTTAGGCTTATATTTGAGTCAATAAGTTTTCCCAGTTTTTGTGGCAAAATTAGGGGGGTCAGCTTATACTCGGGTCGGCGTATACTCGAGTATATACAGTACTTATTTTTTTACTAAGCTAAACAACTGAAATGTGGACTCTGATTAGTTAATATATGATCAAATACAAATGCAGTCCAATATTCTGTATGTGTTTTTAATACAAATAATTTATTTCCTCAGGTTGTCTTACAGAATTTGTTTATTTGCACTCTTGTATTTTACACAGTGCTATACTTAGCCCACATCATTTGCTTCATAATATTAAGGTAAGCAGCATAACTAAAATAATAATTATTATGTTTAGTTCATTGAGAACAATTCTACATTTTTTGTCCCAAAATAAACAATGCTGCTTGTTAATAAAGTCTTAAAAGAAAAAATAAATTCAGAGAGGGCTTCTCCAATCAGCACCCTCCTTATTAGCCATATCGGAACTCTTTGGGGGTTCAAGATTTTTCGCCAGAGTTTTTGGCAAAAAAAACTTTTGAAATTTCACATTTTATTTGCTTAAAAGTGAGGTCAAATTCATAATGAGCGGTGGCATTCACTACACCACAAATCTTTCTCCAGCAGATTACCCCTGCTGGAGTAAGATTTGTGGCAAAGGTGCACATAGTGGCGCATGCCACTATGAAACTCGCTGATTCATTAAGAAGTGGGACTATTTCAAATCAAACTTATAGATGTTGATTCATTAAACATTTTATGCGAGAAAACTATGTAAAAACTTTGAAAAATCGCAAAAGCTTTGCACAACAAGCAATTGTGCAAAAAGTTTTTTGCAACTTTTGTCATTTTTTGCCAATGAGTAAGCCTCCAAATGTAACGAGTTTGCCGTGTTGCGCTGCTTTGAATATTCCACCAATATGGCCAGTGCTGTTGACACCATCATGATCATTACTATACCACTTATATGCCTGCTGGAAAAAACAATTCAGGCCATGATTTATGAGGTAGTGACACAGGAGGAAGAGGGGCAAGAGAAAGAGGAGCAGAGCCCATTCACATTGCTATCAGGCCTGTCTTCCACACATGGCTCGGAGCATGGGTTACTGTCCCATTATTGGCCAGGTACGCAACTGTACATGCAGAGGATAGTTTTGGATGACGATGATGAGGAGTAAGCAGGAAGGAGGAACAAACATTTTCACAGCACAGTGGCATTCAGATCAGCTCACAGTCATCACTGCAACGAGGCGGGGAGAATACAGAGTACTCAGATGATATTCTTCCCACTGAGGACAGCTTGCGGTCTCTGGGCAGACTGGCACACATGAGCCAAAACATGCTGCAGTGCCTGCGGAATGACCGCCAAGTTGCCTGTATTGTTACCAGTGTAGTGCAATAATGCATGAATGCAAGAACACCCTGATAGAAAACCTACTAATGGCTTTGGGCTCAGTGGCACAAAAAAGTGGAGGAGGAAGTTGCCAACACACCTGGTACATCGCAATCACCTCGGAAGGCAGGGTTAGCATGGCCGAAATGTGGAAAAACCTTATGAGCATGCCACAACATCCAGCACCACCATCTGATGTGGTCCATATTAGCAGGATGCAGTGTTACAAGACTACCTGTTCACACATCTCCAAGTACTAACAGATGGGTTTGTCCTATTTAACTTCTTGGTCTCCAAATTTGACGTTTGGCCTTAACTTGCCATTTATGATTGGAGGTGCTGGCCTGCCCTGTACTGTTGAAACGTGTGTTTACCATGGCGGGGGCATCACAGACAGACGCATCTGCCTTTCCACATCCACTGTGGCTAACCTACCATACCTTAAAATTAACCTGTTTTAGATCCCACACAACTTGTCCAAACCTTTGGATGACTAGACAACTGTAACAGCCGCGCCCGATTATATTTGCCATTTGTTGCTTTTGGGGGCCTTCTCCCCAAATGAAAAACACAAAAAACTGTTTTGGCTTCTTCCTTATCTGCCTTTTCCACCTATACTGCTACAGCTACCTCCTCATCCACTTTGGCCTGTTTCTCCTAGTTCAAGATTATTATTTTAGATTTCTACTCTGCTTGGCATAGAGTCAGGACGCAGCTGTAGTGAGGGACAGTATTAAGCTTTGCGTGTGCGCAGCTTTACAAAAGCACTCTCTATGTGTACTCTGCATCCTTCTTTGTGATAGTACCATGCATACCCAAAACTTTTTAGAACCTTCACCTGGGAGTCATGTGTGAGTCAAAATTTTGTTCTACTCTTAAGCAATTATGTCTGTTATAGTACTGTGGCAAAAGGCGCTGTGTGTATTCTTGAACTCATATCTGTGGGAGTAGTTTGCCAAAAGCCACGCTGTGTACTCTGCAACCATGCCTGCAGAGGTACTATGGGCCATTGTCTGGGTGTGAAATTTGTTATCAGCATCTGTGGGGAAAATTTGGAAACATGTTCTGTGGGTGCAATTTTTAACTGGACTGCAGGTAGCAAGCCTCGCTGCAGACCACCAGCTCGATCCAAGATCATACTACTAGCTTTTCATCAGTGGCATTTGGAACATACGCTACTGGAGCAGACATTTTGGAGCTGTGAGGGTACTCTGCCCCATGCTCTTTTATTGAAATTTGTAAGCTGCTTCTAAGGGGGTTACTCTGCCCTATGGTCTGTGGGTGAAATTTATAAGCTGTGTCTAAGGAGGTACTCTACCCTATGGTCTGTGAGTGAAATTTGTAAGTTGCTTCTGAGGTGATACCCTATACCATGGTCTGTGGGTGAAATTTGTAAGCTGTGTCTTGGGAGGTACTCTGCCCCATGGCTTGTGGGTGAAATTTGTAAGATGATTTTTAGGGGGTACTCTGCCCCATGGTCTGTGGATGAAATTTGTAAGCTGCTTCTTAGGGAGTACTCTGCCATGTGGTCAGTGGGAGAAATTAGTAAGCTGCTAATGTAGGGGTACTTTGTCCCATGCTCTGTGGGTGAAATGTTTAGCTGGATTGGAAGTAGCTAGCCTCACTCTCTGTGTGGACACTATAAAAAAATGTAAGTTATTCATTTACTTCCTATTTTTCTGATGATTGCTATGGTGACAGAACCCCTTTAAGTCATTTCCAAATTAACCTTTTTTGTATGGCAATTGTCCTGCTTTTACCCCCATTTAGCTTCATTTTGCAGCCCACAAGCCTTCACTGCTTATCTTCTGTTATTATATGTCTTCAGATACATCACTTGAATTTTGTTCTAGCAAAAATATAGCTTGTTGACATTTGTGATATATATTTTATAAAATATATTACATGCATGGGACTTTATTCTTCAATTAAAAAAGTTTACAAAAATTTGTTTAACTTGTTGAAACAATACGTTGAATGACAAAAAGAAAAAATCAGCTATGTAGAATTTCCAGTCACAATACTGCCACTCAAAAATACAGTAAAAACAGATCAAACATTATATGCACCCCAAAGTGATATCAATAAAAAAAAAGTCAGCTTTGCGTGCAAAAAGCAAGCTCCATGAATGGAAAAAATAAAAAAATGTTATAGGTCTCAGAAAAAGGAATTGCAAACAACATTTTTTTTTATAAATTTAAGATTTTTTTCATTATTAAAATAAAAAAAAACTGGACAAGTTTGGTATTGCGGCAATCATACTGACCCGAAGAGTCATCTTCCAGTATATTTTTACTCATATTTAATGCTGTAAAAACAAAACCTAAAAAGTATTGGAGGTATTAGTTTTATTTCCAAATGTTGGCACACTTGGAAATTTTTCTCCATTTTTCAGTATATTATATGGTAAAAGAAGAGAGACAGAAAAAACCTTGCTGACCATAAGAACTTATACTTTAAGGGCAAGAAGGAGAGGACCCTGTTGACCATAGAGCTTATAATTTACAGGTGAGAGAAAGAGGACTACTCTGAACATAAAAGGTTACACTTTACAGATGAGAAAGAGAGGACCACACTGATCATAAAAGCTTATACTTAACATATGAAAAAGAGGACATCACTGACCATCATACTTAGCAATTTAAAGGAGAGAGAGAGAACACCCCACTGACCATAAAAGCTAACTCTCTACAGAACAGAGAGACTTACCTAGTCACACTGGAGATGGAAAATGACTCTATCGTCCAAACTGTGCTCCACTGGGAACCGTTGATCTGTGATGACCAAGGTATGATAATCCATAAGATGTCATAACTGGAGTGCATTATGGGGAAGCCCACATGGCAATGTAAAATAACATCTGCCTGCTCTCTGATGCTTCACCAGTGTAGGAAATGGTGGCAAGCAATGTTTTTTTGTGAACTGGGAACTGAAAATCAAAATGTTTTCATTTGCATGAAACTGCGAATTTCAGGAAATTCTACACAATCTCAATCCTCTTCAATCTTCTGCAAACTGATCCTTTAGAAAAGAATTCAAAGAAGAGGAACGAAAATGAAGGAAAAAAAGACAAGAAAAGTCAAAATATTAAACCAAATACAGGCCCTAAGAACACCTCTTTATATCATTCTGGCTGGTAATTCTATTAGCAGCATGAATTTTATTGAAATGGCCTTTTGCACACAAAGCTTTTTCTCCAAATACCACACCACAGTAGGTTATGAAATGTAATTAGTAAATGTGGTTTGAGTTCACAGATAATAAATTATTCATTCACATGTGACATTATGCTGATAATCTTTGATTAATTAAGATAATGGGTTTGATTCATTAAATGGTTTCCCTTCTGAAAATTGTAGATCATGACCTAAACTATTTATGACCTCCACAATCTCACCCACCATAATTATCAAGCTATATAATGTACCCATATACAGTACTGTATATCCTAAAAATAAATACAACATTCTGTGTCTAATGTCTATTGATCTGTGTCTAAAGTCTATTAATATGAAAATATTTTAGGAGACCTGGATATGAATATAGAACAGAAATGCTAAGAATTTTTTTTTGTGGTTGTATGAGTGCCATATTTTACATTTGGTTCCACCAAATTTGCAACTCAGTGGAGCATATTTGCTAATTTACAGTAAATATGCCTGAACATAATTTCAAAGAAAAGAATAATGTTCTGGATAAGCAGCATAATTATCAAGTCTTTATATTTTTATATGTTTAGATCTTCCTTTTTGGTGGTGGTGTTGATTTGTATTACAGCTTAGTCTCACTCATTTGCAGAGACAGACACCGCCATAACCAAAACTATAGTGCTGTGTCTGTTAAACACTACACAAGATGCTGTGTTCAATGAAGTACCATGGTCTGTTTAGTGAGCTGACCATCCTCGTGAAGTGTGGAGATTTGGCCACCACTGATCTGATCTTAATAGCATATCCTAAAGAATGGTTATGAGTTTTATAGTTCCAGATAAACCTATTATGTTTAGGAAGATTAACAAGCATGGCATCAAAGTTGCACTCTGTAGCACATTTTCAGTACTTAAAGAGGTTGTCCCTTTTCAAGAACCTATTGTTCATATGCCAATTCCTTTTTTTTCCCTCCCCGAGTCCAGTGCTGTGTCTCCATGGCTTTTCTGGCCTCTGTTGTTTGGCTGCAGCTGTGACTTCATGTTGGCAGTGCTGAAATCAATCACTTAGCTCAGCAGCTCATTTAATCAACAGGGCACTGTAGGTTTGGATTTCCTTTTCCCTTAATAATAAAGACCTTCATTTAAAAACTGCATTTTGTGTTTACTTGTGTTATCTTTGTCTAATATTTAAATTTGTTTGATCTTAAACACTGAAGTGTGACAAATATGGAAAAGAATAGGAAATCAAAAAGGGGGCAAACAATTTACATAACTGTACATCCTTCGAGCCAACGATTCGCTGCATCTCTATCTAAATGATGTCACCGCTGCAGCCAAACAGAGCTAAGGAGATATAGTGCTGTACTCAAGGAGGGTAAAGAAAATCTCACTTTTTTATTTTACCACTTACTTACTCTATAAAATGGGACAACATTTTTAAGGCTTAGGTCTCTTTCCTGTATAGAAAATTAGTATAAAGATAGTGAAACTGGCAAAATACATGAGTGATAAAGTACAGCGATGTCTAAAATCAGACCGCCAAATATACCCCCCACACATGGATGCCTTATGGACAAAGGGAGACCAACTGCTACAAGCATAGCCAAACAGAAAATAGAACAACAGTCATGGGGTTTGATAAAAAATACACTTTATTAGGGTGTCTAAAATATGTACAGGTAAGTGGCACAATAAGGGGAAATGCAACCTCAAATGCACATGATCAGAAAATGGGCCTTAGAGATGGCAGGACCCCTGCATACACATAAACCTGCCAAAAAAGGGCAGCATATAACACAGCCACATAAAGAGCAAATGGTGTCAGATACAGAGAACAAACAGCAAGTGCTGATTATGGTAAATACCAAGGTTAAACATTCTGGACACACACAAGTGGATGGACTTAAGAAGTGGCAATAGTTATATGAACACCAAAATATTTACCCAAGTGGTGCAGAGGTCCGCTGGCTCGCGTCCCACCCCGACGCACGTTTCGGAGTGGTGACACTCCTTCCTCCTCTGCACCACTTGGGTAAATATTTTGGTGTTCATATAACTATTGCCACTGCTAATGTCCATCCACTTGTGTGTGTCCAGAACGTTTACCTTGGTATTTACCATAATCAGCACTTGCTGTTTGTTCTCTGTATCTGACACCATGTGCTCTTTATGTGACTGTGTTATATACTGCCCTTTTTTGGCAGGTTTATGTGTATGCAGGGGTCCTGCCGTCTCTAAAGGTACTGCCACACTTAGTGATCTCGTTAGCGATCTTAATAACGACGCAAGCTAATGAGATCGTTTTTGTGATCGTTTTAATGTCTCTAGTAGCTGCCACACTTAGTGATCTCGTTAACGACTCAAAAGCGGTTAGCGATCTCATTAACGACTTTAACGGTCATTGCGATGTAAAAAACAGCGCACATCGCTCACAAAAGGTGCCAGACACAGCGATATAGGCTCACCAGCGGGACGCCAACGATCTAAATACGGTCCAGAACTCTAGTGAACGATCAGCGAGATCACAGCAGGGGCCACGTCGTTGCTACATGCCACACACGTTAGCGTCACGAACGAGATCGCTAAATAGTGACGTATTTTAGCGATCTCGTTAGCGACGCTGTTTAGTGTGGCATACCCTTAAGGCCCTTTTTCTGATCATGTGCATTTGAGGTTGCATTTCCCCTTATTGTGCCACTTACCTGTACATATTTTAGACACCTAATAAAGTGTATTTTTTATCAGACCCTATGACTGTTGTTCTATTTCCCGTATAGAAAATGTCTAGCTCGGTTCAGAAGCCCCATGGGATTATTGATTATTGCCTTCTTCTGTACCAATATTTTAATCTACCTTCAAACATGAAACTATATGTTAGGGATCGAGTTCCCGCTTCTGCACAAGGGGAATCTCGAGCCATTCCTGCTGTGGTCTCCCATTCGTCTCCGGCCGCAGTGGACTCTGCTCAGCTTAGATGTCGGTCCCAGCATCTCGCCCAGTCTAACAGTGTGCAGAGGATTACTGCTGCCTCTCCAGGCTCTGCTATTGTGGCCAGTACTGGTTAGCGGCGAGCAGACGTCTTTAGGACAAAGTCCTTGTTTTCCCCTTCCGAGCATGCCAGGGTGAGATCTCTCATTGGAGATCAGGGGTCACATGCTCAGGTACTGCAGCAGCTCCTATTGGTCCGCCAGGAAGGTCCTGGAACTACTGGTGTTCTGGAACAGTTTCCTATTGGTTCTTATCTGGCAGGCCCTGTAGTTGCTACTATAAAAGGGTCATGCCGCCATGCGCTAGTATCAATTACATTATGTGCTTTGCGCCAGTGTGATCTTGCACGCATGTGGTTAGGGCTTGGCTGAAATAAGCCCTAGAATACCGGCACCTCCGGTGAGGAGATTGTATGCACGTGTTTAGGGCTTGGCTGAAATAAGCCCCTAGAATACCGGCTTCTCCGGAGAGGAGATTGTCTGATTGCATTGCTGATTGCGTTACTACGGACTGCTGTCCGCACAGCAGTTGTCTGTGCATTACTGTGGAGTTAACAGGACACAGTCCATATCTCAGCGTCTTTACCTTAGCGACACTATGGTGTAACAGAGTCACTTATACCGCCATATAGTGCCACAGTGTCTGTGGTTGCGACTGTGTGAAGTAACAGAGTTCGCCGTACCACCATTCTACTATCAGCAGGCTCTGCCTGCACGGTGGACTCCGGGCTGCGAACGCACTTATTATTTATATTTATTTTGTGCGTTCCGCCAGCCCTAACACTATATCATATTTCTCAAGGTGGCTTATTTTGGTGCCTCTGCCTCCTGCTTCCTTGTCACTTGCCCTCCTTCACCATGGCAGATTTGTGAGCACATTTCTACATCGCTCATTGCTTTTCATTCTTTGGACTTGCATCTGGGCACATTGCATGGGATTTCCCTGACTGGTAGTATATCTTAGCAACTTTTGCTGTGCATAATTATTGTCTTTCTCTACCTCATGGGTGCATTCTGGTTCACAGAACATTTTTGTCTATGTTCACACAGCTGCTGGTTTATTTTGTGGTTTTGTCCACATTTAACCATACATATGGGGGTTTTCTTTGTGGACATTTTGTCAATTATATATTAGGCATTATTGCTGATTATAGGATGGCTTATACTACATGTTTTGCCTTATTATTGACTATTGTATAGCAGGATGTATGCGGTTGGCTTCTCACTGTTTTTAGTATGTTTTTTGTTGTTTGCCAATAAAGTCATTTTTTATTATTATATAGGGTGGTGTGCAACATTTTTGGTGGTCATCTTTTTTCTTCTCCAGTCTTCCCACTATTATTGACCACTGTTTGCACCCCCTGATATTGATTGTTTAATACTTCGCAGTGCGCCCATTTTTTCATATTGCAGTTTACACTAATGTTCTATGTAGTAATAGTGATTGTCAGGGTGTGAGTAAGCTCTCAAGAGTTCATTGTATATCTAAGTTACTATCCATTGCTAAATATTGTCAGAGTTGAGATTATAAAAACATATGTTAATTATCATTATTTTCAAATGTATCCTAAATAGTTTTTAAAGATGATACTTGGTTTATAGAGTGATATTGGTACAAAGCCTAATTGGCAAAAATGTGAAAATCTGTTAACTTGGAAAAAAGAAAATGCAAACACAATTAGACTAATTAAAAGGGTTGTTTGAGGGTATGTTGATGCCTTTGCCTGCCTTTATTAAAAAAGATGAGTGAAAAGAAAATCTATATTCAGTGAATATTGTATGTTACAAATTAATAACAAAAATAATTGAATAGGCATTATATAAAGATGGCATAGCTAATCATTACCATCCATCAGGGTTGTCACTAGGCATTTAGACCCTTTTGACATAGATTTAACCCCTTTACCCCCAAAGGTAGTTTGCACATTAATGACCGGGCCAATTTTTACACTTTTGACCACTGTCACTTTATGAGGTAATAACTCTAAAACTCTTCAATGGATTCTGATTCTGAGAATGTTTTTTCGTGATATATTGTACTTTATGATAGTGGTAAAAAATTTTTTGATATGACTTGCGTTTATTTGTGAAAAAAATGTAAGTTTGGCGAAAACTTTGAAACTTTTGAAATTTTCCAACTTTGAATTTTCATGCCCTTAAATCACAGAGATATGTCGCAGAAAATAGTTAATAACTAGATTTTCCCACATGTCTACTTTACTTCAGGACAATTTTGGAACCAACTTTTTTGCGTTTTTTTTTTTCTCTTTATGTATACGTAATATACTTGTGTAGTTAGGCTGTATTCCTATTCCTGTTTTTGTCTTGTTTTCATATTTG
The DNA here is from genome assembly GCA_033576555.1 of Oophaga sylvatica. Taxonomy (NCBI): domain Eukaryota; kingdom Metazoa; phylum Chordata; class Amphibia; order Anura; family Dendrobatidae; genus Oophaga; species Oophaga sylvatica. The sequence continues at coordinate 346,725,894 of JARQOD010000005.1, forward strand.
TATTTTTCACATTATTGTCATATATGCCTTACATTTTTGTTGTGTTCTTATTATGGGTTGTTACCATATAGGGCACATATTACTCATTGTATGTATTTTATTTTACAATATCTGCGGCCAACTCGTTCTCTGTCTTGCGCATGTTTGTCTATGTGGGGCCCCACAATGGATATTAGCATGCTTATGGACATTGGGATCTGTGTGGTCCGATTTGGTATTGCATTTCTGCACTGTTTTATGTTGTTCTTTTGTATGTTTTTTTCTTGCCCTTTTTCAATATGACAGTGATGCCCTTTCTTATCCTCTGCGCATGCGCAGGTACCTCTAGTTGCCGCCCCTCTCCCTGATGCGTCCTCCCCCAGCTGGACATGTGACATTTCAGGGGGTGGCGCTTGTTTGGGCTGAATGGCTGTATCGTCACTGCCACATTTCCGGCGGTGTCGGTATAAATGGAGGCACTTGTGAGTTCTCCACACGCCCCTGAGGAAGGAGCATTGCGGCTCCGAAACGCGCGTTGGGGAGGGCTGGACGCTCCTCTGCTCTCACCCGAGGTAATGTGCAGCAGTTTCCCATTGCACTATATTTAGATATTGATCTGTATAAACCTTGTACCGTCATTTCAGCCAGGGACTCAGGGATTTACCGTTTTCCCTCCTGCTATTTAGTTGGGATATGATTCTGACTTACTTATATGGATGGGCAGTTGAGTATATATAGGCCTTTCATCCTACTGGCATTATTTATATGGCTTTGCTGTATTGCACTGGGGAGATTGGTCATCATATATTGAGCCTATATACAGGCACAGTGCATGACGGTATATAGCCTTTTTATTATATTTATTAGGATAAGGGTGCCGGTCGGATGTTATTACCTCTATATCTACTTGTCTTTATATTTTGTTTGTTATGCCTATTGTATTCTGACTCTTTGTCTTCCTCCATATACCTCGGGTTGATATAATTGTTTATCTTATCATCATATATACATATTTTGAGAGCAGAGTCTGTTGTCAGGCCTGAGCTTTGTCTCACTGTTTTGTGACTACTGCCATATTGGATCACATTTCCCTTGTTCTATTTTTTCCTGTTTCTATTTTAATCGTGTCATTTTATATGCTATTTTGTGTTAATAAGATGTTTCCTTGAGACTACATGGCTGTGTTTCGTGTGGTATTCCTGTATTTGGTACAGTTAGTCTCACTATCTTGTCCAGAATTCACATGCTCCTACGATACGTTATATCCTGCATAAAGTATATATTATTTGCATGTGATATGTTGTACACCAATAATTTCTTTGTATTGCGGTCAAATCCATAGTGAGTGAGCGTCTGTGTGTGACTCCGGAAATATATACGGAGATTTCAATATTCCCTTACACCGTTCCGAGAGCTCATGGCCTACGTTGTCCCACACTATGACCTACCCAGTCGGCACTTCTTTTCTAGAAAATTCATCCCTACCCTCCACCTGCATGTGAAAGACCGCATTGTCCATGCACTCAAACAATCAGTGAGTGGAAAGGTGCACCTCACAACAGATGCATGGGCCAGTAGGCATGGCCAGGGCCGTTACATGTCCATCACTGCACACTGGGTTAATGTGGTGAATGCAGGGTCCACAGGGGACAGCGGCGGTGGGACAGTGCTGCCTAGCCCGCGGTATAGGCAACAGTTGGCTGTAGGCATTTGACACTCCTCCTCCTCCAGAAGCAAAAGCTCGTTGACAGAGCACAGTCGCATGAGCACTCCATCCGCAGCTGCCAGTGTTGCACACAAGGTGTCCCATTATCGAACAGCTAGTGGTAAGCATCAGCAGGCTGTTTTAAAGATAATGTCTTTGTGCGACAACAGACACACCACGGGGGTATGGCCGACTACTTGCAGCGAGAAACTGAGTCATGGCTGAGCAGTCTACATCTTGAGCCAGGCAAGGTAGTCAGTGATAATGGCCGTAATTTTGTGGCAGCCATAGCCCTGGCAAAACTCAGACACATACCTTGCCTGGCTCACATCTTGAACCTGGTAGTGCAGTGCTTCATAAATAATTATCCAGAGTTACCAGCCCTGCTCCATAAGGTGTGAAGACTGTGCTCGCACATATGTCGCTCGCCCATAGACTCCAGTCGTATGCAGAGGCTGCAGCGATCGCTCCATCTCCCCAAGCACTGCCTAATCAAAAATGTGGCAACAAGGTGGAACTCCACCATGCACATGGTTGAGATGCTGTCTGAACAGAGGCAGGCTGTAATGCATTTGTGGGAGGATACACGTGCAGGCAGTTTGAGGGCAAACATCAAGTTGTCGGGTGTGCAGTGGTCAAAGCTGAAACACCTCTGGAAAGTCCTTCAGTGTTTTGAGGAATGCACACGGCTGGTTAGTGCAGACGACGCCATCATAAGCATGAGCATCCCACTTATGCGTCTGCTCATGCAAACTTTGACTCATATTAAGGATCAGGCGTCTGCAGCGGAGGAGGAAGAGGAGGAGGAGGAGGGAAGCCTTGATGACAGTCAGCCATTGTCTGCTCAGGGAACTGTCCTGGACGAGGTGGAGGAAGAAGAGGAAGAGGAGGAGGATGAGGGGGATGATTATTTTGGGGAGGAGGATGCTTCTCAGGGGGCAAGAGAAAATGATTGCTTGCCTAGGTCAGATACAGGGTTTGTGCGTGACTGGAGGGATGTGGATTTGGCAGAAAGTGCTCCTTCACCCACCACTGGCAGTGCATCATTGACACCTGGAACATTGGCCCACATGTGTGATTATGTCTTGCTGAGCCTAAAAAGGGACCCCCGCATTGCCAAAATTATGAAGGATGATGACTACTGGTTGGCCAGCATCCTCGATCCACGCTATAAAGGCAAATTACAGAACATCATTCCACAGGAGAACCTAGAGCTAATATTGGCGAACAAACAAGTAACTCTGGTAAACCGTTTGTTAGAGGCATTCCCAGCACACAGCAGCGGGGCAGGTTCTACCACGAGCCGTACTGGGCCAAATGGAAGAGGTGTTCGTGGTGCATACAGCCGAAGTGGCGTTGGAGACAGGGGTTTCATGACCATGTTGTGGTCTGATTTCTCGAGTAACGCTCGCACGACTGGAGACAACAGTTGTCAACTATGGTTCTAAATTACCTCTCCTCCCCTATCGATGTTCTCCCTCACAGTTCATTCCCCTTTTATTACTGGGCCTGTAAACTGGACACCTGGCCAGTATTGGCACAATTTGCCTTACGGGAGCTCGCTTGCCCTGCTGGTAGTGTGCTATCAGAAAGAGTCTTCAGTGCTACTGGATCAATCTTGTCAGAAAGAAGGACCCGGCTGTCGACCAAAAATGTTGGTGGTCTCACCTTCATTAAAATGAACCATGCCTGGGTTTCAAAGGATTTTGTACCATCTTCCCCTGATGACACATAGGTTGCCAGCAAAATGGCTCGCTTTGTCCTCCTCTTCCTCTGACTTCTCCAATTCCTCCATTTGCAGCTGCTGAACGTCCAGCCTACACCTCAACATATGCCAGTTTTTCCACCTCCCTAACTGGGCAGTACCCCCGCAGAGCTGGTGTCAGCACCTGGCGCACCCGGGTAAGTGCCGGGGCCCTGAACAGGTGGTGGGGCCCACTCGCTGTCAGAGACACTGGTGTACTATGAGGGGCCCTGTGCCAGTCCCCAGCGCCCATGAGTGTGCCCCCTGCTTGCTCAGGGCCTCAGCACATGCAATACTTACCTCTCCCTGCTCCACCGCTGTGACGTCTTCCGCATTTCCTGACAGTAGCATTCAGGTCACAGAGCGTGATGACGTCACGTCTGTGCGCCCTCTGTCTGAACAGTCACAGTGCAGAGAGCTGGAAGGTGGCGACGCTGAGGAGTCCAGAGTACAGCAGTGCCCAGCGAGGAGAGGTATTTCATTTTTTTTAATGTTTGGAGCAATATATGGGGAGCATTATAAACTGGAGAATTATATATGGGGCCCATCATACACTTGATCATCATAGATAGGGCCCATTATACACTGGAGCATTATATATGGGGCCCATCATACACTGGAGCATTATAAATGGGGCCCATCATACACTGGAGCATCATATACAGGGCCCATTATACACGGGAGCATCATATACGGGGCCCATTATACACTGGAGCATCATATGGGGCCCATAATACATGGAGCATTATATAGGCCCATCATACACTGGAGCATCATCCATGGGGCACATCATATACTGGAGCATCATATGGGGCCCATTATATATGGCGCATCATATGTGGCACATTTTATATGGAGCATCACATGGAGCCCATTAAAAATGGAGCATTATATATGGGGACCAATATATTTGGAGCATTATATGGGGCTCAACATACACTGGAGCACTATATATGGGGCCCATCATATACTAGAGCATCATATGGGGTTCGTTATTTATGGGCATAATATAGGGCCCTTTATATATGGAGCATCATATGGGGCCTATTCATATGGAGCATTATATGGAGCCCATTCTGTATGGAGCAATATATGGGGCTCATTATTCTGTATGGCGCACTATGTGGTGCCCATAATACTCTATGGAGGACTATACTGTCCGGTTTTTGAGCTATTGTAGAATTTACAATAGATATCACTAATGTAATATAAGAAGTGAAGTATTTGGCATTGTATTATACCTATATTTCTCTGCCTTATCGGAGCATCATGAATTGCGGTATGTGTTAAAGGGGTCCACTGAGACTCCTTGGCCCAGGGCCCACGAAAACCTGGAGCTAGCCCTGCCCCCCCTCCACAACTTTAGCCAAATAACCCCCAGTTTTCAATGGGTTACTATTATTATAAAGTAATTAAGGTTGACAAGCTTAAGTACAGTAATAAGAATTGATGTCGTTGGCATTGAAATGGGCACTGTAGGTGTGTTTAATGTCTTGGTGAAACCGCTTGCCTTGTTCATTGTTTACATCTCCAAGGTTTTGAAGTAAGAAATCTAAATGTGAATGCAAAAAGTGCATTTTCAAAGACATATTCTGGAGGTTTTTGTTTTCCTAAGAAGTTTTCACAAATCCACTTGAAGCTTTTCCAAGATCTCAATTCCTTATCATTTACAGTTCCTTCAAACACATTATTTCTCATAAGCTCTCTGATTTGAGGACCAACAAATACCCCTTCCTTCAGTTTTGCTGGTGAAATGCTGGAGAATTTCTATGAAATGTGCTGGAATCCTTGTGAATTTGTCTTTGCTATGGCATTCACAGTTTTTAAACAATCCCAACTTTATATGTAGTGGAGGAAGAAAGATTTTTGTTGGAGCAACTAAAGGATTATGCTGAACATTGTCTCTACCTGGAGCATAGATGTTTCTCTGTCCCCAATCACGACGAACATAATGATCTACTGTATTTCTACTGACCCATAAAAACAAGAAGCAACAATATTTTGTGAAACCTCCTTGCATTCCCATTAGCAGACCAATCACTTTCAATTTTCAGCAGATATTCCATTGATGATGCTTATATTGTATAGCATCCAAAACAACTGACATATTTTCAGAACTTTCCTTTAGATGTCATGAGTAAGTAATAGGGATTAATGGTTTCATATTTCCATTGTATTTCCATTGTGAAGAAACACTGCTTTCAAACTTCTCTGAGATGAGTCAATAAACAATCGCCAATCTGCAACAAAATACCCATTCACATTGTTACAGTACACCATTGGTCCATCAACTGTGAAAAATTATGTTAAAGTCTTACTTCTGTTTCGGTAATAACACACTTTGACATCATCATGAAGAAGATTCTTCTGTTTCAACCTAAATGCAAGAAGTTCAGCTTTATCTTTTGACAATAAAAGGTCTCTGATGAAATCATTTAATTCATGTTGAGTAAAGTGTTCTGGCTGCTCCATCAGGTACATACTCATCTTGACTTGAGGTCTCCATGTCTTCGCTAGTAGCTTCAGCTCCATAGTCTTTATATCCTACTTCATTTTCATCCAATCCAGACAAAGGTGGTACAGGAACTGAAAAGGTACGATAATGTGGAACTGGCCTAATCACAGATTCAAGTTCAGGGTATTTAATCTTATGTTTGCTCTTTGTACAATAGACCTTCAGTTTGACAAAACAAAAGTAGCAGTCATCACTATGATTTTTGGGTTCTCTCCAAATCATGGGAACAGCAAATGGCATAGCCACTTTCCTCATATTCAACCAGTCACAAAGACCATTTGAACAACTTGAGCATATCACATGAGGGCCCCAGCTTTTGTCTTGATCACAAGTGGACACTTAAAGTACATCTGGTACATCTTTTTAATATCATGAGTGATTGACCGTACTTGGCCATTTGGTGTAAAAGAACCACACACATAGCAGAATCTGTTCGGATGATTGATACACTGTGGGGTCATTTTTTTTCCTTTAAATCAGATTAAACAGTAGTGCAAGTTCAGTTCAATGATGGTGACAAACTAGAAAAAAAAATGTGATGAGCCGACTGACTATATGTAGATATTTCCCCAGAGATGACAGAGGCAGCTTGTATTTAGAACTGATTTTACTGGATGTAATCTGTTAGATAGCTATATACAGTTGTGAGGTAAATGGGTCAGCCTATTCCTTACAGATGAACATTTGCAGACAGGCAGTTTCTCAGTGTGATATTGGCTGCTTTCAGGTTCTCTCTCTCTGTGGAGACCCTCACTCAGTGGCTGAGCTGTTTTCTTCCCTCTGATGCGACTTGCCCTCCCAGAAATGCAGTGAAAATCCTCTCACAACAGCTGCTGTCAACTGCCTTCCCTTCTATCACAGAGTCACACATACCAGTCCTTGCTGCCATCACCATCCTTTTCTGACTGACTCAAATCTTACCGCCTCATAACAGTTATCTCCTCCCCATAACATGTGACTTTCCAAAGAGCAGTCATTGGTTGTCTGCACTATCAATACTCCTTCCCATAAAACTCACTAAAACCTTTACTGATGTTGTCCCTGTAAGAAATTCACAATTAAGTAAGACAAGCAAAGAAATGGGAATAACAAGAAAAACCACATACATTAAAAATGCAGAAATAACGTAATAACAAAAATACTTCTCTCAGAAAATGTATGTTACAGCAAAACTAAGCATATTTTTGGAATCAGCACATCAAACTACAGTACAGACCAAAAGTTTGGACACACCTTCTCATTCAAAGATTTTTCTGTATTTTCATAACTATGAAAATTGTAGAATCACACTGAAGGCATCAAAACTATGAATTAACACATGTGGAATTATACATTACACTTTACAAAAAAGTGTGAAACAACTGAAAATATGTCTTATATTCTAGGTTCTTCAAAGTAGCAACCTTTTGCTTTGATTACTGCTTTGCATGCAGAAAAGGTGAACAGCTGGACTCTACATGCCTAGTTCCCACCGTGAAGCATGGAGGAGGTGGTTTGATGGTGTGGGGGTGCTTTGCTGGTGACACTGTTGAGGATTTATTCAAAATTGAAGCGGTGAGCAGTCCAGCTCACCTCAAACCATCTCGATTGGTTTCAGGTCTGGTGACTGTGGAGGCCAGGTCATCTGGCGTAGCACCCCAACACTCTCCTTCTTGGTCAAATAGCCCTTACACAGCCTGGAGGTGTGTTTGGGGTCATTGTCCTGTTGAAAAATAAATGATGGTCCAACTAAAAGCAAACCGAATGGAATAGCATGCTGCTGCAAGATGCTGTGGTAGCCATGCTGCTTCACTATGTATCACGCTGTATAACAGTTATAGATAATGTCAGTAATCTATATCAAGTGGGACAACATTCTATATACCATATAAATAGGTTATATCAACATGAACATATAGTATTTGATAACATAGTATTACCTGCCATAAAATCCGAAGTACTGAGGATCTATACTGGATCTGTTTCACGCTGTCTCAGACTAGAGGTGGACCGGGGTCTATACTGACCCTAAACTGGGGTCCTGACTAGTCCCTCTACCTGGAGGTACTGTTAATGGTACAGAGGTCCAGGCCGCCAGCGTAACCCTATCTCCTATAAGTCCCTGACCACTGTAATCTAGACCTTAGAAGGACCCTGATTACCACCACAGGGATATGGGCAGGTCACCGCTTAATAAACAGTAAAGACAAACGAGACAGACAGGGGATAAAGTAAATACTGTCTTGCATACAACACTTAAACACAGAGGGAACACAAAAGGTCTAGGAGATAAACTATAAGCGAGGAGAGGAGAAACCACAAAGGAGCTCTTAGCTTAAGTCTTCTCAGAACCGATCCTATCTGCTGGTCTGTATGAATGCTTTCACCGGGATCTCCCAAGCAGACTGGCAGGTATATAAAGGAAGCTAATTAGTGCATAATCAAACTGCAGCCGGGCGAGGCTGGACCTAGTCTTAGCACAGAGCTAGGTAGAATTAACTCCCTCACTGCCAAACACAAAGAAACAGCAACTCAGCTGTGAGAAGTCAGAATGTGTAATCGCGACGATCTTCGTGGCGACACACCCATGACACTATGCCTTCAATTTTGAATAAATCCCCAACAGTGTCACCAGTAAAGCACCCCCACACCATCACACCACCTCCTCCATGCTTCACGGTGGAAACCAGGCATGTAGAATCCATCCGTTCACCTTTTCAAAGCAGTAATCAAAGCAAAAGGAGGCTACTTTGAAGAACCTAGAATATAAGACATATTTTCAGTTGTTTCACACTTTTTTGTAAAGTGTAATGTATAATTCCACATGTGTTAATTCATAGTTTTGATGCCTTCAGTGTGATTCTACAATTTTCATAGTAATGAAAATACAGAAATATCTTTGAATGAGAAGGTGTGTCCAAACTTTTGGTCTGTACTGTACAAAAAACAGACATATTACCTTTGCTGATGATTTTTTTTGTGTTGACCAGTGTTTCTTCAGACGCTCCTTTAATCTCTCCACACTCCCTCCACACTGTTCATCATACAGCACCACTATCCTAGCCAAAATAATAATAAAAGCATTAGTGGAAACGTGATGTTTTACAGAACTGTGACCAACTTTTGCAGCCTTGGAGTAAAAATGTGCATGAAAGCGAACACGAATCCGAATGTGCTACGTTTGTGCTGAATTTGAGATTGGCAAATGTTTTCCAAACAAGTTTGCTCATCTTTATTTAGTAATTGAATGGTAGCATGATTTAGTTACTATGTAGTAGCAATGATAGAGCTCATGGTGCTATGGTATTATTTGGAGCATTGTACAGTGTTAGAATTGGTCACATTGGTTTTTGTATAGTGCACTTTGGTTAAAAACAGAATGGAAGTAATATTTTACCATTGTAGGGTAATTATATTTGGTCCCAGTATACAGTAGTTGTGCTGTTATTTGCTAACTATGTATGTATATCATTTTTGTGTGTATGTGTGTTGGTAAGGATATGCTTTGGGACTTATGCCCCTCAAAATCCTGTAATATCAATTGAATATAATGTTAGTGCATAAATCCAGTCTTTTTAAAGTGTAATCATTTTCAAGAAACAATCGATTTGAAACCACAATATAAAATGAAATGTACTTACATCTGTATATTAATATAAATTATTTTTTTTTTCTCTTCTGATTTACAGATTTGATAGTTTTGATGAACTTGGACCTTTTGATTTTAACACATCTCCTTCCTGGGCAAATAAAAAGTACATGGGTAGTATTTTTTATAATTTTATACATTTATAGTTTTAATCATATCTGCGGAGATATGCATTTACATTAGTATAAATGTTAAGCTTAAAGTCTATATGTTTCCTGTCATAACAGGGCAAGCAAGTTAGCCATTCTAATCTGTGATATTAACCCCATAATGACTGCAGTGTTTGGGTTTCGAGTTTTATTTCTTGATTTTCTATAAGTTTTAATTTTATTTTTCCACCAATTCAGCCATTATATTCACTCTTTTTTGCATTTTGCATAACACTATACAACAAAAACATCATGTGGGTCAGTATGACTTAGACAATACCATATTTATGTAATTTGTTTTACTATTTACTTTTTTTTCATAATAAAAAAACATTAAAAAGTTATTTGTGTGCCCATGTTCTAGAAGCTATGATTATCAATTTTCATTTGACAGAGCAATATGAGGCCTTAATTTTGGAGTATGAGTTGTAGTTTTGCATTATATAGATATACTGGGGCACATATGACTTTTTAATCACTTTTTATTCCATTCTTTTGTGGAACTGTAAATTAATCCCTTCACAATATTATATACCAGTGCATCCTATTTTGCAGCGTATTTCCACAAATGGACATGCCGGGTTGCTGCCGGGAGCTCGGCTTAAGTGATAGTCGAGCCCTGGCTACCATAGGCAGTAGGGGTGTCCGCACCAACCTTGGTTGTTTAAATCTCTAAATGCTGCAACCAATAGCAAATCACAGCATTTAGAAAAGCTGGAGAGGGAGGAGACTCCCTCTCCCGTTCAATAGGCACCCTCACGACAAGCTGCCAATCGTTGTCATATCAACCCAAGGTCAAATGATGACTTGCCAGGAGCATGGTCTAAAAGGTATTCTGTCAGTGTACCACTAACTGGTATAACGCATTGCAGAGGTGATGCACGCAATGCATAATACCAGTAATCAGTGTCATAAAAGATAATGTCCAATGGAAGGATTAAGTAAAAAAGTTGCAAAAAAAACTTGCAAAAAAATGTTTTTAAAAATCACCAAATAAAGAGCAAAAAAGTGAAAAAAAATCTACCAATAAATACATATATTTATTTGAAATAATAAGTACACATATTTGGTATTGCCACTTTTAGAACGGCCTGACCTATAAAACTGTGATACTAGTTATTCCATTCAGTAAACAACGCAAAAAAAAATCTGTCAAGAAAACAATGCTTTTTCATCATACCTACCGCCAAACAAAAAGTGGAATAAAGCAGTCAAAAAGATGAATTTTAATAAAAATGATTTAGCTGAAAATGCTATCGTCTCTCATAAAAAACAAGCTGCCATACAGCTCCATCAGTTAAAAAATGAAAGAATTATAGCTCTCAGAAAATAATGATGCAAAAAAAGTTTTTTTTCTAAAAAATCGTTTTTATTGTGTAAAAGCGGCAACACATACAAAAAAATTATATAAATGTAGTATCGCTGTAATCCTACTGACCTGAAGAATAAAGCAGTCTTATTAATTTTTCCTACACATAAATAATCCCAAAAAACAAACTCTGAATTGCTGTTTTTTGTTCATTCTGCCTCCCAAAAATCATAATAGAAAGTCTTCAAAAAATGCTATGTGCCCAAAAATGGTATAAGTAAAAATGTCAACTTGTCCCATAAAAACAAGCCCTCACATGAATCTGGAGGAAGAAGTAGAGAAAAATTATAGCTCTAAAAATATGGTGCTATGGCAAAAAATTTTATTTGTAAAAAAAAGTGGGTTTTTTAACCCCTTCACCCCCAAGGGTGGTTTGCACGTTAATGACCGGGCCAATTTTTACAATTCTGACCACTGTCTCTTTATGAGGTTATAACTCTGGAACGCTTCAACGGATCTTCGCGATTCTGAGATTGTTTTCTCGTGACATATTGTACTTCACGTTAGAAGTAAAATTTCTTCGATATAACTTGCGTTTATTTTTGAAAAAAATGCAAATATGGCGAAAATTTTTAAAATTTTGCAATTTTCAAACTTTGAATTTTTATTCCCTTAAAACAGAGAAATATGTCACATAAAATAGTTAAGAAATAACATTTCCCACATGTCTACTTTACATCAGCACAATTTTGGAACCAAAATTTTTTTTTTGTTAGGAAGTTATAAGGGTTAAAAGTTGACCAGCGATTTCTCATTTTTACAACAAAATTTACAAAGCCATTTTTTTTAGGGACCACCTCTCATTTGAAGTCACTTTGAGGGGTCTATATGGCAGAAAATACCCAAAAGTGACACCATTCTAAAAACTGCACCCCTCAAGGTACTCAAAACCACATTCAAGAAGATTATTAACCCTTCAGGTGCTTCACAGGAACTAAAGCAACGTGGAAGGAAAAAATGAATATTTAACTTTTTAGCCACAAAAATGATCTTTTACAAACTTTTTTTTTATTTTCACAAGGGTAAAAGGAGAAAATGGACAAATAAGGTTGTTATGCAATTTCTCCTGAGTACGCCAATACCCAATATGTGGGGGAAAACCACTGTTTGGGCACACGGCAGAGCTCGTAAGGGAAGGAGCGCCGTTTGACTTTTTCAAACTAAAATTGGCTGGAATTGAGATTGGACGCCATGTCGTGTTTGGAGAGCCCCTGATGCGCCTAAACAGTGGAAACCCCCACAAGTGACACCATTTTGGAAACTAGACCCCCTAAGGTACTTATCTAGATCTGTTGTGAGCACTTTGAACTCCCAAGTGTTTCACAAAAGCTTATAATGCCTGGGTGTGAAAAAAAAAAAAAACAATTTTCCACAAAAATGATTTTTTAGTCCCAAATTTTTGAATTTTCCCAAGGAAATTGGACCCCAAAAGTTGTTGTCCAATTTGTCCTGAGTACGCTGATACCCCATATGTGGGGGGGGGAACTGTTTGGGTGCACGGCAGGGCTTGGAAAGGAAGTAGTAACGTTTTGGAATGCAGACGTTGATGGGGGTCATGTTCCGTTTGCAGTGCCCCAGATGAGCCTAAACAGTGGAAACCCCCCACAAGTGACCCCATTTTGGAAACTATACCCCCTAAGGAACTTATCTAGATCTTTGGTGAGCACTTTGAACCCCCAAGTGCTTCACACAAGTTTATAATGCCCGGGCATGAAAATAAAAAATCCTATTTTTTTCCCACAAAAATTATCTTTTAGTCACTAATTTTTTATTTTCTCAAGGGTAACAGGAGAAATTGGACCACATAAGTTGTTGTACAATTTGTCCTGAGTACGCTGATACCCCATATGTGGGTGGGAACCACTGTTTGGGTGCACGGCAGAGCTCGGAATGGAAGGAGCACCATTTGACTTTTTCCAACCAAAATTGGCTGGAATTGAGATTGGATGCCATGTTGCATTTGGAGAGCCCCTGATGTGCCTAAACAGTGGAAACCCCCACAAATGACCCCATTTTGGAAACTAGACCCCCTAAGGAACTTTTCTAGATCTTTGGTGAGCAATTTGAACCCCCAAGTGCTTCACACAAGTTTATAACGTAGAGCCGTAAAATTTAAAAATCATATTTTTTCCACAAAAATGATCTTTTCACCCCAATTTTTATTTTCCAAGGGTAACAAGACTCCAAAAGTTATTGTGCAATTTGTCCTGAGTGCGCTGATACCCCATATGTGGGGGTAAACCACTGTTTGGGTGCATGGCAGAGTTTGTAAGGGAAGGAGCGCCGTCTGACTTTTTCAACGCAGAATTGGCTGGACGCCATGTCGTGTTTGGAGAGCTCCTGATCTGCCTAAACAGTGGAAACCCCCATAAATGACGCCATTTTGGAAACTAGACCCCTCAAGGAACTTATCTAGATGTGTGGTGAGAACTTTTAACCCCCAGGTGTTTCACTAAAGTTTATAACGTACAGCCGTAAAATAAAAAATCCTTTTTTTTTTTACAAAAATGATTTTTTCGTCCCCAATATTTTATTTTCACAAGGGTAACAGAAGAAATTGGAACCCAAAAGTTGTTGTCCAATTTGTCCTGAGTACGCTGATACCCAATATGTGGGAGAAAACTACTGTATGGGCGCACGTCAGGGCTCGGAAGGGAAGTAGTGACGTTTTGGATTGCAGACTTTGATGGAATGGTCTGGGGGCGTCATGTCACATTTGGAGAGCCCCTGATGCACCTATACAGTGGAAACCCCCCACAAGTGACCCCATTTTGGCAAATAGACCCCACAAGGAACTTATCTAGATGTGTGGTGAGCACTTTGAACCCCGAAGTGCTTCACAGAAGTTTCTAAGGTACAGCCGTAAAAATAAAAAATCCTTTTTTTTTTACAAAAATGATTTTTTTTGCCCCCAATATTTTATTTTCACAAGGGTAACAGGAGAAATTGGACCCCAAAAGTTGTTGTCCAATTTGTCCTGAGTACGCTGATACCCAATATGTGGGAGAAAACTACTGTATGGGCGCACGTCAGGGCTCGGAAGGGAAGTAGTGACGTTTTGGATTGCAGACTTTGATGGAATGGTCTGGGGGCGTCATGTCGCATTTGGAGAGCCCCTGATGCGCCTAAACAGTGGAAAACCCCACAAGTGACCCCATTTTGGAAAATAGACCCCACAAGGAACTTGTCTAGATGTGTGGTGAGCACTTTGAACCCCGAAGTGCTTCACAGACGTTTATAACGCACAGCCGTAAAAATAAAAAATCCTTTTTTTTTTTGCAAAAATGATTTTTTTGCCCCAATATTTTATTTTTACAAGGGTAACAGGAGAAATTGGACCCCAAAAGATGTTGTCCAATTTGTCCTGAGTACGCTGATATCCAATATGTGGGAGAAAACTACTGTATGGGTACACGTTGGGGCTCGGAAGGGAAGTAGTGACGTTTTGGATTGCAGACTTTGATGGAATGGTCTGGGGGCGTCATGTCGCATTTGGAGAGCCCCTGATGCGCCTAAACAGTGGAAATCCCCAACAAGTGACCCCATTTTGGAAAATAGACCCCACAAGGAACTTATCTAGATGTGTGGTGAGCGCTATGAAGCCCCAAGTGCTTCACAGAAGTTTATAATGTACAGCCATAAAAACAAAAAAATATTTTTTTTTGTACAAAAATGATATTTTCGCCCCCAGTTTTTTATTTTCCCAAGGGTAGCAGAAGAAATAGGACAAATTGCACAATAACTCTTGGGGTCCAGAGTACGCTGATACCCCATATGTGGGGATAAACTACTGTTTGGACGCATGGCAGAGCTGAGAAGTGAAGGAGCACCGTTTGACTTTTTCAACGCAGAATTGGCTGGAATTGAGATCAGACGCCATGTCACATTTGGAGAGCCCCTGATGTGCCTAAACAGCGGAAACCCCCCAATTCTAACTCCAACTCTAACCCCAACACACCCCTAACCCTAGTCCCAACCCTAACCACAAACCTAACCCTAACACACCCCTAATCCCAACCCTAACCCTAATCCTAACTTTAGCGCCAACCCTAACCCTAACTTTAGCCGCAACCCTAACCCTAACCCTAATGGGAAAATGGAAATAAATACTTTTTTTTAATTTTATTATTTTTCCCTTACTAAGGGGGTGATAAAGGGGGGTTTGATTTACTATTTATAGCGGGTTTTTATGATTGGCAGCTGTCACGCTAAAAGACGCTTTTTATTGCAAAAATAGTTTTTGCATCATCACATTTTGAGAGCTATAATTTTTGCATATTTTGGCCCACAGAGTCATGTGAGGTCTTATTTTTTGCGGGTCGAGTTGACGTTTTTATTGGTACTATTTTCGAGCACGTGACGTTTTTTGATCGCTTTTTATTTCGATTTTTGGGAGGTTAGAATGAACAAAAATCAGCAATTCATGAATTTCTTTTGGGGGAGGCGTTTATACCGTTCCGCGTGTGGTAAAATTGATAAAGCAGTTTTATTCTTCGGGTCAGTACGATTATGGCGATACCTCATTTATATCATTTTTTCATGTTTTGGCGCTTTTATAGAATAAAAACAATTTTATATAAAAAATAATTATTTTTGCATCGCTTTATTCTGCGAGCTATAACTTTTTTATTTTTTCGCTGATGATGCTTTATGACGGCTCGTTTTTTGCGGGACAAGATGACGTTTTCAGCGGTACCATGTATTTTTATATCGGTCTTTTTGATCGCGTGTTATTCCACTTTTTGTTCGGCAGTATGATGATAAAGCATTGATTTTTTTTGCTTCGTTTTTTTTTTTTTTTTTTTAAGGGGTTCACTAAAGGGGTTAACTAGTGGGACAATTTTATAGGGGGGGTCGTTACGGACGCGGCGATACCAAATATGTGTACTTTTATTGTTTTTTTTTTTTTATTTACAGGAAGAAGTGAATTTATTGGGGAATATTTTTTTTTTTTTTATTTATTTTGGATTTTTTTTTTACACATGTTTATTTTTACTTTTTTAACTTTTTTACTTTGTCCCAGGGTGGGACATCACAGTATTTTATCAGATCGCTGGTGTGGCAGTGTGCACAGCACTCTGTCACACCAGCGATCGCACAGGCATAGATGCAGGCTTCTCAGTGCCTGCTCTCGGCAGGCACTGAGGTAGCCGCCTCCCTCCAGGACCCCGGCGCCATCTTGGATCCGGGTCCTGGGAGGGAGGAAGCCCTCAGAACAGCGCGATCACATCGCGCTGCTCTGAGGGTCTCAGGGGGGCGCGCAGGGAGCCCCCACCCTGCGCGATCCTCCCCTGTGCCCCCAGTACACCGCGATCATGTTTGATCGCGGTGTGCTAGGGGTTAATGTGCCGGGAGCGATCCGTGACCGCTCCTGACACACAGTCATGGGTGTCAGCTGTGATAATCAGCTGACACCCGGCGGCGATTAGCTGCGCTCCCCTCAGGAGCGCAGCTGATCGCCTATGACGTACTATCCCGTCCCCGGTCATACGGGCCCAGGTACCATGGATGGGATAGTACGTCCGATGGCAGTAAGGGGTTAAGTGTGCGAGTGCAGTTAAACATGAAAAAATGATATAAATGTGGTATAGCTGTAATCCCAAAGAATAAAGTAGTCTTATCACTTGTGCCACATGAAAAATGGCATAAAAAATAAACAGAACAAATTCTTGACCTTCTGTTGATTTGTGAATTCTGCCTCCCAAAGATTTAAGTTTAGCTTGGCTCACATTTATCCTGCTCTCTGCGCTGAGTGCTTACACTTAGGTTTACATGTAAATCTCACTAATATGTTATTCAGACTGAACCCCCTGATGTAATATTCCCTATGATGAGGCAGATGGAGACACTATGGATGCCATCTGTCATATCATCTGGTTGTGTCAGTCTTTCTAAGTGTTTATAAAAGTGCAGTCAACCTCAGTTTTGTGCAGTTGTGAGCAGGTTGCGAGATGCAGTGATGGACAGGAGGCAGAGCAAGGGTTAAACAATTTATACTGTAACAGGGATATACTCCACGCAGGGAGGAAAAGGGTTAAGCAGGGAATAAAACAGTTCAATGGGGAAATTGTGGGTAGGATTAAAGAACAGTGAAAAACAGTAGGGACAGTTCTTGTGGGGTTAACTTATCCCATTCGCTGATCCTCTGGCCAAAAGTGTTGTGAAGCTGTGATGGCGCCAACAACGGCTGTCGTGATGCTTGCGTAGGTCCTGAAAATATTGATGATCCATCTTCTGGCGGCAGCGGTTGGTCGCTGGCACCTTCCACTGAGTCTCTAGTCCATATGCTACAGTGGCTGACAAGGGTGCAGGCCACAGTCCTATATGAGCCCAATGTAGCTCGGCAATAATCAATGGCAGGGTGCAAGTGTCTGGGCAAATATTAACTGTCAAAGTCAGGGCGCACGTGTCTGTCCTGTTCCCGGTCACTCTTATGCAACACGTGTGCTGTACTCATGGACACGGATCGTTCAACGCCTTGTCCTCTGATAGTCCCCAGGCTCACACTGTACGTCTCTTTCTCTGTGGTCCCCGTTGTTGGCGGCGGGGGACGACGGACGCTGGCCTGTGTAATGCTGGTGCTCCCCGGAAGGAGCACTCCTCTCTGTGAGCTGCTGCTGAGCGTACGGCTCACATATTTGGCATTCCTGTAGCAATACCCACTTAGATGGGTGCGTGTCCCCAGAAGCACAAGCTGGGCATAATGTACGAGCACTACAATGTGCTAAACACTACAATGTATGATTTGCAAATTTCACTCAGCAACATCCATTGCCACTTTTTTCTGAAAAAACACATAAGGAGTCAAAAGTGTCACTACAGCTGTAGATAAATTCCAAAGGAGCGTAATTTCGAAGATGTGGTCACTTCTGTTATTTTTTAGCTGTTCTGGCACTTAGGGCTCCGCATATGGAGTCTGAAGACTATTTTACGGAAATTTGTTCTCTAAGAGTCAAATAGCGCTCCTGCCCTCCCGAGTCTCGCTGTATGGCTAAGCAGTACTTGTATGGAGAATTGCCATGTTCAGCAGAAATTGTGTGACAAATTTTGGTGCCATATTTAAACATTTCCCTGTGTGAAAATGTAAATTCTTGGGCTAAAACAAAATTTGTGTGGTTAGAATGTAATTATTTTTTCTTCACTGCCCAATGGTATAAGTTTTTGTGACTTGTGACACTTGTGGTGTCAATATAATCACTACACCTTTAGATTAATTCATTGAGAAGTATAGTTTGTATAATGAGGTCACTTAAGGGGGATTTTTCTGTTCTGGCACCTCAGGGGGTCTTCCAGTGGGTCATGGCAAACCATAACAGCGAAATCTGCACTATAATATGATGCTCCAACCATTCTGAGTTTTACAGTGTGCCTTAAAAGTATTTCTTGATTACATGTATGTAATTGGCTTATTCAGGAGAAATTGCACAAAAAACTGTGAAGTCCATTCTTTTCCTGTTAGCTCTTATAAAAATTAAAAACTTGGGGCTAAAACAATATTTTAGTGGTAAAAATATAATTATTCTTTCTTCAACGCCCAATGATATAAAATTCTGTGAAGCACATGTGGTGTCAACATGCTCAGTGCACCCCTAGATGAATTCATTGATGGGTGTAGTCTGTAAAATCTGTTCACATATGGAGGGGTTCTACTGTTCTGGCACCACAGGGGCTCAGCAAAATCTTAACTCCAATATTGTAGCTACTTTCCTTATGACCTTGCATTGCAGTTTTCAACCCCATACAGAGTTTTGGCATGCTAAGGAGAAATTGTGTAACAAATTGTACCACTCATTTTATCCTATTATCCTTTTTAAAAATTAAAAACTTGGGGCCAAAGCAACTTTTTTTGTGGAAAAATGGCAATTTTCCATTTATTCAGCCCAATTGTATATTATTCTGTAAATCACTTGAGTGTTACATACAGTACAGACCAAAAGTTTGGACACACCTTCTCATTCAAAGATTTTTCTGTATTTTCATGACTATGAAAATTGTAGAATCACACTGAAGGCATCAAAACTATGAATCAACACATGTGGAATTATACATTACACTTTACAAAAAAGTGTGAAACAATTGAAAATATGTCTTATATTCTAGGTTCTTCAAAGTAGCCACCTTTTGCTTTGATTACTGCTTTGCAAGCAGAAAAGGTGAATGGCTGGACTCTACATGCCTGGTTCCCACCGTGAAGCATGGAGGAGGTGGTGTGATGGTGTGGGGGTGCTTTACTGGTGACACTGTTGGGGATTTATTCAAAATTAAAGTGATGAGCGGTCCAGCTCACCCCAAACCATCTCAATTGGGTTCAGGTCTGGTGACTGTGGAGGCCAGGTCATCTGGCGTAGCACCCCATCACTCTCCTTCTTGGTCAAATAGCCCTTACGCAGCCTGGAGGTGTGTTTGGGGTCATTGTCCTGTTGAAAAATAAATGATGGTCCAACTAAACGCAAACCGGATAGAATAGCATGCCGCTGCAAGATGCTGTGGTGACCATGCTGCTTCAGTATGCCTTCAATTTTGAATAAATCCCCAACAGTGTCACTAGTAAAGCACCCCCACACATCACACCACCTCCTCCATGCTTCACGGTGGGAACCAGGCATGTAGAGTCCATCCGTTCACCTTTTCTGCGTGCAAAGCAGTAATCAAAGCAAAAGGTGGCTACTTTGAAGAACCTAGAATATAAGACATATTTTCAGCTGTTTCACACTTTTTTGTAAAGTGTAATATATAATTCCACATGTGTTGATTCATAGTTTTGATGCCTTCAGTGTGATTCTACAATTTTCATAGTCATGAAAATACAGAGAAATCTTTGAATGAGAAGGTGTGTCCAAACTTTTGGTCTGTACTGTATGCTCACTGCACACCTTGATGAATTCCTCAAGAGATGTAGTTTCCAAAATTAGGTCACTTGTGATTTTTTTTTTCACTGTTTAGGCACATCATGAGCTTTGGAAATATGATATTGAGTCCGCTACCTACACTCCCTAAAAGAAGTTATGTCGCTTATCCATGTTATGTAAATAAAAGCTTATAACCTGATGTTAAATTCAACCATTGGTTGTATAAATTATTCTTTTGAAAGCTGAAACCCTCCGAAATTTGGTTTAGGTGAAGAAAATAAATTGGCATCAATGCTGAAATATTGATCATTTTAAGAATGGTCAGATTTTGGCAAGACAAAAGTTTTGTCGCCCACAGAAAGTAATGTGATATTCAAACAAATAATTATCTTAAAATACAAATATATGTTGCATAACATTGGTGAATGAAGTTGTGGTGCTATTAGAGTCATATTTAATATTTTGTGTGACTTCCATGAGCTTGAAGGACTGCATCCATGCGGTTCAACAATGATTCATACAATTTATTAATGAAGTCATCAGGAATAGCAAAGAATGCAGTCTTACATGCCTCCCAGAGTTCATCTAGATTCTTTGCTTTTGTCTTCCAAGCTTCCTCTTTCATCCTACCCCGAACATCCTCAATGATGTTCATGTCTGGTGACTGGGCTGGCCAGTCCTGGAGCACCTTGATCTTTTTGCCTGGAGGAACTTTGTAGAGATGGATGTATGAGATGGAGCACCATCCTGCTGCAAAATTTGACCCCTTTTATGATTTGGAATATAAGAGGTAGCTAATACTTCTTGATATTTTAGGCTATTGATATTGCCTTCCACCTTGAAAATGTTTCGCACACCCCCATACTGAATGTAACCCCAGACCAAGATCTTTCCACCGCCAAATTTAACTGTTTTCTGCGTGTATTTTGGATCCATACGGGCTCTAGTAGGTCTCCTCCAGTATTTATGGCGGCTGTGGTGTAATTCTACTGAAGATTCATCAGAGAAATCCACGTCCTCTTCTTTGCTTCCCGTCGTGGCTCCGGCGCAGGCGCACTGCTCTGCCCTGTTGAGGGCAGAGCAGAGTACTGCAGTGCGCAGGTGCCGGGAAAAGTCAGAGAGATCCGGCACCTGTGCATTGCAGTACTTTACTCTGCCCTCAACAGGGCCGAGCAGTGCGCCTGCGCAGGAGCCACGATGAGAAGCAAAGAGAAGGACGTCTTTGCTAGAAGATGGGAGGCGCCGGACTGGACTGCGACTCCCTCCGGACCCGGATCGGACCTGGACCGCCCCTGGGTGAGTAAAATCTAACTAGTTTTTCTTCTCTTTCAGGTTACATCGGGGGCTTATCTACAGCATTACAGAATGCTGTAGATAAGCCCATGATGGCAGTGGCTGCAGCTTATAGTCGAAAAATGGGGTGACAGATTCCCTTTAAGAGCATGTTTTCATCTTAAAAAGTTATTTTGATTTTTGTTTCACTCATTTTTTACTTTTGATACCCTTAAGCATTTTTTAATGTTTTTTTTTAAGATATCTCTTAGAACCATAAGGAGACTTAAAGTTACATTTTTTATTGCTTACGCAGTATAATATATAGCACTACTATTGTAGTGCAGTGTGTTATACTTTAGATTTAGATTTAAATCTCAGGTTGCTAAAGAATGAATTGACACTCCGGGCTTCAACCATCTATCTGCTTAGATGTTACGTGCATTCTTGACCAATGTAATTGAAGGGCTGGATGGATAAATTTGTTTCTCCACAACACACAGGTATATCACTACAACTTGGAGGTACATGTTAGTGATCTAACTAAAGGCATACCATGATGTAACTGCATCTCATGGTGCCTTAAGGGGCTCAAGAAATTAAAGACAGTTTTTTTTTAATGAAGCATATATATTAAACTGCATTGAAGCTAATGAGTGAACTTATTAGTATGCAATTATGAAAATAGCAGTGCACTTCTTCACTTCTCATTTAAGTAGATATGTAAGTTGAAAGGGTTGTCCGACCGTAGCACGTTATAACCTTTCCACAGTGATAGGAACTCTTCAAATTCTGAATACAAAGCTCTATAGTGCGCCCTATAAAGGAAGTGAAGGCCACAGCTACTATATTTCTTATCTATAGCAGTGTTTTTCAGCCTCTTCAGGCCAAGTATCACCTATTGTCAAAAAATGGAAACAGCGTGCCCATTAAGAAAGCAATTGGAGCTTCTGTTGGCAATTCTGACAGATTTGACAATGACAACAGCATAACATGCACACCTATTTTTTACTTCAATAAAAGAGATGCCTATAGGGATCATGTATGCAGATATCAGAAGGACAGCACAGTTAATGCAACAGACTTCTTCTTTGGGCACTCATTTGCCAGAATAACAATATTTGCAATTAACCCCTTGTTGTATTGCTTGGTCATTAGCATCTTTTTCAACCAGGAACAGAACATTGCTGGTTCCAAATCACAATAGGACCTCTTTTTCTTCTGTCCCGTTACATACCCCTTGACACTGTGGAGCATAGCCCCATCGTTATATGAACTACAGGTTAACAAAACTCTAGTCTGTGGGCTAGAAGGAGCTAGTCAAGTACAGCACAACTAACCTGTGGATAGGTTATAGTGGGAAAAGGCCTGTTTGGAAGAATGTCGGAGTCATATCCAACGCTCTTTTTCACCTTTGAATTATCTCCCCAGAAATTGTATAAGGCCACGCACACACATTTAGTATTTGGTCAGCATTTTACATCAGTATTTGTAGGTTAAAACCTAGAGTGGGAACAATCAGAGGAAAAGTATAATAGAAACCCGTCACCACTTCTGTATTATCAACCACTCCTGGTTTTGGCTTAGAAATACTGTTGAAAATTATTGACCAAATGCTGAGAGTGTTAATGTGGCCTAAAAGTCATTGTGCCAATAAATAACAGTTTACTTTCATTTGCTAAATGATGATATTTATTAATACATCAAAGATTCCTGGCTATCAATATTGGTAAATTGTTGTTGGGGACCATTTACCTAGATTTGCTGCTGTGATATAGTAATATTATTTCAGTGAACACCATTATTAATTTCAGGACATATATTTCAAAATTGTAAATATATTTTTATATCTTTATGACTGTAGCAAATTTGATTTCCCTGGAAACCACGTTTCTTGTTAGCAGCATCCTATTTGTTTTACTTGTGGAGGAATGGATTTGGGACTATGGTTGCACGGTAACTGTGATTCACGTCACAGTGACATCACTGGGTAAGTCATACCGGGATTTAATAAATAAGAAGATAAGACTAAAACAACAAAATTTGTGTAATTATGAAATTCACAGGGTTGATAGACATGTTAATGAAATGCAAATGTTGAAAAAAGAAAAACGAAATTTTCAAAATTCTTGATTTTTTCACTAGGAGGATCACATGCATACATAAATGTACTCACACACCTTAGCATGATATCAAAAAGGTTATTAACCCTTAACGAGCACCGATATACCTTTTAATGGTGGTAGTTAAGTGTACTTATTCCTCAGCAATGGTTTTAATGGAAAATCTCTGGAGTCTCGGCTTACAGTGGTAGCTGAGACCCCTGAAAACATGATTCAGTTTCGTTTTTACCATCCGTAGTATTGTGATCGCTGCTATTCACTGAATAACGGTGACCGCCAAAAAAAAGTCAGATTTCCCAATAATTTCTCTCTCCACTGATGTGATTTAGCACATCAGAGGAGAGAGAAATGGGGTCCTCCAAGCCCCACCAGTACCTCCGGCACCCCCAGCACCTCCTGCATTCCCTGGTCCTGTCCCCCGGCGTCTTCTTCTGGGAAGATCTGCGGCCGGCACCTGGTAACAATAGGAGTTTTTTCCTATTGGTTCACTTTGATCATTGTGATAGACCCTATCACAGTGATCAAAATAAAAAAAAATAGTAAATCAAACCCCCCTTTATCACCTCCTTAGTTAGGTAAGAATAATAAAATAAAAAAGTAATTTTTTTCCATTTTTCTATTAGGGTTAGGGCTAGGGTTATTGTTGGGGTTATAGCTAGGTTTAGGGTTAGGGTTGGGGTTAGAGCTAGGGTTAGGGTTGTGCTAAGGTTAGGGTTGGGGCTAGGGTTAGAGCTAGGATTAGGGTTGGGCTAAGATTAGGGTTGGGACTGAGGTTAGGTTTCAGGCTAGGGTTAGGGTTAGAGCTAGAGTTAGGGTTGGAGCTAGGGTTAGGTTTAGAGCTAGGGTTAGGCTTGAGCTAGAGTTAAAGTTGGGGCAAGGGTTGGGGTTAGGGTTGTGTTTGGGTTTGGGTTGTGTTAAGGTTAGGGTTGTGTGTTGGGATTAGGGTTGTGGTGTTGGGGTTACGGTTGTGGTTAGGGTAATGGTTAGGGTAGGGATTAGGGTTAGACGTGTGTTGAGGTTAGGACTGTATTAGTATTTGAGTTAGAATTTGGAGGTTTCTACTGTTTAGGTACAACAGGGTGTCTCCAAAAAGTTAAACCGTGCTCCCTACCTTTTGAGTCCTGCCATGCGTCCAAACAGTGGCTTTCCCCCACATACAGGATATCGGCGTACTCAGAAGAAATTGCACAACAAATTTTGTGGTCCATTTTTTCCTCATACCCTTGCGAAAATATAAAAGTTTGATTCAAAATTAAATTTTTTGTGAAAAACGTAAAATGTTCATTTTTTCCTTCCACATTGCTTTTTCTCGTGAAGCACCTAAAGGGTTAATAAACTTCTTGAATGGTGTCACTTTTGGGTATTTTCTGTTATATTGACCCCCCAAACTCACTTCAAATGTAAGTTGGGCCCTAAAAAAATGGTTTTGTAAATGTTTTGGAAACTGAGAAATTGCTGGTCAACGTTTAACTCTTATAACTTCCTAACAAAAAAAATTATGTTTCCAAAATTGTGCTGATGTAAATTAGACACAAATTGCAATATTTTCAAACTTTTTGCCAAATTTCTGTTTTTCTCATAAATTTATACAAGTCATATTGAAGAAATTTTATCACTAACATGAAGTACGATATGTCACGAAAAAGTAACCTTAGAATCAGTGGGATACATTGAAGCATTCCAGAGCTATAACTTCATAAAGTGACTTTGGTCAGAATTGTAAAAATTGGCTTGGTCATTAAGTACAAAATTAGCTCTGCACTAAGGGTTTAATGGATGTCTCAGGAAAGTTCTGCCATATTCTGCTACTGAATTCATCAAGATACAGTCATGGCCAAAAGTTTTGAGAATGACACAAATATTATATTTTCACATGATCTGCTGCCCTCTGGTTTTTATATGTGTTTGACAGATGTTTTTATCACAGACAGAAATATATAATTGCAAACATATGAGTAACAAAAGCTTATATTGACAGTTAGAATGAGCTAATGCAGCAAGTCAATATTTTCAGTGTTGACCCTTCTTCTTCAGGAACTCTGCAATTCTCCCTGGCATGCTCTCAATCAACTTCTGGACCAAATCCTGACTGATAGCAGTCCATTCTTGCACAATCAATGCTTTCATTTTGTCAGAATTTTTAGGTTTTTGTTTGTCCACCCATCTCTTGATGATTGACCACAAGTTCTCAATGGGATTAAGATCTGGGGAGTTTCCAGGCCATGGACCCAAAATCTCTATGTTTTGTTCCCTGAGCCATTTAGTTATCACTTTTGCTTTATGGCAAGGTGCTCCATCATGCTGGAAAAGGCATTGTTGATCGCCAAACTGCTCTTGGAGGGTTGGGAGAAGTTGCTCTTGGAGGACATTCTGGTACCAATCTTTATTCATGGCTGTTTTTTAGGCAAGAATGTGAGAGAGCCGATTCCCTTGGCTGAGAAGCAACCCCACACATGGATGGTTTAAGGATGCTTAACAGTTGGCATGAGACAAGACTGGTGGTAGCGCTCACCTTGTCTTCTCCGAATGAGGCGTTTTCCTGATGTCCCAAACAATCGAAAAGGGGATTCATCAGAGAAAATAACTTTACCCCAGTCCTCAGCAGTCCACTGCCTGTACCTTTTGCAGAATATCAGTCTGTCCATGATGTTTTTTCTGGAGAGAAGTGGCTTCTTTGCTGCCCTCTTTGAGACCAGGCCTTTCTCAAAGAGTCTCTGCCTCACAGTGCGTGCAGATGCACTCACACCTGCCTGCTGCCATTCCTGAGCAAGCTCTGAACTGCTGATAGCCTGATCCCGCAGCTGAAACACTTTTAAGAGACAGTCCTGGCGCTTGCTGGTCTTTTTTGGGCGCCCTGGAGCCTTTTTGGCAACAATGGATCCTCTCTCCTTGAAGTTCTTGATGATGCGATAGATTGTTGACTGAGGTGCAATCTCTCTAGCTGCGATACTCTTCCCTGTTAGGCCATTTTTGTGCATTGCAATGATGACTGCACGTGTTTCTTTAGAGATAACCATGGTTAACAGAAGAGAAACAATGATGCCAAGCACCAGCCTCCTTTTAAAGTGTCCAGTGGTGTCATTCTTACTTAATCATGACAGATTGATCTCCAGCCATGTCCTCATCAACACCCACACACTGTGTTAATGGAGCAATCACTGAAAAGAGGTTAGCTGGTCCTTTTAAGGCAGGGCTGCAATGATGTTGAAATGTGTTTTGGGGGATAAAGTTCATTTTCTAGCCAAATATTGACTTTGCAAGTAATTGCTGTTAAGCTGATCACTCTTTATAACATTCTGGAGTATATGCAAATTGTCATTAGAAAAAGTGAAGCAGTAGACTTTGTAAAAATTAATATTTGTGTCATTCTCAAAACTTTTGTCCATAACTGTACATTGCTGGCAGAAGTCCGGAGTTGCTACAGGCCATGGTAGCATATGTAGGCTATACAGACGGCTCACAGCAGCACGAGCAACATGGGGCCTGGTGTTGTGTTGAAAAAGGTCTCCACGATTGACCCACACGGTATTGCAAGTGAAATTTGGCGTAACATACAAAGCTGTTATGTTTCGGTAACTGAGGAGTGCAGGTAAAAAAGGCAATACACCAGAGCAGTTGGAATCTATGAGATTGCAGTACCCTGACTAACCACCACAACTAGAGGCAGCCGTGGAGCGTTCCTACGTTGGTCCTAGACGCCTCGTCACAGCCTGAGAAACTAACTACACCTAAAGATAGAAATAGGAAAGCTATCTGCCCGGAGCAGATCCCCAAAGAACATAGAAAGCCCCCAAACATGTAATGGCTGTTAGACAAGAAGAAATACTGACACAGACAGAAAATAGTATGAGCAAACATTGGGGCCCAAACTAACTAAATAGAAAAGGATAGGAAGGGTACTTACTGCAATCCCAAAAAACCCTGCAAAGCACCAACTCTACTAATTTCAAAAACACCTGAGATCACACGATCTCTACCACCTAAATTAGTTCTCTGGTGTAACAAAATCAAAACAGCAGCCACTGAAGAAACTGGAAAAAGCAAAAGTACAAACATCAGTGGCTGAACTAAACTGAGAGGACAAAAGCCCCCGGAGGGGACCCTGAAGGCCCCCACAGAAGTGCAGGACAAAATGCAAAAATAAAGCACAAAAACAAAAAGAAGAAAATGTCTTATCTGTTAGCAGGAGATGCAGACACGACACAGCAGGCTACAAGGGAAACAGGAATCATTGAGTGAGACCAGAACAATTGATCACCGGCAACCCTGATGGGAAGGCGACTCCCTTATATAAGACCAGTCAGTAACACCTGATTCCCACTCCTCACAATCTTCACTGGACAGTCCAGTACCGCTTGTAACCACCAGAGGGAGCCTCTGCTCAGAACTCATTTCAAGTCCATTCACAACAGTACCCCCCCTTGAGGAGGGGTCACCGAACCCTCACTTGAGCAACCAGGTCGGTCAGGATGAGTTCTATGATACGCACGGATGAGTCTCCTAGCATGGATGTCCGAAGCAAACACCCAAGAATTGTCTTCCTGACCATAACCTCTCCACTTAACCAAATACTGGAGTTTCCGTCTAGAAAAACGAGAATTCAATATTTTCTCAACCACATACTCCAGATTGCCCTCAACCAAAACAGGGTCAGGAGGCACAGTAGTAGGAACCACTGGCTCAACAAACCTCTTCAACAAGGACTTGTGGAACACGTTATGGATCTTAAATGTCCCTGGAAGAAGCAAACGAAAAGAAACAGGATTAAGAATCTCCATGATCTTATAAGGTCCAATGAACCTAGGCTTAAATTTAGGAGATGCCACTCTCATAGGAATATTTCTTGAGGACAACCAGACCAAGTCCCCACTTTAAACCGAGGACCATCAGTCCTATGCCGGTTAGCAAACCGCTGGGCCCTCTCCTGAGAGAGGGACAACCTCTCCACTACCTGGTCCCAAATCTGTTGCATACGCTCCACAACAGAGTCAACACCTGGACAGACAGAAGCCTCCGTCTGTCCTGAAGAAAATCGAGGGTGAAACCCAGAATTACAGAAAAATGGAGACATCAAAGTGGCAGAGCTAGCCCTATTATTAAGAGCAAACTCAGCCAAAGGCAAAAAAGAGACCCAGTCATCCTGATCAGCAGACACAAAGCATCTTAGATAAGTCTCCAATGTCTGGTTTGTTCTCTCAGTTTGACCATTGGTCTGAGGATGAAACGCCGAGGAGAAAGACAATTGAACACCAAGTTTAGAACAAAAGGTCCTCCAAAATCTTGAAACAAACTGGACTCCTCTGTCAGACACATTGTTCTCAGGAATGCCGTGTAAACAAACCACGTGCTGAAGGAACAAAGGCACCAATTCAGAGGAGGAAGGCAACTTAAGTAATGGCACAAGATGTATCATCTTGGAAAACCTATCACAAATCACCCAGATGACGGTCATTCTCTGAGAAACAGGGAGGTCGGAAATGAAATCCATAGAGATATGGGTCCATGGTCTCTTGGGCACAGGCAATGGCATCAACAAACCACTAGAGCGAGAGCAAGGCTTGGAGCGAGAGCAAGTCCCGCAGGACTGCACAAATTCCCTGACATCACGAGACAAGGTAGGCCACCAAAAGGACTGACTAACCAAGACTCTGGTACCAAAAATTCCGGGATGACCGGCCAGCGCGGAACAATGAATCTCAGACATCACACTCTTTTTCCACTGGTCCGGGACAAACAATTTCCCAACAGGGCAGCGCTCGGGCTTATCCTCCTGACACCCCTCCAGAGCCAGTCTCAAATTGGGCGAGATGGCGGAAAGAACTATACCCTCTTTCAAAATAACAGAAGGATCAGATAACTCAGGAGAGTCCGCCAGGAAACTCCTCGAGAGGGCATCCGCCTTAACATTCTTAGTGCCAGGAAGAAATGAAACCACAAAATTAAAACGTGTGAAAAACAAGGCCCACCTGGCCTGTCTAGGATTAAGTCGCTTGGCAGATTCCAGATAAACCAGATTCTTATGGTCCGTAAGGACCACCACCTGATGTTTGGCTCCCTCCAGCCAATGTCTCCACTCTTCAAAAGCCCACTTCATGGCCAATAACTCCCGATTACCCACGTCATAATTACGTTCAGTAGGAGAAAATTTTCGAGAGAAAAAGGCACAAGGGTTACTTTTAGAGGTCTCTGGATCTCTTTGGGACAAAACGGCACCTGCCCCAATTTCAGAGGCATCAACCTCCACCTGAAATGGTAGAGAAACATCAGGCTGCCGTAGAACAGGAGCAGAAGTGAATCTCTGCTTAAGTTCCTGAAATGCAGAGACTGCCTCAGGAGGCCAATTCACCACATCAGAACCCTTTTTGGTCAAATCAGTTAAAGGTTTAACAATAACCGAGAAATTACCAATAAATTTACGATAAAAATTGGCAAAACCCAAAAATCTTTGAAGAGCCTTTAATGAAGTAGGTTGGACCCAATCACAGATGGCCTGAACCTTGACCGGGTCCATTTCAATAACAGATGGGGACAAAATGAATCCCAAAAATGAGATCCTCTGTACGCCAAAAAGACACTTTGATCCCTTCACATACAGAGCATTCTCTCTCAAAATCTGGAATACAGTTCGAACATGTTTCACATGAGAGTCCCAGTCATTGG
This sequence comes from Oophaga sylvatica, assembly GCA_033576555.1. Lineage (NCBI taxonomy): Eukaryota > Metazoa > Chordata > Amphibia > Anura > Dendrobatidae > Oophaga > Oophaga sylvatica. Next base: position 346,755,887 of record JARQOD010000005.1, read on the forward strand.
AAAAAATCAAGATATCATCCAAATAAACAATCAGAAATTTATCCACAAAATCCCTGAAAATGTCATTCATGAAGGACTGGAAGACAGAAGGAGCATTAGTGAGCCCAAAGGGCATCACAAGGTACTCAAAATGCCCCTCAGGGGTATTAAATGCCGTCTTCCATTCATCCCCGTGCTTAATGCGAATAAGGTTATATGCCCCCTGAGGTCAAGCTTGGTAAACCAAGTAGCATTTTTCACCCTGGAAAACAGGTCAGAAATCAAGGGTAACGGATATTGATATTTCACAGTAATATTGTTCAAAAGACGATAATCAATACACGGCCTTAATGAACCATCCTTTTTGGCCACAAAGAAAAAACCGGCACCTAAGGGTGAAGAGGATGGTCTGATATGACCCTTCTCCAATGATCCTTGATATAAGACCGCATAGCGTCATGTTCAGGTACAGACAAGTTAAAAAGGCGACCTTTAGGGAATTTACTACCAGGCACTAATTCAATAGCGCAGTCATAGCTCCTATGGGGAGGCAAGGATGCAGATTTACTTTCGCTAAACACATCAGAAAAATCAATCAAAAAGTCAGGAACATCCTGAGCCTGGGGGGAGGCAGAAAAAACAGGAGTGTTGGTATTAACACATTGGCAGCCCCAACTGGTTACAGACACAGTTTTCCAATCCAAAACAGGATTATGAGACTGCAACCAAGGGAAACCCAGTACGATAATATCATGCAGATTATACAGAACCAAAAATTTGCAGCACTCCTGATGATCAGGTTCAACCCTCATTATCACCTGAGTAGAGAACTGAGGTTTATTCTCAGCCAAAGGGGTAGAATCGATCCCCAGTAGGGGAATAGACTTCTGTAGGGGTATCAAGGGAAACCCACAACGTTTAGCAAAATCATAATCCATCAGGTTAATAGCTGCTCCAGAATCAACGAAAGCCTGAGCAGAAAATGAGGACAGAGAGCATATCAGAGTGACAGTTAATAAAAACTTAGTCTGAACATACCCAAGACAACTGAGCGTGCAAAACGTCTTCCCCGCTTAGGGCAGACTGAAATAGCATGAGAGGCATTACCACAGTAGAAACATAACCCATTGCGCTTTCGAAACTCATGACGCTGTGCCCCAGACACCACTCTATCACACTGCATGGATTCAGAAGCAGGTTCACAAGGCAACACCATTCCACGCATACTTCTCCGCTCACGCAAACGTCTGTCAACTTGAATCGCTAATGACATAGAATCATTGAGACCAGAGGGGACAGGGAATCCCACCATAACATCCTTTACATTATCTGACAGACCCTTCCGAAAAAGGGCCGCCAAAGCGTCGTCATTCCACTTGGTCAGGACTGCCCACCTACGGAATCTCTGACAGTATAACTCAGCGTCATCAAGCCCCTGATTTAATGCCAACAAGGCTTTTTCAGCTTGATCAGTGACATTAGGCTCATCGTACAATAACCCCAAAGCCTGAAAAAATGCATCAACATCACTCAAAACAGGATCCCCAGGTGTCAGGGAAAAGCCCAATCCTGAGGATCGCCGCGCAGGAGAGAGATGACAATTTGAACCTGCTGCGCTGCGTTCCCTGAGGACTTAGATTTTATGGCAAAAAACAATTTACAATTATTTTTGAAATTCTGAAACTTAGCTCGATCCCCCAAAAACAAATCTGGCATGGGAATCCTAGGTTCCACAACAGGCAACCTAGCAAGATATGCAGCAATACTCCGAACCTCAGTGGCAAGCTGATCCACACGGCCAGACAACTGTGCAAACTCCATTGAGAGAAAAAATCCTCCCCAGCACCCAGAGATACAGAGGGAAAAAAAAAAAATGCAACAAACAGAAAAATATCTCTGACAACTCTGACAACCGTTTTTTCTTTCACAATATTTTTCCCTTCTGTGAGTACCATACAACTTTAAATTTTAGGCCGGTGATACTGTTATGTTTCGGTAACTGAGGAGTGCAGGTAAAAAAGGCAATACACCAGAGCAGTTGGAATCTATGAGATTGCAGTACCCTGACTAACCACCACAACTAGAGGCAGCCGTGGAGCGTTCCTACGTTGGTCCTAGACGCCTCGTCACAGCCTGAGAAACTAACTACACCTAAAGATAGAAATAGGAAAGCTATCTGCCCCGGAGCAGATCCCCAAAGAACATAGAAAGCCCCCAAACATGTAATGGCTGTTAGACAAGAAGAAATACTGACACAGACAGAAAATAGTATGAGCAAACGTTGGGGCCCAAACTAACTAAATAGAAAAGGATAGGAAGGGTACTTACTGCAATCCCAAAAAACCCTGCAAAGCACCAACTCTACTAATTTCAAAAACACCTGAGATCACACGACCTCTACCACCTAAATTAGTTCTCTGGTGTAACAAAATCAAAACAGCAGCCACTGAAGAAACTGGAAAAAGCAAAAGTACAAACATCAGTGGCTGAACTAAACTGAGAGGGCAAAAGCCCCCGGAGGGGACCCTGAAGGCCCCCACTGAAGTGCAGGACAAAATGCAAAAATAAAGCACAAAAACAAAAAGAAGAAAATGTCTTATCTGTTAGCAGGAGATGCAGACACGACACAGCAGGCTACAAGGGAAACAGGAATCATGGAGTGAGACCAGAACAATTGATCACCGGCAACCCTGATGGGAAGGCGACTCCCTTATATAAGACCAGTCAGTAACACCTGATTCCCACTCCTCACAATCTTCACTGGACAGTCCAGTACCGCTTGTAACCACCAGAGGGAGCCTCTGCTCAGAACTCATTTCAAGTCCATTCACAACACAAAGCCTATGGCATCAAACATTGTCTGCACAATCAGAAAGCGTTTGACTGACATTGAGCTAGGAGCCAGACTTCCAGCTCTTAAAGGCTATCATGGTTCAAAGAAAGACAACAATAGATACTGAAATCCTGGGCCCCTTATGATCCATACAGATTAATGGCCCTGTATATTGCTTCATACAATAGGAGCATATTTTGCTTCATACATTAAAATGGGCCCCACATAGTGCTCCATACACTATATAAAAGCCTCATATAATGCTCTATTCAGAATAATGGGCCACATATAATGCTCCATATAGTATAATGGGCCCCATATAATGCTCCATACAGTATAATGGGCCAAATATAATTCTCCATACAATATAATGGCCCATATAATGCTCCATACATTATAATGGGCCCCATATATTGCTCCATTTAGTATATGAAGGCTCAATAGAGTGCCCCATATTATAATGGGCCCCATATAATGCTCTATACAGTATAATGGGCCCCATATATTGCTCCATATAGTAGATATTGGATCCATATAATGCTCCCTACAGTATAATGGCCTCATGTAATGCTCCATACAGTATAATGGCCCCAAATAATGCTCTGTACAAAATAATGGGCCCCATATAATGCTCCATACAGTGTAATGGGCCAAATATAATTCTCCATACAGTATAACTGCACCATGTAATGCTCCATACATTATAATAGGCCCCATATATTGCTCCATATAGAATATGAAGGCCTCATATAGTGCTCCATATTATAATAGGCTCCATATAATGTTCCATACAGTATATGATGGGCCCCATATAATGCTCAATACAGAATAACGGACCGCATTTAATGCTCCATACAGTATAATGAGCCCCATATAATGCTCCGTACAGAACAATGGGCCTCATATAAGGCTCCATACAATGTAATGGGCCCCATATATTGCTCCATATAGTATATAATGGCCTCATATAATGTTCCATATAGTATAATGGGCCCCATGTAATGCTCCATATAGTATAATGGCCCCATATAATGCTTCATACAGTGTAATAGGCCCATATAATGTTCTATACGGTATTTAATGGCCTCATATAATGTTCCATACAGTATATAGTTGCCCCATATATTGCTCCATATATTATGTAGTGGCCCCATATAATGTTTTATACAGTATTTAATGTCCCCATGAAATGTTCAATACAGAATAATGACCCCATATAATGCTTCATGCAGTATAATGGGCCCCATATATTGCTCCATGTAGTATATAATGGCCCCATATAATGCTCCATATAGTATTATAGGCCCAATATAATGTTCCATACATTATAAATGGCCCTATATAATGTTCCATACAGTATAATGACCCCATATAATGCTCCACACAGTATATAACAGCCCCATGTAATGCTCTATACAGTGTATGATGCTGCATACATTATATAATGGCCCCATATATTGCTCTTTATAGTATATAATGGCCCCATATATTGTTCTATACAGTATATATTGGCACCATATAATGCTCCATACAGTCTAATAGGCACCATATAATTCTACATACAGAATAAAAGCCCCATATAGTGCTTCATATAGTATAATGGCCCCACATAGTGCTCCATACAAGTATAACAGCCCTAAATAGTGCTCCATACATAAAAAATCAAATACTGTCACGAAGTGACTTTCACGGTGTGACACGACCCAACGGGTAGTCGGTCAACTAACGGCACAACACATAACAGGGATGGAATTGGGAGTAGGAAGGTCCTACCAATAGGAAATGAGGGATCGTCACCACCTGAGCTTAAAACTGAGCCTGTCCCTGCACTCTCCTAAAGCCCTTTACAAGTCCTTTCCCCTGCCACCATCAGCATACCTTCGTCACTAATTGTCACCTATAACTGCCATGGCTAGTGCACTGGCTGGCAAGGACCACTAGCCTCACCTCTGCAGGTAATAAACACAGGGGAAGTGACAGACACCAAAGGGACAAGGTAACAAAAACACCACATTTAGCTTTCTCTGCTGCAAAGCACTGCAAAGCAGAATAAAGGCACCAGATAAGCAAACTCAGCAGAAGCACCTCTGCACCCAGAGAGCTCCTTACTCCAGCTTGGTCACTTCAGATTGCTCTAATACCAACAGTCAGCTGATGCAGCAGGTGACCTTCTAATGGATGGTGGGAGTGGTCACCGCCCACATCAGTTGACCCAATAGCAATGCAATTACACCAGCTTGCCAGCAGGGAAAAACTGAAATTTAACTCCAGGTGGCCTGAAAGGAAAAAAGGTTTAACTCAGTGGAACCAGATCTGCCACAAATCCAAAAAAAGGATCGTGACAGTACCCCCTTTCAAAAATGGTCCTCAGGACTCTCAACACCGGACCTCACCAGAAAACGACATACGGTGAGGACGCCTCGATCTATCAGAGTTCACCTGATCCTCAGGTTCGTGGCGAATGCAGCCCGATGTAGGTGATAATAACGTAGGCTTCGGAGGCGTCACAAATCTCCAGAGCGCCGACCTGTGTAATATGTTGTGTACATGCATTACTGGGGGTAACTCCAGCTGGAAAGTCCCCGGGCCGAGAATGGCCGACACGCAATAAGGCCAATCACCCTAGAACTCCAAGTCCCAGTAGTACCCCTGCACCAGATGTTTTTTGTGGACACCCACACATACTCGTTCTTTCACAGGTCTGGACCTGAATGTTTATTGCCACGCATGCGTTTGCCACAAGATGGTGAACTCTTTGAAGAATCGACAACAGAGGCATCCCCCTGTGTCACCACACTCACACCCCCACTATGCATAGAGGGAACCACCGCCCTTCCCTGACCCCTCCTTCTAATAGTACCCCGACACTGAGGGTTAACTTGTGGTGAGGGTTGAGTCTTGCCCTTACTCTCTGGCAGCATCTCTGCTGCCCCCACCGGAGAAGAAGGGATAGGTTGTAGAAGGATGGCAGAGATTTTAGCTCCGGGCAGTAGTCCTTACACGACTGGTCCCAGCTGACTACTTCCCTGGACAGCCAATCTATGACCAGGTTGTGTTTTTTAAGCCAAGAGATGCCTAATACGATGGGAGTTGGAATTCCCCCCAAGACGTAGCACGACAGGGACTCTTCATGACGAGTCGCTATACGCAGGTCTAAATTATCTATAACTTGGGTCACCCTCCCCTGGCTGAGTGGTACAGAGTCAATGGCCTGAACACTTAGGGGTCTTGCTAGCGTCCTACTCATCAGGCCTTGGGTCTGAACAAAGTGAGCATCCACCAAATTGACTCCTGATCCACTGTCTAGAAGCACCGGTATAGCCTCAGTCACCCCACCAACCACAACTTCAGCAGGGATAGTGCACTGAGATGAGAAAATGGAGGAAATATACACACACTGGTCGCCTTCCTCCACACGACTAGGGGGATGCGACTTTTTAGATGGTGCAGGTATTTTGGGGCAAGCTGTGCAGACATTGATAAAATGAACAGTCTGTCCACAGTAAAAACATGTCCCCATTCCACAGCAAACTGCAGGCAACCCCGCTTGAGATGAAACTCCTCCCCCCTGCATGGGTTCGTCCATCTGCACTGATGTGTCCTCCTCCCTAGAAAGGACAACAGGGGGCCGGTTTGGTGTATGCCTCTCCTGAGGCATCTATCCACCCGGATAGCAAGGGACATGGCACCTTCCAATGAACTGGGAGCAGCGTACTGCACCAGAGTATCTTGTAGCCTAAGTGGCAGACCCTGACAAAAATGGCTCCTAAGGGCAGGGTCATTCCACTGCGTGTCAGTGGTGTCAGTGGCCCACCTCCTGAACTCTGAGCAGTACTCCTCAGCTGGCCACCCCCCATGTTTGATCTTATGGAGACGATACTCAGCCAGGGAGACACCATCAGGATCCCCATACACGAGTGCCAATGCCGCTAAAAACTCGTCCACCAACCACAAAGATGGTGAATCGGTCAGCAGGGAGAAGGCCTAGGATTGGGGATCACCCTTAAGAAAGGAGCTAATGATTTCCATACACTGTTCCTCACTCCCTGATGAACGAGGTCAGAGCCTGAAGTACAACTTGCAGGCTTCCTTAAACACCAAAAACTTCTCTCCCTCCAGAAAACTGGTCAGGGAGAGATATTTTGGGTTCCTGCAACTGAGCCAAAGCCCAGATCCCCATTAACTGCTGAAGCTGCTGAGTCACCTGACCACTCAGCTCCTTAAGCTCATCAGTGGGGGTCTGGATGAGCTGGGCAAAGGCCTGCAATTGAGCCATGGCTCACCGGAAAAAAATGTGATGGTCAGTGTTAATGTCACGAAGTGACTGTCACGGTGTGACATGACCCAATGGATGGTCAGTCAGCTAACAGCACAACACACAATAGGGATGGAATTTGGGGGAAAAAGGCCCTACCAATAGGGAATGAGGGATGGTCACCACCTGAGCTCAAACCTGAGCCTGTCCTCCACTCCCCTAAAGCACTATGAGCGTCCTCCTCCCCCCGCCGTCAGGATACCTCATCCCTAGTTGTCACCTATAACTGCCCTGGCTAGTGCATTGGGCAGCAAGGAGCACTAGCCTCACCTCTGCAGGTAATAAACACAGGGGGAAGTGACAGACACAAAAGGGACAAGGTAACAAAAACACCACACTTAGCTTTCTCTGCTGCAAAGCACCACACAGCAGAATAAAGGCACCAGATAAGCAAACTCAGCACAAGCACCACTGTACCCAGAGAGCTCCTTACTCCAGTTTGGATCACTGCAGATTGCACTAACACCAACAGTCAGCTGATGCATCAGGTGACCTTTTAAAGGATGGTGGGAGTGGTCACCACCCACATCAGCTGACCCAGCAACAATGCAATTACACCAGCTTGCCAGCGGGGAAAAACTGAAATTGAACCCCCGGTGGCCTGAAAGGAAAAAAGGTTTAACTCAATGGAACCAGATCTGCCACAAATCCAAAAATGGATTGTGACACTCACCTCTTCTCGTTCTTCTCGTTCTCCACATCTCTCATCTCCACAGAATCTTCTGTTTCACTGCACTGCTTGGCAGAGGGCATATAGTGACATCATCACACCCTGTGCCCTGAGACATCACAGAGACTCAGAAGACGCTAAAGAAACTGGAGCTGTGGAGAATGGGGTGAGTTGAGTATTTGAGGATGGCCGGTGCCAGCACTGGCACCAGGCTCCCACAATTTACCTGGCCCATAGCATGCTGTTGCTCCCAATGGTGGGTCCCCTATTCGTCCAAGATCCCGGTACTGACCAGAGAGCACCGAGTGATGACGCTAGCCCTGCTCGATACTGAGTCTATTGAGATATTAGGAAAATTTTGTTTCCATTTTCTCTTTACATGCATGTCATTAAAATGTCTATCGACCCAGTTATTTCCACAATTCCATGCCTTTTTCTTCTTGGTGTTGCAATCTGATTGTCGAGGAATGTAAATTAACATTGTCTTTACATTATAAGGTTTAAAGAGACGCTGTAGAGTGATTTATTGTTCTGTAATTAACCATATAATCATTCTACTTTTGCAGTAATAGGAATCAGCTCTCAGTGCTCTGACTTCTGACAGCTTTGTTATAGATCTGTATTTACATAAAACTGCCAATCTGGGGAGGCAGAGCTGCAAGAGAAATGATAGAGGAGCAGCTTGGACCAATAATGAGAGAGGAGGTGTTTCCAAGACTTCCTAAGACTCACTGAAGATAATGTTGTTAACCTGAAATTAGGGATGAGAGATATTGCCCAAAATCATATCGGAATTCCGATTTCCGATATTTGAAAAATATCGGATATCGGAATTTTCGATTTCCGATATCAATGCAAGTCAATGGGAGAAAAAAATCGGAATTACAAAATGACCACTACAGTGCTATATAATGGATAAAATGGAGGGGAAACATCTCAGGATAATGGGGAAGGAGTTTGCAGAGGTAGAGGAGCAAAAAAATCGCTACAAAAAAAGGTAAAAAGCAAAAACTGTAGCAGGAAAACTGGTCGCCATCTTCTTAACAGCGGTGTTTTTCCTTTGGGTTAGGATTAGTTGGGGTAGGGTTAGGGTTTATGGTTAGTAGGGTAAGGGTTAGGGTTAGAGCGAGCGTTGTCGAAACACGGTTTGGAGCAGGAGGTACCGTGCCCTTGGACACTCCCGAGAACCAGCTGGTGATGCTGGAACTCGGTTTACCCTTTGGGGGAGGCACCTGTGTCCGCACTTCACTGCCATGAAACAGCCGGCGTGGCTGGATCCCGCCTCTTGTGCTTCTGCCTATAGGTGTTTGGCATCTGTCGTCCTTTTTTTCCACTTTGGTCTAACGAGGTACAGCTGGCGATACTATTGCCCAGAAACACAGCATGCTGTGAAAGTGGCAGTCACGGAAATGGGCACTAGCTGGCGGTACTAGAGCCCAGAAACACGGCATGCTGTGAAAGTGGCAGTCACAGAAATGGGCACTAGCTGGCGGTACTAGAGCCAATGGAAAACAGTATGAAGTGAAAGAGTCAGTCACAGAACCAGGTGCTACGAAGTAGAGGCCAGACCACAGGCATAACAGATTACGCTGTGTGCAACATAGGCACATGACAGAGCATGCATACTACTACCAACCATGCATGCAATCTGTGTACTGTGGCCCAGGGCAGCAAAAGTCACCAGAAATCCAGGCCTGGTTCATTTTTAGGAATGTAAGCCGGTCCACATTTGCAGCGGATAGTCTGGTATGTTGGTCTGTTAGTACATTGCCAGTTGCACTAAAGACGGGTTCAGAAATCACACTGGCACCAGGACAAGCCAGGACCTTCAAGGCATACTGGCTAAGCTCGGGCCATGTATTCAACTTGGAGACCCAAAATTTGAAGGGGGCAGATCCATCCTGAAGCCCACTGACAGGGGTGAAGAGGTATTGTGCCACCATGTCACGGTAACCTTGCCTCCTAGTGCGTTGCACTGTCTGTGCTGATGGTGCCCGAACTGTTTGCGGGTTCAGAAACCGTTGGAACAGGTTGGGTATACTGAACCTGTCAGTAGCAGATGTACTGCTTCCGCTACCGACTTCTGAACGGATTCCGCTGGGCCCAGGACACACTGAGATGCCTGCTAGTGCACGCGCATCACTGCTATGCGGTGGAAAAGAGTACATGAGTAAATTAACCAGTGCTTCTTGGTACTCCTGCATTTTACATGCCCGGTTCAACGGTGTAATTAGGCTTTCAAGGCTGTCCCGGTAACGTGGATCTAAGAGGGTGGCCACCCAGTAGTAATTTGTGTGGGGAATACGAGCCACGCGTGGGTCTTTTCTCAGACACTGCAGCATGAAGTCACTCATGTGCTGAAGGCTGCCAACTGGCCATGCATCGCTGTCACCAGCTGGAGGAATGTGCTCTGGCTGATCTGCATCACCCCATCCACACTCTATCTGGTGATTACTAGTAGAGCGCTGTGTACTTTCCTCCTCTAGCTCATCCTCATAGTCCTCCTCATCCTCCTTGCTTGCTGTGTCCTGCCTGGACCTTTGTGAGGCACCCACAGAGCTTTTTACCAACCGGGTCGATGAAGATTGCCTGGTTGGTGCAAGTGTCTCATCATACTCCTTCTCCTCCTGAGAAACCTCATCCCTTAGTCCTTTAAGTGATAACTCTATAAGGCATATAAGGGGAATAGTCAGGCTGAGTAGGGCAGCATCCGCGCTCACAATCAGAGTGGAGTCCTCGAAGCACTTCAAAATGGTGCATATGTCCTTCATGGTTGCCCACTCTGTGGTTGTAAAGTGGGAGGGCTGAGATGTGTGTTGCCTACTTTGCGCCTGCTGCAGCTGCAACTTCATAATTGCAGGTTGCTGCTCACACAACCTCCGCAGCATATGCAAAGTCAAATTCCACCTGGTGGGGAGGTCAACAATGATGCGGTGCTCGGGCAGGCTCAATCTGCGCTGCATGGCTGAAAGGCGCAATGCAGCCATGCTTGAACGCCGCAAATGAGAGCACTCGTATCTGACTTTGTGCAGCAGCTCCTCAAGGTCAGGATAGTTCCTAAGGAAACTCTGCACCACCAAGTTTAGGACATGGGCAAGGCATGGAATGTGAGTCAGACCACCTAGGCCCAGAGCCACGACCAGGTTTCGGCCGTTGTCACACACCGCCATACCTGGCTGGAGGTTGAGCGGCGCAAGCCACATATCGCTCTGCTCCTTGAGCATGTTCCACAGCTCGGTTGCAGTGTGGCTAACATTACCCAGATAAACCAATTTCAACACGGCATGTTGATGTTTGGCCGATGCAGTGCAGAAATCGGTTGTTGTGGTACGTCTGGGTGCAGGCGAGTCTGACGAGGAGTATGAGGAGGAGTCAATTTGTACGGAGGAGAGGCCTGCAATCCGTGGAGTTGGCAGGACCCGCGCACTTGCACTGTCTACTTCAGTTCCTGGCTCAACTACATTTACCCAATGGGCGGTGATGGAAATGTAGCGTCCCTGGCCATGCAGACTGGTCCACGCATCGGTGGTCAGGTAGACCTTGCTACTAACTGCATTTTGTAGCGCATGCTTATTTTTACGCTCCACATGCTGTTGCAGGGCAGGGACGGCTTGCCTGCTGAAGTAGAAGCGGCTGGAAACGCTGTATTGTGGGATTGCAAACCCCAACATATCGATAAAGGCTGGCTTGCTCACCAGCCAAAATGGTAGCATTTCCACTGCAAGCAGTTTGGCAATGCGAGAATTCATGCCCTGTGCTCGTGGGTGGTTTGCCGAGTACGGGCGCCTTTTCTCCCACACCTGTGTGACAGATGGCTGCACACTGGATTGGGAGTGTGAGGATGCCAGCGATTGGGATGCTGATGCTGACGACATACAGACAGTGTGACGCCGTACAACACTGCCTGCAGATGCACCCTGGCATTCTGGCGAGGAAGCGGGAGCAGCTGTTTGCGAGCTGGAGGAAGAGGTGGCTGAAGAGATGGAAGGTGGGGGACCAGCTGAAGGTGGCAAATCATCTTGGGTGTGATGCTGCCACTCCACAGGGTGCCTCTTCCTGACATGCGTCAACATATTGGTGGTATTAAGATTGCTGACGTTCTTCCCTCTCCGCACAATTTGTCGGCAAAGCTTGCATCTGACTACTGTAACGTCATCTGCAACTTGGTCGAAAAAGGCCCATGCACCACAACTCTTGGGCGCACCCCTTTTGCTCTTTAAAAGAGCCCTGCTCCTAACGGGTGCTGAAGTTGAGGGAGCAGACAGCAAATTTTTCCCTCTTCCTCTGCCACGTGGACAGCCACGCTGCGCCACACCTGCAAGCTCTTCCTCTGAGCTATCCCTACTTGCTTGCTGCCCCTCAGCATGCCTTGATGGGTCAAGGACCTTGTCATCCAATACACTTTCATCAGCAGAAACTGGCAGCTGAGTTTTATCATCATCTGCTGACTGGGGTCTGGTCACTGTGGGCACTGGCCCACCCTCCACTTCTTCCTCAGACGCAAACAGTGGTTGCGCATCTGTGCACACTACCTCTTCTTCAGCTGCAGGAATGCTGTCTGGCTGGCACACAGATTCCAAGCCAACAGATTCTAAGAAGAGGATTAAGGTTGGCTCCTGGCCTTCTAAATGTCAGGGCAATTTAGTGGGCGATGAAGAAACAGATGGGTGTTGCTCTTCAGTGGCCTGACCCGATGTGGTGGAGAGGTCCTGGGAGGATGCTGCGCTCATTGAGGTGGATGCATCAGCTGCCATCCAACCAACAACGGTTTCTACTTGATCCTCTCTTATCAGCCTATGGCCCTGTGCTCCTAACAAGCTGCGCATAAATGACTGCTGCCGGGTGAAAGTAGGTGCTGAGTGACTTGGGCCTGCTGCTTGTTCTGGATGTGCACCATGTCTAGCTGCTGATGCACCTCTTCTGCGGCTGCCATGGGGGCGTCCCTTACTCCCTGCCTTCATCTCTATTGATGGATTCAGAACGGCAATTTCACTATTAGATTCGAGATCTCTCCCTATCTCCAACAGCAACCTATCCCTATCTGCTTTCACAGTAGAGTGAGGCTAAAATGGCAGGCGCAGCCTTTTATACTGCCTGATCACACCATCCAGCCAGCCAATCGCAGCGCAGCCCCTAGCTAGCAAGTTTAGACGCCTTCTACCAAGCTTAGGGGAGTTACACAATGTTGTCAGCAATTCTTCAGCTCCTGATTGGCTCCACGGAGCGCTCAGAGGCTGAAGGATTATGGGATTTCCGATTTCCGATGTGAAAAAAATATCGGAATCGGAAATCGGAATTCCGATATAGCAAATATCGGGCCGATTTCCGATATTGCAATGTCGGAAAGCTCATCCCTGCCTGGAATCATAGCTTTAGTCAAATGGATCTGAGGTAAAAAGCAGTCGTTCAGTATGATCAGAGGAAAACAAATAGTTAACAGATTTACATTTGCTATTTGAGATGACTGGACAGTTGCTTTAATTACTGCAAAAGTAGTGACAATGTTAGGAGTGTTGAGCTCCCGATTGTTGGAGAGACAAATGAAATGTCACAGATTTTACATTGTTTCTATATTGTGTTTATTTGCAGCTGTTCACTAGTTGTGATACATTATAAATAGCTTTTTTTAATGGGTTCAGACATTACTCATTTATCTAGAGACTATAGCAAGGATTGTAATGCTTTGTGCGTAGTAATGTTTAAGAGTGTTTTCGCACTGCATTCAGGCATCCGTTTGGTTGCCCCTCGGAATTTCTGTTCAAACCCCCCCGCAAAACGACATTCGGACATATGCACCAATGGAGCCATAGACTATAATGGTGCCAGCAGAACGAACGTGTGCTTGCCGTACATCATTTTCAAGAGTGTACACCTACTGGAGGCTGACATTTAGTCATATAGACTGTGTCTGAGTGTCCACCTCCAGTAGGTATATACGTCTGAATATGATGCACAGCGATTGCACATTCTCTCTGTGCGTACTGTTATAGTCTTATAGTCTATGGCCCCGTCAGTGCATACGTCAAAAGGGGCCATAGACTGTAATGGAAGCCCTGTTAAGAGCTGCAAAGTTATCAGACATAGAGCCCCTGTGACATGTCGCTCCTAGGACTTTAGAATGATACCGAATTTAAAGCAGTTGTTTTTTAGTAAACCCCTTGTGGGCTGCTTCCCCTTTTTATGGCTCCCCATGTCACCTGCCAGTCTCCAAAGTCTCTATTAGCAAAAACATCACAGCCAATATGTGGCCGCAGCAGTGAACAACACATCACCATTGCTGCCAACGGTTGGTTGCAGTAATGACATGTTGCAAGATGACCTTGCAAGAAGGCTTAGAAATCCAGTAAGCGATATGGATGGGATTATGAGAGAAAATATCAAGATTTGCTTGAGCTCCCCAGTAACAAGGACAAATAGCAAACATCTACTTTGCACCTCAGATTTTTTTTCACTCCTAAAGGACTAAAGGTACTGCCACACTACACGATCCCGCTAACGATCTCGTTAGCGTCGCATACTAATGAGATCGCTAGCGGGATCGTTTACAATATCGCTAGTGTCGGCCACATTTAGCGATGTCGTTAAGGACGCTATCGCAGTTAGCGATCTCCTTAACGACTTTAGCGGTACAAAAGTACCGCTAAATCGCTAAAAAAGGTGCCACACTCAGCGATATATACTTACCCAGCGGGACGCCGACGATCAGAATAGGGTCCGGAACGATCAGGACGACGGACGAGATCACAGCAGGGGCCACGTCGTTGCTGCATGCCGCACACAACAACATCGCTAACGGGATCGCTAAATAGTGACGTTTTTTAGCGATCCCGTTAGCGATGTTGTTTAGTGTGGCATACCCTTTATTCTACCACTTTTGTCTAACAAATATATTCTGGGCTAACAGTGTTGACTGTTTTGTTTAAGCAGGTTGAGATCAAGTAATGTTTCCCTTTGTGGAGAGTGACATGACTGGCATGTCAGCGTGGAGGTTTATAGGCCATGTAATGCTTCTCTGGGAAATTAAATATGTAAATTGCCTCTATTGACTTTTAGAATGTCTACTTCCAATAGGTGGTGCTAGAGTTTAAGCAAGTTATAAATCAGTCTTCCATAGCAATTGTAAAACTGACAGTGTTTGAGGCCACTGACTTCTGAGGAAACCTTAGAAAACTCTAGGTTGGTGAAACAAATGTAGAAGGATTCCCTCACCACAATTTTTCTCACTCATGGGTAGGAGTCTCTTAAATTCTAGTGAATGTCGATATGACACACTGCAAATTGTGACAAGTTTATAGCGCTAACGCTTTCTGATATAAAACAACTAAAGCAATCACTCTAATACCAATTGCCAAACATCTGAATGTTTATAACAATACCCTTATCCTACCCAGTAAATGCTAATTAAATGGGTTGTCCTATACTTTAAAGTGAATGTTAATAGGGCTAGGCTGAGGTAATAAAAAAAAATTATACTCACCTTCTGAACCAGCCTTATTTTATTCTATCCTGGATGCATGTTGATACCAGGAGATCCGAGAGATACACCGTGCCATGTGAAGTGTAGCGGCACTGGTCTGGGAAGCGAGTATAAGGTTTTCTTTTCATTTAATACCCCATTGTGAGCCCTTTAACCCCTTACTGCCATCGGACGTACTATCCCGTCCATGGTACCTGGGCCCGTATGACCATGGACGGGATAGTACGTCTCGTGCGATCGGACGCGCTCCCGGGGGGAGCGCAGCCGATCGCGGCCGGGTGTCAGCTGATTATCACAGCTGACACCCATGACTGTGTGTCAGGAGCGGTCACGGACCACTCCCGGCACATTAACCCCTTGCACACCGCGATCAAACATGATCGCGGTGTACTGGGGGCACAGGGGAGGATCGCGCAGGGTGGGGGCTCCCTGCGCGCCCCCCTGAGACCCTCAGAGTAGCGCGATGTGATCGCGCTGTTCTGAGGGCTTCCTCCCTCCCAGGACCCGGATCCAAGATGGCGCCGGGGTCCTGGAGGGAGGCGGCTACCTCAGTGCCTGCCGAGAGCAGGCACTGAGAAGCCTGCTGCAATGCCTGAGCGATCGCTGGTGTGACAGAGTGCTGTGCACACTGTCACACCAGCGATCTGATAAAATACAGTGATGTCCCACCCTGGGACAAAGTAAAAAAGTTAAAAAAATAAAAATAAACATGTTTTAAAAAAAAATCCAAAATAAATAAAAAAATATATATATATATTCCCCAATAAATTCACTTCTTCCTGTAAATAAAAAAAAACAAAGCAATAAAAGTACACATATTTGGTATCGCCGCGTCCGTAACGACCCCCCCTATAAAATTGTCCCACTAGTTAACCCCTTTAGTGAACCCCTTAAAAAAAAAAAAAAAAACGAAGCAAAAAATCAATGCTTTATCATCATACCGCCGAACAAAAAGTGGAATAACACGCGATCAAAAAGACAGATATAAAAAACATGGTACTGCTGAAAACGTCATCTTGTCCCGCAAAAAACGAGCCGTCATACAGCATCATCAGTGAAAAAATAAAAAAGTTATAGCTCGCAGAATAAAGCGATGCAAAAATAATTATTTTTTATATAAAATTGTTTTTATTCTATAAAAGCGCCAAAACATTAAAAAAATGATATAAATGAGGTATTGCCATAATCGTACTGACCCGAAGAATAAAACTGCTTTATCAATTTTACCACACGCGGAACGGTATAAACGCCTCCCCCAAAAGAAATTCATGAATTGCTGATTTTTGTTCATTCTAACCTCCCAAAAATCGAAATAAAAAGCGATCAAAAAACGTCACGTGCTCAAAAATGGTACCAATAAAAACGTCAACTCGTCCCGCAAAAAATAAGACCTCACATGACTCTGTGGGCCAAAATATGCAAAAATTATAGCTCTCAAATGTGATGATGCAAAAACTATTTTTGCAATAAAAAGCGTCTTTTAGCGTGTGACAGCTGCCAATCATAAAAACCCGCTATAAATAGTAAATCAAACCCCCCTTTATCACCCCCTTAGTAAGGGAAAAATAATAAAATTTAAAAAAAGTATTTATTTCCATTTTCCCATTAGGGTTAGGGTTAGGGTTGCGGCTAAAGTTAGGGTTAGGGTTGGCGCTAAAGTTAGGATTAGGGTTAGGGTTGGGATTAGGCGTGGGTTAGGGTTAGGTTTGTGGTTAGGGTTGGGACTAGGGTTAGGAGTGTGTTGGGGTTAGGGTTGGAGTTAGAATTGGGGTGTTTCCGCTGTTTAGGCACATCAGGGGCTCTCCAAATGTGACATGGCGTCTGATCTCAATTCCAGCCAATTCTGCGTTGAAAAAGTCAAACGTTGCTCCTTCACTTCTCAGCTCTGCCATGCGTCCAAACAGTAGTTTATCCCCACATATGGGGTATCAGCGTACTCTGGACCCCAAGAGTTATTGTGCAATTTGTCCTATTTCTTCTGTTACCCTTGGGAAAATAAAAAACTGGGGGCGAAAATATCATTTTTGTACAAAAAAATTATTTTTTTGTTTTTACGGCTGTACAATATAAACTTCTGTGAAGCACTTGGGGCTTCATAGCGCTCACCACACATCTAGATAAGTTCCTTGTGGGGTCTATTTTCCAAAATGGGGTCACTTGTTGGGGATTTCCACTGTTTAGGCGCATCAGGGGCTCTCCAAATGCGACATGACGCCCCCAGATCATTCCATCAAAGTCTGCAATCCAAAACGTCACTACTTCCCTTCCGAGCCCCAACGTGTACCCATACAGTAGTTTTCTCCCACATATTGGATATCAGCGTACTCAGGACAAATTGGACAACTTTTGGGGTCCAATTTCTCCTGTTACACTTGTAAAAATAAAATATTGGGGCAAAAAAATCATTTTTGCAAAAAAAAAAAAGATTTTTTATTTTTACGGCTGTGCGTTATAAACTTCTGTGAAGCACTTCGGGGTTCAAAGTGCTCACCACACATCTAGACAAGTTCCTTGTGGGGTCTATTTTACAAAATGGGGTCACTTGTGGGGGGTTTCCACTGTTTAGGCGCATCAGGGGCTCTCCAAATGCGACATGACGCCCCCAGACCATTCCATCAAAGTCTGCAATCCAAAACGTCACTACTTCCCTTCCGAGCCCTGACGTGCGCCCATACAGTAGTTTTCTCCCACATATTGGGTATCAGCGTACTCAGGACAAATTGGACAACAACTTTTTGGTTCCAATTTCTTCTGTTACCCTTGTGAAAATAAAATATTGGGGGCAAAAAAATCATTTTTGTAAAAAAAAAAAAAGATTTTTTATTTTACGGCTGTACGTTATAAACTTTAGTGAAACACCTGGGGTTAAAAGTTCTCACCACACATCTAGATAAGTTCCTTGAGGGTCTAGTTTCCAAAATGGTGTCATTTATGGGGGTTTCCACTGTTTAGGCAGATCAGGAGCTCTCCAAACACGACATGGCGTCCAGCCAATTCTGCGTTGAAAAAGTCAGACGGCGCTGCTTCCCTTCCAAACTCTGCCATGCACCCAAACAGTGGTTTACCCCCACATATGGGGTATCAGCGCACTCAGGAAAAATTGCACAATAACTTTTGGAGTCTTGTTACCCTTGGAAAAATAAAAATTGGGGTGAAAAGATCATTTTTGTGGAAAAAATATGATTTTTAAATTTTACGGCTCTACGTTATAAACTTGTGTGAAGCACTTGGGGTTCAAATTGCTCACCAAAGATCTAGAAAAGTTCCTTAGGGGTCTAGTTTCCCAAATGGGGTCATTTGTGGGGGGTTTCCACTGTTTAGGCACATCAGGGGCTCTCCAAATGCAACATGGCATCCAATCTCAATTCCAACCAATTTTGGTTGGAAAAAGTCAAATGGTGCTCCTTCCATTCCGAGCTCTGCCGTGCGCCCAAACAGTGGTTCCCCCCACACATGTGGTATCAGCGTACTCAGGACAAATTGGACAACAATTTATGTGGTCCAATTTCTCCTGTTACCCTTGGGAAAATAAAAAATTAGTGACTAAAAGATAATTTTTGTGGGAAAAAAATAGGATTTTTTATTTTCATGCCCCGGCATTATAAACTTGTGTGAAGCACTTGGGGGTTCAAAGTGCTCACCAAAGATCTAGATAAGTTCCTTAGGGGGTCTAGTTTCCAAAATGGGGTCACTTGTGGGGGGTTTCCACTGTTTAGGCTCATCTGGGGCACTGCAAACGGAACATGACCCCCATCAACGTCTGCATTCCAAAACGTTACTACTTCCTTTCCAAGCCCTGCCGTGCATCCAAACAGTTCCCCCCCCCACATATGGGATATCAGCGTACTCAGGACAAATTGGACAACAACTTTTGGGGTCCAATTTCCTTGGGAAAATTCAAAAATTTGGGACTAAAAAATAATTTTTGTGGAAAATTGTTTTTTTTTTTTTTTCACACCCAGGCATTATAAGCTTTTGTGAAACATTTGGGGGTTCAAAGTGCTCACAACAGATCTAGATAAGTACCTTAGGGGGTCTAGTTTCCAAAATGGTGTCACTTGTGGGGGTTTCCACTGTTTAGGCGCATCAGGGGCTCTCCAAACACGACATGGCGTCCAATCTCAATTCCAGCCAATTTTAGTTTCAAAAAGTCAAACGGCGCTCCTTCCCTTACGAGCTCTGCCGTGTGCCCAAACAGTGGTTTTCCCCCACATATTGGGTATTGGCGTACTCAGGAGAAATTGCTTAACAACCTTATCTGTCCATTTTCTCCTTTTACCCTTGTGAAACTAAAAAAAAAGTTTGTAAAAGATCATTTTTGTGGCTAAAAAGTTAAATATTCATTTTTTCCTTCCACGTTGCTTTAGTTCCTGTGAAGCACCTGAAGGGTTAATAATCTTCTTGAATGTGGTTTTGAGTACCTTGAGGGGTGCAGTTTTTAGAATGGTGTCACTTTTGGGTATTTCCTGCCATATAGACCCCTCAAAGTGACTTCAAATGAGAGGTGGTCCCTAAAAAAAATGGCTTTGTAAATTTTGTTGTAAAAATGAGAAATCGCTGGTCAACTTTTAACCCTTGTAACTTCCTAACAAAAAAAAATTTTGGTTCCAAAATTGTGCTGATGTAAAGTAGACATGTGGGAAATGTTATTTCCTAACTATTTTGTGTGATATATTTCTCTGTTTTAAGGGAATAAAAATTCAAAGTTTGAAAATTGCAAAATGTTAAAAATTTTCACCATATTTGCGTTTTTTTCAAAAATAAATGCAAGTTATATCGAAGAAATTTTACTTCTAACGTGAAGTACAATATGTCACGAGAAAACAATCTCAGAATCGCGAAGATCCGTTGAAGCGTTCCAGAGTTATAACTTCATAAAGAGACAGTGGTCAGAATTGTAAAAATTGGCCCGGTCATTAACGTGCAAACCACCCTTGGTGGTGAAGGGGTTAACATTACCTTTTAAAGTAGAAGACAACCACTTTAATGCAGTTACATCATTTTGAACACACTTGTAGAATATATTCTCTTTAAATTTATGAAGTATGTAGACCCACATGGGTCAATACAATTACTAGGAAGGGTTCACATATGAGTGATTTGTTGCAAGGATTATTTGTAATTGTCCCTTCCATCTGAATGTGTTGTTTAGAAATCTGTACTCTTGCTGGAGAAATAGCCATAATCACATACATTATGTGAATTTTCGGTTGCAAAATGTCTGCTGCGTGCGTGATCGAACTCTTAGGCTAAGTGCAGACGATGCGGATTGTGCTGCGGAATTTTCCGCACAGATTTTGGTAAATCCGCAGGTAAAATGACCTGGGTTTTACCTGCGGATTTACTGCGGATTTGATGCGGATTTGCCGCATTTTTTGTGCAGATTTCCCCTGCGTTTTCAGACCTGCGGATTTCTATTTAGAGCAGGTCTGACAACGCTGCGGAACTGCACAAAAGAAGTGACATGCTGCGGATTTAAATCCGCACCCAATTCCGCACGGAAAAATCCGCAGCATGTGCACTGCGTTTTTTGTTTAACATTGAATCTAATGCTACTGTACATCACTTGCAATTCTGCTGCGGATCTGCAGCGGAAAATCCGCTGCGGATCCGCAGCAGAATCCGCAACGTGTGCACATAGCCTTAAAGTGAGCAGTGAATGCTGACATGTAGTGTAAATTTATAGAAGACTGTTACAAAATGACATATTACTATAGAGAAAAGTTAACATATTGTAATGATATCTGTCTAAATTCAGCAGTTCGTTGAATATTACTGGTGAGATGTTCCTAGTGAACACATTTCATGCTCTAGTTAATAATTTTAACAATAAGCCATCAGAGCCTAACACAAGTTAAAACTCCAATTTCCACCTTACAGCTGGTGTTATACTTGAATGCACTTGTTAATTAAACCCTGAAAGGTAAAATGTGGAACCCAAATTTAACAATTTATTTTCTATTTTCGTTTGTAGTTAATCTCAAATTCCCTGTTATGGCACACTGGTGGTACTCCATTGGTAAATATGCTTCTGCTAATATTTTTACTTTCTGATGTGATCATTGTTTAGTTTATTGTATTTGTATTCTTGAAAAGTAATTAAATCAAGTAGAGCCAAATGGGCAAGAATTGCCTTAATGACTGATCTTCCCACCCATGGCTTCTTTGTATGCTGTCTTTTCTGAAATGTCACATTGTTTCAGGGTAATACATACAGGTGATTCTCATAAAATTAGAATATCATCAAAAAGTTAATTTATTTCAGTTCTTCATTACAAAAAAGTGAAACTCATATTATATAGAGTCATTACAAACAGAGCGATGTATTTCAAGTTTTTATTTCTCTTAATGTTGATGATTATGGCTTACAGCCAATGAAAATCCCAAAGTCATTATCTCAGTAAATTAGAATAATTAAGAAAAAAATACCTGCAAAGGCTTCCTAAGCGTTTCAGTGGGATCCACAATCATGGGGAAGACTGCTGACTTGACAGATGTCCACAAGGCAGTCATTGACACACACCACAAGAAGGGTTATGTCAGGGACACCGCACTGCACTTGCTCACTGAGCCAGTGCGCGTGTCCTGAGTAAACAAACTGTAACCCAAAAGATACCTGTGGAGTGAGGCAGCAGCAGTGAAAGATGTGTGCTTCAGACAACCAGGACCTGAAAAATGTGACTGCTGGGGGTGTGGCCTAGGCTCCGGAGAACTAGGAGATGAAGGAAAACTTCTAGAAGGGTAACTATGAAATAAAGTAACCAAGGGGCATAGACAGAACGGATAGTCAGGATAGCCAGGTCATTACACAGAGGGAGCAATGCAGTACAAGAGGAGCAGGCAGAGAATAATCAGAACAGAGCCACTGGACCCCCAGGTTTACCAGGATTCTGAGCATGGAATGCCCAAACCAGACGGTCAGCATGTACCGATCTGGCTGGCACCCAAGACCGCTCCTCGGGTCTGTACCCCCTCCAAATTACCAAGCACTGTAAAGACCCCCGAGATCGCCGGGAGTCTACAATATGTTGTACCTCAAACTCCATGGGCACGAACTGCGCCTGCGCAAGTGACATACACGTCTCCGCTATTCCCACGCAGGCGTAGTAATTGTGGTGACGTGTATGTCACTTGCGCAGACACAGACATTCACATCACTGCTATTCCCGTGCATGTGCAGTAACAGCCACAACTGAGAGCTCTACCCCCTCTACCAGCGCATGCGCGGTTACGAAGCGGATGTTACTGCGCCTGCATGAGGAATAGCGGTGATGTCTATGTTTTACTTTTGCAGCCATAGTAACAGCCTTACGTCCAAGAACTTTGCCTGTGCAAGTGACAGCTATATGTCACCGCTATTCCCAGTAACAGCCATAACTGCACGGTGTACCCTCGCATGCTTACTTACGATTTCCTCACGCAGCACAAACTTCTCCACAGTCCCATACTGTGTATCAATTTTTTCTACTGTCTGAGACACAAAAATACTATCTACTACTGCTATGTACATAGTTCATACCACTGAGGCACTGCTTCTGGATTTGCCATTTTAACTGTAATAAACAAAAAAATACCTAAAAATATTTGGCCTCATCACCATTATATCGTTTCACTTCCTTTCTGTTTTTTTGGTCCACTTTGGGAACAGACAATCACACACACATACAAACTGCACAAAACAATTTACCACCTCCAATAATAGTCGTAGCAGCTTACAAGACACCACATAGGGTAAATAGACACACAGCACACAGGGGAGACACCACATAGTGAACACCGCTCAAGAAACACTACACCAGATACCAAAATACTGCACACAACAAGGAATAAACAGTGCACAAGAGGTGAAAGAGGTCAAATGACCCGACACATACAATACAGAAATGCAGAGGATGATATAGATCAGTTATATTGGAAAGCGCAAATGGTGTGAGACATGTCCGCTACTCCTGTCAGCACCACTAAGCACACA
The DNA here is from genome assembly GCA_033576555.1 of Oophaga sylvatica. Classification (NCBI taxonomy): domain Eukaryota; kingdom Metazoa; phylum Chordata; class Amphibia; order Anura; family Dendrobatidae; genus Oophaga; species Oophaga sylvatica. The sequence continues at coordinate 346,779,133 of JARQOD010000005.1, forward strand.
CAGATGTTAATTTCACCACACTCCCGATAGCGATCGGGCCTATTTCTAGTAATGGATGATAATTACGAGTTACATATGTTTATAGCTCAATAAAATATTAACTCAACTCATTATCATCATTTAATATTAACAGTAAAATGACAATAATGACAATCACAATTACGCTGTACTTAAAGTGATCCTGGACAGCATGTATCAGACATTGACTTAATGATCTAAGCCAGGTATGTTTAAAGTGGTGGTCCCGAGCTCTAAAAAATTTAAATCTAAATCCCTATTTGATGCCTTAATCTACACTATTTTCTAAAAGGCTTGCATTCAGCATTCTCTACTGTTCCCTAACTACACTATCTAATAATAATAATCTTTATTTATATAGCGCCATCATATTCCGCAGCGCTTTACAGTTTAACAGTTTCAGAACACAAGTCATAAGTAACAACGTTAATACAATAATTAAAGCAAAATAAGCCGCCCCTGCTCGTGAGAGCTTACAATCTACAATGAGGTGGGGAGATACAAAGTACAGGAGTGTATATACAATGGTGCATTTACAATGATGGTCCAGCCATCTTGAGGGAGTGAGGGATGGATGGAGATAGTGAATGGGCTACACACACACACACACTTACACATAGAATGACTTTGATTAGTGAATGTGATAGACCGCTCTGAGCAAATGTGTTTTGAGGCAGCGCCTGAAACCATGCAAATTGTGGATAGTCCTAATTTCTTGGGGTAGAGCATTCCAGAGGATTGGCGCAGCGCGGGAGAAGTCTTGGAGTCGGGAGTGGGAGGTACGGATTAGTGCAGATGTTAGTCGAAAGTCATTTGCAGAGCGCAGCAGTCGGTTAGGCCGATAGATAGAAATGAGGGAGGAGATGTAGGGGGGTGCTGCACTGTGGAGAGCTTTGTGGGTGAGAACAAGTACTTTGAATTGTATCCTATAATGAATGGGCAGCCAATGTAAGGACTGGCGAAGAGCGGACGCGTCCGAGTACCGATTAGCCAGATGGATGACCCTGGCTGCTGCATTAAGTATGGACTGAAGAGGGGATAGTCGAGTAATGGGGAGGCCAAGTAATAGAGAGTTGCAGTAGTCCAGGCGGGAGAGGATCAATGCTACAGTGAGGGTTTTTGTTGTTTCCAAGGTGAGAAAAGGGTGGATTTTAGAGATGTTCTTTAGGTGTAGGCGGCAAGAGCGGGCAAGAGATTGTATATGGGAGGTGAAGGAGAGATTGGTGTCAAACATAACACCCAGACAGCGAGCCTGCTGCCGGGGTGTTATTATGGTGCCGCCCACGGAGAGGGATATGTCAAATTTAGGGAGGTTAGTAGACGGCGGGAGCAGAAGAAGTTCAGTTTTGGAGAGGTTGAGTTTCAGAAAGAGAGCGGACATGATGTTGGAGATTGTGGACAGACAGTCGGTGGCGTTCTGTAGAACAGCGGGGGTAAGGTCGGGGGATGACGTGTATAGTTGTGTGTCAACAGCATAAAGATGGTACTGAAAGCCAAATCTGCTGATGGTCTGTCCAATTGGGGCCGTGTAAAGAGAGAAGAGAAGGGGGCCAAGGACTGAGCCCTGGGGTACACCGACAGCGAGAGGAAGAGGAGATGACGTGGAGCCAGAGAACGAAACACTGAAGGAGCGGTCAGAAAGATAGGAGGAGAACCAGGAGAGAACAGTGTCCTTAATACCTAGTGACTGGAGCCTAGACAGTAGGAGACGGTGGTCAACAGTGTCGAAAGCTGCAGAAAGGTCGAGAAGAATGAGCAGAGAGTGGTCACCGTTACGTTTTGCTGTAAGAAGGTCATTGGTCACTTTAATGAGTGCAGTTTCGGTCGAATGTAGGGGGCGGAAGCCGGACTGTGAAGGGTCTAGGAGGGAGTGAGTGGAGAGGTAACGGGTAAGGCGGGAGTAAACCAGGCGCTCCAAAAGTTTAGAGATGAAGGGGAGATTGGAGACCGGTCTGTAGTTGTTTGTGCAGGAAGGGTCGAGAGCGGGTTTCTTTAGTAGCGGAGTAATGATGGAGTGTTTGAAGGAAGATGGGAAAATGCCAGAGGAGAGTGAGAGATTAAAGATTGTAGTTAGGTGAGTTGTGACAACTGGAGAGAGAGACTGGAGGAGATGTGAGGGGATGGGATCGGTAGTGCATGTAGTCGGACGAGAGGAAGAGAGGAGTCTGGAGACTTCTTCTTCTGTGATGGGATCAAATGTGGAAAGTGAGCCAGGGGAACAGCAGGGTGGGATGGGAGTCACAGCCCTTGGTGGTTGAGAGGAGATTTCCTGACTGATAGTATCTATTTTTTCTGTAAAATGGGAGGCCAGGTCGTCAGCACAAATGTTTGTGATAGGGGCTTGTGCTTTTGGCCTGAGGAGGGAGTGAAAAGTGTCAAAAAGTTTCTTGGGGTTGTTGGCTAGTGAGGAGATCAGGGTGGTGAAGTAGGTCTGTTTGGCGAGGTAAAGGGCAGCATTATAAGTTCTTAACATGAATTTAAAGTGGATGAAGTCTTCTGGTGTGCGGGTTTTTCTCCAAAGGCGTTCAGCACTCCTAGAGCATCGCTGTAGAAGTTGAGTTTGCAATGTGAGCCAGGGCTGTTTTACTGTGTGTTTGGAAGTTCTGAGGGTGAGCGGTGCTACTTGGTCGAGGGTGCTTCTAAGAGTGTCATTGTAGTGATGAACAGCCAGATTAGGACAAGAAAAAGAGAAGATTGGGGACAGTGATGAGTGTAGGGAGTCTGAAAGTGTCTGAGGGTTAATGGCTTGTAGATTTCTGAATGTGTGGTAGGTAGGAGTGCGCTGGGGTGGTCGAGGATTTGTGAGCGTGAAGGAGAGAATGTTGTGGTCAGAGAGTGGAAGCGGTGAGTTATTTAGGTGGGAGATTGAACAGAGGCGGACAAAGACCAGGTCAAGGGTGTTACCATCTTGTGTGTCTCAGAGGTTGAAAGCTGTGAGAGACCTAGAGAAGTGGTTAGTGCTAGAAGCTGAGATGCAGGTGTGGAAGTAGGGCTGTTAATGGGGATGTTGAAGTCTCCAAGGATAAGGGTTGGTAGTTCTGAGGACATGAAGTGTGGCAGCCAGGCAGAGAAGTGGTCAAGGAACTGGTGGGCGAGCCTGGGGGCCGATATACGACCGCTACTCTGAGGGAGAGGGGACGAAAGAGCCTGATGGTGTGGACCTCAAAAGAAGGTAATGAGAGTGATGGAATTGGGGGGATGACCTGGAAAGTGCATTGTGGGGACAGGAGTATGCCGACTCCACCACCATGTCTGTTTGTGGGTCTCGGGGAATGGGAGAACTGTAAGCCACCATAGGAAATGGCAGCAGGGGAGACCGTGTCAGAATCCTGAATCCAGGTTTCAGTGAGGGCCAACAGATGAAGAGAGTTGTTCAGAAAGTAGTTGTGAAGGAAGGTTAGCTTGTTGCATGCAGACCGTGGATTCCAGAGGGCACAATTAAACAAAGGAGATGAGGGAGTGCAAGTAATATTAATATGATTATTATGGTTTCGATATGAGGTAGGGTAGGGATTGAGGTTGGGGGATGGTGGACCAGGGTTGGGGGAGATGTCCCCTGAAATCAGTAGGAGTAGGAAGATAAAGAGCAGGTAGTTGTTGGAGTTGTAAGTCGGTTTCTTCTGTGATGTGTTTGGGCAAGATGGGCTGAGGTTTCTCAGGAAGGTGAGGAGTGCATGGGAGCTGTACATGGGAGAGGGAAGTATGGAGGGGCTGATGTGTATGAGTCGTGATGGAGGGGGATGGGGCGGTGAATGTGGATGGCAAGGGAACACAGGAGGATAGAGGTAATGAACATAATTAAAAAGAAAACAAAAAACAAGAAACAAATATCCTAAAATAAAATAAAAATATATTGCAAAACATGCATGAGGTTGTAATAATAATAATAAGGGTATTTGGTAAACATAATTTTGATCAAATTTTGTTTTTCATAATTAAAAAGAAAGTAAAATGTGGACTACCTGATTCCTGCCCTGATTAACTGCCATGGATAACTGCCGTTTACACGATGCTTGACTTCTATGATGCTTTGCTTCTGTGATTCGTGCACCCCACACATGCGTGCACCCCTTAGACTACTCCTAAATATATAGCCCACACTACAGGGTTAGGAGAGTGGGATTGTGGGAGCTGGTTTGGGATAATTTGGCAGCTGGAGCCAGCACACCAGGGGGTGGTTAAATGATCAAGGGCCTAGACCTGGCAACATCTATATGCTTTAGCACCTTCCACCTGATTAGATCTACAGAGGCCAAATTCACAGGATATGAAGCAGTAAGTATTACACAGTGCTAAAATGAATTATACTAAAGCTTTAGCAGGCACAAGCACTATCTAACTGTTATTGTCTTTTTTTCCTACTTCCTGTGGGATGACGCTTTATTTGAGAATCACAGTGCATGGTGGGATACTCAAACGAAACATCATCAAAGTAATGGACAGAGGCTGATGTTACTGCCTTAGCCCTTGCCGTCTCCCTGAAACAAAGAATCAACAGTGAAGCTCGTTTTAAGGCCAGGGTTAGTACGTGCTGTGTCACTGCACGCTGTGCACTGCGCAATGTGCACAATCACAGCGCGCTCTGTGTTGCCGGCTTAGAGCCATAGTAACAAGCCCGGAATACAGGAAAGCGCACTGTCAGAAAGCGGTGTCAGTATACCTAGCGTTTGGAGAACAATGACGTCACTTGTCTCTAAACGCTAGGTATTCTGACATTGTGGCCTGACAGTGCGCTCTTCACTGTGTTGCTGGCTCTTTACTACAGATCTGAGCCGGCAACACAGAGCGCGCTGTGATTGTGCACATTGCACAGTGCACAGGGCACAATGACAGAGAAGGTTCTAGCTATGCCCCTTAATCAAGCATCACTGATGACGCTTCATTTAAATGAGAAGGCAGGGGCTGTGAGGGAGACCACAGCCTCTGTCCCTTGCTCTGATGAGGGCTCTGATGAGGCTTGGTTTGAGTATCCCAGCATGCACTGAGATTCTCAAACAAAGCATCATCCCACAGAAAATAGGGAAGAAAAGCAATAACAGATAGTGTAGCTAAGGAAGAGTAGAGAATTTTTAATGCAAGTACAGTCATGGCCAAAAGTTTTGAGAATGACACAAATATTATATTTTCACATGATCTGCTGCCCTCTGGTTTTTATGTGTGTGTTTGACAGATGTTTTTATCACAGACAGAAATATAATTGCAAACATATGAGTAACAAAAGCTTATATTGACAGTTAGAATGAGTTAATGCAGCAAGTCAATATTTGCAGTGTTGACCCTTCTTCTTCAGGACCTCTGCAATTCTCCCTGGTATGCTCTCAATCAACTTCTGGACCAAATCCTGACTGATAGCAGTCCATTCTTGCACAATTAATGCTTTCATTTTGTCAGAATTTTTAGGTTTTTGTTTGTCCACCCGTCTCTTGATGACTGACCACAAGTTCTCAATGGGATTAAGATCTGGGGAGTTTCCAGGCCATGGACCCAAAATCTCTATGTTTTGTTCCCTGAGCCATTTAGTTATCACCTTTGCTTTGCGGTGCTCCATCATGCTGGAAAAGGCATTGTTGATCGCCAAACTGCTCTTGGAGGGTTGGGAGAAGTTGCTCTTGGAGGACATTCTGGTCCCATTCTTATTCATGGCTGTGTTTTTTCGTCAAGACTGTGAGAGAGCCGATTCCCTTGGCTGAGAAGCAACCCCACACATGAATGGTTTCAGGATGCTTAACAGTTGGCATGAGACAAGACTGGTGGTAGCGCTCACCTTGTCTTCTCCGAATGAGGCGTTTTCCTGATGTCCCAAACAATCGAAAAGGGGATTCATCAGAGAAAATAACTTTACCCCAGTCCTCAGCAGTCCACTGCCTGTACCTTTTGCAGAATATCAGTCTGTCCATGATGTTTTTTTTCTTTGCTGCCCTCCTTGAGGCCAGGCCTTGCTCCAAGAGTCTCTGCCTCACAGTGCGTGCAGATGCACTCACACCTGCCTGCTGCCATTCCTGAGCAAGCTCTGCACTGCTGGTAGCCTGATCTCACAGCTGAAACACTTTTAAGAGACGGTCCTGGCGCTTGCTGGTCTTTCTTGGGCGCTCTGAAGCCTTTTTGGCAACAATGGAACCTCTCTCCTTGAAGTTCTTGATGATGCGATAGATTGTTGACTGAGGTGCAATCTTTCTAGCTGTGATACTCTTCCCTGTTAGGCCATTTTTGTGCATTGCAATGATGACTGCACGTGTTTCTTTAGAGATAACCATGGTTAACAGAAGAGAAACAATGATGCCAAGCACCAGCCTCCTTTTAAAGTGTCCAGTGTTGTCATTCTTACTTAATCATGACAGATTGATCTCCAGCCATGTCCTCATCAACACCCACACCTGTGTTAATGGAGCAATCACTGAAAAGAGGTTAGCTGGTCCTTTTAAGGCAGGGCTGCAATGATGTTGAAATGTGTTTTGGGGGATAAAGTTCATTTTCTAGCCAAATATTGACTTTGCAAGTAATTGCTGTTAAGCTGATCACTCTTTATAACATTCTGGAGTATATGCAAATTGCCATTAGAAAAAGTGAAGCAGTAGACTTTGTAAAAATTAATATTTGTGTCATTCTCAAAACTTTTGGCCATGACTGTATATTAGAACTTAGTTTAGATTACAGCATTAAATAGATAGGGATTTAGATAAAAATGTATTTGACCTCGGGACCACTCCTTTAACTCTCAATTCCTGTAGCATTTCAGAGAACAATATATATGTAATAAGCCACTGGGGACTTACTCGTCCTGGAGAGTAGTCGGATAAGTGGGTGCCAAACGGTTTCTCCCTGCCATCTACCCTGGATTGATAGGTTTCTACCTCCTTGCGCTTATTGGGAGAGGCCTGTCACTCCATGGCAGTGGGCGTGAAGGAGACACCGGGGACCACATGTCCTACTAGTCTCCCAGCAACTTATTAATTTTATGTTAGTTTTCTCTGAACACCACAGTATTACAGAGTCGAGCATAATTGACTGAGATCATACAGCTGCGGTCTGATACATGCGATCCATGGATTGAGCATCATATATCAGCTGTCAGGGTCACTTTAAAAAAGTATTATAGGTACATCAATTTTCTCTAGACACTGGAAAAAGGTCCCATGGGTACTCCATATTTACAGACTGTAGAAATTTACACCTTTGTATGTGCCTGTAGAAATATCTTACTTGTCTTTTTTGCTGTTATTAGCTTATCTAATACATTTCTATGTTAGATTAGGACACACAGAATCAAATAACAAAGCTCATTGTAAATATACATGTCAGTTTGTTAGGACACTTCCGTGTTTCAAATAATTTTATAATGCACATTTTTATTTTATGCAACACAGCACCATCTAGTGTTAATTATTGAACATCTATAATACATGATACTTAATTGTAAAATATCTATTGCTTTCTTTCTTCAAATATAATGTTACATACAAACACAGACACAAAAGTTAATTAGGGAATTACTAAAACAATTGCTCTTTTTCTTTTTCAATATTTAGGCATTGGTTTGACTGCAATGATTTGTGGAGGACAAATTCTGGCTTATTTCCTGTACAAGAACAACTTTATCTATCCGGACCTGAATGATTTTTGAGCTAATAATTTTGAAAAATAAATATTTGAAATAAAAAAGTACTGCCTTTTGAACATCTGTGAAGCAAAATAAAAGTTTTTAATAAGATATTAATTGACCTGTACAGTTTTTACAGTACATGCCCTTTACTATGTACCAAACAATGGTCAATTTTGTAAAACCATGCTTATGTGTCTATCAGTAAAGGAATTGTACCAAGATCATTCTTCGGGAGCACTCTGCTGTCCTGCCTCCCGACTTCCTGCCTACTGGGAGGCGGTGCGCTTCTAAATGATTCACTGTTCGAACAAGCGGCATGAACTGCTCTCTCTTCGAAGGAGAGCGGGGGATCCTGGGTTCCAGCCAGCTTCACAGCAGTGCTTTCAAGCTTTAGGCCACATTCACACGTATTTGGTCAGTATTTTACATCAGTATTTAGAAACCAAAACCAGGAGAGGGTGAAAAATGCAAAAGTGGTGACGTGTTTCTATTATATTGATCCTCTCATTGTTCCACTCCTGGTTTTGGCTTCCAAATACTGAATGTGTGAACATGGCCTTACAGCAATAAACACTGAGATCCTTGTGATGGAGATCATCCAGCACTGACAGACTGCAGTGATGGCTGGGAAACCTAAGCAAAGAGCAGTGAAGCATAAAAATGAAAAATCTCTCTGTTCTTGAGAATGGGCAGTATTTTAAGAATAAAATTGCAAGGCAGTTTCTTTTTACAAAACTTAGGCAGTTTTGCCTGTTTAAGAAGATGAAACAACCCCCTTACTGTAGAATTTTGAATGAAGTAATTTGTCTTAATATTAATTCAATACAACCTTGCAGTATCCTGTAGAAAAAGTATTTTTTAAATATATGTTTTTGTACATATGGCCTCCTAAGGGAGATGTATGGCCAATTGATAACATATTTTGGATATATATTTTATGTTTAAAGCATATCTGTTCTTTTCACAAACCTGTAGAAAAGCATGGTCCTGTTGACCTAAATCTGCTTGTGGCACAGTTACTAGTCGAAAATGTATAGGAACTGCTCAAAGATTCATGCTCTATAATTTGCCACCCATTTTTTTAGTGAGCAGTCCCTCTTCATCAGCACTTGGCCAGCACTATATGTGCTGAAACCTTTTTAACCTTATTTACCAGCATGCATTGTTCCTGCTATTGTGTAACAGACACCCGCCTAAATATTGCCTTTTTTTTATGTCTGAATGAGTTTGACAGACGGGAGCAGGAATTAAAAAGAAAAAGACCATCCCCACTCCCCGTCAAATTTTGGGGTCTCTGGTCGAAGATTTGGGATTAAATCACATCCTGTTGCCGATGAGAACCCCTTTTGAATGCTGAAAACGGACTCGGGTTCCTCCAAATTTGCCCCCTCACTTGAATAAGCAAAAAGACTCAAAATTGAAATGTGGATCCTATTTATTTTTTACCCAGAACCCAAAAACGTGTGACATGCTACTGTGTTGAACAAGAAAGAAAACACCCCTTGAAGGGAGTGTTTATATTTTGTGTTTGCCTCATTCAAGTGAATGTATATCTGGAACTTTGATTCCATTTTTCAAATATACAATTGGTACCCCTCAAGTATCATTGTCAGATCATGACGATGACTTCCCCACCTAGTTTTTTGGGCCTCTGGGCTCGTCCCCCCCATCCAGCAGTTCAGGATTTCGCCAATTCTAAAACAATTTTTCGCACCCGCACTTTTGTCCCCCATGGCACCAATCCGTTTAAAAAAGAAGGGGGCTAAAGCAAGAGATGGGGTTTTGTCACCCGGGTCGCCTCCACATTTGAAAAAATGCCTTCACAAAAGGTGTGCACTTCCCTATCCCAACAAACAATTTTTTAAAAGGGATGCTGTTTTATCAGTGTGGGGCAGTTTTTCTGCAAAGAACTGCTTTGGGGAAGCCCGTTTCTTTGTTTTTTTTCAAAACGGTTTTCAAAGTTGGCAAAGCTATATTTGGGGGTCGTGAATGTGGCCAAAAAGGCAGGCTTGAATAATGGTGACATCATCTATTTTCCGTTTCTGGTTTTAAAATACCAGAGTATAAGATTTGACCTTTCTGCAAACCACCCAACGGTTTTTAAAACCACGTCCACAGTGGGGACTCTTCTTTTTCCCCATTGTTTTTAATTGACTTCCCTGTTGAAGAAGAATGTTAAAGCGTGTTTTTCCGATCCTTGGGCATGCTTTCTGAAGAGGAAACCAAACTCATTAACCAGGGTTGATTGTTGAAGGGGTTTGATCAATTTAAGTATTCCTCTGGGTGA
>JARQOD010000005.1:346789137-346849067 GCA_033576555.1 Oophaga sylvatica
AGCACTTTGAACCCCGAAGTGCTTCACAGAAGTTTATAACGTACAGCCGTAAAATAAAAAATCCTTTTTTTTTTTACAAAAATGATTTTTTTCACCCCCAATATTTTATTTTCACAAGGTAACAGGAGAAACTGGACCCCAAAAGTTGTTGTCCAATTTGTCCTGAGTACGCTGATACCCAATATGTGGGAGAAAACTACTGTATGGGCACACGTTGGGGCTCGGAAGTGAAGTAGTGACGTTTTGGATTGCAGACTTTAATGGAACGTCTGGGGGACGTCATGTCGCATTTGGAGAGCCCCTGATGCGCCTAAACAGTGGAAACCCCCCACAAGTGACCCCATTTTGGAAAAAAGACCCCACAGGAACTTATCTAGATGTGTGGTGAGCACTTTGAACCCCGAAGTGCTTCACAGATGTTTATAGCGTACAGCCGTAAAAATAAAAAATACTTTTTTTTTTCCAAAAATGATTTTTACGCTCCCAATATTTTATTTTCACAAGGGTAACAGGAGAAATTGGACCCCAAAAGTTGTTGTCCAATTTGTTCTGAGTACGCTGATACCCAATATGTGGGAGAAAACTACTGTATGTGTACACGTTGGGGCTCGGAAGGGAAGTAGTGACGTTTTGGATTGCAAACTTTGATGGAATGGTCTAGGGGCGTCATGTCGCATTTGGAGAGCCCCTGAGGCGCCTAAACAGTGGAAATCCCCCACAAGTGACCCCATTTTGGAAAATAGACCCCACAAGGAACTTATTAGATGTGTGGTGAGCGCTATGAAGCCCCAATTGCTTCACAGAAGTTTATAACGAACAGCCGTAAAAACAAAAAAAATCATTTTTTTTTACAAAAATGATATTTTTGCCCCCAGTTTTTTTTTCCCAAGGGTAACAGAAGAAATAGGACAAATTGCACAATAACTCTTGGGTCCAGAGTACACTGATACCCCATATATGGGGTAAACTGTTTGGACGCATGGCAGAGCTCAGAAGTGAAGGAGCACTGTTTGACTTTTTCAACGCAGAATTGGCAGAATTGAGATCAGACGCCATGTCACATTTGGAGAGCCCCTGATGTGCCTAAACAGCGGAAACCCCCCAATTCTAACTCCAACCATAACCCCAACACACCCCTAACCCTTGTCCCAACCCTAACCACAAACCTAACCCTAACACACCCCTAACCCTAATCCCAACCCTAACCCTAATCCTAACTTCAGCGCCAACCCTAACCCTAACTTTAGCCGCAACCCTAACCCTAATGGGAAAAATGAAAAAATAATAAGATTAAAAAAATGTATTTATTTCCAAACTAAGGGGGTGATAAAGGGGGGTTGATTTACTATTTATAGCGGGTTTTTATGATTGGCAGCTGTCACGCTAAAAGACGCTTTTTATTGCAAAAAATAGTTTTTGCATCACCACATTTTGAGAGCTATCATTTTTGCATATTTTGGCCCACAGAGTCATGTGAGGTCTTATTTTTTGCGGTACGAGTTGACATTTTTATTGGTACCATTTTTAAGCACGTGAAATTTTTTGATCGCTTTTTATTTCGATTTTTGGGAGGTTAGAATGAACAAAAATCAGCAATTCATGAATTTCTTTTGGGGAGGCGTTTATACCGTTCCGCGTATGGTAAAATTGATAAAGCAGTTTTATTCTTCGGGTCAGTACGATTACGGCGATACCTCAATTATATATTTTATTTAGGTTTTGGCGCTTTTAAACAATAAAAACAATTTTATATAAAAAATAATTATTTTTGCATCGCTTTATTCTGCGAGCTATAACTTTTTAATTTTTTTGCTGATTATGCTGTTTGGTGGCTCAGTTTTTGCGGACAAGATGACGTTTTCAGCGGTACCATGTTTATTTATATCGGTCTTTTTGATCGCGTGTTATTCCACTTTTTGTTCGGCGGTATGATGATAAAGCATTAATTTCTTGCTTTGTTTTTTTTTTTTTAAGAGGTTCACTAAAGGGGTTAACTAGTGGGATAGTTTTATAGGGGGTCGTTACGGACGCGGCGATACCAAATATGTTACTTTTATTGTTTCGTTTTTTTTATTTACAGGAAAAAATGAATTTTTTGGGAATATTTTTTTTTTCTTTATTTTGGAATTTTTTTTAAAAAATGTTTATTTTTATTTTTTTCACTTTTTTACTTTGTCCAAGGGTGGGACATCACTGTAAAATGTCAGATCGCTGGTGTGACAGTGTGCACAGCACTCTGTCACACCAGCGATCGCTCTGGCAGTGCTGCAGGCTTCTCAGTGCCTGCTCTCAGCAGGCACTGAGGATGCCGCCTCCCTGCAGGACCCGGCGGCCATCTTGGATCTGAGTCCTTGGAGGGAGGAAGGCCTCAGAACAGCGCGATCACATCGCTCTGTTCTGATGGTCTCAGGGGAGCGTGCAGAGAGCCCCCTCCCTGCGCGATGCTCCCCTGTGCCCCTGGTACACCGCGATCATGTTTGATCGCGGTGTGCCAGGGGTTAATGTTCCAGGAGCGGTCCGTGACCACTCCTGACACACAGTCCCGGGTGTCAGCTGTGATAATCAGCTGACACCCGGCGGCGATTAGCTGCGCTCCCCCGGGAGCGCAGCTGATCGCTTATGACGTACTATCCCGTCCATGGTCAGATTGTCACTGGTTTTATGGACGGGATAGTACGTCTGATGTCAGAGAGGGGTTAAATCCTTTCTGCTATTAGCGTGGTCCAGACACATTATCTCAGCAACTAAATACTGATTGTTAATTTAGTGACAGATAACTGACAGGTCTGGGCCTAGGGTTGTAAAAAAGCTGGCTAAAAGAGGGAAACAGTACATCCAACATGACTGGGAAAAAGCGAGGTCAAAGTGGAAGGAGGAATAGGCTTGGTGTTCAAGGTATACGTGGATTAGGTGGTAATCTTACTGAAAGCTCTACTGAACAAAAACCGTCTCATCCTATCCAAAGACAACTGACAACATCTGTTAATGAAAGGGCTACTTGAATCCCTTTCTTTGACAGCGGCACACTTTGTAGATGGTGGCCAGAAAGAGCATGTGCTCCAGTAGATTGCAAGCGCTGCATCAAGTGGCCTCTCCTCTTCCCCCACCTTAACCACACACAGTACAATTCTCAGAGGTGGAACCCCAATTACCCTTGTTTTCTCCTGCATCACAACTTTACAACCAACCAACTGACTGTGGAGAACCACAGATGGGCGAGTCTGCAGAGCTGTTCACACATTCTATTCCATGGGCATCAGACGTCTGCTCCAAAGATTCACAGACTCAAGAGAAGGAAAGCATCTGCACCAATGCTGAATTTTTTTTCAGTTGGATAAGGGCCCTGGAATCCAGACTCTCGTCACCAGACAATAACCCCCAGGGGTGGAGATGATACTGATACTTTAGGCGCACGCAGACTGTACTGCGCTGTCAGCTTAGGAAGAAGAGGAGGGCATGGAGTGGGATAGCAGAGAGGATGCTGATGAGGTTGTAGATCTCACTTGGTGTGAAACCAGAAGCACACAGCTGAGTAGCTCAGTAGAAGAGGTGGAGGAGGATGACACGGAGTGATGCAACCATGAAAAGCACTGAATCCTCAGCCACAACTCTGGCTGTGGCCAGCAGTGGTTGTCGGTCTGCAGTTCACAGGGGTCAGCAGCGGTTGCCTAGCCTGTGCCATTTTTGAGACAGCAAAGGATGACCCAACTCACATTATCTACCAACTTTGCAATAAAACAACTCAGTAGAGGCAAAAATTGCATACTACATGCATGATCCGGCACATGTGCAATGAACATGCCTTAGTCTGGGAATCTTACTGCTCTAAAATGCGCACTAGCAGACCTCGCCACTACTGGCTGACCCATCAACTGCATCTGCTGCTTCTTCCTCCTCCGTCACCATAGCAAGTGTTCTCACACAGGTCTCCGCCCGCAAAACCTCTACTTGCTTAACCCCTACAGTCGGGGTGAGTGAGAGCCCATCAGCTGTTATAAAAGTCATGATGCCTGCTGTTTTTGTTTCACTGAGCACAACACACCTTTCTCAACCCACCATAACATCTCCGCCAGCACCTCACTCATTGTCCAGCAGTGTGTTGTGTTCACCCTACTCCACCTTCTCTCAGCAGAGCAGCCAACCCTCGGTCCTGCAATTGTGGTCACCTAAAAGAATCTTTCTTTCTACACATGCCAAAGATAAGATAATGAACTCCACCATCTCCAATCTGTGGGCCACATAAAGCTGACTTTCAGCCTGGTGGATTCTGAGAAAGGTGAGGAATCAGCCCAGAACTACATGGAAGGATCTGGTCAATGACCTTAAAAGAGCTGAGACCACAGTTTCAAACATTACTGTTAGAAACACACTACGCTGTCATGGATTAAAATCCTGTTGGACATGCAAGATCCCCCTGCTCACATCAGCGCATGTTGATTCCCGTGTGAAGTTCATCAATAACCATCTGCATGATCCAGAGGAGGCATGGGAGAAGGTCATGTGGACAGATGAGACCAAAATAGAACTTTTTGGAGGAAGTAGAAGGATAGAAGGATGAGTACAATACCAAGAACACCATTCCATCCGTGAAGGAGAAACATAATACTTTGGGGGTGCTTTTCTGCAAAGGGGACAGGATGACTGTATTTTTGTACAAAATCAAAGAACTTACTGAGGAAATTATTTCTAAAGTAGTGTACATAAATTCCCTTTAAAAACATACACACTTTAATTCAAAAATGTTTAAAAACACCTGCCCAGTGCAAAAAAATGGTATAATACCACAAATTAACAATAGACCAAACCTGCAATATCCTATGCCTAACTAATCTCTGCCTGACTGTGGAGGTTGGCACCCTAAGAAATGATTTTTTTTTGTTGCCCCCACTCAAAGAGAACTGTCCCTCACTCCCCTATTTCCCTAACAATAAAGGTAATAATAATAAATTATAATGCAAAAATGAAAGCATAGATGAGAAAAATACAAAATTCAATGGCCACACTTATTTGCAGGTTTCTCAAACAACAATAAATAACAGATAAATCATATTGATTAAAGCACAGATGAGTACCCAAAACTTGATTGCCAAATTAATGATAGATTAATTCATAACTAACATGCCAAGGCACTGAAAGGATTTTTGACTAAGCGCCTCACACAATAATTATAACCTGGCTGCCCCTCCAAAATCCAGGGCAGAGACAAACTAGCAGGATAACATAAGGTTAAAAATTGGGTACTTATCATCGGCCAGGTTCACCCCGATGCGTTTCCTCGCAACTGTGGTTCATCAATTCAGGAGGGTTTAAGAAATAGTGAAGATACTTAGATGCCGGATGCCATGATGAGGGCTATCAGGAGGACTGTACCATATTGAAGGGAGGATGGATGGGGTCATGTATCTCGTCATTTTGGCCAACAACCTCCTTCCATCAGTAAGAGCATTGAAGATGGGTCATGTCTGGATCTTTCAGCATGACAATGACCTGAAACACACAGCCAGGGAAGCTAAGGAGTGGCTCTGTAAGAAGCATTTCAAGGTCCTGGAATGGCTTAGCCAGTCTCCAGAGCTGAATCCAATAGAAAATTTTTGAAGGGAGCTGAAGTTCAATATTGCCCAGTGACAGCCCCGAAACCTGAAAGATCTGGAGAACATCTGTATTGAAGAGTGGGCCAAAATTCCTGCTGCAGTGTGTGCAAACTTGGTCAAGAACTACAAAAAACGTCTGACCTCTGTAATTGCAAACAAAGGTTTCTGTAGCAAATTTTAAGTTCTGTTTTTCTATTGCATCAAATACTTACAGTACAGACCAAAAGTTTGGACACACCTTCTCATTCAAAGATTTTTCTGTATTTTCATGACAGTGAAAATTGTAGAATCACACTGAAGACATCAAAACTATGAAGTAACACATGAGGAATTATACATTACACTTTACAAAAAAGTGTGAAATAGCCAAAAATATGTCTTATATTCTAGGTTCTTCAAAGTAGCCACCTTTTGCTTTGATTACTGCTTTGCACGCAGAAAAGGTGAACGGATGGATTCTACATGCCTGGTTCCCACCGTGAAGCATGGAGGAGGTGGTGTGATGGTGTGGGGGTGCTTTGCTGGTGACACTGTTGGGGATTTATTCAAATTGAAGGCATACTGAACCAGCATGACTACCACAGCATCTTGCAGTAGCATGCTATTCCATCCGTTTAGTTGGACCATCATTTATTTTTCAACAGGGCAATGACCCCAAACACACCTCCAGGCTGTGTAAGGGCTATTTGACCAAGAAAGAGAGTGTTGGGGTGCTATGCCAGATGACCTGTCCTCCACAGTCACCAGACCTGAACCCAATCGAGATGGTTTGGGGTGAGCTGGACTGCTCACCGCTTCAATTTTGAATAATCCCCTAAAGTGTCACCAGCAAAGCACCCCCACACCATCACACCACCTCCTCCATGCTTCACAGTGGGAACTAGGCATGTAGAGTCCATCTGTTCACCTTTTCTGCGTGCAAAGCAGTAATCAAAGCAAAAGGTGGCTACTTTGAAGAACCTAGAATATAAGACATATTTTCAGTTGTTTCACACTTTTTTGTAAAGTGTAATGTATAATTCCACATGTGTTGATTCATAGTTTTGATGCCTTCAGTGTGATTCTACAATTTTCATAGTCATGAAAGTACAGAAGAATCTTTGAATGAGAAGGTGTGTCCAAACTTTTGGTCTGTACTGTATATATCATAATTTTTTCATTTTAAGAATTAGAAAAAGGAAAATGGGCCTGTTAGGGCTGGCAGAACGCACAAAATAAATATAAATAATAAGTGCGTTTGCAGCCCGGGGTCCACCGTGCAGGCAGAGCCTGCTGCTAGTAGGATGGCGGTATGGCAAACTCTGTTACTTCACAGAGTTGCAACTATTGACACTGTGGCCCTATATGGCGGTGTAAGCGAACTCTGTTACACCACAGAGTCGCTAAGGTAGAAACGCAGAAATATGGACTTGATTTTTTATTTATTTCCGCGCTGGAGATTCTTTCCTCATGTTTTTGCTTCAGTCAACGCCTCTGATCAGGGTGGCTCCGTGCGTGTGAAGATTGTGGACTGCTGCAGAGATTGGTTAGCTGACCTTATCCTCCTATTTTCCCTTTTTCCTCTGCTTACACTAATATGTGTTGGTGGCCCCAGGCAGATTTTACTATTGACCCTACAATATATATATTACTACTGTTTCACAATATACACTATGTTCCAAATTATTATGCAAATTGGTTTTAAGTGTCATAGCGTATTTTTTTTTTTGTAAATGAAACCCATTGATGGTATTGTGTCTCAGGGTTATTTGGATCACTGAAATCAATCTCAGATACCTGTGATAATTAGTTTGCCATGTGAGCCCAATAAAAGGAAAACTGGGTGTTCCACACTATTAAGCTGGCCAGAGATTTCAAGTAACATGGGAAAGAAAAAGGATCTCTCTGCTGCTGAAAAGCATCAAATCATGCAATGCCTTGGTCAAGGGATGAAAACATTAGATATTTCCCGAAAACTTAAGCGTGATCATCGTATTGTTAAGAGATTTGTGGCTGATTCTGAGCACAGACATGTTCGTGCTGATAAAGGCAGAATGAGGATGGTTTCTGACTGGTAAGTTCATCGGATTAAGAGAGCAGCTGCTAAAAAGCCATTAGAAACCAGCAAACAGATATTTGAAGCTGCTGGTGCCTCTGGAATCCCTCGAACCTCAAGGTGTAGGATCCTTCAAAGGCTTGCTGTGGTGCATAAACCTACTATTCGGCAACCCCTAAACAGTGCTCACAAGCAGAAACGGTTGCAGTGGGCCCATACATACATGAAGACTAATTTTCAAACAGTCTTGTTTACTGATGAGTGTCGAGCAACCCTGGATGGTCCAGATGGATGGAGTAGTGGATGGTTGGTGGATGGCTACCATGTCCCAACAAGGCTGTGACTTCAGCAAGGAGGTGGAGGAGTCATGCTTTGGGCCGGAATCATGGGGAAACAGCTGGTAGGGCACTTTAAGGTTCCTGAAGGTGTGAAATGACATCTGCAAAGTATATAGAGTTTCTGACTGACAACTTTTTTCCATGGTATAAAAAGCAGAAATGTGCCTTCAGGAGCAAAATCGTCTTCATGCATGACAATGCACCATCTCATGCTGCAAAGAATACCTCTGAGTCATTGGCTGCTACGGGCATAAAAGGAGATAAACTCATGGTGTAGCCACCATCTTCCCCTGACCTCAACTCTATAGAGAACCTTTGGAGTATTATCAAGCAAAAGATCTGAGAGGGTGGGAGGCAGTTCACATCAGAACAGCAGCTCTGGGAGGCTATTCTGACTTCATGCAAAGAAATACAAGCAGAAACTCTCCAAAAACTCACAAGTTCAATGGATGCAAGAATTGTGAAGGTGATATCAAAGAAGGGTTCCTATGTTAACATGTAACTTGGCCTGTTAGGATGTTTTGGAGTTAAATAGCTTTTTTGTTCAGTGAATGTGACCTCCTAATGCTGAAAATTCCACAAATGAGCATTTTCAGTTCTTTAAAACATATCAAATGTTTAGAAATTCTACTGTGCCTAATAATTTGGAACAGTGCATTTTGAGTTTTTATTCATTTTGGAGATATACTATTATCATTGGCAGGTTTCTTCAGTAAAATTCGATGTATACTCTAACGGGTGATGACTTTTACTAGACTGACTGCCATTTGCACCAACCACTTAGGAAAATCAGAGAAAAATATCATTTGCATAATAATTTGGAACATAGTTATATACATGTTTGAGAATTGTAGAGGTAGACCTCATACACATCCTGTAAAAATTATGAAGGAGGGCATCATACACACCCTGGAAAAATTAAGAGTGAGTGTTGCATGATGACCCTCTAAAAATTATGAGCGAGGGCACCCTGATAACCAGGGCCGGCTCCAGGTTTTTATGGGCCCCGGGCGAAAGAGCCTCAGTGGGCCCCTTTAACACAGACCACGATTCATGATGCACAGATACAGCAGAGAAATATGAGTATAGCACAATGCCAAACACTTCTCTTCTTCCATTACATGAGTGATATCTATTGTAAATTGTACAATAGCTCAAAAACCGCGAAATCCTCACAGCGCACAGAACAGACTGGACAGTACAGTCCTCCATACAATATTATGGGCACCACAGTCTCCCCCTCATCACCCATATAATACCCCATGCAGGATGTCATCCCCCATATAATGCTCCATACAGAATACTGGACCCAAAATAATGCTCCATACAGAATACTGGACCCAATATAATGCTCTATACAGGATACTGGTCCCCATATAATGCTCCATACAAAATATGGAGCTCTCCTCTGCGCTGTACTGCGTTCTGCACTGTTACGGCTCAGGAAAGGGCGCTGTGGAAAGACTCCTTCATCATCATCATTGAGTCCTTAACATCATCATTGCCTGCCCATCATCATCATCGCCTCCCCATCATCATTTATCGCCTCCCCATCATCATCAATGCCTCCCCATTATCATCAATGCCTGCCCATCATCATCATCGCCTCCTCATCATCATCATGCCTCCCCATTTCATCAATGCCTGCCTCATCATCATCGCCTCCTCATCATCATCATGCCTGCCCATCATCATCAATGCCTGCCCATCATCATCTTCTCCCCATCATCAATGCCTGCCCATTATCATCAATACCTGCCCATTATCATCATCTTCTCCCCATCATCATCAATGCCTGCCCATCATCATCTTCTCCCCATCATCAATGCCTGCCCATTATCATCATATTCTCCCCATCATCAATGCCTGCCCATTATCATCATCTTCTCCCCATCATCAATGCCTGCCCATTATCATCATCTTCTCCCCATCATCATCAATACCTCCCCATTATCAGCAATGCCTGCCTTGGGCTGCCCATCATCACACACAGACAGCACATAAGCACTCTCTCACATACACACACACACACACACATACCACACACACACACACACACAAAGCACCGCACTACATAGACACAGACACACACAGAGACAAGTCTTACCTGTCCAGCGTCCCTGCTCTCTGTCACAGCCGGCCGCTGAATGATGACGTCATTCAGCGGCGCTGCTGTGAGAGGAAGCGCTGACGCCCCCTGGAGCCCGGAGCTGCAGCAGCGGAGGCACGGGAGAGGTAAGTATTGGGCCAGCTGATGCCGGGGCCCTGAGCAGGCGGGGCGGGGGCGGTGGCGGCGCTGACACCGCTCTCCTCCGCTAACGGGCGGGGGGTGCCAGACTGCGAGTGGGCCCCCCAGCCTGCTCAGGGCCCCGGCACTTGCCCGGGTGTGCCGGGTGCTGACGCTGGCCCTGCTGATAACCCTCTAAAAATTATGAGGAAGGGCCACCTGTTTACCCCATAAAAATTATGAGTGAGAGTCACATGATGACCCTCTTAAAGTTATGAGTGAGGGCCACTTGTTTACCCTCTAAAAATTATGAGTGAGGACCACATAATGACCGTCTAAAAATATGAAGCAAGGGCCACATGATTACCCTGTTGATATGGTGGAGGAGGAGTAGGATAAGAAGAAGAAGAAGAAGAACAAACCATGAACCATATAACCTTTTTGGGTGGGAAGGAGTGAATGAGAATACACCAGAAAAAAAGGAACATTTGAATTGGTTTCATGTTCCACTGCTGTCATCTGGTGTGGTTGAGATGTCTGGGCAAATCCAGGCCTTGTTCATTTTGATAAGAGTCAGCCTGTTTGCATTTTCAGTTAATTTCAGTTAATAGGTGGATCTGCCTAACAGTTATTATGCCCTGGTGGTACAAAAAATTACTAGCGGCAGGGAAGCCCAGCATCTTTAAGGTGTAGAGAGACAGTTCATGTCCAGTTTGGATACCCAATAGTGGTACGGAATATAGAGGAATCATGGAGGACACTGGTATGGTCAACTAGGTACTCTTGCACCATCTTGAAAACCTTTGTCAGACTACCCCAAAAACAGGGCCTGTTCTCAGGCATGGTCTTAAGAAACTGTCCTAGACCTTTCATAGTTTTCTCCTATCTCTGTTGAGCCTGGTGTGTGTCTCACTCATCTCTCCTCCTTGGGTGCCCAAAGATCTATGACCTCTGCCACCAGTGTCAAATGGGAATATTTGTACAAATTGTTAGACTAGGGCCTTCTGGCATTGCACCATTTTACTAGCCCTCTCCGCCGCATGAAAGTTCTGGATGGAGGAGTGGGTGCAGGAACTGGTGTTGGAGGTGAGAGAAGCCCTGATGGAACTAGGCCCCTAATCCTCGGAGTTGGTAGCACATGTGCCGTCCCAGTGTCCAACTCGGTCCTGGCCTCCACAAGGTTCTCTCAGTGTGTCATCAGAGAGATGTAGCATCCCAGGCCACAAGCACTTATCCACATGTCGGTCGTTAAGTGGACTTTCACAGTAATTAAGTTGGCCAGGCACGGGTAATGTTATGGGACACATGCTGGTGTAAGGCAGAGATGACTAACCAGAAAAAATAGTGGCGGCTGGGGACTGAGTATCGTGGGACGGCTATTGTCATGAGATTGCGGAAAAACTCAGTGTCCCCAAGTCTAAACAGGCAAAATTTGCAGGGCAAGGAGTTTGGAAATGTGCCCATTTAGTTTTTGGGCCTCTGGGTGTGTGCATTTGTGTTTGCACTCCAAAGGCTGGGATAGGGACAACTGAATGTTTCACTGGGACAAAGAATTGGATGTTGTTGCTGATAGGGCTTGCGAATGTGTAACAACAGGGCAGGAGGTTTCTGTACCTGTATCCTGGACAGGGGATTGGTAAGCATTTAACATGGGGAAGAGGCAGTGTTGTCACCCACAGACTCTGATTGTGGACCCAAGTGTTCGGCCCACTTAGTCGGCTGCTTTGATGACTTGTGCCTGAACATGCTTGTAGTGGTCAGGGTGTAAGTGGTCAAGCAATGGCTAATCTTGATACAGCACAGGTTGCAAATAACTATTCTTTTATATTCTGCACTTTCTTTAAAAAAGCATCAGAATGGGTCACACCTAACCCTTAGCCAGGGAGCTCTTCGCTTGTAGGTGCTCTGAGGAACAGTTACCCGCCTTCTCCCTCTGAAAACCCCACTGCCTCTTGCTGCTGGTTGCGGTTCTGCTGATACCCCCCTCTGGGCAGCTGTCCTCACTCTGCATGGCTCCTTCCCAGGTTGGTTCAGTGACTTCAACATCTACCACCTCATCTTCCACTTCCACACTCTTGTCCTCCTTACTTGTTGACTTAACATCACTTGTTGGCAACTGAGTCTCATCACCATCTACCTCTTGAGACACTAATTTGAGTTCCCCATCTTCATCTTCTTCTGATCATGGCTACTCAATAATTTGGGCATCACTACACATGATCTCCTCATGTCGCTCTTGAAATGTGCAGGGCCAGAATCAATTAATGGAAATGTAAAGAGCTCATTGTAGTGTCCGAGTGTGAGTGTTATGATCTGCTACAAGCACTAAGGAAAGGAGGGAATTCTGTCCCTACAATAGGACTGAGCTGAATCCCTACGATGTAACGGGGAACCTGATCCTGCGACCAGACCCGCTAAAGTCCTCAGCTAGTCTGAACGAAGACCTATAGTTGCAAGGGAGGAATCCCTACAAGATCTAGGGACTGGGTGAAAAGGTGGACACCTCCTAACAGAAAGTGTAGCAGGGAAAATAAAACAGAAAACAAATACTAAGAGATCCTAAGATCAAGCAAAACTGACAGAGTAAGGCACCTAAGCACCCGGCTAGCTTAAGAGTAGATAATACAATGAAGTCCAGCAAAGCCAGAAGGGCGGAGCCAGACTAAATAGGGTAAAAAGGTCATGTGACCAGCAAACTGAAACAAAACCTAACAAGAGGGTTCTAACAGTACCCTCCCTTTAAAGAGGATCCTCCGGATCCTCTAGGACTTAGGCTTATCCGGAAATCTCTTGTGAAACGCTCTGACAAGTCTAGATGCAGAAACATCATCCGCCCTCACCCATGAGTTATCCTCGGGTCCATAACCCTTCCAAGCGACGAGGTACTGCAAACCCCCTCTATACCGTCTAGAATTTAGGATGCGGGAAATCTCATATTGCCCGTCCTCCACCACCAGGGGAACAGTGGCCAACACGTCTCCCTCTGAGACCTCAGCTTTTTTCAAGAGAGAAACATGAAACACCGATTAATCTTCCAGGAGGTGGGAAGCTCCAACTTAACAGCAGATTGGTTAATAACCTGAAGCACCTTAAAGGGCCCTACAAACTTGGGACCCAATTTCTTAGACGGAATCCTCAAGCGCAGATTTTTAGAGGACAACCAAACCATGTCACCAATAGCAAACAAAACCTCTTGTCGTTTTCTATCAAAATACACTTTGGATCTTTTGTTAGCCTCCTGAAGATTACCACGCACATCAGTCCAAACTCTCTCCAAAACACCAGAAAAATTCTCCTCTTCAGGTACAGCCGATCCCAACTTGGAAAATGACCCAAATGACGGATGTCTCCCAGTACAACAAAAAAAAGGCGAACAACCAGCAGAAGCGGATGTATGGTTGTTAAGAGCAAACTCAGCAAGTGGCAGAAACTCAGACCACCCCTCTTGATTATCAGTCACAAAACAACGCAAGAACTGCTCAACATCCTGGTTTTTCCTTTCTGCCTGGCCATTAGACTCAGGATGATATCCGGATGAAAACGACAAATGAACTCCCAACCTGTCACAAAAAGTGCGCCAAAAACGAGCCACAAACTGAGGTCCCCTATCAGAAACAATGTCAGTAGGAACACCATGCAGTCTGACTATTTCCTTGACAAAGGCCTTAGCGAGAGTCTTAGCGCAGGGCAGTTTGATGAAAGGAACCAAGTGACACATCTTGCTAAAACGGTCCACGACCACCCAGATGACAGTGAAACCCTCAGAGGGGGAAGGTCAGTAATAAAGTCCATAGCTAAATGTGTCCAAGGTGCACTAGGGACCTCCAGAGGGCAAAGCAACCCCGCAGCAGGAGTATGAGAAGACTTAGATCTAGCACACACAGTGCATTGACGCACCCACTTAATGACTTCCTTCTGCCATCCTGGCCACCAAAAACTGCAACCCACAAGTCTCTTGGTCTCAGAGATTCCAGGATGACCTGCCAACAGAGAGTCATGACATTCAACAAACAAATCTTTCCTCAGGGTACCAGGCACAAACAACCTCCCATGCGGCGTGTTAGATGGGGCATTCTCCTGTGCTTTAAGAATCTTATCTTCCAACACGGAGTCCAAAACAGCAATAACAACCCCCTCTTGCAAGATGTTTTCCTCCTCCTCCTCCTCCTCAGTACCCACCATAGGAGAAAAGCTGCGGGACAAAGCATCAGCTTTAACATTTTTAGAACCTGGGATGTAAGTAACGGTAAAATTAAACCGTGAGAAAAACAGTGCCCACCTAGCCTGACGGGCATTCAAGCGTTTGGCAGCATCAAGGTAGATCAGATTTTTATGATCTGTGAAGACTTGAATGGGAAATTCCGCTCCCTCCAAAAAATGACGCCAGTGTTCAAATGCGAGTTTAATAGCCAACAATTCCCGATTACCGATATCATAATTTAGTTCAGACTCAGAAAATTTTTTTGAAAAAAAAGCACAGGGGTGTACTCCATCCATCTTTGCCTGAGACAACACTGCGCCGACCCCCACAGAAGAAGCATCAACCTCAACCAAAAATGGTTTAGTCACATCAGGCTGCGTAAGGATGGGAGCAGAGCTGAACCTCTCCTTTAGCAACACAAAAGCCTCAATGGCCTCAGTAGTCCACTGAACCGCATCAGCACCTTTCCTGGTGAGATCGGTCAGAGGTTTGGCAATCACAGAAAAATTTTTTATGAATTTTCTATAATAATTGGCGAACCCCAAAAACCTCTGTATTGATTTCACACCAATAGGTCTAGGCCAATCCTGCACAGCTTGCACTTTCACCGGGTCCATCTCAAAACCTTCACTGGAGACAATGTAGCCCAAAAAACTAAGTCTCTGTACAATCTAACTCACATTTTTCTAGTTTGGCAAAAAGTGAATTATCACTCAGTAACTGTAATACTTCACGCACACTCCCCCAATGAGACTCCAAATCTGGTGAATAAATCAAAATGTCATCCAAAACACAACCACACTTCTGCCGATCAAAGGTCTAAGGATGTCATTAATAAGATTCTGAAAAAATGCCGGAGCACTGGAAAGTCCAAAAGGCATGACCAGATTCTCAAAATGACCCAGTGGAGTGTTAAACGCAGTCTTCCATTCATCCCCCTCCTTCATGCGCAACAAATTGTATGCCCCTCGAAGATCAATTTTGAGAACCACTTGGCCCCCACTAACTGATTAAACAAATCAGGAATCAATGGCAGTGGGTAAGGATTGCGTACAGTAATCTTATTAATCTCACGAAAGTCTAGACAAGGCCGTAAACCGCCGTCCTTTTTTTTAACAAAAAAAAAATCCAACCGCCACAGGAGATTTGGAAGGCCTAATGTGACCGGTGGCCAAGCTTGTCTGTATGTATTCCTCCAAAGCCTTTCTCTCGGGAATAGTCAAATTAAATAAACGACTTTTAGGAAGAGTCGCTCCAGGGACAAATTCAATTGCACAATCATAATCTCTATGAGGTGGCAATACCTGCGATTCCTTATCAGAAAAAACTTTCCAAAAATCCTGAATAGGTACAGGTAACTCCCCCTTAACTACAGCAGCAATACGCCCGTTACAACACTTGTCATAACAATTGGGACTCCAGGACTTAATTTCATTGGTAGACCAATCCAGTACCGGATTGTGCAATTTTAACCAGGGTAACCCCAAAATTACGGATGAGGGTAAATTATTCAAAACTACCAAATCCAAATTCTCTTGATGAACACCATTAATAGTAAGAGGAAATTCACAGATATGGTGAGTAACATTTTTCAAGTGAGAACCATCCACAGACACCACATTAATAGGGGAAGACAGAAGTTTGGGTTTTAATTTTAGTTTTTCCAAAAATTTCCCATCAATCACATTGAGAGTTGAACCACAATCCACAAATACCCGAAACTCCATTAATTCCTCCTCAACAGCAGTGGTAGCAGAAAGAAAGACACCTTTATTGTTTAAACAAGCTATGCGGGCGAAACTGACCTCATTTTTTTTTCTCTCTTTATTCATTCGAAGCGCACAGTTCTTAATAAAATGCTCAGATTTGCCACAATAGAAACACAAGCCCTTAGCAAATCTGCGTTCTTTTTCCCGAGAGTGAGGTGTCATTGCTCCAATTTCCATCGGCTCTCCAATGTCAGTACATTCCTTCTCCAAACTTGGAGCTGACAAGGCAGATTTACTCTCATTAACCCTTGCACGCAGTCTCCTATCCACCCGTATGGCTAATTGCATAGCCTCTTGCAAGTTACCAGGTATGGGATAAGCAATCAGTAAATCTTTAACCCTTTCACTTAACCCTGCAAGAAATAAACTTTTCAAAGCTGAATCGTTCCAGCCCACCTGAGTGGACCACCTTCGGAAGTGAGTACAATATTTTTCCACATTACCTGATCCCTGTCTCAAACGTCTCAATTCTGTCTCAGCTGATGAAACACGATCAGGATCGTCATATAATAACCCCAAAGCAGAAAAAAAACTATCCACAGATCTAAAGCATGGATCACTAGGCTGCAGAGAAAAGGCCCAGTCCTGAGGTTCTTTGCGCAAAAGTGACATTATGAACCCTATGCGCTGTGATTCATCACCAGAGGATCTGGGTCTCAAATGGAAATACAACAAGCAAGCATTTTTAAAAGAAAAAAAATCTTGTTGTTCACCAAAAAATAAATCAGGCAAACGTACCTTTGGCTCCACGAAATGTGCTCCAGAACAACTACTCACGTGTTGCTTTATCCCAGCCACCTCCAGAGAAAGTCCCTGCAGGCGTTGAACCAAATCCTGAACCGAGACCATGATGGAAACAGAAAATCTTTCCTTAGAGATTTTTTTTTTTTTTTTTCTTTTGGACTGGACTTACTGTTATGATCTGCTACAAGCACTAAGGAAAGGAGGGAATTCTATCCCTACAATAGGACTGAGCTGAATCCCTACGATGTAACGGGGAACCTGATCCTGCGACCAGACCCGCTAAAGTCCTCAGCTAGTCTGAACGAAGACCTATAGTTGCGAGGGAGGAATCCCTACAAGATCTAGGGACTGGGTGAAAAGGTGGACACCTCCTAACAGAAAGTGTAGCAGGGAAAATGAAACAGAAAACAAAGACTAAGAGATCCTAAGATCAAGCAAAACTGACAGAGTAAGGCACCTAAGCACCCGGCTAGCTTAAGAGTAGATAATACAATGAAGTCCAGAAAAGCCAGAAGGGCGGAGCCAGACTAAATAGGGTAAAAAGGTCATGTGACCAGCAAACTGAAACAAAACCTAACAAGAGGGTTCTAACAGTGAGTTCACTTGTCTCTTGGGACTTGTCAAGATGAGAGAAAGGAGAATCAGAGTGAGGATTATGTCATCCAGACTCCTGGCTAGTGAAACCTGATCATGTGGAAGACAGGGTGTTGCTAGGAAAATACTTGAAGCATTATCTGCCATCCAACCAACCACTTGTTCACACTGTTCTGGCTTCAAGAGTGGTGTCCTATGCTCCCTTGCAAAGTGGGACAGAAAGCTAAGTCTCGTGGATGAGCATGTTTGTTGTGGTCTTGCAGCAGGCACAGTTTCACCTGGCCTACAGCCTCAGACTCTGCTTGCTCCATCAGCAGCATGTCCATGTTCACGTCCCTTACTGCACAATTTGCCCATTTTCAATTAGGTATCTAATATATGCCTACAAACTTTCTGATATTAATTGGAAAAAGAAAATGATCGAGTAAGGCTGTGGTTCCACGGTCCGGAACCACAGCGCTTTGGACGGAGCGGAAATTCCGCTCTGTCTAAGCCCCGCCCCCTTTATGATGCGCGATCTTTCCGGAGGTGTTCAGGACACCTCCGGAACACCTCCGGAAAGAACGCAGGGCTGCATAGCCCTGTGTTAATTCTGTTGCGGCGACGCACCGTCGCCGCAATACGCAAGGACATGCTGCGGTCTAAAAAGACGCGCCGCATGTCCGTTTACGCAGGTCTGCCACCTGCGTATTGTTACGCATAGTGGAGACGGGATTTCTTGAAATCCCCTCCACTATGTTGTAACATCTGGACGCTGCGTGTTTGGCGCTGCGCCGGCGCACAGCGCCAAACACGCAGCGTTTCCTGACCGTGGAAACTCACCCTAATGAGCATACTTGATCATCCTGATGCTTGATATGGTATCAAACAGTGGCAAGCACGCTCGTTCATCCCTATGTATACTTTAATTTTAAAATGATAGTTTACAAACACAGGACTTACTTAATGATTATTCATTAGAATGACCCAGGTAGCACACATCATGCAAAGATTTTGAATAATGGTTATTATTGAAAGAAACAGATGTAGTTATTTACAGGAAGATTACCTAGATGACAGGTGCAAAATCTTGTCTGATGTTCTAACAACACAATAATGTGGCAAAAAAGCACAATCTGCACTTAGCATCTTGCCCATCAAGATATAATTCTTATAAGGTCTTTCTGTGAAGCTAAAAGTTGTTAATAAGGAATTTCAGCAGTGCCATATGGCAGCAGAAATGTTTAATCTCTAAATATTCCTAGGTTTACTCTCTAATAAAACAAGTTCACTGGTGTTTGCTTACACTCTCATAATACTGATGGCACAATCATTAAATAAGCTTTTTTAAAATGGCAAGAAACAGCAGAATAAAACTATAAAACTGTCTTTTGTGTTTTGTGAATATGAAATGAAGTCCATTAAACCATTCAAAAGCCAAGACTTGGACATTCGGGCAAAATATCTGAGTCAGCAAGTCAGCTTGTCACAAGGTCTATCTGTTCTGGTGAGACAAACATAGTAGTATGCTCAACATGGCTCGTATGCTTCGTAATAGTGAGAACACAGATATACATTCAAGCATGTTACACAAGTCTGATATAAAGTGATGGCCCAAAAAGAGGTCAAGAACCCTTCACTTCAATATTGTCATAATTTGTTTGAGTTTGCTTGAGTTTCCAAAAAAGTACAAAAAGTGGACAGTAAAAGATTTGAAACAGGTGATTAAGAGAGATAAGATGAAAGTCAATACACTAGGCTCTGATGGGTGCAAATGAGTCTAGAAGAAACAAGGGGGAAAGGGGCTAATGGATTGAAAAATTAAGGAAACTGTCAAGTTCAGTGAAGGAAGCCTGAGGATATGGGGTTATTTAATAGCCAAAGGCATTGGATAATTGACCAGGATTGATGGAGGTCTCAGTGCTGAGTTATATGTGAGTTTCCAACAAGATAAGTTACTTCGTAACTCGAGTTCTATGTCGAGATTACTCTTAGAAAAAATTAGAATATCTAGAATGTTGTATATATGAAATATATTGAAAATAATATACATATTTTAAAGCACACTCAAATAACATATGCTAGATCTAAATTAATGAAATATTCTCATTGAATACTTTGTTGAAGGATGTTGCAGGCAGCATGTTCACACTCAGCACATGTGACAGACGTGACAGAGTCTGGAAACGCCGTGGAGAGTGATCTGCTACCTGCAACATCCTTCAGCATGACTGGTTTAGCAATGGGTCAGTAATGGTGTGGGGTGGCATTTCTTTGGAGGGCCACACAGCCCTCCATATGCTCGCCAGAGGTAGCCTGACTGCTATTAGGTACCGAGATGAGATCCTCAGACCCCTTGTGAGACAATATGCTGGTGCGGTTGGCCCTGGGTTCCTCATAATGCAGGACAATGCCAGACCTCATGTGGCTGGAGTGTGTCAGCAGTTCCTGCAAGATGAAGGCATTGAAGCTATGGACTGGCCCGCCCGTTCCCCAGACCTGAATCCGATTAAGCACATCTGGGACAGCATGTCTCGCTCCATCCACCAACGTCACGTTGCACCACAGACTGTCCGAGAGTTGACGGATGCTTTAGTCCACATCTTGGAGGAGATCCTCAGGAGAACATTTGCAACCTTATCAGGAGCATGCCCTGGCGTTGTAGTGAGGTCATACAGGCACGTGGAGGCCACACACAATACTGAGCATCATTTTGACTTGTTTCCACTTTAATTTTGTCTTGTTTTGATTTTCATTTAGACTTGTTTCCACTTTCATTTTGGGGGTCTCTCCAAATCCAGGCCTCCATTGGTTCAAAAATTTGATTTTCATTGATGATTTTTGTGTGATTATGTTGACAGCACATTCAACTTTCTACAGAACAAAATATTCAATGAGAATATGTCATTCATTTAGATCTAGGATGTGTTTGAGTGTTCCCTTTATTTTTTTGAGAATGTAGTATGCGACTAACATAATAGGACCGTACATATGACAAATCATCATGTGAATTGGAATGCACAAAAGAAGAAAAAATGATGTCGCCAATAATAATCAAATAGCAAAAATGTATTGAGAAAACCAAGAGTGGGGAAGTGGGGTGAATATGCACACATGTAAAACACAGGGACCCACATACAACAAATGTGCAATAGTCAAACACCACAATGATAATTATATATGAATAAATGCACAATTACACAGCCCAAATCTGCACAACAAAGTAATTATTACTCCCAGAATAAATAGCATAATTACATGTACGTTGTGGTAGATTGGCTCACTCGGCTGCATCACGGAGGTAAACTCAGGTACACCGTCTCTTTAAAACTTTCACTGGTTTATTAAGGGTGATGCATAAGCCAGTGCAGAGTTAGCAAAAAATAAATAGGGCCTTTTTGGTCTAAATAAAAATGAAACATAACATACAGAACAGTTTGTGTTGTTGCGAGGCTCCGTCCATTCAGGAAATTCACATACAAGGGTTCATCTTCCTTGCCAATACACATAGCACTGGAGTTCCACTCTCCAGGGGTACAAAACAATGAATGCCTCAGAAGGTGGACTATTTAAACCCTAGACCACATCCTGGGGTGGAGATAAGGTGGACAACCTCCTACCCTCTCTATGGTTGTCCACAAAACTCAGCCCTTAAAATGGCCGATTAACCACTCTCAATATATGGTGTGCTGAAGCAAACTTCTAGGTTTCAAATCACTGAAGCTTATAGCCTCAGTGACACATATCTCCCCTTTAACACTTTGCCAGTGACTTTGTCACAACTTATATAATAGTAATAGTATAGTAATTTACCTGTGACTTGTATTAAATTACATTCAAGATCTGAGAGTGGATGTGCGTCCACGCCCACTCGAGTACTATGGGTATGAAAAGGACGACATAATGTTCCAGCAGGTCAGCAACTTGGAGCATATATGGAGATTGAAAAATAAATTCAATGGCAATGAAGTAGAGTTGCTGTATTGGCCTACTTAACCCCCAGACCTCAACCCAATTGAACACTTGTATATAGAGTTGAAGAAAAAGCTGTATACACAGCCAAGTGAGTCAACCAGTATGTATCAACTTTTGGGAACTGTAAAAATGACCTGGGATCAGATATCAATCAAAATATGCTTGAATCTGATTCAAAGCATGTCCAGAAGGATTCAAAAATTGTTCAATGCCAAAAGTAAATTTACAAAACACTAACAAAATAATAAACATTAAAATTTAGATTTTTAGGAGCAAAACAGGAACAATGCAGTGACATGACAAGTCAAATTTATGTGTAAGATAGCCAAGATGATTGTCTATAAAATGAAAGTAGTGTCATGTTCAAAGTAGTAGTAGATTGTGAGATATGGAGCCAGAAAATTTAAAGTTCAAAAGATTGTTATCCTTTTGCTCTTCAGTGTAAAATCCAACCCAGAATGTTATAGAGCAGACCAAAATGGGAAAATGGAAAACATCTTGAAGACAATTGGAATCATTACCAGTTGGACAGGGAAGAAAAGACAATAGGTCAGCAGAAAGGGGAGCAGTCACTGGTTTACCACAGCAGGAAGGAGCCAGAAGACCACAGCATCTGATTTCTCCTACTACTGCACTGATTAGAAGCACTTCACCTTCATATTAAAAGGTGTAAATTTCTTTTAGCAGTGCAGGGGTTAATCTGCTAAATTGAAAGCTACTCAAGATTACCTGCATTAGAGCTCAGCTGTGCACTGTTAGCCACTCCCATCTCCTATAAAATCTGGACCTTGGCTAGCACTCATTGTCAGAGCTAGCTTATGCCTCATGGCTGGAGGTTGTTGATGGTTGTTATTGGAGAAGGCATTTGGTGGATTTATCTGTGACTATTGCTAGGTTTTGAGTGTGTGATAATTACTTTCCTTCTACTACTTTGGTTTAACCACATCCTCCACTCCCTGGTGTTTACCTCTGTTGTTTTTTGTGTATATTTGTATGATTGGCATTTTAATTTATCCCTGTTCGAATTACCTTGTTAGACTGGTTGGTGTACTATGGTACACTGCTACTCCTCTCTTCCCTAGGGGAGGAATTGTACGGACTGAGTGCGGATTCAGGAACTAAGGCAAGGTACGTGGCTCCGACGTCTTCAAAATCAGAAATAATCCAGAGAACAGTGCAAGCTAGGGCGCCCCTAGTGTTAGGGACAGGGAAGGAGCCCCTGTTTCTGGGACACCCAACAACATAATCGTGACAGGAACAAACCACGCAGCAACAGGTCAGCTGATTGAATCTCCAATTCAAGCCATGACAGCAACAGGGTATTTGAGCAAGCACACAGGTCAGGACTGCAAGAGCCAAGAGAGTTGTGATTAGGAGTAGTGATGAGCAAATACATTAGGCACTATTCGTTACTCGTACGAATAGTATGGTATTCGAGATATTCGTAGAGAAATTTGCTATTTGGTTCGGTATATGAGTGACAAATAAAGTGCCAAACATGCTGAGCTTGCTTGCCAATCACAGTAAAGCCGGCACCATCTTTGGTGTGGCATTACTGTGATTGCCTACGCAAACAACGGGTGTTTGTGACGCTGTAATGTGCATGACAGCACAGCAAACACTTCTGCTCGGCGGTGAAATCATCCTTGCCAGTCAGAGAGCCGCAGTTCCCACACTGTCAAAAGACAGCATGAGCACGCAGCTGTGATTGGAGGTATAAAGTTCACCTCCGGTCACTGGTGTCAGCTGATGTGGCTATAGCTCCCATCAGCCAACACCTGCTGACACTAATAATAGTGAGAGCAGGAGTGGCTGATGACAGCTCCTGCTCTATAAATAAATAATTTAAAAAAAATGGTGTGGGTTCCCTGTATTTTTGATAACCAGCTAGGCAAAACTCACAGCTGGGGGCTGCAACCATCAGCTATCAGCTTCAAGTCTGGTTATTAACAATAATGGGGTCCCCATGCAGTATTTTTAAATTATTTAAATAAATAATTTAAAAAAACGGCGTGGGGTCCCTCCAATTTTTGACAACCAGCCTTGCTAAATCAGACAGCTTGGGGCTGGTATTCTCAGGCTGGTAAGGGGCCATGGATATTGCCCCCAGCCTAAAAATAGCAGCTCACAGTCACCCATAAAAGATGCATCTATTAGATGCGCTAATTCTGGTGCTTTGCCCAGCTCTTCACACTTGCCCTGTAGTGGTGGCAAGAGGTGTTCATATTTGTGGTGTTGATGTCACCTTTGTATTATCAGGTGACATCAAGCTCACGGATGGAGAGGTGTCTCTAAGACTCCTATCCATTACTAATCCTATAGTTATATGGTGAATAAAGACAGCCAAAATAAAGTCCTTTATTAGAAATAAGACTAAACACTGCATTCCATTTTTATTTAAAAAAAACAAACACCGTTATACCTACCTAACGCCTAATTCCACTGAATCCTTTGTCTCCTGGAATAAAACAAAAATAAAAAACAACAATTTCCCTCTTCTCTCCGTCTTCTGTCCCACGCCATAATCCATGTCTAGCGGATTAATAGTTTTCAACCTGGATGGTGCCAAGATGTGACCGTCCAGGCTGAGAACCACTGGTGAATAAGCTGCTGCAATCACAGCCTCAGTGACAAGCGGTGACATCATCGCGGTTACCTCTGGTCACTGAGGCTTCATTCCCAGCCAGACTGAACTGCTGTGACCTCATCACTGTGGGAAAAAGTCAATGATGAGGTCACTGCAGTTCAAGCTCAGTGACTTCACCGCAGATCACCGTGAGAATTTCTTTTCATGTGGTGCTCTGATTATCTGTCCATAAAGAAGACTGCTGACAGGTCACTGCCCCCTAGTTAATATAATGAATATTATACATACATACTGAAAAAAAAATCTTCTGCAAGCAGGCACCATCCATGGCACTTGTGCTGCAGCATAATCACATGTGTAATGTGCATATAGTTATTATGGTTGAGGTTATCCTGATATTAAAAAAAAACATCCATTTGAAAATGGCGCCCACCGCGCCTGCGCAGTAGTAGCTATCAGTGTATATAAAGGTGATCCGATATCTGCTACAGCGTCATCTTGCTAGAGAAGAAAAAAAATTCCTCCTCCAAATTGGTGCCACCGAGCCTGCGCAGTAGCAGCTATCAGATGGATTTCATCAACCAAGGTATCATTTTAATCAGTATAACGGTACCGAACTGACAGTGTCTGTAGGTTACTGTGCACAATCCTGGTGACAGGTTCCCTTTTAGGTTGCGGTGTAAGCCTTCTTTGCTGGGAGCCCAGATACTTCATGCAATGGCTCCAATTGTTTTTTTTCTGGCCACTGTCAGATGGCACAAACATCAGTTTCATACAGTACCATTGGTAGAAAATATAAGGAAACTATCACAGGTAGTTGAGTGAAAGAAAGAACAGTCTGCCTGTCTGAGAGCCCTACTTATACAAGCTACACACATGAAGGAGACCCAACTTGAATTCTCCACATTTCAAAAAATTATTAACACACACCAATAAAGTGGCATCAATTTTCACAGAGTAGAAATAGTATAATGGCCATCTGACACACCTTCACTACAGGCAACCCACCAGATGGAGAAACAACTTGGATTCTCCACATTTCAAAAACTTATTGTCACACACCACTAAAGTGGCACCAATTTGAAAAGAGTAGAAATAGTAAAATAGGCCTCTGACAGACCTGCCACCACAGGCAACCCACCAGATGGAGGCCAATCTTGGATTCTCCACATTTCAAAACTTTTTGTCAAACACCAATAAAGTGGCATTAATTTCCACAGAGTACAAACAATGTAATAGGCCTCTGACACACTTTACACTACAGGCAACCCATCAGATGGAGAACCAACTTGGAGTGTACACATTTCAAAAAATTATTTTCACATACCACTAAAGTGGCATCAATTTCCACAAACTTGAAACGGTATAATAGGGCTCTGGCACACCTTTCATTACAGGCAACCCACCACGTGAGAACCAACTTGGAGTCTACACATTTCAATAAAATATAAGCCACAGAAGCCATGACAAAGATGGCACAGACTGCAATAACGCAAGATCAACACATGAAACTAAAAATCAAACCATCGCCTAGTCTGCCCAGTCTGCGAATGGGGTGCAATAAATCATTGGAGATCCATGATTTGTTCATTTTGATGAAAGTTAGTCAGTCTACACTTTCAGGGGACAGTCGGTTGCGCTTATCCGTCAAGACACCACCAGCAGCACTGAAGACATGTTCTGAGAGAACGCTGGCTGTTGGCATGACAAAACCTCCAATGTGTGTCAGGATTCTCTGGTGCTGGTGATTTGCAAACATGTGGTCACATGCTGACTAGCCATGTGTGGCCTCACTCAATGAAAATGAATTGAGCGAGGCCTGGTATGTCTAGTTGGAATGTGGCCAAAGTATCCAAATCACATACTTTTGCAAGGGATAATCCTAAAAGTGTGTAGAGCATGCACTGTGAGAAAGAATTCAGAAGCCTGCAGCCACCTATTGTGACTGAAGATTTTCATCTCAAACCTGGACCCACCCTTTAATTATACAATGAAGCTCTTCAGCCAATCCTAACAGCGTGTAATATCCTTACTGTCAGGATTCAGCTCTGTTTGCTGGTTCCAGCAATCATCAATGGCTGCCACACTCATATGCAGTTTTCATACTTATGCTGTTACATGACAACGATCTTCTCTTTTGCTTCTCTCAGTTTTTCACTTAACATTTAATTAGTGCAAGTAGCACGTGACTATGTGTGTAAATAGCATATGTGCTTGGTAGGGAGGGGGGACACCAAGCTGAATTCTTGTAATGGGTGCCAGAAAACCTAGATACACCTCTGACTGTACCACCTGACATGCTTTATGTGGCACGCCTTCCTCTAGCAGGCCTCAGACCAGAAGTAGTCTGCATCCTGTTGGAGTATTTCACAGAGCAGGGAGCCGAAGGCTTTCTGCTTTGTCACAGTGCCCTGAGACTGCTGACACTGTTAACAGTGTCACAATCAATGCTGCCCACAGCCTTGGATATATCATTTTTGTACAAAATAAAAGGGGACTCCATAACATCATTGTGAATAACCGAAAGCTGGTAATAACATATAAATGATTTGTATCACTGGAGTGCACCTAAATAGTGTTTGAATCAATGAAATCTTCAGGTACCCTGTTATTTTCTTAGATGTTGTGAATTACAGAAATGTACATGCATACTCCTCAAACACAACATTGAGTCTTGCATATAAATTGAATAATAAAATATACTTACAAACTGCCCAGAACTGATTCAACTCTTTCATTATTCCTTGTTGATTCCTTCCTGTTTTTATTAGAAGACAGAAAGGCATTTTTCCATCTCCCTTTCAGGTTAGTTTATTCATCCGTAGCTAAACAGAAGAAATCTCTGCATATCCGTAGGGTAATCTAAATTTGGTTTCTTCATTAAAATACTGCAATGCCCCTGGTCATCTACATGAAATATTTACTTGACTTATTCTGCAATTTAAAAGTATAAGTCAAAATAAAGAATGTAATAATGTCTTTTGATTGAATAAATCCATGAAATTAGACTTATGAAATGACTAATGTTAAAATTATTATTATTTGTTTTACTTTTTAGTCTGAAAGTCGAGGGACTAGTTAAAAAAACATTTTAGTTCTTCACATACACATTTCTTTCATTGTTAGTGTAAGACCGGAGAACACAGGGCCCACCAAAGAACATAATTCTTAGGGCCCACCATCCACTTCCTATAGAAGTAATAAAGGTTAAATCTGCAGCAAAAAGGAGGACCACACTGTGTCCATTAAAATAAAGAGTGTGAAACTAAATATCAGAGATTTATTTCATTTTTCTTATTACTGTATTAGCAAAATTGGATTTAATTGGATTTGGACCAACATGGGATCTAGTTGGTCAATAAAATGAGGGGGGCTGTTATGAATATGCTAGAGATGGTTTCTGAGCAGAGGCTCCCTCTGGTGGTTACAGACAGTATTGAACCTTTCAGCGAGGAATGGCAATCTGGGATCACGGAATGGTCTGATATAAGGGAGGTTCCCTCCCATGATGGTTGCCGGTGATCAATTGTTCTTGTCTCAATTGTGGTTCCTGGTTCATTTGGAATTTTGCTGAGTCTTGCTTGCATTTTCTGCTATCAGATAACATATTTTCTGCTTTTATTTTTGTGCCTGCTATTTGCATTGTTTTCTGCACATTTGTGGAGGACAGCCGGGTCCCCTCCTGGAGCCTGAGCTCCTCACAGTTTGTCTGTAGCCTCTGTTGTTTTTTCATTTGTTTTTTCCTGCTTTTTCAGCAGCTGCAGCTTGGTTTTGTTCACACTGAGATCTGATTTAGTGGGTGGCGAGATCATGTTATCTCAGTATTTTTGTAATCAGAATTGTTGGATTTTTGTAGGGTTTTCTGGGTTGCAGAAAGTAATCTCTCCTGTCCTTTCCTATTTAGTCAGCTTGTGGCCCCAGCATTTGCTCAATCTGTTTTCTGCCTGCGTTTGTGTTTTCATCTTGTCTAACCGCCATTATATGTTTGGGGGCTGCCTATTCCTTTGGGGCTCTACTCCGGGGCAGTTAGCTTCCCTGTTTCTATCTTTAGGTATAGCTAGCTCTCAGGCTGTGACGAGGCGTCTAGGATCAACGTAGGAACGCTCCACGGCTACCTCTA
Organism: Oophaga sylvatica; assembly: GCA_033576555.1. NCBI lineage: Eukaryota > Metazoa > Chordata > Amphibia > Anura > Dendrobatidae > Oophaga > Oophaga sylvatica. The sequence continues at coordinate 346,817,298 of JARQOD010000005.1, forward strand.
GTTGTGTGGTTAGTTCAGGTTTCTGCAACCCATTAGTTACCAACATCTCAGGTGTTCGGCTGCCCTGCTGTTGTTCCTGTTCTCCTCAGCTACCGTACATAACAGGGGGCATGGCGTAGGGTAGTGATTTTATTTGTTTTTTAATAAAGTATTTTTGTTTTTTATAACACTTTATTATAACATTAGTAATGGAGATATCAGACATCTTTAAATTGTTAACACTGGGGCTTAGTGTCAGTCAGCATTATTTTATTTTCTCAAAAATGTACATCCCCTCACTATTAATTTACTGTCTAATGCACCTGGGGAATTGGGAAGTAGTTACCACCAGAGACACACCATCCAATGTGATAGTTTGTGCCTTGCATGGTGCAAGCTATTATTTTTAGATTAGGAAGTAACCAGCATGTTAAGACCTTCCCATCCCAAGCGGATCAATATTCTTGCTGTTGGTTTTTCCTTGGTTGGTTATGAATATATGCAGACCCAAATAAAATTAATAAATAAGAAAATGTGGTTGCTTTACATGTCAACATTGTATCCTTTGTTAGCTTGAAAATGTAACCATGGGCTCAAAAAGGCTAAAATTGGGCACACACTTTGGGTTTTACTGCATGGTTTTGTCAAACTTCCTATATAAGACAATACTTTTAGAACTGTGTAAGTGATTGGTTGTTTTGGGCCTATAGCAGTTCTTACCTTGATGGTCAGGAGCCTGTTAGGGTATACCACATTGCTTGGCAAATTAGTCCCTTATAGAGGGATTAATGGGGTTAAACAGACATTGTAAGACCAGTTTCTTTGAAAGATAAACCTTTCATTCTAGAACTGTTCATGTTCTTTCATCCTTGGAACAAACTTAGGTTTGCCACTTAGCTGGCTACATTTCCTCTACATTTTGAATATTTTGTCCTTCGCTCCAGTACAGTTTATTTTTCCCGCTAGAATATATGCAATTGCTGAACAACTGTTTTGTGAGCAAGACTGCGTTTTACAATCAGCAAATGAATTTCTAGGGCATGCTTCCCTTTTTGAGTGTTAATTCCTGGGAGGATTTTCTTTTTTGGAAGCTCAATGTACTCAGATTGGTACCATATTGGATGTTTTTCTGAAAATTGAAAAACTGGTGCAATAAAATTTGAGGTGTGTTTCTCAGAATGTGCTAAAAAGATTCATAAATGTGACAGTGAAAAAATGCAAATTGTAATTTTTCACATTCATTTTGTATCAATTGCATGGAAACTGCTGGTATCAAAATACTCACTAGCTAACTACATAAATATATATTAGAGGGTATAATTTGCAAAAAAATACATTTATGGAAGTTTTCTTTTGTTCTTGAGCTACATGGGTGTTGCAAATATGACAATCTATTCCCAATAGCACCAAATTTCTGTTCCAAAATTTAAATGGTGCTCCTTCACTTCCATGACCTGCCATTTGTCTAAAAAAACACTTTGGCACATATGGGGTATTGTGGTGGTTAGAGGAAAGTGGCTAACAAAGTGTGATATCTACTTTTTCATGTTACCTCTTGCAAAAGTGAAAAATTTGAGGCGTGAAGCAACATTTTTGGAAAATAAGACATATTTCAATGTGACAACCTAATTTTATCAAATTCTGTGCAATACATGTGAGTTCAAAATGCTCACTCTACCGCTGGATCAAATTCTTGACATGTGTAGTTTCCAAAATGAAGTCGGTTGTGGAGGGTTTCTGATGTTGATACATCTTAGGGGCCCTTCAAATGCTACATGGTGTCGGAAACAAAACCTCTTTCAGCCAAATTTGGGCTCCAAAATTCAAATAGTTCTCCTTCCTTTCCAAGCCCTGTCATTTGTCCAAATGGAAGTTTCTGACCACATTTGGGTATTAACAAGTTCAGAAGAAACTGGATATCAAATTGTTGGATCCATTTTTTTGTGCAATCCTTTGCAAAAATGAAAAAATTGAGGCTAAAGCAACAGGTTAGATATACAAGTACAATTTTTCTTTTTTGCAATCCACTTTGCATTAATTTTCTGACAACAGTTTTTGATGTAGGATGTAAGTATTTGAACGGTAGAGTAATTAAAATGGTATCATTTTTGGGAGTTTCCAATATATAGGCTCCTGAAATTCCATTTAAGGGAACCTGTCATCACTTTTGGCCATTATTAGATACGGCCACTGACTTTCAGGGCTTATCTACAACATTCTATAATGCTGTAGATAAGCCCCTGATCAGACCTGCAAGATAAGAAAAATAAGTTTTATTATACTGACCCGGGGGACTGTCTGGTGCGGTTCCTTCTGATGGGTGTGGCAGGTCCGGGTCTGGTGCCTCCCATCTTCTTGCGATGCCACCCTCCTGCTTGCTTGATGGCTCCCTGGCATAGCGCTCCTGCACAGACCTACTTATCTGCCCTGTCGAGGGCAGAGCAAAGTACTGCAGTGCGCAGGCACTGGGTCTCTCTGACCTTTCCCGGAGCCTGCATACTGCAGTACTTTCCTCTGCCCTCAACAGGGCAGAGAAATATGCCTGCGCAGGAGCGCGATTCCGGGGAGCCATGAAGCAAGCAGGAGGCAGTGTCGCAAGAAGATGGGAGATCTTATAGTGGCCAAAAGTGATGCCAGGTTCTCTTTAAATCTGAATAAATGAAAAATTGCTGCTACATTTTTAACCCTTCTAACATCCTAACAAAATAAAATGACATTTGACAAATAATGTACATAAAAGTTGACATAAAGGAAACATTATTTATTAATTATTTTGTACATAATTACTAACTTGAGAACAAAGAAGTCAAAAAAAGTATCTCAAAAAATATATCAAATTTATTAGTATACAAAAATTACAGATATCAATAAAATTACAGCATTGTGCATATATATTGAATAGTTGTATATATAACTCAGGATGAGATGATACACCCAATAATAAGGACCCTGTGGATGCCTGCTCAATGCAATATCATATGTACAGAGCGCAATATATTAGCGTCATAGAAACATAATTAGATCCCCAGAGGGCTTCTATCATTATATGAACTGGCTATATTGTATTGCTCATAGCGCTGTTGTAACAATAGACAAGAAAATGCGCATTTAAATAAACAGATCATGGTAAAATTTACGCATTTTAGTAGCAGGTTGTGATATCCACAGGTGTCCAGGAACCCTGACGCGCGTTTCGTGAGCCTGACGCTCACTTCCTTTGAAGTGAGCGCGTCAGGGTTCCTGGACACCTGTGGATATCACAACCTGCTACTAAAATGGGTAAATTTTACCATGATCTGTTTATTTAAATGCACATTTTCTTGTCTATTGTTACAACAGCGCTATGAGCAATACAATATAGCCAGTTCATATAATGATAGAAGCCCTCTGGGGATCTAATTATGTTTCTATGATGCTAATATACTGCGCTCTGTACATATGATATTGCATTGAGCAGGCATCCACAGGGTCCTTATTATTGGGTGTATCATCTCATCCTGAGTTATATATACAACTATTCAATATACAGTTAGGTCCATAAATATTTGGACAGAGACAACATTTATCTAATTTTGGTTCTAGACATTACCACAATGAATTTGAAACAAAACAAATCAGATGCAGTTGAAGTTCAGACTTTCAGCTTTCATTTGAGGGTATCCACATTAAAATTGGATGAAGGGTTTAGGAGTTTCAGCTCCTTAACATGTGCCACCCTGTTTTTAAAGGGACCAAAAGTAATTGGACAGATTAAATAATTGTAAATAAAATGTTCATTTCTAGTACTTGGTTGAAAACCCTTTGTTAGCAATGACTGCCTGAAGTCTTGAACTCATGGACATCACCAGACACTGTGTTTCCTTCTTTTTGATGCTCTGCCAGGCCTTCATCGCGGTGGTTTTCAGTTGTTGTTTGTTTGTGGGCCTTTCTGTCTGAAGTTTAGTCTTTAACAAGTGAAATGCATGTTCAATTGGGTTGAGATCAGGTGACTGACTTGGCCATTCAAGAATATCCACTTCTTTGCTTTAATAAACTCCTAGGTTGCTTTGGCTTTATGTTTTGGGTCATTGTCCATCTGTAGTATGAAACGACGACCAATCAGTTTGGCTGCATTTGGCTGGATCTGAGCACACAGTATGGCTCTGAATACCTCAGAATTCATTCGGCTGTTTCTGTCCTGTGTCACATCATCAATAAACACTAGTGACCCAGTGCCACTGGCAGCCATGCATGCCCAAGCCATCACACTGCTTCCGCCATGTTTTACAGATGATGTGGTATGCTTTGGATCATGAGCTGTACCACGCCTTCGCCATACTTTTCTCTTTCCATCATTCTAGTAGAGGTTGATCTTGGTTTCATCTGTCCAAAGAATGTTCTTCCAGAACTGTGCTGGCTTTTTTAGATGTTTTTTAGCAAAGTCCAGCCTAGCCTTTTTATTCTTGATTCTTAGGTGGCTTGCACCGTGCAGTGAACCCTCTGTATTTAATTTCATGCAGTCTTCTCTTTATGGTAGATTTGGATATTGATACGCCTACCTCCTGGAGAGTGTTGTTCACTTGGTTGGCTGTTGTGAAGGGGTTTCTCTTCACCTGGAGAGTATTCTGCGATCATCCACCACTGTTGTCTTCCGTGGGCGCCCAGGTCTTTTTGCATTGATGAGTTCACCAGTGCTTTCTTTCTTTCTCAGAATGTACCAAACTGTAGATTTTGCCACTCCTAAAGTTGTAGCAATTTCTCGGATGGTTTTTTTCTGTTTTTTGCAGCTTAAGGATAGCTTGTTTCACCTGCATGGAGAGCTCCTTTGACCGCATGTTTCCTTCACAGCTAAACCTTCCAAATGCAAACACCACACCTCAAATCAACACCAGCCCTTTTATCTGCTTAATTGAGAATGATATAATGAAGGGATTGCCCACACCTGTCCATGAAATAGCCTTGGAGTCAATTGTCCAATTACTTTTGGTCCCTTTAAAAACAGGGTGGCACATGTTAAGGAGCTGAAACTCCTAAACCCTTCATCCAATTTTAATGTGGATACCCTCAAATGAAAGCTGAAAGTCTGAACTTCAACTGCATCTGATTTGTTTTGTTTCAAATTCATTGTGGTAATGTCTAGAACCAAAATTAGATAAATGTTGTCTCTGTCCAAATATTTATGGACCTAACTGTATATGCACAATGCTGTAATTTTATTGATATCTGTAATTTTTGTATACTAATAAATTTGATATATTTTTTGAGATACTTTTTTTGACTTCTTTGTTCTCCAGTAATTCTCAGTTATATTATAAGTCAGTATCCTATGGTTTGCTATTTTGGTTGTTTCATTATAACTATAATTACTAACTTGTTTAAGGTTATAAAAACTGAAAGTTTGAAAATTGCTTAGGCTACTTTCACATTTGCGCTCGGGCGACCTGCGCCTATCTGCGCACGGCCGCCGCTAAGCTCTGCCCCCGGCCGCGCCTCCTCCCGGCGGCTCCGCCTATGGGCGCATGACGGCGCATGCGACCTGTGTACCCTATCTTTATCATTGGGTACGCAGGCCGTGCGCAGTATGCCTTTGACTGCGCATGCGTCCAAAAGACGCTGCACCGAGTGCACCAAAGCACACCATGTTGCATTTTAGTGCGCTCGGCGCCACCGTCAAAAAGGACGCATGCGCAGTCAAACGCATACTGCGCACGGCCTGCGTACCCAATGATAAAGATAGGGTACACAGGTCGCATGCGCTGTCATGCGCCCATAGGCGGAGCCTCCGGGAGGAGGCGCGGCCGGGGGCGGAGCTTAGCGGCGGCCGTGCGCAGATAGGCGCAGGTCGCCCGAGCGCAAATGTGAAAGTAGCCTTATTTTTCTAAATTTCGCCAAAATTTGCAAAATTTTTACAAATAAAAGCAAAACACATCTGTGATGAACGTGCACACGGTCCGCCACACGGTAGCCCGGGGTATCACGGCTTGTGATCCCTCCGTGCCGCAAATGTGACGAAAACGCGCACACACACGACGGCTGCTGCTGTCCGACCCAATAATCTGCAGGGATTTATAATTATCCCACTTCCACTTAGGAACTTGCAGCTCTCTGGCGCCCCCCTTACCCTCAGGTCAGTCAGGGAACTGCACCTAGGATAATTAGTCGCCAGACGGGCCACTTGGATGTGTGCTGGCTATTGGGCACGCTGCAGTGAGGGAATTATAATTACTCCGGGCTGCAGCCAGGCAATACACTTATAAAACCCGCTCCGTCACTGCCAACACCACCCAATAGGTTCACACTTTACACCCCTTCTTTTAGCTGCCACCAGCTACAATTTACTTAATGAACAATTTATCAAGAGGGTCCGTAGCAACCCCAAAACAGTAGCGTAGTACTCCAGGCACGTGCAAATTCGTTTATAGAGCAGGAGAAACAAACTAATAATTTTATAGGTTTATGCCTTAAAATGCAGGCAGTGCTTATAGTTTAAAAAAAAGGTAACAAGCTGAGGCAATACAGTTATGTACAATACAGTTAGAAATAAAACAGGATTAAAGATGAAGATCACTTACATGGCACTTAGATCATTTACAGACAAGACAGGCTGGGGGAGGAGCCACACGTCATAGTTCATTTGCAGATCTGTTTGTCACGTCATCACAGCCTGGAATGAACAGGGGGGCCTAGCTGCTAGACTTATACATGTGGGCTGGTGACCTCACAAAAGGGGATGGTTTTCTGGCCACCTCCCAGGGATAGAAGTTATGGTTTGAAGCTCTGGAAAGTCATAAGGACCATAACTCAGCGGGGGACTCTAGCAGAATAATGGCAGACCTATCAATGATCTTACTTTGAAATGACTGTTCAAATGAGTCCAAACTTGGGTGAGATAGTTCATGGTGCATCCGAGAATTCCGTTTCTCGGGTTCTGTTGGAGTTACGGGTTCACCAGTACCACGGGAACGACGCCCGATGGACACAGGTTTCAAAACAGTAACTTTCGTGTTTCTAACGAAAGCTCCCACCGTGTTATAACCAAAAAGAATGAATTCTCATAATGGCTGCTATGGGAGGAAAAGCACATGGGCATACAATGCAGACCCCTGCGGTGAGGAGGGAAACTCCAGCGCTGGCAGCTCAGATTACACTAAGCCTGAGTGCAGGCTGGGGGGAAGGAAAGCGCAGCTATACACAGGCTGCTACATGTAGTAGATGTCATCACAACATCAACATAAGCTTATAACTAACAAAGTATAATGTGTCACAAAAAAAATCTCATGATCACTGGACTGTGTTGAAGCATATGAGAGTTATTACCACATAAAGTGACAATTGTCAGATTTCAAAAATTGAGCTTGGTCATAAAGAACAAAATTGGCTCTGTCACTAAGAGGTTAATTGACGATTAAACTGGTAGTCTGACTGCCACTGACATCAGAGATAGATGGCACAGGACTGGGGCCAGATGTGTACCCTTGAAACTAAAAGTGAACATACATTATATAAAAAGACACATATGCAAGTTTTTCTCAATATCTGACATGAAATCAGAATAAACCTTTCCCATTTTAGGTCAATTAGGATTACCAAAATTATTAATATTTGCCATATGCTAGAATAATGAGAGAGATAAAGTTTTAAGGAATTTTTATTACTTACTGCAAAGTCAAAATTTCCATAAACCAATATTACTCTGCCATTAAACAATTCTGGATTGCCCATGTGATGATGTAATGTGTTTACAAACTTCTTATTTTTTTTTGCAGCATTTGAGATAATTAGAGACACACCTGTAGATGTATTTTAATGCACACCTGAAACACACTGATTCTATGTGTAGCACCATGGGAATGTCTCAAGATTATCAGGAAGAGAATTGTGGACTTGCACAAGTCTAGTTCTTGGGTATAATTTCAAGATACCTGAAGGTGCCTCGTTCATTTGTACAAACAATTATATGGCAGAACAAAAAAGATGGGAATGTCCAGCCATCACACCATTCAGGAAGGAGACGAGTTTTGTGTCCCAGAGATGAACGTGCTTTGGTCCAAAATGTGCATATCAACCCAAGGACAAAAGCAAAAGATCTTGTGAAGGTATGTACAGTTGAAACTAGAAGTTAACATAGACTATATAAAAAGACACAAGTGCATGTTTTTTCTCAATATCTGACATGAAATCAGAATAAACATTTCCCGTTTTAGGTCTATTAGGATTACCACAATTATTAATATTTAGCAAATGCCAGAATAATAAGAGATAGAGAATGTTTTAAGTCATTTCTAGTACTTACTGCAAAGTCAAAAGTTTACATACATTTCAATAGTATTTGCTACTAGTGATGAACCAGCACTAAAATGCTCGGGTGCTCGTTGCTAGGTTGAGCAAATTGAAATGCTCAGGTGCACGACCCGAGCAGCAAACTCAATGTAAGTCTATGGGAAAACACAGCATTTTTGCCGCGACCCCTGGATGCATTTCTGACACCAGGGTCACAGCTGTGAACAATGTTGTCAGAGTGTTACTGTCATGTGTGCATTACCACGAAGATCGTCGCGGTTGCACATTTTGACTTCTCACAGCTGAGTTGCTGTTTCTTTGTGTTTGGCAGCTAGGGAGTTAATTCTGTCTGTGCTCGGTGCTGGGACTGGGTGCAGTTTCTCCCGGCTGCAATTGATTATTTGTTGATTGGTTTCCTTTAAATTCCTGGTTGTCTGCTTTGGGAGTTGCCAGTGAAATCCTTCATGCAGACCACAGATAGGAATGAATCTGTATAGACTTAAGTTGAGAGCTCCTTAGCTGTTTTAAGCTCAACTTGCTTAGAGTTTATTCCCCAGACCATTTATGTTCCTTCGGTGTTTGAGTGTGTATGCAAGTGAGTGCTATCCTGTCTGTCTTATATGTCTAATCTGTGTATTTAGCTGAGATCAGCCCATATCCCTTTGGTGGTAATCAGGATCCTTCTTAGGACTGATTACAGGGTTCAGGGTCCGACAGGAGACAGGGTTAGGCTGGAGACTTGGACCTCTGAACCATTATCAGTACCTCCAAGGTAAGGGATTAGTTAGGACCCCAGTGCAGGGTCAGGTTAGACCCCGGTCCTCCTCTTTCCTGTTACAGCTCATCAAGTCCTCAAGATTAACCCTGAGTTCAACTATATCGTTTCTGCACATCTAGTCCTCAAGATTAACCCTAAGTTCTGCAGAGATTGTGTCAGGTAAATCTATTTTATACTTACATTCTGATGTTGCTAAACTATATGTTGTATAGAGTGTGGTTCCTGTATAAATAGTTTACTGACATTGTATTCATATCATTAGACAGCGTGACATTTTCACTGGCCATAAAAAATTATCTCTAGTTACCATGGATCCAGTAGCCCAGCTGGCTCTGCAGTTGCAGGGATTATCCATGGAGCTGACTGACATTAAGTCCAAAGTTTTGTCTCCCTGGAGCAAACCAGAGTTGAACCTAAAGTAGCTCTTCCAGATAGGTTCACTGGTGGGCGAGACAAATTTTTTACCTTCCGGGAGGCATGTAAATTGTATTTTCGGCTTCGGCCGCGATCATCAGGGAGTGATGAGCAGAGAGTGGGAATTGTTATCTCACTTCTTCAAGAGGACCCTCAATCCTGGGCATTTTCCCTTCCTCCGGGATCCCGGCTCTACAGTCTGTAGATCAATTTTTTACTGCTCTGGGATTGGTATATGATGACCCAGATCGGGTCTCTCTTGCTGAGACCAAATTACGTAAGTTACAGCAGGGAGATCGTCCGGCGGAGGAATTTGCTTCTGAGTTTCGTAGATGGGCCACGGATACTCAGTGGAATGACCCAGCTCTTAGGAGCCAGTTTTGTCATGGGCTTTCTGACAAATTAAAAGATGTTTTGGCTCAGTATGAGTCTCCTACTTCTCTGGAGGCTGCTATGGCCCTAGCTATCCGTACTGATAGACAGCTTCGGGAGAGGGGTGAGGTAACTCCACTCCCTGTTGTTTCTCCACCTACTACTAAAGTCCCTTATGTTGTGGTTCCCCTTGTCGGTTCGGATGAGCCTATGCAGTTGGGAGGGACATATTTTCGTAGTAGGGGATTGGCGGCACGCCGCAGGACTAGAAGGTGTTTTTTCTGCGGGAAAGAGGGACATTTTGTTGGAGAATGTCCATCCCGTGTCTTGTTAAGTAAAAAGTCGCCGGAAAACTGCTAATCCCAGGTTGTGTGGTGGACGACAACCTGGGAGTATGTATTTCACCCGCCGGTTCTTCTCAGTTCCTTGTACCAGTGGAGGTGGTGGTTGGTACTAGAGTGAAGAGATTGTCTGTTCTTCTGGATAGTGGTTCTGGGGCTAATCTGGTTGATGCTCAGTTTGCTCAGGCTCTAGGTATGCATCTGAGTGTATTGGTCAAACCGATCCCTATTTTCTCCATTGACGCCAGGCCTCTCGGCCAAGGTAGCTTTGTTCATGAGGTTCATAACATTGACCTTCGGGTAGGGGCAATACATAGGGAACAATTATCTTGTTATGTGTTGGAGGGTCTACCTACTCCCATTGTGTTGGGACTTCCTTGGCTGGTTAAACATAACCCTGTGATTAATTGGCAGTCCAGAGAGATAAGCCAATGGGGTGAGTTTTGCAAAAGCAACTGCATGAACACAGTCATCAGTGCGGTCGTGCCTAGTACATTGCCTCCTTTTTTGGAGGATTTTGGGGATGTTTTCTCTGAGGAGGGGTGTCGGGAGTTGCCTCCTCATCGCGTGTATGACTGCTCTATTAATCTACTTCCTGATGCTAAGTTGCCTAAAGCTAGGTTGTATAATCTTTCTGGTCCTGAAAGACAGGCTATGAAAGATTATATTTCTGAAAGTCTGGCCAAAGGGCATATTAGACCTTCATCTTCCCCTGTGGCCGCGGGGTTCTTCTTTGTGAAGAAAAAAGATGGAGGCCTACGCCCTTGCTTGGATTTCCGCGAACTTAATCGGATTACTGTTCGAGATCCGTATCCACTTCCTCTTATTCCTGATCTCTTCAATCAAATTGTTGGCGCCAAATGGTTCTCTAAATTGGATCTCAGGGGGGCGTATAATCTGATTAGGATAAAAGAGGGGGATGAGTGGAAAACGGCGTTTAACACGCCGGAGGGACATTATGAAAACCTGGTCATGCCTTTTGGTCTGACTACTGCTCCAGCAGTATTCCAACATTTTGTTAATGACATTTTTCGTCACCTTGTGGGGGTGTTTGTGGTCGTATATTTGGATGACATTTTAATTTACTCGCCAGATCTTGTGTCTCACCAGGAGCATGTGAGACAGGTGTTGCAGATCTTGCGAGACAATAAACTATACGCCAAACTGGAGAAGTGTGTTTTTGCCGTACAGGAACTTCAGTTTTTGGGTTTTTTGGTGTCAGCCTCCGGTTTCCGGATGGACCCTGAAAAGGTGAGAGCAGTGCTTGAATGGGATCAGCCAGGGGATCTTAAGGCTCTGCAGCGTTTTTTGGGGTTTGCTAATTACTACCGGAAATTTATTTGTAATTTCTCGTCTGTCGTCAAACCTCTCACTGACATGACGAGAAAAGGGACGGATTTTTCTAAGTGGTCGGACAAAGCTTGCCAAGCCTTTTCCTCTTTGAAGGGATGTTTTGCTTCGGCACCCGTTCTCATCCAACCAGATGTATCTCAGCCGTTCATTGTGGAGGTGGACGCGTCTGACGTAGGAGTGGGTGCTATATTGTCCCAGGGTCCGTCCCCTGGTAAATGGCATCCGTGCGCTTTCTTTTCTAAGAAATTGTCGTCCGCCGAAAGGAATTATGATATCGGCAATAGGGAACTTTTGGCCATTAAATTGGCTTTTGAAGAATGGCGTCACTTTTTGGAGGGGGCAGTCCACCCGGTCACCGTTATTACTGATCACAAGAACCTGCTGTATTTAGAATCCGCTAAGCGTCTGAATTCCAGACAAGCTCGATGGTCGTTGTTTTTTACCAGGTTTAATTTTGTCGTCACTTATCGTCCGGGGTCTAAGAATGTAAAGGCTGATGCCTTGTCTCGCAGTTTCCCAGGGGCCGGGAAAACGGACGACCCGATTCCTATCCTTCAGGAGGGGGTGGTAGTGTCGGCTGTATGTTCTGAGCTTGAGGAGGAGGTGTTAGGGCTCAGGGGGACGCCCCTGCAGGACCTCCAGGGAGACTGTTTGTCCCGAATCAGTTGAGACAAAAGGTTATTGAGGCACATCATAATTCTGCTTTAGCAGGACATCCAGGGAGTAAGGCTACTTTAGATCTCCTTTCCCGCCGATTTTGGTGGCCTAACGCTAATAAAGATGTTATAACTTTTGTCGCGTCCTGTGGGGTTTGTGCTCGCTCTAAAACTCCTCATACCCGTCCGTCTGGGACCCTTTTACCCTTGAAACTTCCGGAGCGTCCATGGACTCATTTATCTATGGACTTCATTACGGACCTTCCTCCGTCGTCTGGGAATACTGTCATACTGGTGGTTGTTGACAGGTTCAGTAAGATGGCACATTTCGTTGCTCTTCCTGCACTCCCTAATGCTAAAACTCTGGCGCAGGTGTTCATTAGGGAGATCGTGAGACTTCATGGGTTGCCTTCTGATGTGGTGTCAGATAGGGGGTCTCAGTTTGTGTCCAAATTTTGGAGGGCATTTTGTTTACGTCGGGGGATGCAATTGTCGTTTTCCTCGGCTTTTCATCCACAGACCAATGGTCAGACAGAGCGTCTGAATCAGAGTTTAGAGACATATCTCCGGTGTTTTGTATCGGAGAACCAGGAGGACTGGTCTTCTTTCTTGCCTCTGGCAGAGTTCGCTCTTAACAACAGGCGGAGCGAGTCCACTGGTAAGTCCCCGTTTTTTGGGGCATATGGTTTTCATCCCCAGTTTTGTACTTTCAATGGGGGGGTCCTTCTGGGGTTCCTGAGGAGGAGCGTTTCTCGTCGTCACTTGCTTCTGTGTGGCGAGGTGTATTGAATAATTTGAGTACGATGGGGAACCGTTACAAACGTATGGCTGATAGGAGGAGAGTTTCTGGTCCAGATCTGAATGTGAACGATCTGGTATGGTTGTCTACCAGGAATATAAAACTTAAAGTGCCCTCCTGGAAACTGGGTCCCAGATTCATCGGGCCGTACAGGATCAGTTCCATAATTAATCCTGTGGCATTTCGTCTGGAACTCCCTTCTACGTTTAAAATTCATAATGTGTTCCACAAGTCATTACTTAAAAGGTATGTGGCACCAGTCATACCGTCACCTCTACCTCCTCCTCCAGTGTTGGTCAATGGTAATTTGGAATTTCAAGTATCAAAAATCATTGACTCTCGTCTGAATCGCCGGTCCCTTCAGTACTTGGTGCATTGGAAGGGGTATTGTCCGGAGGAGAGGACGTGGGTCCCTGCGTCTGATGTTAACGCAGATTGTTTGGTTCGGACCTTCCACAGAACTCACCCGGGCAGGCCTGGCCCTGAGGGTCCGGAGGCCCCTCGTAGAAGGGGGGGTACTGTCATGTGTGCATTACACGAAGATCGTCGCGGTTGCACATTTTGACTTCTCACAGCTGAGTTGCTGTTTCTTTGTGTTTGGCAGCTAGGGAGTTAATTCTGTCTGTGCTCGGTGCTGGGACTGGGTGCAGTTTCTCCCGGCTGCAATTGATTATTTGTTGATTGGTTTCCTTTAAATTCCTGGTTGTCTGCTTTGGGAGTTGCCAGTGAAATCCTTCATGCAGACCACAGATAGGAATGAATCTGTATAGACTTAAGTTGAGAGCTCCTTAGCTGTTTTAAGCTCAACTTGCTTAGAGTTTATTCCCCAGACCATTTATGTTCCTTCGGTGTTTGAGTGTGTATGCAAGTGAGTGCTATCCTGTCTGTCTTATATGTCTAATCTGTGTATTTAGCTGAGATCAGCCCATATCCCTTTGGTGGTAATCAGGATCCTTCTTAGGACTGATTACAGGGTTCAGGGTCTGACAGGAGACAGGGTTAGGCTGGAGACTTGGACCTCTGAACCATTATCAGTACCTCCAAGGTAAGGGATTAGTTAGGACCCCAGTGCAGGGTCAGGTTAGACCCCGGTCCTCCTCTTTCCTGTTACAGCTCATCAAGTCCTCAAGATTAACCCTGAGTTCAACTATATCGTTTCTGCACATCTAGTCCTCAAGATTAACCCTAAGTTCTGCAGAGATTGTGTCAGGTAAATCTATTTTATACTTACATTCTGATGTTGCTAAACTATATGTTGTATAGAGTGTGGTTCCTGTATAAATAGTTTACTGACATTGTATTCATATCATTAGACAGCGTGACAGTTACGCCACTTTACCAGGTGCACAATAAAACATACAAAAACAATACCAAAGTGGATTTTACTGGGAAATATGTTAAGGAACATCCTTTCCAGGGTAATGATTTATATGCAAGGCAAAATAACTAACCCAAAGCAAAAATGTTCTTCCACCACTTGGGCTATGTTCACACCTAGCGTTTTTGAGGCGTTTTTCACCTTTACCATTGCTTTCAACCAAGACAAATGCATTAACTGGGAAATGTCATTTTAACATTTTACAACCTTATTTGGACTCTGAAAGTCACAAAGTCTATTTTTAGAGTGCCAGCAGTGGGCCCTCACTTTTCTTAGAGAGCCATTAGCCGGCTATGCCTTGTTGTTACCATTATTAAACAGTGGGTCCCTTATAATGTTATAATGTTATTGCATATGCAGTGAGTGGCAAGACTGCCCAAAATTTGGAGGCACCCCAAAAACTCTTTGAACAGACGTTATGGATAACTACATGCAACCAAAGTTCCAAGTATTCATTTGATACTCCCATACTGTTTGCTTATGCATTGAATGCCAAAGTTACATGCACCCCAATAAGCCTTTGTACCCATGTACTGGATGGCCACATTAAACCAAAGTTCCCATTAAGCTTTATTTGGCCTGCCCTGCCCCAACTTACACGCACTCCAATAACCCTTTGAACCTACGTACTGGATGGCCACATTAAAACAAAGTTCTCATTCTTATTTATTTGGTACTGGCATACTGTTTGCCTATGCATTGAATGCAAGGCCTGCCCTGTCCCAACGTTACCCGCACCCCAATAACCCTTTGAAGCAACGTACTGGATGGCCACATTAAACCAAAACCTAAAGTTCCCATTAAGCTTTATTTGGTACTACCATACTGTTTGCCTATGCATTGAATGCAAGGCCTGCCTGCCCCAACGTTACATGCACCCCAATAACCCTTTGAACCAACATACTGGATGGCCACCTGAAAGCATTGTTCCTTGTAATTTGGTACTTCCATATTGATTGGCTATGCAGTGAATTGTTGAGCCTGAAGAACTTGCATTGGAGAATGTCAGTGTTGAGGATGAAGACCCGGCAGTGGAGAATGTCAGTGTTGAGTCTGGAAAACCTCCAGTGGAGAATTTCAGTGTTGAGGCTGAAGAAACTGCAGTGGAGAATTGCAGTGTTGAGGCTAAAGAACACCAGGTAGTGGAGCATTTCATTGTTGAGGCTGAAGAACCTGCATTGTTGAATGTCAGAGTTGAGGCTGAAGGACCAGCAGTTGAGAAATTCAGTGTCGAGGCTGAAGTACCAGCAGTGGAGAATTGCGTTGTTCAGGCTGAAGAGCTTGCATTAGTGAATTGCAGTGGTGAGCCTGAGGAACCTGCAGTGCACACTTGCAGTGTTGAAGCAAAAGAACCAGCTGTGGAGCACTGCAGTGTTGAGGCTGAAGAATCTTTATTGCAGCATTGTAGTGTTAAGAAAGAACACCCAGCAGTGGAGCATTTCAGTACTGAGGCTGAATAACCAGCATTGGATTATTGCAGTGTTGGGGCTGAAGAAAATGAATTGGAGCATTACAGTGTTTAGGCTGAACACCCAGCAGTGGAGCATTTCAGTGTTGAGCCAGAAGAACCTTCAATGGACAATTGCAGTGTTGAGGCTGAATTCCCGGCAGTGGAGTGCTTCATTGTTGAGGCTGAAGAACCTGTATTGTTGAATGTCAGTGTTGAGGCTGAAGGACCAGCAGTGGACAATTGCAGTGTTGAGGCTGAAGACCCAGCAGTGGAGAATTGCAGTGTTGAGGCTGAAGAACCTGCATTGGTGAATTGCAGTGGTGAGCCTGAAGAACATGCAGTGGACAATTGCAGTGTTGAGGCTAAAGACCCAGCAGTGGGCAATTGCAGTGTTGAGGCTAAAAAACCAGCAGTGGATCATTGCAGTGTTGAGGCTAAAGAACCAGCAGTGGAGCATTGCAGTGTTGTGGCTGAAGAACCATTATTGTAGCATTGCAGTGTTGAGGAAGAACACCCGGCAGTGGAGCATTTCAGTGTTGAGCCTGAAAAACCAGCATTGGATTATTGCAATGTTGAGGCTGAAGAACATGAATTGGAGCATTACAGTGGTTAGGCTGAACACCTGGCAGTGGAGCATTTCAGTGATGAGCCAGAAGAACCTGCAGTGGACAATTGCAGTGTTGAGGCTGAAGACCCAACAGTGGAGAATTGCAGTGCTGAGGATGAACACACAGCAGTGGAGCATTGCAGTGTTGAGGATGAACACACAGCAGTGGAGTATTTCAGTGTTGAGGCTGAAGTACCTTTATTGTAGCATTGTAGTGTTAAGGAAGAACCCCTGGCAGTAGAGCATTTCAGTGTTGAGCCTGAATAACCAGCATTGGATTATTGCAGTTTTGAGGCTGAACAACCTGCATTGGAGCATTACAGTGTTTAGGATGAATACCCAGCAGTGGAGCATTTCAATGTTGAGCCAGAAGAACCTGCAGTGGACAATTGCAGTGTTGAGGCTGAAGACCCGGCAGTGTAGAATTGCAATGTAGAGGATGAAGACCCGACAGTTGAGCATTGCAGTGTGGAGGCTGCAAACACAGCAGTGGAGCATTGCTGTGTTGATCCCGAAGAAACTGCATTGTAGCATTGCAGTGTTGAGGATGAGCACCCAGTAGTGGAGCACTGCAATGTTGAGCCTGAAGAAGCAGCAGTGGAGAATTGCAATGTTGAGGATGAAGAACCTACATTGGTGAATTGCAGTGGTGAGCCTGAAGAACCTGCAGTGGACAATTGCAGTGTTGAGGCTGAAGACCCAGCAGTGGACAATTGCAGTGTTGAGGCTGAAGACCCAGCAGTGGAGAATTGCAGTGTTGAGGCTGAAGAACCTGCATTGGTGAATTGCAGTGGTGAGTCTGAAGAACCTGCAGTGGAGAATTGCAGTGTTGAGGCTGAAGACCCTGCATTGTAGTATTGCAGTGTTGAGGCTGAAGAGCTGGCAGTGGAGAATTGCATTGTTGAAGATGAACAACCAACAAAGTTCACATTATTAGGAAGTCGCTCTCCCATACTGTTTGCCTATGCAGTGAATGCAAGGCCTGCCCCAAATTTGGATGCATCACAATACCCTTTGAAGAGACAAACAGGAGGGCCTCCTGAAAACAATGTTCCCATTATTAGGAAGTGGGTCTCCCATACTGTTTGCCTATGCAATGAATGCAAGGCCTGCCCCAAATTTAGTCGCACCCCAATATCCCTTGGAAGAGATGTGGAGGAAGGCCTCCTAAAAATCTGTTCACATTACAAAGGAGTGGGTCTCCTATACTTGTAATGCCCATACTGTTAGGGTTTGAGTTCCCAATGCTGCACAAGGGGAATATCGAGCCATTCCCGCTGCGGTCCCCCATCCGTCTCCGGTCGCAGTGGAGCCTGCTCAGCAAAGACGTCGGTCCTAGCGTCTTGCCCGGTCTAATAATGTGCAGAGACTTGCTGCTGCCTCTCCTGGATCTTCGGTTATAACCAGTGCTGGAGCAGGCAGATTTGGGACTAAGTCATCTGTTTCTTCTTCTGAGCATGCCCAGGGCAAGATCTCCCATTGGAGATCAGGGGTCACATGCTCAGATACAGCTACGACTCCTATTGGTACCCCAGGAAGGTCCTGTAGCTGTTTGTGATCTGAAGCAGCTTTCTATTGGTCCTTTCTGGAAGGTCTTCTACTCGTGGCTGCTATAAACGGTTGTCCTGATCGCACGGCCGTGCGCTAGTATCCAACCTTTATGTGCTTTGCGCCAGTATGGTCATGCGTGTGTGTGGTTAGGGCGGCTGAAATACGCCATTACAATACCGACCTAATCGGTGAGGAGCTTAGTGTGCTAGCTGGTCAGGGTCGGTGTCTTAGATGTCTTTAGAATACCTGCATAACCGGAGAAGAGTTTGGTTGCCATATTCAGGGCCTGGCGTACATTCGCCATAGATAGCGCATGACCACTTCCTATGTTCGCTTAGCAGTCAACTGTGTACCTGGACACAGTAGGGTTTCTCAGCAGCTCTGTGACGCAATAGGGTTCGCTTTAAAACGCTAGTCAGCGCCCTAGCGTTTTACTTTGCGGCTCACGGAAGCTAAGTGAGTTTGTACTTATTGCCATATATCGCTGCAGCATTGTTGCTAGCGGCTCTGTGGATTAACAGAGTTTGCACTAACTGCCACCGCGCTACGGCATTTATTTTAGCAACTCTGCGGGATAACAGAGTTCGCTACTTTCGCCATCTTACTAGCAGCAGGCTCTGCCTGCACGGTGGACCCCGGGCTGCGAACGCACCTCTCTACATTATTTATTAGGTGCATTCCGCAGACCGTAACACATACAGTAAGTGTATGGGCTGACAAACAATTCTCCCTGGGGGGTACACATCAACATATTATGTCAAAATTTTTGTTATCGGCATCATAAACACCCTTCAAAAAATTACGTGGCTGTTGCATCACGGAACATGTTCACCCAGGTGTTCTAGTGGTGTTGTCTGAAGAGACGTGAAGGATGGCCTCCAAAAAATGTCTTCCCAGTTTAAAGTAGCGAGTGTCCTATACTTGGAATGCCCATACACTAAGTGTATGGGCTAACAAGCATTTTCCACTGGGGTACACATCAACCTACTGTGTAAATATTTTTTTTACGACCATCATAAACACCCTTGCAAAAAACTATAGTGGCTGTTGCATCACGGAACACATTCACCTTCGTGTTCTAGTGGTGCTGTCTGATGAAACGTGCAGGATGGCCTCGGAAAAATGTCTTCCCAGTTTAAAGGAGCGGGTCTCCTATATTTGGAATGCCCATACACTAAGTGTATGGGCTGACAAACAATTTCCCTGGGGGGTACACATCAACATACTGTGTCAACATTTTTGTTACGGGTATCATAATTACCCTTCAAAAAAATAATGTCGCTGTTGCATCACGAAACACGTTTACCCTGGTGATCTAGTGGTGTTGTCGGAAGAGACATGAAGGATGGCCTCCGAAAAATGTATTCCCAGATTAAAGTAGCGGGTCTCCTATACTTGTAATGCCCATACACTAAGTGTATGGGCTGACAAACATTTCCCCCCTAGGGGGTACACATCAACATACTGCATAAATATTTTTTTAAAGGCATTAAAAACACCCTTTTACACAATAAGTATGCTGTTGCAGCACGGACCACGGTAAGCAAGGTGATCTAGTGGTGGTGGATGATGAGGAGAAGGAGGATAACACCAAATAGCCACAATCACGAAGCATATACTCATGTGTGAGTGTGAAGAGGTGCATGGAAATACACCACCTCCCAAAAAAAGACACCGTATTGGAGGTTAAGATACTGTCACACTAAGCGAGAAAGCTAGAGAGATCGCTAAAGAGTCACCGATTTTATGACGCAGTAGCGATCTCGTTAGCAACGCAGCTGTGTGTGACATGTAGCAGCGATGTGGCCCCTGCTGAGATGTCGTTGATCGCTTATGAACGTTCTGAGCCGTTTTTTTGGTCGTTGGTGTCCCACTGGTGAGACTGAATTGCTGAGTGTGACACCCTTTATGAACGACTTTACCAGCGTCGCAGGTGGGACTAGGTTTTCCCAACGACCGCAGAGGTCGTTATACAGATCGCTGATGTCTGATGAGATCTTTGTGTTTGGAAGCTAACTAGCGACCACATAGCGATCGCACTAGCGATCTCGCCAGGTTGTGTCGTTGTCGTGATCGCTAGTGCGATCGCTAAGTGTGACAGTGCCTTTATGCTTTGTTCATTTTTATAAGAGTCAGCCTGTCAGCATTTTCAGTTGACAGGCACATGCGCTTATCAGTTATAATTCCACCAGCGGCACTAAAAACCCGCTCTGACAAAACGTTAGCGGCAGGGCAGGCCAGGATCTCCAATGTATAGCGAGCCAGTTTATGCTACATGTCCAGCTTGGATACCCAATAATTAAAAGGCACAGAGGAATCACTGAGGACGTTGGTACAGTCAGCAAGGCACTCCTTCAACATCTTCCCAAACTTTCTATTCCTTGTGAGACTCCCCCACTACTCTAGGCCAGGGAGATGGGGGTGTCTGAGAATAACGGAAGATGTTGGTATGGTCAGCAAGGTACTTCCTCAGCATCTTCCAAATATTTGCACTCCTTGTGAGAGTATCCGGCACCTCTGGGCAAGGGCAATGGGACAGTCTGAGAAAACTCTCCCAGAACTTTGCCAGTGTTCCCCTGCCTCTGCTGGATTGGAGTTGTGTCTCTCTCGCCTCCACTCCTTGGTTGTCCAATGAACTGTGACCTCTGCTGCCAGCGTTTTCAGATGGGAATTTTTTTTCTATAATTCTGCAACAATGGCCCTCTGGTACTGCAACATTTTAGTACACCTATTTGCCTCTGGAAGAAGAGATTGAAAGTTCTCCTTGTAGCTTGTGTCTAGAAGTGCCACCAACCAGTACTGAGTGTCACCGAAAATGTTGATAATGCAAGGGTCATGGAAAAGGTAGGGCAACATAAATTCTGCCATGCGTGCCAGACTGCTAACAAGCAAGACTTCCGTGTCCTCATCAACAGGGCGACTGACCATGATGACCTCCTTCTCCTACTACTCTTCCCTGTCCTCAGGCAATCCACGCTGAACAGACAGTATGACAGTTGTGCATCTATAGCGCATGAAAATAGCTCCTGTTCTTCCTCCTCCTCTTCCTCATTGTCAACCTATCCACGTTGAAATGACATGAGGCTGGCTGTGTGTAATCACACTGTATGGTTCCTTGCTCCATCTCATCATGCTCCGCCTGCAATGCATCCTCTTTCATTGTGAGCAGAGAGCTTTTCAGAATGCAGATAAGCGGGATGGTGACACTAATTATTTGTGGCATCATCACCGCTCACCATCTTGTTGGAATACTCAAAGTTTTGTAGGATGGTACATATGCCTGACATCCATGTCCACTCCTGAGGTCTTATGTGTGGAGTTTGAACTGAATACCGATGGCCTTGCTGCTGCTGGTTGTCAACAACTGCCCTCTTCTCACAAATCCTTTCCAACATATGCAGTGTAGAGTTCCAACGCATGGGGACATCACACATTAGTCGGTGAGCTGGAAGCTGCAAACACTGCTGAAGCACGGCAAGGGCAGCTGAAGCTGTAGCTGACTTTCTAAAATGGGCACATAGGTAGTGTACTTTGACCAGCAGATCCGGCAGCTCCAGATAGGTTTTGAGAAACCACTGAACCACAAGGTTAAGCACATGGGCCAGGCATGGTACGAGTGTGAGCTCGTCTCGCCTCAGAACCACCAAGAGGTTCCAGCCATTGTCACACATGACCATGCCTGGCTGGTGGTTCAGCGGTGTCAGCCACAAATCTGCCTGCTCTTTCAGAGCTGTCCACAACTCTTCAGCATTGTGCAGTTTGTCACCTAAACATATTAGTTTCAGCAAAGCCTGTTGCCGCTTGTCTGAGGCAATGCTACAGTGCTTCCAGCTTGTGACTGATGTGGTCATTTCAGAGATGGATGCTGAAGAGGAGGATGAGGTGCAGGAGCTGTAGGCTGTGGGGGCAACCCTGATTGACATAGGGCCCGCAATCCTCAGCATAAGGAGATGTGTTCCATAACAAGGTCTGACTGGGTACCACGGCTTCCACGATGTTAACCCAGTGTGCCATCAGTGAGATGTACCTATGCCCATAAGCACCTGTCCACGTGTTCGTGGTTAAGTGCACTTTCCCAGCAACAGCATTGTTGAGTGCATGGGTAATGTTGTGGGACACGTGCTTGTGCAATGCCGGGACTGCACACCTGGAGAAATAGTGGCGGCTGGGGACCTAGTACCTTGGGACGGCTACCGCCATCAGGTTGTGGAAAGCTTCCTTCTCCACGAGCCTAAAAGGCAACATTTCGAGTGCAAGCAGACGAGAAATGTGTGAATTTAGTAACGTGGCCTGTGGGGCAATAGCTGCGTATTTCTGCTTGCGTTCCAATGACGGGTATGGACAACTGAAGGCTGCTCTGGGATAAGGACATGGACGTGCTTGATGATGGTAGTAGTTGAGTGTGTGCAATGACAGGAGGCATCTTCACAGGCACCAAGGACAGGGGTTTTGCTACCACGCACAACAGCGGAAGAAGCAGTGGTGCCACCCACAGACAGTGTTCCTGGAGCCTGGGGTACAGCCCACAAAGTCGGGTCCTTTGCTGCCATGTGCCTGATCATGCTAGTGGTGGTCAGTCTGGTAGTTTTGCTACCCCTGCTGATGCGGGCATGGCAGGTGATGCAAATAGCCTGTTTGTGGTTATCGGCAGAGTCTTTAAAAACAACTAGGCTTGGGAAGATCTGACTGCCAACTTCCGTCATGTTGCTGTTACGAGGAACGGTTGCCTGCCTTCTGTCTGCGGCCACTACAGTGCTTCTTCCTGACTGTTGTGGTGCTACACCTCCCTCCCCCTGTGTGCTGCTGTCCTCGCTCTGCATGTCCTCCTGCCAGGTTGGGTCAGTTACTGTATCATCCACCACCCCTCTTCCACTTCCCCACCCTGGTCCTCCTCCTGAGTTTCTGACAATTGTGTCTCATCTTCCACCTGTTGTGACACGTACCCACCGTCGCCTTCATGTGAACGTGGCTGCTCAAATATTTGGGCATCGCTACATGCAATCTCATTTTGCCCCGCATCAAGTGGACCAGGCAAGAGGCCCTAATCTATAAATAGAAAAAGAACAGCTCTTCAAAGTGTCCAATTGTGTGATCAATTGTTTCCAGACACTCGGCATGGCGGGAGGAAAGAGGATCAGGGTGAGGAATATGCGGTCCAAACTCACGGCTACTCAGACTTGACCGTGTGGAAGACAGGGTGCTGGTGGTGGTGGCAAAGTGACTGGAAGCATTATCCACTATCCAACCAACAACCTTTTGACACTGCTCTGGTTTCAATAGTGCTGTTCTGTGGTCGCCTAGGAATTCGGACAGCAAGGTCATGCGAGAAGATGTGACAGTTTGTTGTGGCACAAATTCAGCTTGCCCACGTCTTTGGCCTCTGTATGCACCATCACTATCACGTCCACTTCCCTGTCCCTTGCCACAAGCCTTGCCCATTTTAAATGGACTACAATATTTTCCACGTTCACTACAAATGGCTGATTTGTGAGCGAACTTAGATGTGATCCATGTGCGGGAATACCACACTTTAATATATCTGGACTGTAGTTAATATTTTTTAGCACACTGGTGTCAATAACTAGGGTATGACGTTTGAGCGTAATTATATGCGATCCGTGGGGCGTTCAAAACCCGGTGTAAAATATCTGCCCTGTAGCTAAATATTTTTTTGGCAGTTAAATATTTTTGGGGTATCGAACATAATTTAAACCTGATATTCCGGGCATAGCCCCTCTTTTTGCTGGGTCCACAACCAACTGTCACATCTTCTCGCATATCTGCGTATATACATATCAGTGCAAGGCATGCAGGCACTGTATGTGGGTATATAGATATCAGTAGCAGGCAGGCATTGTATGTGGCATACTTTATTGCATACATCAAGAGGGTCCATTTCATTACTGTCTACTGCTGCTGCCTATTACATATATAGACCGTATCTACAGTATATAGCCCTAGTTCTCAGTAAGCAGGAATTTTTTTTTTGCATCCTAATCCTGATTATTTTAATACAAAGCAATCCAGAGCCTCCTTTTGTTTCTCCATTTGCTTGTTGACACTGCAGAATACAGCTAGATCCTTTTCATAGTACAGCGTGAAAATCCAGCTATTTTAAACAGGTTTTGCCCGTCCCAGCCATCACATCTGAATGCGCAGAAATTTTTTACATTTTTGTGGTATCGTTAAATTTTCTTGGAGTGTCTTATATAATTTCCTGACTTCATTTTGCTGCCCCAAAATGAGCGTAATTATATGCAATCCGTGGGGCGTTCAAAACCCGATGTAAAATATCTGCCCTGTAGCTAAATATTATTTTGGCAGTTAAATATTTTTGGGGCAGCAAAATGAAGTCAAGAAATTATATAAGACACGCCAAGAAAATCTAACGATATCACAAAAATGTCAAAAATTTCTGCGCACTCAGATGTGATGGCTGGGACGGGCAAAACCTGTTTAAAATAGCTGGATTTTCACGCTGTACTATGAAAAGGATCTAGCTGTATTCTGCAGTGTCAACAAGCAAATGGAGAAACAAAAGGAGGCTCTGGATTGCTTTGTATTAAAATAATCAGGATTAAGATGCAAAAAAAAAATTCCTGCTTACTGAGAACTAGGGCTATATACTGTAGATACGGTCTATATATGTAATAGGCAGCAGCAGCAGACAGTAATGAAATGGACCCTCTTGATGTATGCAATAAAGTATGCCACATACAATGCCTGCCTGCTACTGATATCTATATACCCACATACAGTGCCCGCATGCCTTGCACTGATATGCATATACGCAGATATGCGAGAAGATGTGACAGTTTGTTGTGGCACAAATTCAGCTTGCCCACGTCCTTGGCCTCTGTATGCACCATCACTATCACGTCCACTTCCCTGTCCCTTGCCTCAAGCCTTGCCCATTTTAAATGGACTACAATATTTTCCACGTTCACTACAAATGGCTGATTTGTAAGCGAACTTAGATTTGATCCATGTGTGGGAAAACCACACTTTAATATATTGGATGTTGTTAATTTTTTTTAGCACACTGGTGTCAATAACTAGGTAAATATAGCAAATAAACTCAGAACTCAACTTTAGTAGAGTGATGATTTTTAATCGTGTCCACAGTAATAACAGAAATGTTTCGGTCCTGAACTTGGATCTTCATCAGTCACATGGACTACTGTGAGTAGGTGGACCCAGCAAAAAGAGGGGCTATGCCCGGAATATCAGGTTTAAATTATGTTCGATATAGGTGATCAAAAAATGGCAGCCGTTACCTGGGGGGGTCCGGTGGAGCAAAAATGTGCCTGCGGTGGACGCGGTATCCGCCACTAGTCCGTGCCGCTAGGATAACAGCAAAAACAGTGGAATGGAGGCATGAAATGCCACAATTTGTAGCACACAGATAGATGAGGTGTCTGATCGAGATACCACACTCTTCAATATGTGGCCTGTATTTTTTAAATTTTTACCCCAAAATAGTGTATTAAACTAGGGTAACAGACAGAAAAAATAGTGGATTGCAGGCCTGAAATGCCACAATTTGTAGCCCACAGACAGATGAGGCATCTGACGGAGATAACACACTCTTCAATATGTGGCCTGTATTTTTTTATTTTTTACCCCAAAATAGTTTATTGAACTAGGGTAACAGACAGCAAATACAGTGTAATGGAAACCAGAAATGCCACAATTTGTAGCCCATAGATAGATGAGGCGACTGATGGAGATAGCCCACATTCAAATATCTGGCCTGTATTTTTTGTTTTTTTTTATCCAGCTAAATTGTGTCAACAAGTAGGCTAAGACACAACAAAAAATTCTATGGAGACCTGAAATGGCACATGTTTGAGCGTAATTATATGCGATCCGTGGGGCGTTCAAAACCCGGTGTAAAATATCTGCCCTGTAGCTAAATATTTTTTTTGGCAGTTAAATATTTTTGGGGCAGCAAAATGGAGTCAAGAAATTATATAAGACACTCCAAGAAAATTTAACAATACCACAAAAATGTCAAAAATTTCTGCGCACTCAGATGTGATGGCTGGGACGGGCAAAACCTGTTTAAAATAGCTGGATTTTCACGCTGTACTATGAAAAGGATCTAGCTGTATCCTGCAGTGTCAACAAGCAAATGGAGAAACAAAAGGAGGCTCTGGATTGCTTTGTATTAAAATAATCAGGATTAAGATGCAAAAAAAAATTCCTGCTTACTGAGAACTAGGGCTATATACTGTAGATACGGTCTATATGTGTAATAGGCAGCAGCAGCAGATAGTAATGAAATGGACCCTCTTGATGTATGCAATAAAGTATGCCACATACAATGCCTGCCTGCTACTGATATCTATATACCACACTACAGTGCCAGCATGCCTTGCACTGATATGTATATACGCAGATACAATCCCTGCCTACCTAGCACTGCAATCTGTATACCCCTAATTAGTCCTTAGAAAGACTGTTGATTTAGTTGGATTTGTGTATTCTATTATGGTATACTCACACTACCTTATAAACCCACAAATCTGACTTTATCTCGGCATCAGCTCTCCCTACACTAGCTGATTCTGGATCAGACTGTAACGAGCATGGCGGCTCCAGGTCTCTTATACACCTGATGACGCTGTGCGGCTATCCAATCACTGTAAAGCCACAAGCAAGATGGCTGCAGCATTACAGTGCATGGCAGACAATACCTGCATGTTGATTGGCGCTCTAAAGAGCTGCAAACATGCAAGACGTGGATCTTAACTCCCACAAAGCAATCCCGGAAAATGCTCTTTTTTGCACTTTTGCACTTTGTATGTGGTAATGATTTGATTTGTAATCTGATATATCCACACTTAATCATGCACATTCTGAGATGTTTTTCACATGTTTTGCACATGCACTTTAAGTGTGACTAATGCTATTATATTATAAATTTGATATTTTTTGAGGAATGTCCCTATTTTTTGCACATACTGATGGCTTTTTTTAATATTTTTTATTTATATATTTTTTTCATGTACTTGAGGTTTATTATGTTTTTTATGCAATCAATTTTTACATTAGGGTCCTCCTTCTCCAAATATGGTTTTTATATATTACTGTCCTGAATATGCGCACATTGACTTTATGTAATTTTCTTTGCCACTATTATTTAATAAAAATAATTATTATTTAATTTCCTGTCTTGTATACATTGGCAATCCAGTGGTTTTGGTTAGTTCATTTAGTTAGCCCAAAAAGTCTTTCAAAACATTCCATTTATATAATCTGTATCCTATTAAAGTAGCATAAAAAGTGATTATGCAAATTATAAGTGAACTTTAGAAATTAGATTAAAGACTTTCTTTGAAATTACACTTAATCTTGATTTCCTATGCACAATTTAAGAAAAGGTTAATTAAAATGATCTTAAATAAAAATTGACCCTGATTAACAATTTCAAAATGTGCAAAAAATATCTTAAATGAGAAATAGGCATATTAGTTCTGCTAAACTGAAAAAGACTAGATGTTTTATGGTAGCTATAGAGCAAATATATTTTTCATCCGTTTTAGGTCTGCTACTCATCTGAACATACAGAATAACATCTTACAGTTTAATTTACTATTCATTTGTTAAATATTATTACGGTACTTTGCATTAAAATCCATTCATAGCTATTTTTCCAGAACTATCTGAATTTTTTTTTCTCATTGCCCTCTTCCCTACTCCTGTGCCCTTCACACAAAAATGCTACAACTTTGGAATATGGAGGCTTTCGTATCTACATTACTTTTTACTTTGAAGTTTTTACATACCATAAATGCAACAATAAACTTGGCCATATACAGTATATCCCAAACATTGGATAAAATATCCAATAACCGCCTTAAATCTGTTATCAGACAGTATGTTTTCGTATTATGTTTTCTATACCTCTAGCAAAATTGGGCTCAACTACTGTACAGTGAAGGAAATAATTATTTGGCCCCTTGCTGATTTTGTAAGTTTCACTGCCAAAGACATGAACAGTCTATAATGTTAAGCGTAGGTTAATTTTAACATTGAGAGATAGTGCTAGAATAACAAAAATAAAATTCAGAAAATCATATTGTATAAATTATAAAACAGAAAAGATATATATCTTTGTACCTTGTTAGCCAGTAGATAGAAAAATATTTTTTTGTATTTCTCTATGCCTGATGAAGAGACCTGAGTAGTCTCGAAAGCATGCGGTTTGTTACCATCTTTTTAGTTAGCCACTAAAAGGTATCAACCATTGAGGACTCTCAATTCTATATATTTTTGTATAAATTATATAAATTTATTTGTATTTTGCAGTGAGAAATAAGTATTGATCCCTACCAACCATTAAGAGTTCTGCCTCCTAAAGACCAGTCAAACGCTCCTAATCAACTTGTTACCTACTTTAAAGACAGCTGTCTTACATAGTCATCTTTAGAAAAGACTCCTGTCCACAGACTCAGTTAATCAGTCAGACTCTAACCTCTACTACATTTGCAAGACCAAAGAGCTTTATAAGGATGTCAGAGACAAGATCATAGACCTGCTCAAAGCTGGAATGTGCTACAAAACCATAAGTAAGACTCTGGGTGAGAAGGAGACAACTGTTGGTGCAATAGTAAGAAAATGGAAGAAATACAAAATGACTGTCAATCGACAATGATCTGGGGCACCATGCAAAATCTCACTTCGTGGGGTATTCTTGATCATGAGGTAGGTGAAAGATCAGCCTAAAACTACACGGGGGAACTTGTTAATGATCTCAAGGCTGCTGGGACCACAGTCACCAAGAAAACTATTGATAACACATTACGTCGTAAAGGTTTAAAATCCTGCAGTACCTACAAGGTCCCCTGATCAAGAAGGCACATGTACAGGCTCATCTGAAGTTTGATAATGAACACATGGATGATTCTGTGAGTGATTGGGAGAAGGTGATGTGGTTAGATGAGACAAAATTGAGCTCTGTGGCATTAACTTAACTCGTCATGGTTGGAGTTTGGAGGAAGAGAAATGCTGTCTATGACTCAAAGAACACTGTTCCATTGTCAAGCATGAAGGTGGAAACATTCTTTTTTGGGGGTGTTCTCTGCTAAGTGCACAGGACTACTTCACCTCATCAATGGGAGAATGGATTGAGCCATGTACCATAAAATCTGAGTGACAACCTCCTTTCCTCCGCTAGGACATTAAAAATGGGTCGTAGTTGGGTCTTACAGCAAGACAGTGCCCCAAAACATACAGCCAAGGCAACAAAGGAGCTGCTCAAAAATCACATTAAGGTCATGGAGTGGCCTAGTCAGACCTTAATCCCATAGAAAATCTTATGGAGGGAGTTGAAGCTCCGAGTTGCCAAGTGGCAGACACACAATCGTAATGATTTAGAGGTGATCTGCAAAGAGGAGTAGACCAAAATTCCTCCAGACATGTGCGCAAACCTCATCAACTACAAAATAAGTCTGACTGCTGTGCTTTCCAACAAGGATTTTGGCACCAAGTATTGTCTTGTTTGCTAGAGGGATCAAATACTTATTACTTCAAAATGCAAATAAATTTATATAATTTGTTACAATGTGATTTTCTGGATTTTATTTTTGATATTCTATCTCTCAATGTTTAAATTAACCTACCATTAAAATTATAGACTGTTCATGTCTTTGTCAGTGGGCAACCTTACAAAATCAGCAAGGGAATCAAATAATTATTTCCTTCATTGTATATTACTGAGCCCAATATTAAACCTTCAGTGCTCCTTGATCTGCAACAGAACTTCTAAGGTTACACTCGCATATCCGTGTGACACTTCCCAGTACTGCCCAGTTTTTTCTCAGACAGCAAAATGAATCAGCATTTCACTGATCCATATGCACATCAGTTTTAAAATCAGATCTGTGTCTCCGGGTCATTAGACTCTGAGCATGTTTTATTCTCATCCTTTTTTTTACTCAGACTCGGCTATTAAAGTCTATGAGGCTCTTTGTGCTTCAGAGTTTCATCCTAGTTTCATCCGTTTTTAACTGATACAATGCTAATGGGAAGCTGTCAACAGGTTTTTGCTATGTAATCTGAGAGCACCATAATGTAGGAGCAGAATCCCTTCTTACAGGAATATGTCTCTAACTGGGATGTGTGCTGCAGTTTCGATACAGTCAATGTTTTATCAGCAAGAGACAATATCATTACAGGAAGACTTCATAGCTCCCAACTGTTTTGCATTCAGTCGGATCAGTCGGACTGTCCCGACACTTCAGGGCTTTGTTCTGACTTCCACTCACTGTCTTCTCTTCAGCGCTTTCATAGCTATGTAGATTCTTCTCCTTGGGGAGAACCACATTTAGCCAATAAGCAGTTCTCTTCATCTGATTTCCCAAGTGAATCAAACCCAAAACCCAAAGCATTGAAGGCTGTAGATAAAGCTAAGAGCCACAGTCCACACTAACATGCTTGGGAGAATTTTGCATATTTGAGCTGCATTGCAGCCTCTAAACCCACAGGTGCATTATACTGGTACATAGTGTATATATCTGTATTTTAGCAGTATAATTTTTCTGTTCCTGCGTTATAGAGGAGAAAAAAAGAGTAAGAATTTTTTTGTTCTTATAAAATTACTAAATATAATGCAAACGTCAATTTCTTTGCTTGAGTTCTGGTCTAAGTGGGAATCAAACCCACAGCGTTGATCTTTGCAGACTCTATAGTCAGTAGCTAAAACTATCAACCTACATGTCAAGAACACGAGGATTTTCTATATTGCAGCTACATTGCAGCCACCAAACCCACAGGCAGTACACTGATACATAGAGATACATCTGTACAAATAAGTGCATTTCTGTGTCCCTGTATTCTAAAAGAAGAGTAAAAAGACCTTTTTTTTCTTCCTATAAAGTTACTAAGAAATAATGAAAAACATTTACATAAATGTCATTTTTACTGCGCTTTTAAGAAAAAAAAATATAAACATCACAAATCAGCAAATAACATGGACATATTTGGTGGGACACTCTAATTGTAACAAATTGCATAAAAGGAAAAGAAGTATGCCAAAAAGAGATCACTTTAGAAAATACATATATTATTAATATGAATATCAAGAATAGGGTCAGACCACATAGAAATATAAAAACAATTAAAAAAGCCAAACGGCTACATGCACAAATCCTTACATGTCCATAAAAGAGATAATTTCTAACCTCTGTTGCCCCTGAAAAAATGCTTGACCTCTAATTGCAGATGAGAAAAAAACTATGCACTATGCCAGCAAAACATACAACAGAGTGTGTCATAGACTTAATATTATATCATATATATAAGCCCGTTTAGGCGAGCCAAAAAACATTAAATGTTACAACACTATTTGTACAAAATCATACCACTAAGGTATCGAAAAGCAATAATAAATAAGAAATGTGCACATTGCAAAAAATTCAACCAAACCAAAGGCACTCCCAAACATGAAGGACAGTGTTATTGGCTGAAAAAAGTGATGACATAGATGAAAAGTAAATCAAAATGTCATTCTACTGGACAATGTAAAAATGTCATATTTTCCACAGGTTTTTAAAGCTGAATAAAAGCATAAATAAATAATTACAGGTCATGCAGGCTGGCAAAAATGTATAGAGAAGGGAAAAGCCCTACATGGATTTCCACAAGTTCTGTAGCCTCTCGGGGTAGTGTAGATATATATCTGTCAAGTTATATATATACAGTGGGTACGAAAAGTATTCAAACCCTTTAAATTTTTTACTCTTTGTTTCATTGCATCCATTTGGTAAATTCAAAAAATTAATTTTTTCTCATTAATGTACACTCTGCACTCCATTTTGACTGAAAAAA